>CAWUFW010001086.1:0-1200000 GCA_963921515.1 Calotriton arnoldi
CCCTTGGTCATTTTCACTCTGCTACATCTATCACTAAATTGGCATTTACCGCGCTCTGCCCTCTCTCGTCCACTTTACATGTAAATGTAAGGCCACTTCCTGCTGTGATCCGCTCCCGTGACATCCAGTTATTCAACTACGCTGACAATACTCAGATCCTATTCCACCTGGATCACCAACCCTTAGCTGTCTGTAAAGGTCAGGGGATGGTCGGACAGCCATTAGCTGAAACTGAACCAGAACAAAACAGGAAGTGCTGATGGTGGTGCACTTTGTGGTACTCCACTTTGTGACCACAGGACTTGGGACCACATCCTGATCCATCTTCCACACTGATCTGCAACTTACAACTCAAGTTTCAGCAGTTATTTCTGCTTGTGCTTTCCAACTTAGGAGCAGTCTGCAAATCATTCATCTTTTGGCAGCAGACATTCACAAATCATCAATATCTGCACTAGTAGAATCTCGCTTAGATTACTGCAAAGTTTGCTAATGTGGCACCTTCAAATACTACAGTCAGAATTGTTGCCTGACCATGCCTGCTTCAGGATTTAATAGCACCAATCCTACTCCTAATGCTCCCCGTTCTCATCACAAGCTAACAGCAGAGATAAAGATGTTGTGACACCTGGCCTAAAACATAGGTTCAACATATCTTATTTTTTTACCATATCTTTTTATTGATATTTTGGATACATACATTTTGAAACTTAGCACGGTCGTTTATCTCACATTAGCACCATTTCCAACCCCGGGTCCCCTCACTCGTTATCTGTTGCAATGGTCCCGGATGTGCCACATCATCACCAGGAATTCAAAGTCCCCACAACTCTGGCCTTGATAGGTATTCCAGCCATTCCAAATTTTACCCCATTTCTGAGGACAACCTCTACCCTTGTACACAACACTTTCCGCCATCATACACCAGTCCAGGTCACGCTTCCAAGCCTCCAGTTTTGGAGTCTGTCTGGCTCCCCACGACTTCGCTATATTTCTCTTTGCCACTGCCAGGCCCAATGTCATCTAAGTCCGTTGTGACCGGTCTGTGTCTGACTCTCCCCAGATATTTAGAACACATCACTTGGCAGAGACACTTATGCCACCTCCCCCAAGGACTCCACCACTGCAGACCAGAACTCTTATTACTGGGCATTCCCATAGGATGCGGAAGAAGGTGCCCATGTAGACAAGGTGCGTCGTCAGTCCTCCCCATCTTTACCATTGTCTTTCAGGCATAATAGCAATGAAGGATCTTTTGTTGGACCAGTCAAAACCCTGAGCGTATGGCTACCTCCCTGCGGGTTGCCAGGGTCTCCTCCCATTTGCCGTCTTCTAACCCCCCCAGCTCCCGCTCCCACTGCTCTCTTGCGTGCTTTAAGACATCTGGCGAGTGGTTCAGTAGTTTTTTTGTTGTTGTTTTTTTTAAAGTCAGTGACGTGGCCTTTCGAGGCATGAATAGCCTATCCTCTAAAGGGGAGGATTCCAGTAGGTCCATCCCCCAGGGTAGCACCAATCTGAGCGCACTCCTGAGTTGCATGTATCTGTACGTCTCAGTGGGTGCTAGTTGGTATTCCTGTTGCAGGTCGGGCAAGGGTCCAAACGTCCCCCACTCTGGAGATTCTTAGGAGGTCTCAATTTTCAAACCCTGGCTATTTCCACAGTATCCCATAGCGCCTTTGTAATCATATTTTTTCACCCAAAGACTATCGGAGCTGTTTGCCAAAGTTGCACCACTACCCGCGTGGGGTCCCTTCAATCTCTCCGTTTATTACCCTCATATAGGGCATTTAGGTATCCCCGTGAATGTAATACAAATCTATAAATACGGAATGCTGGTTCACTCTGTGGGAGGAAAACCCAGTTATTGGTAGTGCTGGTGCTCCATTGTGCCACCCAGTAGTATTTCTGAACATCTGGCAGTGCAATGGCTCCATTGTACCAACCTCTTGTGAGCTTAGGGAGCATTATGCCTCCCGGGACCCCATCCCACAGCAATGTTCGGACCTCCAACTCAGATGCCTTAAAGTAAGACTTGGGTATCTCATATGGGGTGTTGTGAAGAGCATTTAGGAAGTGGGGCATGGACATTTTAAATAGCGTTGCCCTCCCTAACTGCGAGACCAGTAAAGAGCTCTTTCGCACATCTCGCCGCAGCCCCTCTATCAACGGGATTAGGTTGCTCTTGAAAAAGAGGTCAGTATCTGGTGTGATGTATATCCCCAAGTAGCGGAAACCCATGGTCGTCACTGTCGCCGTGCAGCCAGACAGGAGCTGCGGTTTCCGACCCTTAAGTGGGCATATTAAGGATTTGTGCCAGTTGATGGTATACCCAGAATATTAGCAGAAAACTGTAATGATCAGCATTAGTCTATCCAGAGTTAGCTCCGGGTCCATCACATAGAGCAGCACGTCGCCTGCATATAAATATAATTTGTCCTCCTACTGCAGGCCTCTGACCAATAGAGCCTGACAGATCCATGCTGCTAAGGAATCTAGAGTCAAGGCAAAAATTAGTGGGGATAAGGCGTTGCCCTGCCTGGCACCTCTTTGGAATCTGAACTCCCGGGACTGCCCGTCCTTGACTTTAACCTGTGCCATTGGTCCAGAGTATAGAAGCCATAACCATTGGATGAAATGTGGGCCAAAACCCAGCACAAAGATAATTTCCCATTCCACTGTATCAAATGCAATCTTGGCATGCAGTGACAGCACTAGGGCCTATTCATGTAAGTTGGCTATCTGTCCAAACACACCATGGAGGCACTGGAGGTTAAGGGTCGTGCTTCTGTGGGGCATAAATCCTGACTGGTACGGATGGCTCAGAGATTGGATCAATATTTTATCCTCAAGGTTCAAGAGTGAAATTGGCTTGCAGGAGGCGCAGACTTCTGTGGGTTTCTCCTCTTTATGTATGACCACTATAGTGGCCAGTCTCTGATCATGTGGCAAAGACCCCCGCTGTTTACTTTCCTTAACCCTTTCGCTGCTAGGCCTTTTCCCCCCCCTGTGCTAAGCCTTCTTTTGGCTATTTGGGGTAGTTTGCGCTCAGGCCCCTGTAACTTTTTGTACACATAAGGTATCCACACCAAATTTGTGTCCTTTTCTTCCAACATTTTAAAGGTACCCAGAGTTTGCGGATTCCCGTGGAGGGGACCCAGAAATTAGCCAAAATACAACAACATATATATTTTTTTTTTTAAATGGACAACAGTGCTTCAGAAGAAAGCGTTTTTTTCCCTGCAAATGGTATCAACAAATGGTTTGAGGTTCTGAAATCACCAACTTCCCAGCTTTCAGAGACGGCCAGACTTTTGTCAGAAAACCAAAAGTTTCTACACAGTTTTGGCATTTTACTGGGACATAGCTTATTTTTGCTACTTTTTGTGCTTTCAACCTCCTTCCAGTTAGTTGTAGAAATGGGTGTGAAAGCAATAATGGATCTCGGAAACCTATACAATTCTGAGAAGTAGACAAAATTCTGAATTCAGCAAGGGGTCGATTGTGTGAATCCTTCAAGGTTTTTTTAAAAAGATTTTTTTTTATAGAAACTAACAGTTGAAAATAACAAATATTGAAAATGAGTAGAAAAGCCTAGAAAATCTATATATTTTTCATAACTAGCCACTCAAGGGAATCCAGGATGGGGTGACTTGTGTGGCTCTCATCAGGTTCTGTTACCCACAATCCCTTGCAAACCTCAAACTTTGTAAAACAAAAACCACATTTTCCTCACATTTCTGTGATGGAAAGTTCTGGAATCTGCGTGCATCCACAACCTTCCACCCACACAGCATTCCCCAAAGTCTCCCGATAAAAATGGTACCTCACTTGTGTGGTTGGGCTAAGTGCCTGCAGCAGGGAGAGGCCCAACATGTAATGTGGAGACATCAAAATTACCCATCACAAAACAGCCTGGTTTTGCAAGGGGGGGGTCACCTGGATTTTTGCCCCTGGGGGGGCTTGGCAGCCATCTAGGGAAACCGAAACAGAAAGCCCACTAGGCACCAGGGATTTTTTTTTTTTTTTTTTTTTAATACATAGGGTTGGGGGCTGTCAAGAATGGGTATGCTAATGCCCGTACCCCTCAAAAAGGTTTTTCTGCCCCCACCCCCGGGAGGCAGATAGCCCACTAGGCACCGGGGATATGTTTATGGGCATGCCAGTGAGAAGCCCCATAGGCAAGGGTCGCTCCCTTTTTTTTAGGCACACATTTTGGCTGTTTCAGTGATATTTTTAGTCTCATCTGCTCCCAAGTGGGGGCAGAAAACCACTAGAAACCAGGGAGAGTTTGTGTGCGTGTGTAAACTGGAGTTTGGCTGACGGTCTGCGTGTACTGACCTTTGGCTGGCATTTTGCTGGTGGTGTGTGTGGACCTGCACTTGGCTAATGGTGTGGGTGGACTCGCACTTGATGATGGTGTGTGTAGATTGGGGCTTGACTGGTGGTGTGCGTGGAGTGGCACTTGGCTGGCGGTGTACGTGGACTGGTGCTTGGCTGGCTGTGTGCATGGATGGACATTGGCTGGCTGTGTGCATGGATGGTGCTTGGCTGCAAGGGCGGACTGGCGTAGCAGGGCCCTGCGCATTTTCCCAGTGGGCCGGAGGGGTGGGGGCCGGTTTTCTGGCCATGGGGGCCGGTTTTGCAGCAGTGCTGCAATATCAGTCCCCAGTAACAAAAGCGGTAGCAGTGCTTTTAACTAGCACTTTGGGGAATACTGGGTGGGTTGAAGTTTGTGGATGCACGCAGATTCCAGATCTTTTCATCACAGAAATGTGAGGAAAATGTGGTATTTTTTTCCAGCTAAATTTGAGGTTTGCATGGGATTCTGGGTAGGAAAATGTTGGGGGATTTTTTTCGGGGGTGGGGGCATTAGCATGGTCATTTTGGGCAGCCCCCACCCCTATATACATAAAAATAATCCCTGGCGCCTATTGTGCTTTCTGCCTCCCGCTGGGGGGGGGGGGGGGGGGGTGAAGGGCAGAAAGACTGTAGAATTTTGCAGGGGTGGGGGCATTGGTATGCCCATTTCAGGCAGCCCCCACCACAAAATGTGCTATAAAAAAAATCCCTGGTGCCTAGTGTGCTTTTTGCCACCTGGGGGGGGGGCAGATTGGGGGCTATTGCCCCTATTTGCCCCCCAGGAGGGCAGAAAGACTGATTATGCCAGAAATTAAATGGGGGGGAGCAAAGGCCCTTGCCCAAAGGGCTGCTCCCCCCCTCCCTGGTGTCCAGTGGGTGACCAGTTGGTGGATCCCTGAGAGATTTCCAGTGCCATGGCGTCGGACGACTCATGAGCACTTTTGCGTCGTACGGCTCCGACGCATGGAACGCGTTAAACATTTTCATTAAGAGAGGGGCCAACTTGGAGGCCAGCATTTTGTATAGTTTGCCTGGAATTGCGTTGGGGCCCATGGCTCTGCCAACAGCTTGCCTGTTATATTTCTTACCTCACAGAGGAAATACTGAGTGGTGGGTTGTATCGCCCTGGCAGCATCCAGTGCTAGGTCTTTATATTCCCTCTATTTTAAGGCTAAAGTTTGTCTCACTTCCGGTCCAGCTTCTGTCGTGAGGAGGTGTTCCTGGAACAGAATCTCCCCTTCAAGCTCTTCCATTTTGGCCCTCTTGTCTCTCTTACACCCCGAAATGAGGGCAACCGCCTAGCATCTGACTACAGTTTTGTAGGCCTCCCAGAGAATTTGTGCCAAGTCGACCAAGGTCAGGTTCTCTGTAAGGTAGTGTTCCATCGTGCTCCTCCGTCACTCCTGTATTATGTGTTTCTTCAAATACCAAGGGTTGTTGGACTGCCCCCCCTAACCCCCTCCCCCCGGTCTCATGGTGCAAACCAGATTCTGCCTATATCGGAGAGTGGTCAGTTATCCCCTCATGCCAGGTGCTGTACCTTTAAGTCATGTTGGACCAGCTCCTTCTCACCTTGTCAGGCGCGGTCTTCTCAGGGCCGGGGAGAGGGGGGGGAGGGGGGGGGGGAGAGAAGAGGAGGGTCTCTTGCTTGCCATCCAGATCAGTGGAGTCCGGTGGGCCACTTCCCATCTGCTCCACTGCAGTGCCATCCTTCTATGGCTTCCTGTCTCTTCAGGAGGGATGGGGCGGCTTCCTCCCTATCACTGGCCCCAAGTATTGGCTAGAGCGCCGTGGTCACACAGCTCTGGGGGGCCCACCCCAAGCGTTGGGCCCTCTGCATCAGGTCCATCTCGTCTACGGCAGCTTCACTCTGCAAGGTCATAATTTTCCTTGCTGCCTATGCCGCACCCAGCCTCGAGTTGTCTATCATTGCGCCGGGGGCTACCGGCTACACCAAAAGCCAACTCCTGATCCCAGCTGCACGGAACAGTGCCGGGCAGCGGAGGAGCTCAAGTGGTAAGTTGGATATTGGGAGATTAGTCAGCCTGGGTGGTGAAGCCACTTCAACAAGCGGACATCTTGATCAGCAGCCCCCAAGTCCAACATATCTAAGCACAGTTTGCATGATCCTTTCCTTCTTGTTCAGGAAGCTTACAGCTATAGTGTTGTCTATTAAAATCTGCATCCTCATGGGTAGTAAAAAAGCAATAGCTTGCAGTTATGTGTAATCTCTGTATCTCTGTTCTGAAGCAGACTTAACGCCAATAGAAAGATCTTTTAAAGTGGCCCAATCCCTCTCAGGGAGTTGGTCATTAGGGAACTAGTACCTCAGATGTCAAGGTGGTATGCATGGTTCGCTAGGTGTGTGAGAGAATTTCTATCACTACGAGCTGCACTACAAGAACCTTATTTGCTCCACTACAATAACCTCATCTGCAAGGAAATACAGATGGGCAAAAATACTGTTGTATAGTGGTGGGAAAGAGGTGGCAATGTCTGCTTTGGATCGTGTATTTGAACTTCATGTACTTGTGAGAAAGGTAGGCACTAAAAGGCATAAGAATCATACTATGATTCTACTTTATCTCACAGAGCATATGTCATAATACTTGCTTATCGCCCAAGCATACTTGGGTTGCATCTCAAAACGAGGGGATACCTTAAAAATCTACCAACTGCATCCAAAGTACCAATATTTTTAACAAGTCAATGCTAAAGTCAAAAAGCATTGGATAAAAGGTAGACTGCATATGCTTGTAAACTGAGCAACTAGCACAACGACATTATGTGTGGTAACTCTTCAACAAGACAAAGACACTGGATGCAGTCAATGATAAATATCACCATCCTGATTTCCTACCAGCAGATTTTGAAAGGCCTTAGCCTTTGTTGAGTAATCCTTTTCCACCAGGTTTCTTGGTGTTGGTGAGCTTCAAGTAAGCCTGGGTCTAAAGTTTGTTTCTTTCTCTATACTTTCTTAATTGCAGCAAGAGCAGAAGAGGGCTTTTCTCGAATGGAACAGATCGACTCAGCCCAAAAGTAGAATTAGCGCTGTGGATTGACATCATCCAAATGTGCCTCCATCAAGGTATCTCAATGTCTAGGGTCTAAGAAACCTTTGATACAACCAAAGAAAAAGAACATTCAAAAGACCAGGAACATCGGAAGCAAAAAATAAATAAACAGCCTAAGGTGATACAACTAGGCCTCAAACACTTTGTAAATCTAGCACACAAGTCCAAACAAAAAAACAATTAATTAATTTCAGACTGCTTTCATCATTCTTGTTAAAGTGGATTTGAAAAACACTTCCTCTGAGATGGTGTCAAACCTCTTTCAGTCCTCCTTACAAGGCAGCTTCTTCAACAGCATAACTTTTAATCAAGCATTTTGCACTGATTTGGATGGCATATACAAGTGGTGTGGTGTCTGTGGTACCAAAATGAGTTCTATCACTTCGGTAAGCAACCTGAATATAGTAGGCAAAGTGAAACGCCTGGTCTTCAGGCACAAGAGCGGCTTTAGGTTGTAGCACTGCTGCAATGTCTTCCATGATTGAGTAAATTATACCGGAGTACTAAGCTGCTTCACGATTTGTTCCTCGGTGAAGGGAAAGACTGGTGGCTAACACCATAGACAACTGCTTGTGACAAATTTTGGAACATGACCCAGATCTTTGATTGCACGAACAACACATTTTGCGCCATCTTTTTAGTGTATGCCTGGCGCCAGATAGATTCCAAAAACAGGTTGCTGGACACAGAAAAAGCAGTGACCATTTAATAAGTAAAATTGCACATCTCCACAAAAGCTCCAAAACGTGCTCCATGTTCAAAATACCTCAAAGGATCCTCCGTATTCATGCGCTAGGCTTATCCAGACTACTCTATTGCTTATCATTTCTCCTCAATGCCCCATTGAAGACCCTGAGAAACTGCACATGGTCCAAAATGGAGCCATAACAATAATTTAACTGGAAAAGACATGAGCGCATATCCTATTGTTTCAAACTAAACCGACTGCCCATCAAATACGCCATTTAACCACCCCCTGCACCATCTGGCAAGTTACACACCATAAATCAACAAAGTACTTAACACAACTATTCTCACAGACCAAGTCGGAAAGTAATGCATGCTCTAACAATGACTCCAAGCTTTCTAGAGGCAAATGTAAAAGTACTCTAGGAAGGAAACAACTTAACTCATTGGGTATCGAATTATGGAACACAACGTCTTTCATGCAAAAACACCATAACTTTAAAGACCTTCGGGGCTAATCTAAAAAAGCACTTAATGAACAGTATGTCTCCTGATGCCTGATGGGACTCCAAATCAGGATATATCTCATCTATTTCGTTATCTCTCTCTCTCTCCAAATTAGTCCTTTCCCCCTCTCTTCCCACTCCTTTTACCCCCTTCCCTGCTCTTTGAATGTTTTGCACATAATAAATCCAAATACTGGATATTAGTCCAGAAGAATCACATGGGCCAGGAGAAGTAAATCATACTTATGATTGCATATTTTCGGTAAATATTGAGGCTAAGAACTGGATTGAAATGAACTGGGGTCTTGAAACGTATAAAAATATAACTGGATTATTTTATGGACTGGTAATCAAAGTAGAGTGGCAAGGGCAGGAGTGTGACAAAGTTCCAGAATTAGGAGCAGCCTTTGCAAAAGGGAGCACAGCATAACAAAATCTAAGGCAAAACATGATAGAATGGATTGCTATACACTGCAAGTACTAAAGCATGAACATTTCTTTTTAAGCATTTTCAGCTGAACATCATGATTCTTCATGTCGGAGTCACATCACAGTGAACTGACAGGGTTATAGGGTAAAACGTCCCTCTATTCTATGATCGGTTCAAATTAAGCCACTTTCCATTTCTTGGTAATTGGAAAGGTACATAACTTACGGGATTCTGGTTTCTCCATAGTGTTTCTTACGCATCTGACTTCTGTGGTTCCCATTCAATCACAAGTAGAATCAAGGACGCCCCCCCCCCGATATTTTTTCTATTTGAACCTGTAGAATTATACACAAGAAATACACAAACATGTACACACTATGTGTACTCAGCACACCTACTTTCCTCTGCAATTGTGTATTTAAATATGAAAATGACTGCGCATGGGGATCAGACTCGGGTTGTATTCACAAATCAAAAGAAAATTGTGAAATCAAGAACTCTCAGCAGAGGTGGTGTTACAGAAGTAGCAAATGGATTGACATCGACCCCAGGCAGAGACAGGGCAGCAATCTAGCTTGGTGTTGACAAAGTTGGAGAGACACACATAAACGCATACATCACTGAGCAGTTAAGATCACGGGCTCACTATGTCTGCAATGCATATGATGCTCTAGAAAATCATAAGCAATTCAAAAATATTTTAGTTGGAAGCGGATTACTAGTTTAGGTTGAAGCATGTCTGAATGCAAATAGTGACTATGCACATTCGCACATCTCAATCCTGAACCAGTATTCAGCTACTGACTAATTGTTTTTTTATATGCTCATTTCTTTTTTTATAAATTCTTTTTGATTTTATTAATACATACATCAAATAAATTGAGGTGGAAATACTGTGCACTTCAAGTAAATACTATGGTTACTTACTGAAACTACTTTCTTCGTTGGATGAAACCACCTTTATACAGTTATTTAGCTTAAAATGCTTACAACTCACAGAAAATGCTGATTACAAGTTATGTGGGTCAGCAACCCCTGAATAGGGTGGGGGGTCCACTGGCTACAGTTTAATAACCCTGCTTTAATGTAAACTTTATCGCATATTATGGGGTTGTTTTACTTTAAGTGCATTGGCAATCTTTTTTTTTTTTTTTACAACATGCTGTGTTGGGACGCCCTTGGCCCAACTTGTGTTTAAGGCTTGACTGATTCAGGCTCTGGCTCAGTTGATTTAACTTTGGTTTTAGGGTAACTATGACCTACCACTATCTTTATTGCAGGACCAGTCCCAGTTTCCCTTTTCCTACTTCTGCACTTATCCAAAAGCTGGATATAGTTAGATTTATTTTGGTGGACATTTTCATTATGTTGGGAGTTATTTGCCGTAATTTTGGGATACTCTTGTTAAGCAAAATTCCTCTGGAGGAAACCCACCTCTCTATATAGTGCATTGCATTGGGGTACACTGTGCAGAGAGGACGAAGATACCCTTATTGGTTTACAGAGGCAATAGTAGATAACACTAACGCTCTATTTTGTGGTAGTGTGGGCAAGCAGTTAGGCTTATCAGAGGGTGGTGCTAAGCATTTGTAGTACTCAGACAATAAATAATGCACACGCTCAGGGAATGAAGTTGAGACCAAATTAGAAAAATAGTACTCTTATTATATAAATATTTAGACCAAGAACTTCGGGTACAGGGTAAATACTTTTCACAATACAATACATGACAGCAGAATACAATAATCACAGTTGTGCGCAATTATGCACAATACATTTGCTATGGAAGGAAAAAGCAAGCCAATACAGAGGTGTGCTCACCCTTGGAGAAATCGGAAGGTTTGGGTCAAGGTCCAAAGCGCCCAGGACAAGTTTTTGGGAGCTTCCCAGGTTTCTTGGGAGCAAGAAAAAAAAGTGACTTTGTAGCTGGCGTGCTATGAAGACAGGCCACCTGTAAAAGCAAAGCATAGGGGGACTTGCAGGCAAGTCCGAGGGCTCTCAAGGGAGAGTAGGAGGTTGAAAGGGCTTTGGGTCCTCGAGAGCACAGCTGGTTTGAAGATGCTCAGGCCGGGCAGGCTGGGTGCAGTGAAGATGGGCAGCTGAGCAAAGGCACGCAAAGTAGAACCGGCTGGCACCTTGGCGCGACGATTCTGGGGCTGCTGGGCCACTGCTGAGGTGGGTCTCCAGAGTCCCTAAGTCCCTTGTCAGGTGCTGGCTCATGGTAAAGTTGGAGTCCCCCTGGACTTTGTTTTCTAGGTTTTCGAAGCAGGGGGTCCGGTACCCTGGGAATTGGGTGATTGCAGCTCCAGTGGGTCCTGGAATCTAAAGACTTGGTGCAGAGGCTGAGCCTCCAGAGCAGGCGCACCTTCGGTTGGCACCCTGAGACGTCGTCGGGCTGGAGAGCTGGACGACTCTGGACTGGACTTTGCTGTTTTGGGTGCTTGCAGGGAGATAGTACCTCTACCTCAAGGGAGTTCTTTGGTGATTTTCAAAGTATTGATGACCCTCCGGAGTTTGTGGAGGCCACATAGCAATGAGACGAGCTGGAGGATGGCGACTGTCAAGTTCTATGGCGGCAGGCAGGAGTTTACACCCAAAAATCCACAACAAGGTCTGCAGTTCCCAGTCAAACAGCGGTTCTTCATTCATCGTCTTCTTGTGTCCATGCAATCTAAATTCAGGGTCCAAGGATGCCACCTAGATACTAAATTTAGTGGCGTTTACCAGGGAGTGACAGGTCGTGGCAAATGGGCCCGTATCCGAGGTGTCTACACCCTCTATTATGCCCACTTCCTGCGGTAGGGGGACATAGCACTAGCCCCGATTAGAGAAGTCCCACCATCTTCAAGATGGTGGGCACTGATAAATGTGCTTCACCTTGCCTTCACCTAGTACTCTAATTGGATTTGCCGCCTGTCTTCCCGCCAAAAGGGATGAGGACAAGGGAGGGGACCTACTCCTATCAGGAGAGGATGGGGTCGAGTTTCAAAGGCGGCAAGGCCTTTGTAGCTTCCCACCACGGATGGCTCTTCCTGAACGGGGGCCTATGTTCTCGACCTCTGAGCACGCTGACGCCCACCCTATGAGGTCAGCACTCTGTCTGGTGGTGACAGGCTGGCTTAGACCAGTGTGTGACCACACTAAGGGTGGTTAGGTTTTCAGGGGATCCCCCTGAGGGGTCCTCTGTGTGCAATTTTTAATAAATATGACACTGGAATCAGTGTAGGTTTATTAAGATGAGATGTTTGCTACCAAACATCACTTAATACATTGAAGCCATCATGGAGCTGTGGAACTCATAATGACAAGTGTACACAGCCCATGTACCCCTTATGGCTTCCCTGTTAATTTAGAACATCCAGGAATCAACATGGATATTGCAGTGGCATATCTGCTCATGCAGATATGTCCTCACAGGAGATATAGTGCACCCTGCCTTAAGGCCTGCTAGCGGGGTGTCTTACCTATATCCCATGTAGTGTCTGGGGGCATGGCATACAAGAGGTGTGCTATGTCGACTTTTCAGTTTTGTCTGCACCAAGGCACGCAGTCTGCAATGGCAGTGTGCATGGCCTTAGTGAGGGGACCCTAGGGTGGCACAATTCCTGCTGCTACCCTTGGGGGCCCTCTTCAGTGCCAACGCCCTAGGTACCAGGGGTTTCATTTACTAGGGACTTACAAGGGGTTCTGAAGGTGTGCCAATTGGGAAACAAAAAGTAATGTTTAGGGAAAGAGCTTCTGGCACAGGGAACCTGGTTGGCAGGGATTCAGTGTATTTTAAGTCGAAATGACATCATATTCCCGGCAAAAATGGGGGCTAACCATGTCCAAAAGAGGAACTTTCCTACATCCTTTATCATGCCATAGCATGTAATTATGTGCCATTCGCAGTAAAAATTTACTGCAAGCACGCCATTTGTGGTAAAAGTTTACTGTGAACGCATCGGAACAACGCGCAGAACACAATGCAAGTGGCTGTTCGTGGTGTTTGTCTTTTTGCACTATATTTTCAAAGCAAAATTAATTCTTGCATGCAAAGTAGACAAAAGGAAGCATTTTGAGCTAAAATACAGCAGCAAATGCATATTTTGCATAATTGTATGTGATTTTCGAGATTTCGCATAATTACGCAAAAGTAAATTGTGCACTTTTTGCACACCCCTAAACTGGAAATGCCTGAAACTGTAGTGCTACTAGAATATGCATACCCAAGTGATAAAAGGTATAGTAATAAAAATGATCATAGTCATGTGGTTTACAAACTGTCTTTGTGCTTTACAAAGGAAAAAATATAAGTGAATGTGATTTTCCTGGGTAATATGTGCTCATGTTAGGAGTTCCTAACAACCAACTTAAATTAAAATGTATAAATTGCTAACAAAGTTTTTAAAAAATTGCTCACCATGTCTTCAGGTTGCCCCTCATTATTCCAGGAACGCAACATTTCCACAGGTCCATCAGGTATTGCTGTAAAGCCTTTTCCTCCAGCTCCACAGTAACACACAAGCAATAAAAGGGGCAAAACTGTGAAACGAAAGTAAAATATAGTATGTTAGAATGTATGCAATATTCTTGTGGCATTTGCAATAATATTGGGTAAGGTTTTGGCAGGGAAAAAATCTGTGCAGGTCCATACCAAGAGCCGTACCCTTTCAATAGCGTGAACATAAATACCGTAGAGCTAGAGGACCACTGACAACTATACAAGTATTCCTCCCCACCAGGTGTGGGCAGGCAGAGCCGACAAAGTGGATTATACAAATGCACCGCCACTGACAGAAAATGACACATGGTCAGCTGAGCGCAACACTAAATTAAGCGTACCTTTATAGATGTGGGTGGTCGTCTATCTTGCTGTTGTTGTTATTTGTGTTAACGCTAGTGCAAGGGTACGGCTCAGATTTATTTCCCTGCCAAAACCTAATGATGGGTTTAACCTCACAGCTTGTGGGTGGTCCTGTATTTCTTGACAAAACCGAACGGATATGGTTTTTAGGTCGAGCCTAGAGCAGCGCATGCGCTGCTTGCTCGACTTTTAGTAAGGGGCTTTTGAAAGTGCTACCAAGCCGGTCACCAGCTTGGTGTTACGCGCACAAGCACGCGCGACGTTCACAGCAGCTGCCATCTGGCTTTTAGTGCCCGCGACTTGCACAATCACCTCCCCTACCCCCTCCCTCCTCGTCAGCTTAATTTGTTTGCTGTACACCTCCTCAGCTTCTTTTTTATTTTCTATTTCTTTACTTTAGTTATAATCGCGGCACCCGCGCTTCACTTTTAATGTTAGTGAAGCAGTGGTGCGATGATATAGCAAAGTAAAGAAATAGAAAAAACATCTATTTCTTTACTTCTGCTATAATCGTGGCACCCGCGTTTCACTTTTGATGTTAATAGTAAAGCGCGGGTGCCGCGCTGCATCGAAGCACTTCTTGTCTCGCTTTTGGGACTTTATAAGTATTTACTTATGCAGCGCTACATCCTTGCTGCAACAACATTAACTGTTGCATAGTTAAATACTTATAATGTCCGAACAGCGAGACCAATTGGCTATGCCAATGCTTGTTACAAATGGCTGCAGAGATTCAGCCCATTAATACTAGGAAAGGTTTCCCTAGTTAATATATGATGATATACATGCACATATTCTCTATTGAGGGGTGGGGTGTTTTTGTTTGAGTCAACTGTGTATTTTGTAATTTCGGTCCTCTGACATATTTATGTCCTGCGTCAGCTGATACACATGTCCTTTGATCACTGTAGGGTGTTATGCCGCCTTGAGTTTGTGCCAAGATTAAGTTGGAGATGTGCACCTGACGTTTGCGGGTAAGCACATAGTCTATATTTGCTACAGAATTATATCTCTCTCTTTTGGCAAGTTTATAAGTGAGTTTGCCAGCCAGTGTTAACCGCAGCAACTCTTAGAAAGAGAATGAGTACTATGCTTAAGTGTTAGTAATTCATGCTGACATATGTTACAACGATATACTTGTTTATTTCAGATAAATCAACCTGTTGATCCCTGACTAAGTGGTGTCCACTTCACCAATGGTTTTGTATTTAGCACTACTTACATTTTTCTCACATTGTTGTAGAAGCTTCTATTAGCGAGGATATCAGGCTGAAACATGTTGACCTATTCTTCCACACAACAGGTTTCATTCCCTCCGGTTGAGGTTTTGTTTTAATCCTGACCCAGGGGCGCCCGGAATAAAGTTGTTTGCGCACCTTGGAGCTAGTTTTAGATCACTATTTCCATGCTCTGCACCCCTCGCCATTCCCAGCTCATCTACAGTATTTAGTATACCTCTATCAAACCATCCCTGAGCTCCTCCTTCCCAGTGAAGGGGTTGTAGCCCGCTTTGTGACTAGGAGGCTACATTGCAAGGAGGCTACCCTATGATAAAGCATGCCACCAATGGGTGGGTAAGGGAAAATGTCCTTTAAAAGGACTACTTTGAAAGTACTTATTCCTTTTCTGTATCAGACTCAGGGGTTTCTTTGCGTGTTATTGACTTCAGGTGTGTGCCAAGAGAAAGCACGTTTAGTGCAGTGGCGCATGACTTTTTACTCTTGTGGGTAGACTTGAGAGTCATGTGAGATTTACAGACTCTCTGTGCCCATTTTGTAGAGCTGCGGTACAAATGGGAGCAACGCCCTGCTGTCCAAGCCTGTTATTGTTGGAGCTGGAGTGAGCTATTGCACTCTGATGAAGAGTTTTAGACTTTATGATTCAAATGTCTTCTATTGCCTTTAAGCATATAGTGTGATATACAACATGGGGCGAGCATAGCACTCCCCTGTTATGCCATACCAAGGAAAGGAAAACAAAAAACAACCCACGCTGGCTCCTCCTCCCTGTTTACACTTACTGCACTATACGGTCACCAGCTCACTTGGTGTAGCTATGTCCATTCTCTGGGAGTTCCTCCCTTCTCTCGGCCCGTGTCAGCCTGTTTGGTCAAGCGAAGTATATGAAGCTATCTGGGACATGTTAATTGATAGATTCAGTAGAAAGCAAGTCAATGTACAGCTTCCAGAGGTCCTGGTAGGTATCCAAGCGAGAGGTTAGTGCTAGTTGCAGGTGCTCCATGCCTAAGATGTGACACATCCGATGTGGCCAAGCCGTGGTTGTGGTAAGCTTCGCTGAACCCCATTGGGATAGGATGGCTGGAGAGCTGCTCACAGCACGTGCCCAATGTGCCGCCCCCTACGGGATCTGAGTGGGAAAGTCAGCTGCTTGGGGAGACCCAGGATTATGTAAGCTGGGTATTGCAGAAGCTGTGCATCAAGGTGTGTGTCTATGCCATTTAAAACCGCTTCCCAGTAAAGTTTGAATTTCGGATATTCCCATAGAAGGTGGAGTAATGTCCCCGGAGCTTAGCACTGTGCTATGTCTGGTGTTGCCCCAGTACAAACAAACCGGGGTTAAATATCAATAGGTGCAATCTCAACAGCGGTCTGTACGCTTGCAGTGCTGCGCGCTGTATGCCTCGCCCTATTATAGATCTCGTCCTACTCCTCGAGTGTTAGGATCCGCTCGTGCTCCCAGTGTCTGCCACCTTGTAGGTGTATGATGTAGAATTGTGTATAATACAGTGATGAGGCAGCTGTCCTTATCTTTAGCTAGCAGCCACCGTACAAAGGGGGTGAGCCGCACGTTGAGCGCCGTGTCGCATTTCGACATGGGTGATTTGCATATATTTCAGCTGTTCTGTTTCTGCTAGCCCAAAGTCTAATTTGAGCTGCTCAAAAGAGAGGGGGGCATCTGCATCAAACATGTGGTCCACCGACCGGCAGCCGGCCACCTACCAAGCTGTGAAAATAGAGTTATGGAGCCCCGGAGTAAAATCAGAATTGCCAAGGTGTCGGGGGTGATGGAAAGGAGGCCAGTCCACTGCGGGTAGCTACCTGGTCCCAGAAGCCAAGCGTGGCTCTGGTAATGAGAGAAAGGAGTATAAGCCCCAGGCTCTCTGCTGTCTATGCCGCAAAAAGGGGATTTTCCAGAGGTGGTTGCCAGCGACCGCTCTATCCAGAAAGCACCAGTGCTTCTCCGATTCGGAACAACTCCACTCCACTAAAAACAGAGCTGGGTTGCTTGGTAGTAGCGTCAAAAGTTAGGGCTCACCAGACCTGGTCTGTAGGCCTGTTCCCAGTTCATACGTGGCCTCTTCCCCATCCCACACAACATGATTAGCTTCCCTCTGCAACGTTTCCAGTATGCCAACTGGGGTCGTGACTGGTAGGGTTTGGAACAGAAAGCGCTTGTGGCAGCATGATCATTTTGAGTGCAGCTATTCCGCTGTTTCGATTGAGCTAGCTTGCTACGGGTCTGCCTGAGCAATCCTTCATAATTAATAACTGAATATCTCTTTGAGGCCAAATTGGGCCATCGTCGCTTCCAAGTAATACCAATGCACCCGATCAAATACTTTCTCAGCATCGATCGATAGGAGCATTATCTCCTTATGGGAGAGTGAGGCCTTATCCGCTATGTGCAGGACCCGCTTGGTGTTATCACCTGCGGATAGGGTGCCAATCTGGCCACTAGGATACTTGAAAAAAGCTTTGCGTCCATGTTGATGAGCGAGATAGGCAACTAAGAGCTACACTGCTGCCTGTCCTTCCAAGGTTTGGGTATAACCGAGATGGAAGTCTCAAGCATGGAGGGTGTGAGAGTGCCGATGTCCGCGAAGGAGTTGAAGAGGCGTGTGAGAATAGGGGCAACCATTTGGCAGAACTGTTTGTAGAAGAGGATGGAAAACCCATCTGGTTCCAAGGATTTCAGCAAATTCTGGTGTGCTATGGCCAAGACTACCGCTTCAATGCGTACGGGCTGGTCAAGAACTGCGGCCTGCTGGGTCGTTATACGGGGAGTATGTGCACTGCGCAAGTAATCCTGTAAAGCTTCTGGGGATAGGTCTTGGGCCTCGTATAGGGACATATAATAGTCCCAAAAGCCGGTTCCTATTGGTACATCCCTGGTTATTTCTGCACCATCCGGGAGATGGATTGTATCTATTCTCTGCTTGTCGCTTACCCCACAACTTGTTTGCCAATATTCTGCCGCTTCTGTCTACCCCAACATAGGAATGTTGGAGGTGGAGTGCCGCAAATACTGCCTTATTTAAATCCAAGTCACTGAGGTGGGCACAGGCCGTTTCTAATTGCCGCCATATACAGGGAGTCTGTCCGTTTGTGGATCATCTCTAATTCCTGCACTCTCCTGGCGAGCTCCCATCGTTTCTCTCTGCGGGCCTTATTGTCCGCAGCAGAGATGGCGATAAATTCCCATCGTATTACCGCTTTTAAAGTCATCCCAGAGGGTGGAAATAGTGGTGTCCAGCCATCATGGATCTCTAAAACAGCTTTAAGCGCCTGCATGATATGGCTGAGCACCTCTGGCCTATAGAGCATATTTTCTTTCAAGCGCCATGGCCGGGACCCCCAGTCCTTATAACGGTACCTGTAAAGTGAGCTTGACTCCGGGGTTCTATCTCAGCTGCTGTGACGTGTGCCTGAATGCCCCCCGATGCCCAGGAAATAGTTAAGGGCGTACGTCTTATATGCATATGAGTAGAATGTATAATCTTTGGTGTATGGGTGGAGGCCCCACCACATGTCGCTCAGGCCCATTTCTCACAGCCAGATCACCCCCTCCCTGGAAAGGGCCATTGTCTGTCCAAACCTATCAGTGTCATCATTTATCACCAGATTAAAGTCTCCAACTATTAGAACAATTTGATCCAGTGAGGCCAACACCTCCGATATGGCTCGTTTAAGGAATTGCTAGTGATCCCCACAGTGTGCGTAGATGGAGGCTAGCGTGAAGGTCATGTTGCCTAAGTGTATTTGACAGGCAGGCTAGTAGTCGCCCCTTCAGTTCCGCAATATTACATCCCATTGTATCTTGGACGACCGTGCAATTAGAATGGCAATCCCCTTCTTCCCACCCCGTTTTAGTGCCATTAGAAGAGAAGTATTGTAGTGAGAAGTGATGTGTTTTCAACCTTTGCCAGTCTCCTGCAAGAGGCAAATATTATATTAATGCTAGGATATCCTGATGGCCCCGGCCTGAAGAAACTCAGGTCAGTTTGTGCTGCTCCAGGTCGCCGGCCAGTCTGTCAAGCACGGCCTGTCGCTCCAACGCCATGGTAGCAGGATCCGGTCTGTGGCCCCTGGAAGGGGTCCGAACCTTTTCCCATTGGTTACGGCGCCGCACCCTGTGTCCAGCGGATTTGTGCACCAAGGTCACGTCGTCTGCCTCTGGGAGATTCAGGTGTCGGACCTCCATCACGATGGTTAGTTGGTATAGCTTATCATTCCAGTGGAAGATGAGGGGGGAACAGATGCCCCCATTTGTACAGGATGGCTTTGCTCCTTAGGAAAGCAGTGATAGGTCGAAAGTCCCGTTGCTTCTGACGGGTGATTGTCGCTAGGTCTTGATATGATGTTACGGAATGGCCTCTGAACTGCACAAGTTGTGCATCTTGCGCTTTGCTAAGTATAGACCCCTTTAGCTGACAATCATGTACACAGACAAGAATGCCTTGAGACTGGGTGCCAGAAGTCTTTGGTGGGCTGACCCTATGTACTCTGTCTAGCAGCATCTCCATTACAGCTTGCACACCCAGGATGTGCAAGAAGAGGACCTTGACGTAGCTTTCAGTGTCTGAGCCTTCCGCTTTGCATGGAGCCCCCCGGATGTGGATGTTATTTCTGCAGGAAACATTTTCGAGATCCTCCGTATGTGCATGCAGGCCCTCCTGGTGTTCCCACAGTCAGATAATTTCCTGTGCAAAACTTCAATCTATTCATTCTGATCAGACTCATGATCCTTGAGCGTGGACACACTGTCACCAATGTCTGCCAGATCCTGTTTGACTTCCTGAAGATCTTGGCTGAGCTCCTTCCTGACTGCCTGAACGTCTTTACAAAGAGACGCAAAGAGTACCTCCATGAAGGATCTCGTTGAGAGGGCTTCCTCGTTGTTCCCCTCCTCTGTGGTTGGTCTCAGAGCCTGCACTCCCTCCCTAGATGCAGTACCAGCCGATCACGTAACCATCTCTTTGAGGGACCATTCTTTCCCCTGGTGGTTGACAATGCAACTATTAGAGGCGAGTTTCTCCAGAAGGGCGCTATCGAGTATATCCACCTATCGGGCCCGTGTCTTCTATCACAATGCCGGGGCCGCCCTCTAGGGGGCCCCATGTATTCTCACCTTGGGTGTTGCAGGCTGAGGTTCAGGTCTACCAGGCAGTGCAGGCAGCAGGGAAGTGCCTCTCCGAAAATTCAAATTGCGGGAAGGGAGTCCCTGTCAGACCGGGCACCCACAGCGCACAGTCTATGCTTCAGTGTGCCTAAGAGTATCCCCCAGTTCGCTGTTGAGGGGTAGCCATCCGTGTCTCCGCTACTTATCTCCCTTATCCCCACTCACCATACGCTTCTCCTGGGGAGGAAGGGGAGGTGCAGTGGGTCCCCAACGGCCCCCCTGGTCAGAGGGCAACTTACTCTTCTGTAATTCAGCCTCGCCAGGTACCAGGCGTCACCCAGGTCAGCTGGGGTGCCCAGGATCGATGGTCCCCCATGCACCCAAGCTTGGCCTGGGGGGTGGCAGACTCCTAGCCTCAAAAATAGCAGTTCCCCATTACCCCGGGCTGTCTCCCCAGGCGCTGCAGTTGAGGCTGCACTGCTCACTGGTGCTCCTCAAAGGCCGCCTCCGGAACTCCCAGAATAGCTCTCAAAGCATCTTAGGGGGTCAAGCTTACATCCGGTATTTACACCCGCCTCAACCCTGCTCACTCACTGTGCCTGTCTGGGGCAGTGAAGAATGGGTAACCGCTGCTCACCCTTCTCAGGGAAGGTGCTCCCTCAGCTCTCGGGTCCCTCAGGCACCAGACAACCCAGGACACGTGGGCCTCAGCACTCTCGCCCAGCGTTGTTTCGGGCCCTGCCTGTCACTCCGGTACTATAGATGCGGCCCCTCGGCCTGGCCGCCACATCCATCATTTGTAGCGGGCCCATCGCCTGCCTCCGTCAATGTTCCAGGTGCCCGTCGCAACCCTCAGCAGCCTGTCTGCTTCCTGAGCGCTGCCTCATGCAGCAGCCGCCTCACTCCTCGGTCTGTGGCTGCACTAGCTGCTATACTCTGGAAGGCTCCACCCTGGATCGCTTGCTAAGCACAGCCATGCATTTACCTATGGCCTGGGCTCGGCCAGCATGCTCATTGCCACAGTCATCTTGTGTAAGGTGTCTGGGAAGCCCCTAGCCGGCTTTGCATCCGTTTGGGCTTTCGGGAGCTTCCACCACACTTTGTTTATTGCCTGTAACTCCCCAGCTCAACTGCTGCCTCGTGGGCCGTTTCCGATGGCCGAAGCGCTGCTGTATCTGCTAGAGGAGGCCGTGGTTGATCAGAGGAGCGGAACAGCACATCCAACTGCACCACAATCTTGCCCAAGCCCCGAGCTTTAGGCTTTAAAACAGCAGTTTGGAATTTGAGAAGTTACTTCTTTGGAGAGCTTGAGCATTTGATTTTGTAATCTAGTAAGGCATATTAAGTATATTTTAACACAGAAGTATAAGACAGAGTAGGACAGTTAAACTTATCTGGCCAGATGTAGGCTGGGCGTTATTAAATCACAGACAATACAGGAGCCAATGCCAGTGTGCCACCTTATGTAGGTAAATGTAATCAAATACAGGGCTAACTAAACCACGACTGATGTGCGGCATGGAGAGCTATTACAAAAGGAAAGTTTTCCAGATCCAGTTTGGCACTAGAAGGATATCTGTACGGAGAGGAATCTACAAGACGTGGCATCCATCAAAAGTGAAACAGTATAGAAATCCACTGGGTCTCAAGATGGATCAACACCCCAATACTAAAATGTCATGTGAAAAATTGCAAGCATAAGTCTCTACTGGAACTATCACTTGAAAACTGTGAATACTTACACCACTTAGGTGTTAGTAAACACTAAGTTCTGCAAATACTTATTCACCTGGTTTACCTTGTGGCATTTTGTATCAGAGCTAGTCACACTCTGGTCCTCAAAAGGAAAGCCAGGACACAGTCATATTTTGTTTCCATTCATCAGATTTATTTAAATAAAAATGGAGCACAGGGTAATGATGTGTAGAGGAAACAGTTGGTCATTTTTGCCACAATGCCCCTAGGTTAGCCAAAAAACTATACTAGTATAATAACATTTTAATACAGTATTAGCTGCTTATAATACTTTCAAGGAACTTTTCAGAAAAATAGTAAACTTGGCAGCTAAGTGTAGGAAACTGGGTTATTGTTGCAGTACCTACCCCCCCCCCCCCCAAACACACACTTTTTGCCTGGTATTTGATGCAACTTTGTGTGCTGGGTGCCTGCTAACCAGGTCCCCAGTACAAGTGTTCTTTCCCTAAAACTGTACAATTGTTTTCCCAACTGGCAATACCTTAGCGCACTCTGTAAGTCCCAGGTAAATGGTACCAATGGTACCCTGGGCATGAGGCACTAAAGAAGGGTGTCTCTGGGCTGCCGATCGAATTGTGCCACCCTAAGGGACCTCTCACCAATCCCATGCAGGGCTGCCATCGCAGGCTGCGAGTGTTGGTGCAGACAAAAGTGAAAACACAACCTGACATATCCCTGTGTGCCATGTCCCCTAATGCATGTAGTATTTGTAAGTCACCCCTACAGCAGGCCTTACAACCCTAGGTCAGGGTGCTTAATACGACATGTGAGGGCATACCTACATGAGCAGATATGTCCCTGTGCTTGTCAGTTCATTACTGCCTGTGCAAGTGAACAGGGAAGCCATTTTAGAACATGTGCTGGACACTGGTGAAAACGAGTTTCCCCAGTTACATGATCGCCACCCTGAAAATAGGGATGTTTGGTATCAAACATATCGTATTAATAAACCCACACTGATTCCAGTGTTGGATTTATTAATACATGCAACCAGAGCGCACCTTAGAGGTGCCCCCTGAAAACCTCCCAGACTCTGGTGTGCTGTCTAACTGGTCTTTGTCAGCCTGCCACGAGACAGATTTCTGACCTCCCAAGGTGAGGGCCTTTGCTCCCAGGAGGTCAGAAACAAAGCCTGCATGGGAAGAGAGTGCTCACACCCCCTCCCTCAGGATGACCTACTGATTAATATTCCTAGACCAGCAGGCTTCAACGAAGCTCCTGCCTTTGAAATGCGCATCTGGTTCCCCTCACAGGAGAGGGTGCCGACCCCCTCCCCTGTCCAGAGCTCTTTGGCACCTGGACAGGCGGGAAAATTAGTCAAGTAGGCGTGCCCACTCCCGGCTAGTACCACCCCCAAGGTGGCCTAACCTGAAATGGGTATGACTTTTCATAAGTGGCTATCTTTGTGTTAGCACACTTAGGAACTCCGGGACAGGGTTATGACCACTTCCCACAGGAAGCGGTCATATAGAGGGTGTAGTGAACCCAGGGGTCAGTAGCACACTGGCTACCAACCTACACTCCCCTAATGCCCCTAAATTCAGTATTTAGGGGAGCTACTGGCACCAAGAAATCATATCCTGCCGACCTGAAAGACTAAGACAGATGTGAAGAGTCGCAAGCAACTGAAGACACAGCAACTGACCTGGCACCAACCCTGCTGGCCTGCTGCTGACTTCGACAATTGCACCAAAAGACAACTTGTCCTGCAGCCCAAAGCCCGGGAAACCTGCAAGCAATTCACCCAGTAACCAAGACCTCCCCAGAAGTAACAGACCTGCTCCCTGCAACCTGCAGGCACTCAAAGACTCCTGTGAGGACTTTGTGACTGCAGAAACCCGACGCCTGAAAACACCACTGAACCCGTCGCTCCAAGCCAGAGTTGAAATGGGCCAATGGTGTCATCGTTGTCCCCCAGCACTCCAGAGACAGAGTCCACCATGGTTTCACCCCCAGTAAACTCTGACATCGCCTGCAGCCTCTGGAAGCAGGGTCCCCTCTACCGTGACTACTACCGGTAAGAAAACCAGACGCCTAAAGACACCTCTGCACCTGCCGCCCCTGGGCCACAGAGAAGAGGACCAACAGTGTCCCTATGTTCCCGAGCATCGTGAGCCCTGAGGCCCCCCTCTAGTTCAGTCCGACAGGCCTCCCAGTTCGAGCCTGCAGCCCGTTTACGCGAAGACCGGTCCGAATAGAGTAACATTGGGCACCCAATGCTGTTTTGCACCCCTGGACCCGGCCGTCCTAGTGCCGATTGTGGTGTTCTGCTGGTGTTGTCTTCGACCTTGTCCACCACTCACATTAACTCCTGGAGATTAGTCCCGTAAGTCGTTGTACTGTAACTGAATGCTGCATTGACTTTTCCTCCCATAGGATAACATTGCAGCTTCTTAAAAATTGCACTGTCGACTTATTGGACTGAAAAAATAACTATTTAAAAACTTCTTTACCTGAACAAATTGCTTCTGGTGCCTAAATATATATATAAAGATATGTTAATTTTATAAAATGGTGTGGACCATTTCATTGAGTCGTGTGTCATTTATTGACCAGTGTGTGTATTTTCAGATGTCTTGCACTCCTCTAAGATGAGCCGAAGACTGGTCAACCACACTGTCCCCTAGAAGAGCACCTTGGGATTGCTAGAGCAAGCCCCTGTCCACTTGTAAGGGAACCCCTCGACTCTTTGCACGATAAATCTCATTTTGACATACATAGCCAGCTTTCTACACTAAGCATATAAGGAATGGCATAAAAGTGAATGTTATTTATACATGTTCCTACCTAAACATGGCATCTTGCATGTTAAGAGTTCAAACTTAAACCCTTAATGGAAAGGATGTCAAAACCACCTAACCTACTACTGAATCTCTAGAAGAATCTGTATTAAAGCAGTAATGTTTAGTGGATGTTTGGTGCCTCTTCCATATCCTTGTTCTGCAGATGCCTGACTTAGGAACTAGCATGAGATGATGCAATTGCTGCTATTCCTCTCACGGAATGAGCCAACACTATTGATTATGATGGACAATCAGCCTTAGAGCAACAGAAAACAACAGCAGAAGCAATCTACAATACCATTTCTTGTTTTGAGAGAGGATGCCTTGTGTGTGGGTAGCTGAATGTAAGGAGGAGCTGCACTGCCTGCCAAAAAGACTTGATGCGGTCAATGCAGAATTTTAAGCATATGTAGACATCCAAGAAATTTAAAATTCTTTCTGCGCCCATGGTAGGGTCCTGGAAGAACACTTGAATCTGAAACAAATTGTTGCTATGAAAGCCTTAGGATTTAATTTTAGAATGGTGCGTAAGAGTATATTTAGGGAAAGTGGAAGAAAAGAGGTTTTATGGTGACAAGAGTAAATTTCAATGACACTTCTAGGAGAGGTTTGTGCAAACAACAAAGTTGTCTCCCATGACAAACTTGATCTCCGCTTTATGTAAAAGTTTGGATGGTTGCTTCATCAGCTAGTAAAGGTTGTATAAGTTCCCATGTGGAAGGTGAACCCCCACATGTATGGGAAAAATCTTAACAGCTCCTTACTGAATTCTTTTACAAGTCTCACTGACAGATGAAATGAGGTATCAGAAGAACCTAAGTCTTGAAACAGTCCCCAAGTGAGCCCTAGATTGAGGCCCAAATGAGCCAGTTTTACCAGATAAGGTAAAAATTTAAGGACGTTGCACAGACACTGGGTGCAAACCTTTAGCCTGTCAGATACAGAACAGTTTTATCCAGCCTGGTAAGTTTTGCCAGCAGATGTAGCACAGTCCCAGGACCAAAATGTTTAAGCAATCCAGTGGAATAGCTAACTGTGCAAACTGCAGATACAGGAGTCGTTAGAAATGGGGATCCCTAGTTGGCCACGGCTGGCGCCGAGGTCCAAATAGGGGTCCTTCTTCCTAAGTCAGAGTAAGGGGGCTACACCCTTTGATAACCCCTGCTCAACCCTGTGGTAACGTAGCACGAGCAGACAGGCCTATCTCAGAGGCAGTGTGTGAAGCATTTATGACCATACACAATAACAGGAAAGACGCTACAAACGGACACCACAAGTAGTTATAGAAAAATAGTTATCTTTATATAGACTGAACACGAGGCTAAAAAGCACTCAAGGAACCACAATGCACACAATTACAGATTCACTTCACAAGCAATAAAGGCACTCGAAACGGGGGTGGAACGGACTTAGTTCGGGACCAGGGTCCACGCGACCCGGTGATGCACAATGTACCTGAGATGTAAAGGGGCACGGCACGCAGCCTCACAAGGAAGCCGCGGTGGTGACAGGCGGACTCGCAGCGGCCACAGCTCCCAGCTGTAGCGGTACACGGCGTGCAATCACGATAATTCTGGGACGGGGCTTAAAGGCGGGCCCCCAGCGGTACCCGAAGGGGGTAACAAGATCCTGGGAGTGGGGACTAGTGCGGGCACTCGGCGGTACAGCTCCTCAGCTGCAGCGGCCCACAATAGCGATGGCGATGATTCTCATAGAATGGCAAAGGCGGGCACTCAGCGGCACAGCTCCTCAGCTGCGGCGGCCCACAATAGCGATAGCAACTTCCAGGGGAGGGCAAATGCGGGCACTCAGCGGCACAGCTCCTCAGCTGCGGAGGCCCACAACAGCGATAGCGATGATTTCCGTAGGATGGCAAATGTGGGTACTCAGCGGCACAGTTCCTCAGCTGCGGCGGCCCACAACAACGATAGCAATGATTTCCGTAGGATGGCAAATGCGGGCACTCAGCGGCACAGCTCCTCAGCGGCGGCCCACAATAGCGATAGCGGCGTTCATAGGATGGCAAACGCGGGCACTCAGCTCCTCAGCTGCAGCGGCCCACAACAGCGATAGTGACTTTCATAGGATGGCAAATGCGGGCACTCAGCGGCACAGCTCCTCAGCTGCAGCGGCCCACAACAGAGATAGCGACTTTCATAGGGTGGCACATGCGGGCACTCAGCGGCACAGCTCCTCAGCGGCCCACAACAGCGATAGCGACTTTCAGCCCGCGTTCCCCGCAGTAGAACCAGAGGCTCTGGAATTCTCAACAGAGGCCTCACCTGCGGGTAGAATCCCCCTCAAATAGGAATCCAGACGGCTGATGGGTGACGTCTAATGTCCCTGAGACTTCGGCAGGAGGCAAGCTCAAATCAGGCCCTTGGGTAGTTGCTTCAGCAAAATGGATGAAAGTTTCAAAGTCCTTTTCCTCTCGTTACACGGACAGAGGTTCGTCTTGGCATCCAGAAGTAACACCCTCGTGGGGGTTTTTGCGCACATCTTTATACCCCCTTTCCCTTTGTTCTCTCCAAAAGTCACAAGTCACTGAACCCAGTCAGAACCAGTCTGGGGAGGTCCTGGGGGCACGTTGTTTACGAGGCGGCATCCTGCCTTTGAGGAAGAGGGGGTCTGCTATCAAACGCACAGTGGGGGCTGGAGCCATCATTCACCTTGCCAGGCCCAGCCCTGCTCAGACCAAAGGGTCACCCCTCCCCATACTCCAGCTGCAGATTCCTCTACTCGACCCAGGTCGGGTTCAGCCTACCCTGTCCCTCCAAAAACCAGACGGCCAATACACAACAGCAGAGCACACTGGAAGATTTAAGCAAGAAAATACCCACTTTCCCAAAGTGGTATTTTCAGACACGGAATATAGAAATAACCCTCACTACAAGATGTACTTTAATATTCTGAGCTCAGGCATACCAAATTAGACTATCCACTTTACAAGCTGCTTCTGTGGGTGGTGCAATCAGCGCTGCAGGCCCACCAGCAGCATTCGGACTACCAGCCCTGGGCACGCACGGTGCACTATACTATAGACTAATAGGTATACCAATAGAGCCAATTATGGGAACATCAATTCATACAGTCAATTTACCATAGGGAGCATTCACGCTGTGGCACGAAATGGCCGTGGCACAGCGCCAAGAGCATCTAACACCAGCAAACACAGAGGAGACAAAAAGCGAGAAATGGAGGGGAGACCCACGCCAATGGTGCCAGGTCGAACACGTGTCCCCTACAGCTGAAATGTGGGGAGAACTACCCACCCACTTGGGAGTTCTCATCACTAAGGCGGAAAAATCTGGACAGAACATCAGCATTGGCGTGCTCTGTACCAGGGTGGTGTTCCACCATAAAGTCCATACCCTGTAGGGAAATGGACCACCTCAACAACTTTGGATTCTCTCCCCTCATATGCATCAACCATCTGAGGGGCCTGTGGTCGGTCTGAACCCGGAAGTGAGTCCAAAACATGTATGGCCTCAGCTTCTTCAGTGCCCAGACCACAGCAAATGCCTCACGCTCAATTGCACTCCACCTCTGTTCCTGTGGAAGTAACCTCCTACTAATGAAGGCTACAGGTTGGTCTAGGCCCTCCTCATTGAGCTGTGACAGAACGGCCCCCACACCATGCTCGGAAGCGTCTGTCTGGACAACAAATTCTTTTGAAAAGTTGGGCGCCTGAAGTACAGGTGCTGTGCAAATGGCAGTCTTCAGGGCGTCAAAAGCGTTCTGACAGGTGTCAGTCCAGTTCACCAATTTGGGCTGCTTCTTAGAAGTCAGCTCAGTCAAGGGTGCAACAATGTTGCCATACCCCTTGACAAACCTCCTGTAATAACCTGTGAGTCCTAAAAAGGCTCTCACCTGTGTCTGGGTCTTGGGGGGCTCCCAAGCCAGGATGGTTGCAATCTTGGCCGGTAGGGGCGCCACCTGGCCGCTCCCCACCTGGTGTCCCAAGTACACCACAGAACCCTGACCAATCTGGCACTTATTTGCCTTGATTGTGAGGCCTGCCCTTCGCAGTGCCGTCAACACTTCCCAGAGGTGGCGCAGGTGGTCCTCCCATGAGGAACTAAACACTGCAATGTCATCCAGGTAGGCGGCACTGAAATCTTCCAGCCCATCCAACACCCTGTTGACCAACCTCTGAAAGGTGGCAGGGGCATTCTTCATCCCAAAGGGCATTACCCTGAACTGGTAGTGCCCACCCGGTGTGGAGAATGCTGACCTCTCCTTTGCCCTATCAGTCAAGGCGATCTGCCAATACCCTGACGTCAAATCAAACGTGCTGAGGTACCGTGCAGCCCCTAGCCGATCTATGAGCTCATCAGCTCTGGGGATGGGGTGCGCGTCAGTCTTTGTGACTGAATTGAGACCTCGGTAGTCCACGCAGAACCGAAGTTCTGGGGTGGCACCAGGCGCTGCAGCTTTTGGTACCAAGACCACTGGGCTGGACCAAGGGCTGCTGGAGGACTCAATCACCCCTAAAGCAAACATTTTGGAAACCTCTTCCTTAATGGATGCCCTCACCCGGTCAGTCACTCAGTAAGCCTTGTGCTTAACAGGAGGACTGTCCCCAGTGTCCACTTCATGGAGACACCAATCAGTGACACTAGGCACCAGGGAGAACAGATCACTGAATTGTCCCAACAGTTTGCGACAATCACTCTGTTGCTCAGGGGTCAGTGTGGCGGAGAGGACCACACCCTCCACTGGCCCGTCTTGCTCCTTTGCACACAGGAGGTCAGGAAGAGGCTCACTCTCCTCCTCCATCCCAGCATCTGTGGCCAGGAGCATGCCCACTTTGGACCTCTCAAAGTGGGGCTTCAGGCGGTTGACATGCAGGACCCGCAGGGGGTTCCGGGGAGACCGCAAGTCCACCAAGTAGGTAACAGGACTCTTGCGCTCCACCACCTCAAATGGGCCAGTCCACTTATTTTGGAGCGCACAAGGCTCCACTGGGGCCATAACCCAAACCTTTTGACCAGGCTGAAACAATCAGAGTGGCATTCTGATCATGCCAACGTTTCATCTCTTCCTGGCTGGCTTCCAGATTTGCCTCATCGAGCTTTCTGAAACGCCGAGTCTGGTTCCTGAAGGCCAGCATGTAACTAAACACATCCTGGGGGGGTTTCCTGGGAGATTGCTCCCAGCCTTCCCGGACCAGACTCAGAGGCCCTCTTACCGGGTGACCATAGAGGAGTTCAAAGGGGCTGAACCCTAGGGACTTCTGTGGCACCTCACGGTAAGCAAACAGGCATGGCAAGAGGACGTCCCACTTACGCCTCATGGTCTCTTCTAGGCCCATAATCATGCCTTTGAGGGTCCGGTTGAATCTCTCAACCAGCCCATTCCCTTGGGGGTCGTAAGGAGTGGTAAACTTATAGGTTACCCCACACTCCTCCCACAGAGACTTCATATATTTGGAAATGAAGTTAGTACCCCTATCAGACACCACCTCCCTGGGGAATCCCACACGGGAGAAAATCCCCATCAGTGCACGTCCCACCACGGGGGCCGTCACTGTCCGGAGTGGGATGGCTTTGGGGTACCGGGTGGCATGGTCCACCAAGACCAGGATGAACCTGTTGCCCAGGGCTTTCTTGGGGTCCAGAGGCCCCACAATGTCAATGCCCACTCGCTCGAACGGGGTACTGACAACTGGAAAGGGCTGGAGTGGGGCTTTGATCTTCCCCCCACTCTTCCCACTTGCCTGGCAAGTCTCACATGTCCTGCAGTGAGCATCTGAGCTCCTGCGCATCTGGGGCCAAAAAAAGTTTGTGACCAGCCTCTCGAAGGTCTTGGTCTGCCCCAGATGCCCTGCCAATGGCACATCGTGAGCCAACCCCAGTAGGAAGGCTCTGAAGCACTGGGGTACCACCAGCACACGGGCTGACCCAGGCTCAGCAACCTTAGGCTCGCTGTAAAGGAGGTCATTCTCCCAATAGATCAGATGTGATCCTGACTGATCACCTGCCGCCTGGGCTGCAGCCTGTTGCCGCAGCCCCTCGAGAGAAGGGCACGTTTTCTGCTGTTCACAAAATTCCTCCCTGGTGGGCCCTCCTTCCTGCTGCCAATGGGTCAGCTCAGGCAGGTCCCCCAGTTCGGCTACCTGTTCCCTTGTAGGCTCCAGGGCATCCCCCTCAAGGTCTGCTCCTTCCTGGACCGTGGGAACTATGGGGGCCGGTTTCCCGCGCCCCCTACCCTTCCTCTGTAAGGCAGGGGCCTGGGCCATACTTTCAGGCTCCAGGTCCTTCTGAACGTCCTTACTGGTTGCCATGGACCGAGTGGTCGCACACGCCCACTCAGGCAGACCCAACATTTCCAAGTGAGATTTCCTCTCCACCGTAGCCCACGGGGAGTTTTCTAAATTGTTGCCCAACAGACAGTCTACCGGCATGGCTGGCCTCGCAGCTACTTGAAGAGTTTCTGAGACACCCCCCCCACTCAAAGGGAACCTGAGCCACCTCACACTGGCTCTCAGAGTTGTCTGCTGACACTACTGGGCAGAATGCATGGGGGACAACCTGCTCTTTGGACACCAACCGGGAGCTGACAGCAGTCACACTAGCTCCGGTGTCCCTCAGAGCCTCCACCCTATGGCCATTGATGGTCACCCACTGCCTGTACTTCTTAGTGTTATCAGGCAGCGTGGGGTTAGGGACTTTCTCAAAGTCTCCTAGCGAGACAAGGGTCAATTCCACGGGATCCCACCCACCTTGGGCACCCATCTCCTCCCCTCCCAGGGCTACACTAGCAAGCTGGCGGGGTGGTGCGCGGGGTGGGGCATTGAGGTCCCTCTGGGGACACTGGGGATCATAATACCGGTGGCCCACTTGACCATTTAAAAAAAGTAAGGGGCCCCCTATGAACAGGCCTACCTGTTGGGGGCACTGGCTTCTTCTCAGGGGAGACTGGGACACCACTCCTTGGTTCCCTTGGGAATTACTTTGGGGCCCTCTCTGGAACTCCCTCGGTTTACCCCTGTCCCCCACTTCTCTGCTGGGGACCCTGCCCACCTTTGGCGAAGTCTCCCACAGGACCCTTGCGAACCCGGGTGCTCACCCAGCGGTCCACCTCCTCAGCAAGCTTCCTAGGGTTAGTTAGCTTGCCATCAACAAGGTGCTGGCGTAGCTCTGGAAAACAGTTACTAGATAAATGCTCCCATGCGAACAAATCATACAGTTGCTCAAAAGTTTCCACTTTGCTACCCTTCACCCAGCGATCCATTGCTCTGCAAAAAAAAAAAAGACATATTCAACCCAAGTGGTACCCTCTAACTTCTTACAGGTTCTAAATCTCTGCCTGCACATTTCTGGGGTCAAACCATATCGCGTCATCAAGGCCTCTTTCATATGGGCATACACCATCCTGCTCTCTTCAGGCAGATCCAACAGGGTATCCCTCCCATCACTCACAAAGCGTCCCCACAACCCCGCTCCCCAATCCTTCTCAGGGACCCGGTGGGACACCATGGCTATCTCATATGCGGCAAACCATTGCCCAATATCCTCACTCTTATGGAAATCCTTGATGACATCCTTGAGTATATATACTCTACTCTCGGTAGGTACTAACGGTATGCAGAGGGGGAGATCTCTAAACTCTTAGCCTTGATCTCCAGCTCCCTCAATATTCTTTCATGCTCCAGTTTCATTTTCTCAAGTTCAAATGTCAACCTGTTATTCTCAATATCCAACTTTTTACTCTCTAGGTCCTTCTGACCTAATTTGGCCATCTCCAAACTATGCCTCCTATCTCTCTCCCTGTCCTCCATCTCTTCTGGAGACAGACCCTTTGAGGACACACTAGTACCGGGACTGGAAAGTGCTTTACCTCCCCCCAAATCCACTTCGTCATCCTGCTGCCCTCCGGCATTCTCTCCCCCGTCCCCAGGCTCTCCCCCATTCCCGGGGGACTCTCTCGCCTCCCACCAGGCTTTCAGCGCCTTCTAATGATACTCCTTCCTAGAGAGACCCGCAATAGGGACGGTGAATCGCTTGCAAAAAGACTTTAACTGTTTGGCAGTGTAGGTTTCTAACCTCTCTTCCTCAAAGGTGGGATCCTCCGAAGCATTGGATGCTGGCTTACCCGTTGTAGACATAACTGGCTATTACAATCGACAATAGAACAAAATCAGACCGTACGTGGGTGCGCCTAGGCCTACACTCACTAGTAGCGTACACTGGTTATTGTATGTGGATCACAAATGCAAGTCCTGATCCTCACCGCTGCCACCAATGTTAGAAATGGGGATCCCTAGTTGGCCGCGGCTGGCGCCGAGGTCCAAATAGGGGTCCTTCTTCCTAAGTCAGAGTAAGGGGGCTACACCCTTTGATAACCCCTGCTCAACCCTGTGGTAACGTAGCACGAGCAGACAGGCCTATCTCAGAGGCAGTGTGTGAAGCATTTATGACCATACACAATAACACAGGAAAGACGCTACAAACGGACACCACAAGTGGTTATAGAAAAATAGTTATCTTTATATAGACTGAACACGAGGCTAAAAAGCACTCAAGGAGCCACAATGCACACAATTACAGATTCACTTCACAAGCAATAAAGGCACTCGAAACGGGGGTGGAACAGACTTAGTTCGGGACCGGGGTCCACGCGACCCAGTGATGCACAATGTACCTGAGATGTAAAGGGGCACGGCACTCACGATAATCCTGGGACGGGGCTTAAAGGCGGGCACCCAGCGGTACCCGAAGGGGGTGGGGACTAGTGCGGGCACTCGGCGGTACAGCTCCTCAGCTGCAGCGGCCCACAATAGCGATGGCGATGATTCTCATAGGATGGCAAAGGCGGGCACTCAGCGGCACAGCTCCTCAGCTGCGGCGGCCCACAATAGCGATAGCGACTTCCAGGGGATGGCAAATGCGGGCACAGCTCCTCAGCGGCGGCAGCCCACAATAGCGATAGCGGCGTTCATAGGATGGCAAGTGCGGGCACTCGGCAGCACAGCTCCTCAGATGCAGCGGCCCACAATAGCGATAGCAATTTTCATAGGATGGCAAATGCAGGCACTCAGCGGCACAACTCCTCAGCTGCAGCGGCCCACAACAGCGATAGTGACTTTCATAGGATGGCAAATGCGGGCACTCAGCGGCACAGCTCCTCAGCTGCAGCGGCCCACAACAGCGATAGCGACTCTCATAGGGTGGCACATGCGGGCACTCAGCGGCACAGCTCCTCAGCTGCAGCGGCCCACAACAGCGATAGCGACTTTCAGCCCGCGTTCCCCGCAGTAGAACCAGAGGCTCTGGAATTCTCAACAGAGGCCTCACCTGCGGGTAGAATCCCCCTCAGATAGGAATCCAGACGGCTGATGGGTGACGTCTAATGTCCCTGAGACTTCGGCAGGAGGCAAGCTCAAATCAGGCCCTTGGGTAGTTGCTTCAGCAAAATGGATGAAAGTTTCAAAGTCCTTTTCCTCTCATTACACGGACAGAGGTTCGTCTTGGCATCCAGAAGTAACACCCTCTTGGGGGTTTTCGCGCACATCTTTATACCCCCTTTCCCTTTGTTCTCTCCAAAAGTCACTGAACCCAGTCTGAACCAGTCCGGGGAGGTCCTGGGGGCACGTTGTTTACGAGGCGGCATCCAGCCTTTGAGGAAGAGGGGGTCTGCTATCAGACGCACAGTGGGGGCTGGAGCCATCATTCACCTTGCCAGGCCCAGCCCTGCTCAGACCAAAGGGTCACTCCTCCCCATACTCCAGCTGCAGATTCCTCTACTCGACCCAGGTCGGGTTCAGCCTACCCTGTCCCTCCAAAAACCAGACGGCCAATACACAACAGCAGAGCACACTGGAAGATTTAAACATGAAAATACCCACTTTCCCAAAGTGGTATTTTCAGACACGGAATATAGAAATAACCCTCACTACAAGATGTACTTTAATATTCTGAGCTCAGGCATACCAAATTCGACTATCCACTTTACAAGCTGCTTCTGTGGGTGGCGCAATCAGCGCTGCAGGCCCACCAGCAGCATTCGGAGTACCAGCCCTGGGCACGCACGGTGCACTATACTTGAGACTAATAGGTAGACCAATTGAGCCAATTATGGGAACATCAATTCATCCAGTCAATTTACCATAGGGAGCATTCGCGCTGTGGCACGGAATGGCCGTGGCACAGCGCCCAGAGCATCTAACACCAGCAAACACAGAGGAGACAAAAAGCGAGAAATGGAGGGGAGACCCACGCCAATGGTGCCAGGTCTAACAGGAGTCATGCAGATAAGTTCAGAGAACAAGGATTGTGTTGAAGAATCTGTCATTCTCCCTGGGGAGAAGTTTGTGGCATTTTCCCAGTGATGGGAGGGGGGCTTATAAAAGGTGAAGGTCTGTAAACCAATACTGGTGAGTCCCGCTGTGGCTATGAGGATTAGCTGGCAGGGGTGCTTTTGTCCAGAAAGACTAATGGATTGCATTTGGCAAAAGCCTCTGTGCTACATTGCACCTTTCTTCTCCTTGCCATGCCTCAAAGCATACACAACTTTCTAGCTCTCAAATGACTTGCTCAACAAAAGTAGCATTTCAGGAGAACACTCATGGTGCTGGGACAAAGTACCAAATTACGGACCAAGAAACTGATGACCTACTGGAACAATCGGCACACAACTCATCAAAAAGCAGGAAGGATTCTACGAGAACATTTTGTGGATATATATGTTGTTCAACCTCTGAGAGTAGTATCCTCAGGACTATGATTAAGTGGTGTTTCCTTAAAAGGAATGTCAATTTTCATGTCAAAGAAGGGGCTACACAATATGTACTACTGATGAAGTACTGGCATTTCTTGTTTGATGGTGCCGCAAACAGGTTCAAAACCAGTTGACTTCATTGTGGAAAGATCATACTCACCAGATTCTGATGTAACTTTAATTCAGGAGAGAAACTTGCTGTCCTGTTGAGGTCATATGCCCAAGTGTGGATGTTGGGATAGGTTCTGCTCTCGATGATATTCATGCTCTTTCACCCAATCCCACAGGAGCTGAAAGTGTGACCGACTTTGTGCTGCCCTGTTTTGTTTAAATAAAACATGGAGGAATGGTGTCCATCCTCCCCAACAATGGCAAGATATCTAGCCTTGGAAGGAAAGACTGCAGTCTTTTCCCAGACCATCCTGAGAGCCAGGACATTTATAAGAAGATCCTTCTCCTGGGTTGACTACTGATCCCTTGCATTCATCTCCTGAAATTTGGGCCCCATCCCTTCAGACATTCTGTGGTCATAACAAAGTGAGGTGCTTGATGTTGAAAATACAGGTCCTGTGTAAGACAGATTTTCTCCAGCCACCATGTCAGGTATTCTTGATCTTAATTGACATCTGTATGTAAACAAAGGATCCAGACACCTGGAACAATCTGCTTCTGATTCTTACTGTAGTGGATGCACTCACAGACTGCAATAGGGGATTAGCAAAACTCCCAGTAAGGACCCTCTCCTAAAAGAATGGCTTTGAATGGTTTGATATTCAAAATGGTACTTGCAGAGCTGCTGAAAATCCAGAATAGGACACCATTCACCAGATTTTTTATTGAGTAGGGAAAATCTAGAGCTAAAACCCTTTGGTCACAAGGATTTGGGACAGGCTCCAAGGCCCCTTTGTGAGGCACGGACACTATCTCTGCTTGTAAGAGTTACTAGTGCAAGTGTGTAGCTTTCTGTTGTAATACTGTTGACGGCTTTGGACAAACTCTGGAGTATGTTCTTACTTTAGCAGGCCCAACACCCACCTGTAGGATGTAATGGCTAGCAACCGTGCATAAAAAAACAGAGAGCCTGCCACCCACACTGCTTAGTAGGACAGGCGATGAAAAATGGAGACAGGTACAAAGACACTGACCGTATAATAAATCTTGCTATTTGAACTTACTGCCAATTTTCTTCCTGAGCGGAGGTCTACAGTACAAAGAGAAAGGCAGTGTCTATGCTGCCTGTTCCTGTGAAAGACAGTGTGTCTGGTAACAGCCTCTGTATGAGGGAACTCTTTAGCTCTTTGCTTGATGAAAATCTTCAATACTATAGCTCACCCCACCACAGGCCAAGCTACATGAATATCATCAATTACAGGGGCTTATCCAAGTGTTTGTTGTCGAAAGGCATGTCCAAAATTTGACGCTTGACGTCTGGCCTAAATGAAGTAGAGTAAAACCACATATGTCGTCTCATAATTACAGAGCCTGCCAATATGTCTAAAGAGTGTACTGGCCAAATCAATGGCACCAACTATCATGACTGCAGAAGCCCTTTCCATTCCCCAAATCATGGTAACAGCTTCCCCCTCCTTTCTTTCTGTAAGCAGAGAAAGGAATGGGGTCTGTCTTTTCATACCCGACTAACATAAAAGTCGACTATGGATAGAGTTGGCAGCATTGATGTAAGTCACTGCAAGGGTCAAAACTCTAACCCAAACAGACCATCTTGCAGCCTGCATTGTGCTGCCCGTCTTAGTGGTACGCTAGCACATAGACCTCCCCCCACCTCCACTAACTAGATTGCCTGCGTACCACCTTGGCATCGTACTAGAAACAGTCTATTTCAATGACCAATAGTGAACGATCAAACGCTTCAAAGACATCTCGATTAAGGAGTGGAATTAGGCTAAATCACCCAGAGAAAAGCCTTTATGAAGCTACGTGGCGCACTGGTATCTGGGGTCACACTGTTGTCACATTCATCCAATGAAGCCTGTAGCCATTGAAAGTCTTATTCGTTCTCTTTTTTGCTGTGCTCATCCAAGGAATCCGTCCCCACTTATGTAAAGTGTCTTATAGTGGCAGTGCTACTGTTTGTGGAGGAGGTGGGGGAACATCCAGAAACTGTGGTGGTGGCGACAGGGAGAGCTAGTTGATTCGATGCCTCTGGATGTCCCAGATTTCCAGGAAATCTGCTAAAGTAGCCTTGTATCACTCAAATGTCATTAAATAGGTTAAGAAGGACTCTGAGCATTGGTGGATCTCGGGTAGGAGACTTTTCAGAGTACTCAAAATACTGCTTATCGCAGCGAAGGATGATCATACCCTCAGTGGATTCCTCTTTCACCTCGTAATAATGCCCTCTTGTCGCTGGTTACGTCCATATTTTTCATCTTTATCCTCCTCCTTGGCATTTTATATTAGGGTGGATGGGACTGATGTCTCTCCCAAAGGCTCCTTCATCCTGGAACTTCCCTTCAGGGTCCAGAATCCTTTTAACCATGGTGGGATTTTGCTAGGGGATGCATCTTGAGGAAAGACGGTTGGTTTAACAGAAGCAAGAGGTAAGGAGATAGTCTTTCTTTTTGGTGTTGTCAACAATGTCAATGATGGTGCGGACACCAATGGCTGTGCTGTGTACAAAGGTGTGAACGAGAATGGACATCAAGTCTGTTGCTTATGGTATATGTGGAGCCATTTTATGAAGGAACAGACTCTGAAGATGCGTCAATGACTATGTGACAGCAAAGGTAAAAGCAAAGGAGTCTTGAATGTAGTACGCAATACAATTGCATTCATTGTCGATGGTGCCATCAACTGTTTAGAAGTGTCTTTGGACTTGTGATGCACTAGAGGAGACTGCTTTTGTGAACTTCAGTCACATTTTTGGAGGCCCTACGGGGATGGAGGAGTTCTCCTAAAGTAGATGGTGGGCTCTTCTAAGTTAAGGACTTGCCAGGCACTTTACACCCATCTAGATGATGTTTAAATGATCCCTGACTTTTATTAGATCACATATCCTCTGGCCCTAGTTACCTGCTTTCTTTTGCGTAGACATCTGAGCAATCAACCTTCCAAATCACGGACAGTTTTTGCTGAAAATATCCAGCACATTTTACCATCCTTGGGTTAGTGTTCGAGGGGTAAAGGCAATAAATGCATTTGATGTGTGCGTCATCCATAAATACCTTTTCATCCAAAATTAGCTATCAGGCCTAAAATGGCTTTCTTCCGTGAGTCAGCCATTCCTGTAAAAAAACAAAAGCTCAGTCTTTCACTGGAGTCAACACTCTAGGGGCACAGACTGGTTTTATGCCACATGATTTAGAAATCCTTGGAGGGCAGAGCTGACGAGCAGCACAGATAATTTGACTGAAAACAGAGAAAGCTTCCTGTATAAAAAGAACTACAGAAGTACGCTCACTGCACTCAGTTTAAGGCTTAATACTTAAGGAGGCTATTCACTCACTGCTGAGCCTACTTTACACTGTTCGAGAACATTATACTCAACACATAAAAAGGTGAGGGACCATCAAAGATGCTTAAATTCTTACTGGTATTCTTACCGTGAATCATCTTCTGCCTTATAATGCGAACCTCATGAGAAGTCTGACTTTTGGAACTAAGGGACGGATAGTATCACTTCAGATAGGGCCTCCAGAAAAGAGAACATTAGTATGCAATGAGGCAACACAAGAGACAACCTCTGACTAGATACCACACAAATAATCCCCTTATTGAGAGATAAATGACTGGCCATTCAAACTATTGTTTTATGAGAATAACATGTCAAGACATGAACAAAAGGGGCAGTAAGGGTCTAAAAGACATCACAGCACCCAAACAGGAGAAGCATTATAATCGCATCTGCTGCCACCTTCTCTGTCTCGCCCTACATTTGTTGGAGCTCACAGATCTGATGGAAGCTGCAGAACAGGAGATGCTAATTACTCTCCACTAGTCCACCCTTCCCATCATAGAGCTTCTCTTGCTGGGTAAGTCACTAAAAAAGGCGCAGGTCCATTTGGGTGGTGGACGGAAAAATCAGTAACATCATCATCTTCCAAGACTACCTGTCTGAATACAGATCCCAATGTAGCACCCAGGAGACATCCAAACAGTCGATGACACTCCAAATTACAAACAAAGACTGGTGTATTGTTATCCTGCTGGATCTCTTTGAAGCCTGTGGAGACAATCATCAAACCATTCTCAAAATAAGCTCCTGAAATTAGGCTTCAACTGCATCACTCTTCAGTAGCTCACATTCCACCTGGACAGATACACGCTCTTCCAGATGGCCATCTGCTGAACTGCACCCATCCCCAAGACCTGCAGAGTTTCCTAAGGACTCATGTTATAACTAGTAATTGTTAATCTCTACTTTGAACTGTTGGGAGTCCTCATGGCTGACAATCATCATGTTTTATCAATATGCGGACACTCAACTGTGTAAAATAAATCTAGAAATTACATTATCCACAACACAAATTGCTTTGCCAAATCCAACACTAGATGACCAAGTCATACTTGAAGCAAAACCCTCTGAAAATAAGAGATTGTGCTAATTGCCAAAGCAACCAACTGGAAGGGATGGTGCAGTAGCTTGCATGATACTCCTCGATCTATTCAACCCATCTCAAACAGACAAACTGACTAGCATCAATTCATCATGCTCTACAAAGTGAAAGCTTTTGATCCCTGAAGTAAATTTTAGAACAGCCATACAAGCCATGGTAATAATTACCCTGAAAAACAACACCCTGCTTATTAGCATTTCATAATCAACTTGGACTACCCTTCAATAGCATCCTTAATGCCGCTGTCCGTCTAATACAAGATTTCACAAAGCTGGACAACTACACTTCTACAACTCCACTGATTCTCTCTACAAGCCCTCCTCATCATCAAAGACTACTGCATTACCTCAAAGGGGCAAACTGAAATAGCACAACCTAAATAGCAGACACGATCAAGATATCCAGTGGGCTACAAAACACTTGTAGCAGGAATGCCATCTGACTTTAGACAAAAAACATGCAGGATGGAGAATACAAATTGTAAAGTCTTCTCCCACTTTCTTAGGATCTGGAACTCCCTGCTCAAGCATGCATCTTCACTCCGGTTATTCATAAGGAACTGATGGGCATGTAACCATCACTTTGGTGGATGCCACAAACTAAATCTCATTTTAATGGGCATCCATTCCCTGATCCCACTTATCTGCATTTCTAACCTCGACCTGTACATTTGTAAAATACAAAAAGAGAGAGAGGGACCCAACCACCAAAGGGGAGTGATACCAAATACGACAAAAAGTCACAAAGAATCCCCCCATGGGTAAAAAACACCTATACAACACCACATTCACACGAGAAACCTTATATCACCAACACGTTAACAATAAACAAAGGATCCAAGAAATAAACAAATCAAGTTAGTTCTCAATGAATAGTACAAATTTATTAAATTCAGTATACAATAATTAAAAATTCATCTTAAAACTTCACAGTATTTTTCTAACGTTCATCATAAAACAATAATCAAAGAAGCTTTATCAAGTTAAAAAGGATTAGACATATCTTGAGGGCAGATCAATACATACAATTAAAAAAACACAACACAAAAAAACATATATGGGAGAACGAGCAGGAAAATTGTTTCCAAGTCACAGGTATAGCCACATGATCATACACAGATCAAATTTTGTGTTTTTTTAATTGTATGTATTGATCTGCCCTCAAGATGTGCGTCTAATCCTTTTTAACTTGATAAAGCTTCTTTGATTATTGTTTTATGATGAACGTTAGAAAAATACTGTGAAGTTTTAAGATTAATTTTTAATTATTGTATACTGAATGTAATACATTTGTACTATTCATTGAGAACTAACTTGATTTGTTTATTTCTTGGAAACTTTGTTTATTGTTAACGTGTTGGTGATATAAGGTTTCTCGTGTGAATGTGGTGTTGTATAGGTGTTTTTTACCCAAGGGGGGATTCTTTGTGACTTTTTGTCATTTGTAAAATACTCCATTGCTAGATTTGCACTACAAATGTCAGCAGATACACAAGCACTTGCCCACATGCTTGGTGAAAACCATCCCAATTGACACTTACCCATCAATATTAATATATATTGCTGCTATTCAGTAAATCCAATTAAGCTCATGACTATGTAAAGCAGTGACTAAAACATGGAAATTTGAGAATTTCATTTTCGAGAACGCAGATTGGTTTATATCTGTAGCTTCAAAAACAAACAGCCCCTGTTGGGACAGAAACGTCCCTCACATTGTAACAGACATGCACCCCTGCCCCAAGTGCCCATTGCAAAGATAACTGGATCCCTTGTGCTGACTTTTGATAAAGAGCGAACACAGATCATGTGTGCGCGCCATGACCTAGGCCTGACTCACGGATTGCAGTCTTGCACATACCGGGACAGGCACCCCAAAGCATTATCCTTGTGTAGTGAAAGACTAATGCCTTTCGCCAGGAGTTACACAAGTGCAATTGTGGCAGCATATAGTGTTTTAAATAATGGTGATCAATAGATTGAACAGACTGTTTCACTTGTGTCTGTGGAGTGGGGCCTACAGGCCCCTCATGAAAAGTTCCACTTCTGTTGGCTTAACTCGCCCTTGGCCTGCATTGGGTTGATGTAGCACCACACAATGTGTGAATGTGTCTTGCGTGTGCACACTGACATGGATCTGTACCTTGAGTGATGCAATACAGGGAAGCCAGTGTGTGTATCTAGCTGTGCGCACTGAGATACATGTGTGCCTGTAAAAGTGCGGTACATAGGCGCCTGCCCTCATGTTCTGCGTTTGCGCACAGGGATGTATGTATATCTATGAGTGGCAAAGTACATGGAAGCCTATGGGTTCCATATTGGAAACCAAGTTTCTTTTGTAGAGGCATGTGGAGGTGGAGAAGCCCTCCAGATAGTTTTGTGGATTGCTACATTTCTGAGATCTGGGTGGGACACACTGGAGGAAAGAAGAGCCAGGCTCTTCTGTACATTTCCAAAGAGCTCTTAGATTCTGAAGGAGGTCACTGATCAAAGGTGCCTGAATACATCTCAGGAAGGAGATGAGGCTGATAAGTGAATTATAAAAACAGTAGGGGTGGGGCCAATTGGGAACCTTTTGTTAGGCATACATCAGTAAGGCCAACAGTTAGGTGTGATCCTAGAATCGCTCCCATGTCCTCTATTGTGGGGCTATATGAAATGGAGTCACTCCTGTGTAACAGACTACTTTTCTGGGTAAATGGACAGGACAGAGGAGTGGACACTTCAAAGGATGCAACCCCCAACATGAACTTCAAAGACTGAGAGACTAAATCAAATTGGTTTCTGGAAAAGGATTATGAAAAGGAGATCTGATGTTTCAATCGTCAAGCACCCAGGCATTGTTGTACCGTCACCTGGAGAAGCACAGCAAGTGTTCGGATTTGTGTGACCAGAATAGGGGATCAAGGCGTGCTGGTCTTCTAGCTGGGTGAGGTGACATCACCCATGATACTCAAAACCACCTTCTCTGGAGCACCAGCTTGCAGAGACCATAGGAACCATGTTAAGAGGAGTAGGAGCGCAAGGTCCAATGGGGCATCCTGGTGAGTGGATCCTTGCATTGAGGTGAAAGAGAATTGCAGTTGCACTGCTCGGCCCATCTGCCCATGTGCTGATTTAAGTCGGAGAGACTATATGCCAAAGGGGGCCGCCGTGAATCAAAATTACTGTTGCACCAATCAAGGCGGTCTGCTCATGTGCTGATTTAAGCCTGTGACCACATATGTCAGAGCGGGCCGCTGCCAAAGGTAACTGCCATTGCACGGATCAGGCCGACTGCCCATGTGCTGTACAAAGTCGGCACGCCCGTATGCTAGAGGGGGCCACTGTGAAGACTGCTGCAGCGCCACTGATCAGGCGCCACCCATGTGCTGGCAAAAGTCGATAACCCTGTGTGCCAAGGAGGGGGCCGCTGTGAAGTGCAAGGGCCATCGCCCTGGTTGAACAATCTGTTGAGTAAACTAAGACTCTTCCTTAGCTCTACAAGGTTTGCATTCAACCACATGGGTGTCAGGAGTGAACTTAGTTCAAAGCAACAGCAATTGAATGTGAAGAAGCAGGTTGTTGTAGCCCCACACAACCTAGATGAAATGGTGTCTCTATTTTTTGGTTATGAACAGTCCTTAAACAGGATTCCAGGGATGCAGTGGTAAATTGAAAAAGCCAATTTTGTTGTGTACACACACACACACACGCACACACACACACACACACAAAGAATAAGTCACTTTATGCTTAAAGTGTTTATTTCAACAGTTTTCTCCTGTTGCTTAGCACATCTAAAAAACATAACACAGATTATTTAAAAAAACACTAATTTATGTTGCAAAAGAGAATAAAATAAACATTTCTACAACAGTTAAAATGTCAGCTAGAAACCTAACACCCTAAAACCTACTTCTATGCACTCTACTATGAGACATTGGCATAGCGTAACTTGCATTTAGAGTTCCATAGGGAGAATCAATGCACTACATATCAGTTTACAGCAAAATGCCGTAATCAGCAGTCGGGATCACATGTTCCTTCGAAAGGAAAACACATCAGCATCAGGTCTTCTCCTCCTCGACTTGGCTGAATATCAGCTTTCAGTGCAGAACGGGATGCTGTGGCATCACGAAAGTCTGAAGATTATCTGGCAGTATCTTGCACGATAACCTGGGGCGAAGGAACTCTCCTCTCAAGTGGTCGATTGGCAGGCAATGTATACTATATCTTATCTGAGATAGGAATTTCCGACATTGTTATGTTCCAGTTAGGTACCCCAATATAGGCTCAGGTAGTCACCTAACTTTCACCTATATTCTCCCCTACATTACACTACATAACGGTTCTTAGTACTGACCTTTTACCTAGTTACGGTAATGTCCAAAGATGACATGGGGTTTTCTCCGAAAAGCTTAAGCCTCATTTATTATGCATGAGGATACTCGGAATCACAGTAGGACAGCAGGCCTACCATCTCCTGCATAATAACTATGTATAAGGGTCATTTTCTTCAGTCATCCTAGTCCGACATGACACAGAAAGGTATATCCCCAGGGGGTACCACTTTGGGTATATATACACCATATCTTGCTGAGGTAGTCAGAGGAGAAAAGGATTTCCATGCCGACACACTGATGCGAGACGCTGAGGCTCCTGCACGCAGACTCTCCAGCTCGCAGTGGTCTGACATCCCTTGCGGGGTGTCCATCTCGAGACCAAGATGGGGTCCCACAGTCTCTCACTTCAGGTAATGGGGTTGACTTTATCCTAGAGAGATTCTTGGCTTTTACAGCTACATACATGCTAGGTACACTTAGGTACATCTAGTTAGGGTCGCATCGTAGGAGTACACATACTACGGTCATGCATTTTATATACTTGCCCGTATTAGTTTTAGCACGATGGGAGAAATCTACCATTCTTTTACGCTGTTAGTGCTTATAATCATTTATATCTGTTACCGTCTAATGGTTGTCCCAGCACACCTATTTTACACTAGAATGACGCTGGTTCAATAAATGCTTATTGACAAATGTTCCCACCGTTTATTCTGTGCATCTCTCTGAGACGAAGTGAGCACGGGTGACTGAGCGAAAAGTAGTATTAGTTATACAGTTGGTGGTCAGCAATAGGCAAAATTGGCGCTCTAAGGTCTATCACAAGTAGAAATCAGTAATGGCAGGTAACCTGGCACGGTGCATAAGGTAGGGAAAAACCACCAGATACCCACGTGTGTGGTCAGCAGACCACTATGCAATATATACAAATCCTCTGCACACATTCAAAAGTACATACATAAAGTTACATAATATATCACAATGATGCTTGTCTTTATATTTTCAGATGTCTTTAATTCAAGATCTTTAAGCCTTCTTAGCCAACACGTGTTTCGACGCTGTTACAGGGGATTACCCCGCGACTTCTTCAGGGCTAAGTGAATATATAAACAGGTACTTGTTCGTGTATGCAATGGTAGTAAGAACACTTTACTTTTCAAATTATTGACAAGGTGACTTCGGTGACTTGTGTGAGTTTCAAAAAAGTGAATAGAACTGTGTGGAAATCCATGTGAACTGGTATTGTACAGGCTTCTCGTGCAACTTCTTTGTGCATCCATATATCAATGGGGGAAAGAAAGAACAAGCAAAGCCCCCAATCGTTATGTTATCGCTATAAAACATACTGGTACAGTTGGTTTGAGGCTCCCTTATAGGAGTAATCCTGTGGTTGGCAAGGTGCGGGCATGCAATCATCCGGTTTAGGAATTATAATCCATTTTGTTATATTCGTGGCGAAGCAGTGCTCCCTCATGCGGTCACTAAATAGTAAATACATGCAGACTATATTGTGTAATCAAACCTGTATAAAAGAACGTATTTTGTTATAATACGATACCAGAGGTCAGTTTCAAGTAGTCTCTAAGTAACAGAAAAGGGCACATCAGCTAAAGAGTAGCAGCCGGTACATTCTAATAAGGTGTACTAGCTACCATGAAGGATCCCACTACCTTAATTCCGGTGATAATTCCAACCCGGAAGGGGTTCCTATAAGTTCTGCTCCTGGAGAGGTAGACCAATTAGTCTTGTGTCCGGAAAGCTAAAATTGCTTCCAAATGTAAGGGAGTTTCTTTTAGAAGAGCTGCCCCATCCTAAGGTAAAATTAACATTATATTAGCATTTTTATCCCTTATTCCTCTGTCCCGTATTGAGACTCTAGTAAGTCCGTTTTATCATTCCTTACCGGCAGTATTAGGTAGAACTCTTCGGATCTCCAGGCCGTGGCGTGTTCGCCATGTAAATCAGCAGTCAGCAGCCGGCCACCCCGGCGTTGTCTTAAATAATGAAGCATGAGGGCGGACTAAGCCGGTACTGAACCCATTTTGGGCACCATCTTGGAGTGGTGTATCGGGACCCCCGGGGCACTGGAATCCCAGAACCCATTTTGGGCACCATCTTGGAGTGGTGTATCGGGACCCCCGGGGCACTGGAATCAATATTGTTGTGAACTGGCGGAATGTCGGTGGCAACGGGCTAGTGGAAAGCCCATAAGATTAAACGCTATCTGCTACTAATCTGTATCTGCAGGGGCACATGATAGCATAGCGGTGCACTACCAAACAAGTGTGGCATTTTGGCAACGTGCATGCGGTGTTATACATAAGTACATCCTTGTAAGAAATTTCTCTCGATATCCAAGAGCGTTGTCGTTCTGACCCGAACGAATCAACATGATTAGTGTGTTTTGTGTCATGTGACAAAGTGATAGTGAATATCGTGACATAACTGGGTGAACCTCATATTTAACTACAAATTCCTAGACTTGTTACGGACAGTGGCAGTCGGTCTCAATTCTAGCTAGTATCAGATCCAAAGCATTTTAGGAGCCGTATAGCAATGTGAAAGTGAATTCTGTGACATAGCTAGGTGGGGACAGTAGCATTTAGTCTCAGTTCCTTATTGTACATAGTCTACAACAGGTTAAGTATCGAGGTCTCAATTCCTCACTGTACATCGTCTACAACATGTTACGTATCGAGTGCAAGTAAATCCCTTCATTAATACGGAAACAGTCATATACAGCAGTATATAGTCTACCAAAATAAATAGGGATGATGATGGGAGTACTCTATAAACTGTGATGGTGTACATAGTCTACAACATGTTAAGTCTTGAGGTCTCAATTCCTCACAGTATATAGTCTATAGTAAGTTAAGTATCCAGTGCGAGTAAATCACTTCATTAATACAGAAACTGTCATGTATTGCAACAGTACGTAGTCTACCAAGAAAAGTAGGGATGATAATGGGCGTACTCCATAAACTGTGATGATGGCATGGCGTAAGCCAGCCAGTGTTTCAGTTCATTTGGACGTGGATACGGGCTAATCCCCAAGGAAGTATTGAAGCTCATGGTCCGTGTTCAAGCCCTGTTCGACACTTTTAAGTCTCATAATCCATAGTGCCTCTTTCCTCCTGAGTGTTAATTCCCTATTACCTCCCCTTGGGTCTTTGGGTGTGACATCAAAACCATAAAAGGAGAACGTTCTATGTGTGCTCTGAGAATTACATTCAGCTATGTGTGTGGCTATCGGATATCTGCTGTCCCCTTGTTTTACAGCCCTCATGTGTTCCCCAATGCGCTCTTTGAGGCTCCTGATGGTACTTCCAATGCATCTTAGACCACACTTACACTCAATAGCATATACTACACATTTTGTGTAACAGGTGATGTTGTTGTCAATTTTGTACACCCTGTTGTTAGGTCCCCTAAATTCTTTCTTTCTGTCAGTGGCCCATCTGCACATGGAGCAGTGGCCGCATTTGAAAAAGCCCAAAGTGTGTTGGGTAAGCCAGTTTGGTGTTTATGCACTTTTGGGTAGCTAGGGTTGACAATATTTTTTAGGCATACACCCCTGAGAAAGGTAATCTCAGGCCTTGATTGAGCCTGGCACGTGTGAATTCGCCATATGGGATAGCATTAATCTGGTGACCTGGATGTGCACTTGAGGCATGAAGGGTTGCATTACAAGCTGTTGGTTTCCTGAATAGTCTGCTTTGGATCTTATTATCTAGAACAAAGAGTTCAACATCTAAGAATGTGATGTTCCTCTGACTCTACTGGAACGTAAATCTGATGTTTTTGTCATTGCTGTTAAGGTGTGTGAAGAATTCAATTAGTTTTTCGGTGGAGCCTGTCCAGACCATAAGACAGTCGTCTATGAATCTGCCCCAAAATAAGACCGAGTCATTCCAGTTACTACCCCATTCGCTCCAAATCCATTGTTCTTCCAGTCTGCCCATGAATAGATTAGCATATGAGGGAGAAAACTTTGAGCCCATAGCCACCCCTTGATTTCTGTGTTGTTGGATCAACTATGTCATGCTACCATTTTTACTAAACTGGACCTGCGGGGTGCTTACCATCTCATTCGTGTCCGTGAAGGGGACGAATGGAAGACCGCTTTTAGAACTAAGTTCGGTCTCTTCGAATACTGCGTTATGCCCTTTGGGTTGTGTAACGCCCCCGCAGCGTTCCAGTTTTTTATTAATGAGATGTTGAGGGATCTCTTGGATATTTGTGTCATCGTATATATCGATGACATACTGGTGTTTTCCAAGGATATTGGGGAACATGATTTGCATGGGACTCAGGTCTTGCAGCGATTGCGTGATAACCAGTTCGTTAAATTGGAGAAATGTACCTTTCAGACATCTCAGGTAGAGTTTTGGGGTTTTGTTATTTCTGCTGATGGTATGCAGATGGATCCCAAAAAGACCGAGGCCATTACCACCTGGCCTAGTCCAACCTGTGTTAGAGATGTACAGGTGCTATTGAGGTTCGCCAATTTTTATCGGCGTTTTATCTCCCATTTTTCAGACGTGGTTACCCCCATCACCTCCTTGTTAAGGAAGGGTGTAGTATTCCATTGGACGCCGGACGCTCAGTTAGCCTTTCAGGCCCTGGTTGGGAAATTCACTTCCGCTCCTATATTGCATCATCCGGATCCTGCTCTCCCTTTCTTTGTAGAGGCAGATGCCCCTCAGTACGCTGTGGGTGGAGTTTTGTCACAGCGTGATATTGAGACTGGTCACATGCACCCCCTTGCCTATTTTTCTAAGAAATTGTTGCCCGCTGAACAAAATTATACTGTGGCAGAGAGGGAATTGCTGGCTATTAAGCTGGCATTCCAGGAATGGAGACATCATTTGTGGGGTGCAAGACATCCGGTTACGATCTATACGGATCACAAGAATTTGGAGCTCTTTCGCTCAGCACGGGCTTTGACACCACGGCAGATGAGATGGGTATCATTTTTTAACAAATTCAATTTTACCATCACGTATAGGCCTGCTGCCCAGCAGGTAAAATCTGATGCCTTGTCTCGCATTCATGTGTCTCCGTTGTGTAGGGAGGTACCTTCTGGTGAGGGGTGTATGATTCCGACAGAGAGGATTATTGGTTGCACCTCTTTTGAGGAGTTGGAGGAGGAAATCAAGGTGCTGTTATCCTCCGTTGATGTGACTCCCTGGTTGATGGATTTATCGTTGCAGTTAAAGGATGGGTTGTTGTTTCATGGTGTGCAGTTATTCGTACCCCCCGAATTGAGAAGTAAGGTTATTGGTTGGTGTCATTCATCTTCATTGATGGGACACCCTGGAATCACCAAAACGCAGGAGGTTTGTCTTCGTTGGTTTTGGTGGGCTACGATAAGTCGCGATATTTAGGTGTTTGTGTCCTCTTGTCCAGTGTGTGCTATTAATAAAGCTTTGCACACTCTTCCGGTGGGTCTTTTACTTCCACTACCTGTACCTCCTGCCCTATGGCATACCATAAGCATGGATTTTGTTACAGATTTGCCGTTGAATGATGGGTGTACTGTTATTTTGGTTGTGGTGGATATGTTTACAAAAACTGCTCATTTTGTATCCTTGCCAAAGGTGCCGACTGCCCAGGAACTTGCTAAAGTTTTTATCACACATGTGTTACGCTTACATGGCATTCCTTCTGCCATTGTTACGGACAGGGGGCGCAGTTTGTGTCTCAATTCTGGAGGGAATTGTGTTCCTCGCTGAAGATGGAGCTCCGGCTGTACTCAGCATACCATCCTCAGACTGATGGGCAGACGGAGCGTACTAATCAGACAATGGAGCAGTATCTTCGTTGTCTTCTTTCTTCCCTTACTAGTTCCTGGGTGAGGGCCTTGCCCATTGCCGAATTTGCATATAACAGTCTACATTCGGCATTGGGTGTTTCTCCTTTCTTTTGTTCTATGGGATTTCATCCTAGGGCTATTCCTATTCAGCCTTCTGGTAGGGTTCCTGCTGTTGACACTTTGAGCCGTGAACTTTCTGCCGTTTGGCGTGCGGCCCATGACCATTTGGTGGCTGCTAAAGCCAAAATGAAATCTAATGCTGATAAACACCGTCTCCCTGCTCCTTCCTATGCCCCTGGGGATCAGGTTTGGTTGTCCTCTAAGAATTTGCATTTGGGTGGCGCCCGGAAGTTGCAGCCTCGATTTTTGGGTCCCTTTCGGGTTCTTCGGGTGCTTAATCCTGTGGCTGTGGAGCTTGTGTTGCCTGATGATTATCGTATCCATCCTGTGTTTCATGCCTCCCTTCTTAAGCCCTATTCCTCTACCTCTTTGCCCTTGCCCCCTCCACCCCCCCTGTTGGTTGATGGTGGTGAGGAGTTTGAGGTGCGTGCTAATCTTGATTCTAGGAGGCGTCTGGGTCGCTTGTTTTATCTGATGGATTGGGTGGGTTAACCGCCTGAGGACCGGACATGGGAGCCTGCTGGTTTTGTTCATGCTCCCCGGTTGGTTCGTTCATTTCATCTTCGTCATCCTGCCAAGCCCTGTCCGGTGGGGGGGTCTTTTGAGGGGGGTACTGTTGCGGTCTGAGGCTTATCTTTGCCCCGTACCTTATATCCGAGTGTGTGGGTCCGGCTCTTTTTTGGTGGCGGGCTGTTCCCTTTTCGTTTTCCTGCTCTCTCGCCTTTGGGGGTGAGGTTTTCTGTTTTTCCTTGCCCCGCGGGCTGCGCTGCTGTTCTGTTTCTGCGCAGCCGCGATGAGCGAGCAGGTGTACTTGAGGGCCGCCTCCCCGTATGTCAGTGCTTGGGTTCATTTCCGGTTTTCAGCCCCCCGGAAGTATTCTGCCTTGGCGCCCTGGTGTTTCTGCTGAGACTTCCACGGAGTTCTGTTGCAGTAAAGAGACGGAGTCCTTGCATTCGGAGAAGACTGATTCCTTTCAGCTGCAAGAAACCACGTTGCCTTGTTCCCTTGAGGATTTAGTCTATTCCGGCTGGAGTAGACGCGTAAAGATCCTCACTTCCAGGAATTCTTGAAGACGACTGGAGCATTCAGGTTAACTAGGAGTTTTTTTTTTTAATCTCCTCGTCGTCGTATTTTGTTTAAACCCCAGTGCACTGGTGATTGCCTAGTGGTAATCGGACTCTTTGCTTTCTCTTGGGTTTTTTTCTCCTCCTTATAGTGGTTTTTTTTTTACGCTAGGCGTTTTTTCCCACTTCTCTGGCATTACCCCTGCTTGGATTCTTCTCGGAACCTTGTGGACTGCATTGACACATTCTCCCTTTTGTTCTTTTTGTTTGGGACTACCTTACGAGAATTTGTTTTTCTTATGGAGGCCATACCATGACAATACGGGTGTGCCCTTGTTGATGGTTTGTTGTATGCCTGCAGTCCTGAGGAACCCCTGAGGGTAGCTGTTCTATCCTTCCACGTCCCGCCTTGTTAATTTTCCCTTCCTATCTTCCCCCCCTGGTGCGTTGTCCGCTCGTGCTTCTGTATTTGGCGCGGGGGTCGAGGCATTAGGGAGGGGTGGATGGGACTATCATCGCTCCTGCAGTATTGGTGATTCTGGTGAGTGGGGCTGGAACAAGTAAGAGATGTCCATGTATATATGTAGCTAAGTAAGATATTACTGCAACAGGTATAGGTACCCGGGGAGACGGGTGGGCGCATGTGAATCTACAGCTCTACATGCCAAGAACAGATGCATACTGGGTAAGTAGCATTCTCCGTTCGAGGCATGTGAGCTGTAGATCACATGATTTCCATAGACTATATAGCAATTATCTCCCAAAGCGGTGGCTAACCTGTAGCTGTTGCAGTCGTCTGAAATAGTGTGCATAAAACTGCTTGGCCCACATTAGCTTGCTGTCTTGCTAACACATCTACACAATAGTGTTTTGTGAATGTGTGAGGTGTAGACCATGTTGCAGCTTTGCAGATGTCATCTATGGGTATATTCCCTAAGAATGCCATAGAAACCCCTAGTTTACGTGTGGAGTGCGCCTTAAGGGGAATTCTCAGTGTTCGTTTTGCCTTTGCATAGCATTTCTGAATGCACTTGACTATCCACCTTGCAATGCCTGATTTTGATATAGGATTGCCTTTATGTGGTGGCGCAAACGCGACAGTTTTGTCTTTCGGAAAGGTTTCGTCCTTTCTATATAGTAAAGTAGTGCTCTTTTGACATCTAAAGTGTGCAGAGCATGTTCTGCCACAGAATCTGGTTGAGGGAAGAACACAGGCAACTCAACAGATTGGTTGATATGAAAGGCAGAAATGACCTTTGGTAGGAATTTAGGGTTGGTCCTAAGAACCACTTTGTTTTGGTGTACTTGTAAAAATGGATCTTCTATTGTTAGTGCCTGAAGCTCACCTACTCTCCTCAGTGATGTGTTATCTATGAGGAAAGCTACCTTCCAAGTGAGAAATTGCAGTTCACATCTATGCAATGGCTCAAAGGGTGGACCCATCAGTCTGGTAAGGACAATGTTGAGATGCCACACTGGAGCAGGTGGAAGTCTTGGAGGAATTATTCTTTTAAGTCCCTCCATAAATGCTTTAATGACAGGCACTCTAAAGAGAGACAATGTTGTCTGTTCTGTAGGTATGCAGCTATTGCAGCAAGATGTAAGCGTATGGAAGAGTACGCTGAATTGGAACGCTGCAGATGTAATAAATAGCCAATATTGTTTTCAACTGAAGCGTCCAACGGATCGATTTGATTGTTATTGCAGTATACCACAAATCTCTTCCACTTTGCTGCATAGCATGCTCTTGTGGTAGGGCGTCTAGCCTCTTTGATGATGTTCATGCAGTCTGACAGTAGATTAAAGTAGCCAAACTCTAAGATTTCAGGTGCCAGATCGCAAGATTGGGATTACTGGGATCTGGATGTCTTATCTCTTCATGGCTCTGAGTGAGAAGATTGAGAGTGAGATGTAGTTTTTGGTGAGGAACTACTGAGAGCTCCAACAGTGTTGTGAACCAGGGTTGCCGGGCCTATGTGGGAGCAACTAGGATTAGTGTCAGGGACGCCTGTCTGAGCTTCTGAACCACTAATGGAATGAGTGGGAGAGGCGGAAAAGCGTCGGCAAATATCCCTGACCAATTCATACATAGTGCATTGCCTTTGGACAATGGGTGTGGATGCCTGGATGCGAAGCTTGGGCATTTTGCGTTTAGGTTTGTGGCGAACAGATCTATGTCCGGAAAGCCCCACATTTGGAAGGATGGGAGGAGAACTTGAGGGTGGAGTTCCCATTCGTGAATCAGTTGTCTTTGATGACTGAGCAGATCAGCAATCCGATTGTTTACTCCTGGGATGTGTTCTGCAAGGAGATACATTTTGTGACGTATAGTCCATCTCCAGATGGTCTGTGCTAGTTGTGACAGCTGGAGAGAGTGTCCCCCCCCCCTGTTTTTGTATGTAGTACATTGCTGTCATGTCTGTGCGGATCAGGACAGCTTTGCCTACTAGATGTATTTGAAACGCTTTGAGCGCTAGAAAAATCGCTAGCAGCTCTAGATGATTTATGTGAAGCTGCTTTTGCTGCAGGCTCCATCATGACCTGAATTGCATGCGTCTGGAGATGAGCTCCCCAACCAGTGAGCGATGCGTCTGCTGTTAGCACTATTTGTGGAACGGGGTCGATGAAGGGCTGCCCTTTTGAAAGGTTTTGTGTATTCCACCACTGCAGAGAGCGATGGGTGCGGCCGTCCACCAACACTAGATCTGATAAGAGACCCTGAGCCTGGTTCCACTGATGTGCTAAGCACTCCTGAAGGGGACGCATCTGGAGTCTTGCGTAAGGGACTATTAGAATGCAAGACGCCATCATCCCTAGTAACTGCATGAACACTCGAGCTGGTAATGAGTGTTGAGGCTGAAACAGAGTAAAGTTTGCATGTTGCGGATTCCGGCCAGATTGGGGTAGGCCAAAGCCTTTTGTGTATCTATTGTGGCGTCCAGATACGCCTGTGTGTTGGATGGTTGTACATGGGATTTGGACAGATTTACTATGAATCCAAGATCGTGGAGCAACAGCATTATTTTGTGAGTGTGACGTAGACAGCTCTTTTGCGAGTTGGCTTTTATGAGCCAGTCGTCCAAATATGGGAAGACGTGAATGTGTTCTTCGTAGATGCGCAGCGACTACTGCCAGGCACTTGGTGAAAACCCTGGGTGCGGTAGTTACTCCAAATGGGAGCACCTTCAACTGAGTGCTGTCTTGCTACTACGAACCTGAGGTACTTGTGGTGAGCAGGGTGTATTGGGATATAGAAATAGGCGTCCTTTAAGTCCAGAGTGGACAGAAAATCGCCTTGTTGAAGGAGCGGGAGCACTTGCTGGAGTGTGACCATGTGAAAGTGGTCCGACTGAATGTATAGATTTAGTTCTCTGAGTTCTAGTATAGGCCTGAGAGAAAAACTGGAGAGCCCTATAGGAGATGCGTGATCGTTTCAGCATCTGCTTTTTAGCAGTGGCAGGACTCGGCCCACCTAAAGCCCTGTGTATGCCGTTGTAGGTGCTGTGCTCTCAGCTACGCTGTGCGGACCTCTGCCCATCTAAGGCTCGCCCTCTGAACCGTGTGCTTTTCTAAGGCCCTGTGCTCCCTTCTGCGCCGCGGGCAGGCTCTCTGCTCCCCTCTGTCTCATGTAGAGGCTGAATGCTGCCCGATCTCTGCACTCTGTATATGTAGAGATTTTACTTCCGTGTGTGTGTAACACAAATGCCCCGATCCCCACCGCAGTGCCCTATCAATAGGTTCTATGCTCCCTGCTGTATTCCACAGATGCCAGGAGCTCCGTGGTGCACTGCAAGGGGGCTCGGTGTGTTCCTGGTGTGTTGCACGAATGCCCTGATCTCACTGATGCGCTGCGAGGGTGCTCCGTCTTCCCGGTGTGTTGCACAAATACCCTGATCTCACTAGTGCGCTGCGAGGAGTCTCTGGAATTGCTCGTGTGTTGCACGAAATGCCTGATCTCACTCGTGTGCTGCGAGACGGCCCTGTGTGTTCCTGGTGTGTTGCACAAAAGCCTGGAGATGCCTGCCCTGATCTCACCAGTGCGTTATTAGGCTCTGTGCTTCGTGCGCTCTGCTCCCCGTTGCATGTTGAAGCGGCTCTGTGCGCCCTGAAACATCGAGCAGGCGCTAGGTTTCCCCCAGTATACGGCGCCGGAGGCCTCCGTGCCCTGGTGTGCTGGTCACAACGGTGGCAGCGAACATTGAGATATAAAATTCAAAGCGCTGGGACGTCGTGGGCTGAGCCAGGGATTATCTGCCGACTCCACGATAGGCCAGCATCATATTGCATGAACTGTTTACTAATGTTGCAGGAACATGCTTTTCTCTCGATGTGAAGCAGACGCACAGGTAAGTGTTGTCGGGTCACATATCAACAAACACTGTGTAGATGACTGGAGGCTCTGAGAGCCCTTAAAATCTATCCAAACCCAACTTTCAATATATTTTTGCAATATTTTAGCCTTCCAAAAATTGTACACATCATTGCCTCGGGCCATGCAGTCCCAACTTTTCTTCCTTACAGCACGCGCGCCACTCGTTTTATATGTTACTTGAAGTGTTTTGTCTAAACGTGTGTTTTTTTAATCTTAGAACTATGGCGCTGGCCTTCACGCACCAACACCAAGTCAGCCACGGGCTCTCTCAGCACGTTCCACGTCTTTCAATGTTTTAATCTTGGAATCTTTGTAGTAGGAATAGCAGAGTTTATATAGTGTACGATGCCCTTCTTGTGACTATGTTTGTTATTTTATTAGGTAGGGTAGAGATAGGCTTGAGTGGGAGTTGTGCAGAATAGCGGTGTTTTCAAATGTTCGTGCTGTAATTGTATCCGCTGGGCTACCATAGCAGGGGCTGCCTGCGCGCCAGGCAGCCTCCCGCCTCAGCTCGTGCTCCCTGCTCTGACTGAGAAAAGTTATGAGCGCGGAGGAGGGTCTGCATTGCCAATGAACATCCCTGCAAAGCTGCCTGCTGTCTAAGTCGCCGCTGTACTAATAACCCGACTCCGGGGCCCGGCGCTTGTTCAAATGCAGAATACGACCCTGGCTTTCCCAATGGAGCAATATGTGGCGAGGGTCTGAAACCAATCTTGGTGTGTCCCCCCTCCCTGGGCTTCTGGTACATGTCCGAACAGACGAGCCCGTGCGCCTCCATCAGAGCTGCTACCTGCTCCTGCTCCACGCTTTAAATGCATTTACGGTTTCCAGTGCAAGATGGATAGATGTGAACACTGGTTTATGCTGCTGTGCGTATGTTTAAGCGGACAGGCAAGAGCTTTTGGTAAGTAAATACTCAGTTTTAATGGACATGTGTCTTGGTTACCCAGACACTATTGTATTTGTATTTTTTAGGTCAACCCAGCGCAGCGCGTCTGGCTAAACACTTATAAGGTCACAAAGGCGAGACCTATTGGCTATGCCAATGCTTGTTCTAAATTGCATGGCTTTCGGTCTCTCACTGTTCGGACTATATATACAAACTTATTTAGTACAGACTTCTATCGCATGCCTTATTTTTCTTTTCTAGCATTTTTTACGAAATTTTTACATTTTTAAAGTACTATTTTAATGGACTTATTAATGGTTGCGTACCACGTTTAGCCGTATGTAGAATTTTTAGAATGTCGTCCAGTCGGATGAGGAGTGGGTGTTATGTTCCATATAGGTACCCCAATATAGACTCAGGTAGTCACCTAACCGTTCACCTATATTCTCCCCTACCATTACACTACATAACGTTTCTTAGTACTGACCTTTTACCTAGTTACGGTAATGTCCAAAAAGGACATGAGGTTTTCTCCGAAAAGCATAAGCCTCATTCATTTTGCATGAGGATTCTTGGAATCACAGCAGGACAGCAGGCCTACCATCTCCTGCATATTAACTATGTATAAGGGTCATTCCGTCCGTCATCCTAGTCCGACATGACACAGCAAGGTATATCCCCCAGGGGGCACCACTTTGGGTGTATATATATATATACACCATATCTTGCAGAGGTAGTCAGAGGAGAAAAGGACTTCCATGCCGACACAGACGCAATACGCTGAGGCTCCTGCACGCAGACACTCCAGCTCGCTGTGGTCTGACATCCCTTGCGGGGTGTGTCCATCTCGAGACCAAGACGTGGTCCCACAGTCTCTCACTTCAGGTAATGGGGTTGACTTTATCCTAGAGGGACTCTTGGCTTTTACACCTACATACATGCCAGGTACACTTAGGTACATCTAGTTAGGGTCGAATCGTAGGAGTATGCATTCTACTGTCATGTATTTTATATACTTGACTGTATTCATTGTTTTTAGCACAATGTATCTCCTATCCTTTTACTCTGTTAGTGCTTATAATCATTTATATCTGTTACTGTCTAATGGTTGTCTCAGCATACCTATTTTACACTAGAATGACGCTGGTTCAATAAATGCTTATTGAAAAACGTTCCCACCGTTTATTCTGTGTATCTCTCTGAGACGAAGTGAGCCCGAGTGACTGAGCGAAAAGTAGTACACTGTTTCCACGATCCCTGATGGGACAGGGTTGTCATGTTCAATAGTTGCCAAGAACTATTCTCTCCTTGGTAAGAGGGGTTTCTAGTGGCACTGTGAGCTAGCTGGTATACAGGCTAACATACACGGTAGGGGTGTCTAGAATCAGTCGGACACCAATCCTATAGTGTATGTTGTCTAAATGCGCAGATCCTATATAGGTTTATAGGAACTACACGACAACAAACTTAGGAATGTCTAAAATTACCTACGTGCATCAGTACACTCGGCTGAGAGGCATTCTTCTAAACAAATAAGGTAAAAACACATCAATTCAGACTACACTGTTTATGCTATTATTACCTGACCTCGAGATCGAGTTAACAAGACTCTTGTTCCAGGCTGATATTGCATCAGGTGTTTTATTGAGGTCATTGTCTGAATGATTTAACATTTTCACAGATGTCAAAGGCAGACATGATAATTATGCAAAAATAAAGAAAATGGAGTCTCTGCCTGCTCAAGATGGAGTCGGGCCTTAGTGACTTTCCATCAACTCTGGCAAGAGAAAGGGACATCACAGGAATCATTGTGGGGTCACGATGATCTGGTGATATAGACCAGTGTGCCTTGAGTTTCCTGTGCACTGCAATGCCAGAGTGCCAAATGCTCCTAGAGTGTTCCATTCAGAAACACCAGTGGGTGCTAGTAAGACTGATGGCTGGGCTGAAGGGCTCTGGGGAACTTACTCTGCCTCATAGCGCTGCGGCACTCAATCACTCATTTTTATAAAGCCATACTGGGACTTCCAAGACTTGGACTTGTAGGGGGCCTAACCTGAATATTGCTCATCGTAATTTGTGAAGTACCAAAACCAGTAAACAGCTAGCTAAGTGGGACTCTGAACTGTGCCTGGACAAAGCTAGAGTGCCAGCCTTAGGACAACTGAGTGTATTATTTGTGTATTTCACTTTGTGTTCAGATATAAAATACTACTTTTATCATAAAAGCTGGGATCTGGATGGACATGTGGTTGTAGATTAATTCAGAGTCTTGAGCATATGTATACCATGCAGCTACCCCCCCACCCTACTCACCACCCCCATCCTTCCCTCCCCCCAAGCTCCCAAGAAGCCTTGGGGTGCCCATCCTGTGGTACCACTGGGAGTAAAGTACCGAAGGGGTACTTGGCGCAGTTGCTCAGGACCCATAGTAAGTTGGGCTACGGGACATCAGGAGTAAAAAACCTCAACCCCCATTGTTGAGTCCAGTAACCCCTGCTTGCCCTGTGACCCTCTGAAAGGGGTTCTGACAGACCCAAAATGTATTATATTTTACAAGCTCCTTAGTGTTCTCACCAAGTAAATTGTGTGAGGAAGCAAACCTTACAGTGGGCATAAAAGGAACATTACATGTACACATGTAAATGGTCAGAGCACCGTATTACAGTAAACCGTGGTAATGATGAGGTTCTCAATAAGCAGGGTGTGAGAAGTAATAGTCAAACATGATTTTATTTTAAACGGTGACAGTCAACATTTAGAAAGAGAACCAGATTAAGCATTACTTACGCAGCAATAGTAAACATGCTAGAATCATTAGTCCAATCGCTCCAGCTCCCAGTTCAGTATTTCGGTCACCGACTCTAGGCACTAGGCAAGCATGGTCATTCGTACAGGTACAAGCAGTGAGCTGAAGAGTTTGTTTTTCGGGACACTTCAAGCCTTGATTATCCATCACAGCAATGGGAACTTCATAACTCCTAGGCCGGAGATTCTTTGCCACCAACTGGGCACTGGTGGCTTTGGGTGAGAGAAAAACATGATAAAAACACTGTGCTAATAGTCACTTTGATAAGAATATTGTCTAAAATATTCTCAGCAGGCTTCCACATCTTTTTGCAATACAAATCGGTCATGCTCATGAAGAAAAAAGTTATATTGGTTTGTGCCTCTTGATAATGGCATCTAGAGGGAGCTAAAAGAAAGCAAATTGCAAAGAGAAAAATATTAAATTGCTAGCATTAACAACACGTAGCTAGTAATAGAGTTCTCGAAGAAAAGCATATACTACTTCTGTGGAATGAGCGTGTTGAAAAGTAAAATGACAAAATTATTTAAGTTCTGACCATAAACATATGTTTTTAATTTACTGCTTTGTTTAACACGTCACTTCCCACTAACATAACTAGAGAATTTTTTTTGAATGCAATATTAAGCAACATTTGTCAAAATTATGTCGGAGGCAGAAAAAGTGCTTGCCATGGCCATGCTACCCTATAGCCTTACATCCCTCCTTAATAAACCTCGCCAAAAGATAAATAAATACATAAGATACATAAAAAGATACATTTCACAAAAAAGGAACCAAAGCTAATTGTTTACGAGATGCAAAGGGCCAGTCACCAAGTAGTTTGTGAAACCGGTCTAGGTGGCTTTAACATACTGTCATGAAAAATAATTAGATCGTACAGAGACACAGATTCACTCTTGCATATGCTATAGGGCAACAAAGTATAAATCTAAAGGAAGTTTGGTAAAACATTTCTTCAGTATCTGTAGGAAGCTGGCTCTGTATATTCTATACCAAAGTAAGGTATAGTGTGCACAGAGTCCAGTGAATCCCCAAAGGTAGGCAGAGGCTAAAGTAGATAATATCTTACTCTCTATTTGTGGTAGTGTGGGTGAGCAGTAAGGCTTTATCAGAGGGTAGTGTTAAGCATTTATTGTACACATCCAGGCAAGAAATGATGTCACACACTCAAAGACTGAACTCAGACCAATTTGCTTGTATAAAAATATTATTTAGTTGTATTTTATTTCTAGAACCAAGCCAGGACTGGTGCAGGTAAGTGAAGTAATACTTTGCAAGAATAATGCAGTTGAATACAGCTGAAATGCAGTAGAATGCGATTGGCTTGTTTACAGGTAAGTCAACAGTAAAAATTACTTTTCAGATGCTATTGCCATTTCTTTACAGTTACTGTTGAGATTAAGGTTTTAGTTACTTTTCAGATTACTTTACTTACTCAGTGTGGTATACCTAGATACCACACTGGGACTCTTCCTGGATAAAGGTAAGTAATGCAATTTATCATCACAACACACTTGTATGTTTTTTCATAGAATTTCCAACTCCACACTTTTACAGAAAAGCAGTCATGCAATCCTATGGGAGGAAATTAAGTTACTGTTTTCAAGTAAGTACTTAGTTTTGGGAGCTGGTTTTCTGGGGTTAGAACAAGGGTTCCCAGAGGGTCAAGGATGCGCTGTCGAAGCACTCTCAGCGGCACTAGCGCAGCCGGATGCAGAGTGCTGAGGCCCAATGTTATCCAATGGGGGATAGAGGGCCTCCGGTTGGTGGCTGCTCACGAGCAGGCCACAAGGTTGTGGGAGCAAAGCTCCTGGACTTAAGCTCAGGGCAAAGGGTGATCCAATTTAGCACACAAGGTGCACCCACTGCGGCACAGGGATGGCCAGGCGCAGGGTGCTGTTTTGGCATCGGGTGCCCTGTTTTCAATGGGGATTCTCTGGTTGCAACAAACACTGCAGGCTCAGGGACGAAGATCTTCGGGAGGCGCCCACCGGTTGGAGAGGTAAGTTGAGATGTCGAGGGATGCCAGGACACCGTCGGTTGGGCCCCCCCAAGGCTGTGGGGCGTCAGGTGCAGGGGTATCTTTTGGCATCGGGTTTTTCTTACCGGCTCTGGTTGCGGTCGGGGGGGAACCTCCAGAGAGGGCTGCAGGCATCGGCTGGAGACTTGAGGTAGGTCAGGGATCACTAGAACCCAGGTCAGGATCACCAGGGAGACCTCGTGGTGTTGGGCCACTCGAACTCGGGCCGTGGGTGTCAGGTGCAAAGTGGTCCCGACTCACAGATTTGGCCGGAGCCAGAGTCTGTTGGTGAGCAAATTCGGTGCTCACGGGAGACAAAGTCTGGGGTTTTTTTTCTCAGAGTTTTATACAGAGCAAACTTGACCCAAATGTATCAGAGCGCTTTACATGAGCACCAGTTGCGTTACACAAGGACTCATAGATTTTTGTTAGGCACGGGTAGATTAAGTGATTTGCCCAGAATCACAGTATGTTAAGCGTCATTGCCAAGACTCAAACCAGGTTTCCCAGATTTTAGATCGACCGCCCTAGCCGTTCGACCACATCCTTTCCCCAAAATTGTTGGGGAAGGCATGGCAGGTCCTCCAGGTTTTGGGGGGCTGCTGGCTGCAGGACACACCGGGATTCCGCTGGAGCAGGTCGAGGTCGGGACAGGCCAGTAGGGCTGGGGCCAAGTCAGTTGGCGTCGTCCTCTTCTTCCTTAAGCACAGCTCTTCGGTCCTCCTCCTTGTTTCTTCTTGTCTGAGGAGGTAAGGTTCACGGTGGCCCCTAAATACTTAATTTAGGTGTGTTACAGGGAGGTACAGATCGAGACCAATGGGTACACCTATTATGCCACCCTCCAGTGGCGGGGGCATAAGCCTCACTCTGGTTGGCTCGGTCCCCCCCCATCTTCAAGATGGCGGGGACTGAGAGTTGTGCTTCACCTCGCCTCCCCAACCTGAGGGGTGGGGTTGGCAAAGGTGAGCACACCTCTCCTCCTAACTTGGTTTTCCTGCCGATTCTCCCACCCAAAGTGGGGGTCAGAACCGGTGGGTGCCAGTTGATGGGACCAGCAAATGGCTGGGGTAGCTCACAAAGCCTTTGAAGCTTCCCCTTCGTGGACCCTGCCCATCCTGGGGGAGGAGGCTTGGCACCTCTGCCCAGGATGTGCTTTGTTTCAGGACCGCTGGAAGCTCTCGACCCAGGGGTCCAGAAACATGTCTGGGGTAGCAGCTGGTGAGCAGCCAGTCAGCCAAGACACTAGAGTCAGGTCGTTTTTCAGGGGGCATCTCTAAGATGCCCACTGAGTGCATTTTTCATTAAATCCCACACTGGCATCAGTGTGGGTTTATTGTGCTAAGAAGTTTGATATCAAACTTCCTAGTTTTCAGTAAAGCCATAATTTGGAGCTGAGGAGTTCGTAATGACTAACTCCCAGACCATATACTCTTTATGGCATTACTGCACTTACAGTGTCTAAGAATGGCACTGTAGGGGTACAGGGCTCATGCGCCTGTTCCCTCACCAATGGCATAGTGCACCCAGCTAGAGGAGTGGCTGACCTATGCCGTAGGCATGGCACACGGGGATGTGTGCCATGGCGACTCACTTTGTTCTACACCAAAACACTCAGCCTGCACTGGGATGGGGTGGGGTGGGGTGTGGTGTGGTGTGTAAAGGTACAATGCCTCTAAAGATGGCGCAATAAGTGCCGTTAAAGATGGCGCAATAAGTGCTGCAGCCCTTAGATGCCTTCCCTGTGCCCTTAGTACCTATGGTACCTTTTACAAGGGACTTGCATGTGGCAAGAGAGTTGCCAATTTGTGTGTGCAACAGTACAGATTTAGGGAAAGAACATAGGCCCTGGGTACCTGGTTGGCAGGAACCCAGAGCACACTCAGTCAAAAGTGCATCAACATTGGGTAAAAAGTGGGGGGCAACCATGCAAAAAGGGGCACTTTCCTACAGTATCCTCCAAAATAATGAAAACATCTGGTGTGCCAAATGCACACATACTGTGACATCTGATTTTCCAAAATTCTAGCTAGAAATAGTCTAAATCTGGAGAGATGTGGCAAAATCAGCGGAAATATTTCATCAAATTGGTGGGGGGGGGAAATCAGAACATGTGTGAACACAGATACACTGTTCATTAATGCTTTTCATTTCAATGCAAAAATAAAAACCTCCAATTATTGCAATTGTCCATTTCCCAATATTTCGGAAACGTTAGAAAGCTAAATGTTCAAATTACGGTCCCTCTCAGGCACATTCTCCTCTGTCCCTTGATGACAGTCCAAATGCCAGAGGTGCTGTGGCACTCACACATCTATACTTAACCAACCTTTCTATGTTTGTGCATCTCAGCACATGCATCTACCACATTCAGCTATATTAATGGCATATGGGCTGTTAAGGGTGCCCACTGCTCAGCCTGCAACCCACCTGAGCAGGCATTATAATAACCCCGAACCTGTATCGCTGCAGCACCGATGCTATCCTATGCTATGGCTTCATCCATTTCTCCTTCTATTCTGATGCTTTCACACGTTTTCTATCTGGGTGGACGTGTGGAGAGAAGAACTTTTACTAGGGCAAAGAACATCTATGGCTCATTTCGAGACCTGCTTTCCATGAACAACAAAGCATTGCAAAAAAAAAAACCTACAGTGCAGATTGTTTGAACTGGCCACACAAAGCACCTCACTGTATAAGGAGCATTGTTGTGTAGGAGGATGAAAAAAAAGCCCGTTTGGGCAGTGCTCATGGATGGCAGTTAAGGACAGCTAGAAGTTTGCCCTGGGATACCCCTTGAACAGGCCTTGCTACCACTGGCCCCATACATCATGAAGGCAGGAAATGCAGCACAAAGAAAACAACTCTTAAAGCCAGAATTACTTTCTATATTTTTCAGGTCTTGGCATTCGCCTAACAAGCAGCAGATACGAGGTTGGTGTGGGGTAGGAGAGGGAAAAATATTTAATGCTGGGATGGAACGCGGTAAAAGGTGCATTTTGTCACTTCAGCTGCCCCCTTCATTTTGCTGAATCTATGTCCATGAGCATGCTACCAGCGCAGTCACAGCAAATACACACATGTGGAAACATTTGATAAATTAGAAGGTGGTCACTGCTACTTACCATTTGTGTTTGCAATCGCCCAGTTATTCGCAGTTCCAGCAGGTTCATCCAGTAAGGTGAATGTGAAAGGAGCCCCATTAGGGAAGGCATCTGGATCCACAGCAGTAATGTTGATGAAAGGAGCATTATCACAAATGGTTTGTGCAGGATTCACAATCTGTGGACAGTTGTCATTAACGTCTTCGACTTGAATCTCGATTGTACCAGTTGCAGTTTTGCCGGGAAGCACTGGGGGTTGGAAAACAATGAAATGTTCTTTCTCCACAAAATAAATGAACATAGTATACAGCTATATCAACTGGAATACTGTTATAGAGTAATCAAGCTATTAGAAATACGCTTTAACCATTCGGGTATCACCCTCAATTTCGAGATATAGCCATACATGAACTGCTGAAGATTATTTTCAGCATAGTATACTTCTGAAAGGTGCAGTTTCTCGGGGGATAACTTCTGCTGCCTTGGCTGGCATTCTCTTCGCTCCTATTATAGCAATTACTTAATTATATGTTTGAAACATTTAATAAAGAGCAGCCGTGACACAAAGGGATCGATACCGCACTGTCGCAGAGGCATGTGCCTGCACTGCAAGGATTCCGCGTGACCGGTCGCCTCCTACTTCTTCGACCAGCCTGACCTCAATCCGGCGCTGCTGAGACAGCGATTGAGCTGACCTGCACACCGGCCTTTCAGCTGCCAAGTGGCCCTGTCCCGCACGACCACAGCTGGCTTTTTAGCTTGTGTGTGGCATGCTGGACTTCATGGTGCTGCGCGCACATCGTCATACTCAAACTACAAGTCCAGGACTGCAACATGCCTGTAGCCAGAAAGGGTGGTCTGGCTGAGGAGGTGCCCATGACACGAGGCAGCTTGGACGCTATGGCCATCTCCTGCACACCCACCACTGCTCGTCTGCCCCCCTTATGACTTTAAGGCACACGCGTGCAACTGTTATATAATGCTTATATAATGCTTCAGACAAAAGGGTACATTTATACCACTGTTGCTGCTGCTGTTTTATTTGTCTATTCGGGTGTCGCTTTGCTTTTTCACAAAAAATATCGAGTTGGGTAAAATAATTTCATTTGGTTATTATGTTTTTACAATGATAGAATTTGTTTTTTGCCCGCTGCGAATGTAGTGCTTTAATTGGAACTGGAATATTAACTCTGGAAATTTTTCGTTTTGGGAGGAACGGTCTCTAAATATAAAACGGGTATTTTGCTGTCCGCATTGCTGTAGAGTCCAACGTTAACATAGATAGATCTGCTGAGCGCAGGTAACCTTTAATAACACGGTGAAGGACATCGGAGTGACGTGCAGCTCATGGCCACTGTACTCTTGGTAGGCAATGGCCTGGGAGAAAACCTGGTGGCATGCATCTGCACAAGTCAACCAGCTGGCTCTCGAAAGAGGGTGAGACAATCAGTTTATAGGGTGCTCCGATTACAGTGATTGGAGAAAATGTTTTGGGATGGTGGGGCAGGTTGTCAAGGAAGGTGGCCTAAGGCAAGTGTATTGCGGTATATTGCCTTGTAGGGTCGGTCTTTGACATGGGCGAGCTGGGCACAGGCCCAGGGCGCCAACATGTAGAGGGTCGCACTGACCTGTCTGCATAAAGGTCGTGCATGCAGCAGTCTCCCTCTGAACTGGCTTTATTGATTCTGCCTAAATTGCTTGCAATCTTTTTTCTTCCTTAATGCTGTAGGCATTATGTTTAACACCCATCAGTCCGTCCCTACAATTAATTTCCCACTCACCCCCGCTATCTAACATGCTCACCCTCATGACCCACCAACTTGTCAATAGTGTTAAGGAGGTAAGATGTGAGTCATTAAAGTGAGTTGGGGGAGGAGCAGAAATGTTTGTGTTCAGAGGCCAGTCACTGCTGTGACCTGGGAACAGAAAACGAAGCCCCCTGTTGCTTCTCGGCTTAGTGAATAGTAGCCTGTGCACCAAATTTGTTTTCCGCCCAGGACGCTATCTGAGCAATTCTTCCAGCAATAGGCAGAGTGGAGATGCAGGGGCTCTAAGAAGGGGTGAAAATAACAACAAAGCCTCGTTAAAAAGTAAAAGGTCTTTCAAAGACCTGTGAAGTACTCGGGTGCGGCTGCATTAAGACGGATGCCAGACCAGCCAGCGTACAGCAGCTCAAGACCTGTCCGTTTGTGTGCCCGGGAAGCTGTCTCAGCCCGGGCTGACACACACGACGGAGGGAGCTGAAGCCCTTTGAGCCCTATGGGCGTTGCGCGCCTGAGTGTATATGGCAGGAAAGAGGGTGACATTTGCCAAATGAGGATGAGTTGACAGGCATGCAACTACCTCTGGCCTGCTCTTCCTTGTTCGTCTTTCTACCTCCTGTTCGAGCGTGCTTTCATGTGCGTTGAGTGTGATGTGTTGGCATGTGACAACTACCCTCCCTCACCAAAAACCACATAACTAAATATTGTTTCACTGCATTGTAGTGATGAGTTTTCCCTGGGGTTGAATGGTACGACGAGGGAGAGATGGTTCTGTTTCTGAGCTTGGTGATGGGAGGGCAGGGAAAGGAGAGAAGGTCTGGATGATGGATGGATGGATGGTGTCGAGTTCAGAATCAACGGGGGAAGGTTTATGCAGGAACCTCCTCACTGCCTCAGAGGTAATCAGTTGACGAACTCACAGGGATTAAATTTCAGTAGCCAGTAAAAAGTGGCTGATGAGTGTGTCCATCCATTCAAAGTGTCAGCATGGAACTCTTGATGTCAGTTTTCTGATAAAGCCTCATTATCAAAGGCTGGATCAACCCTGAGCGCATTTTGATCGTCCTTGGACGTGGTCACCACAACAAAGTCTAGAATGCTTCACTCAGGGAACCTAGAACAACTGATGGAATCCCTGCCAGAGTCTCAGAGGTTAGAAGGGGACTGCACTTTCTATGCTCCAGGCACAGGGTTTGCCACCATGATCTGTCATCTCACGTGAACAGCCGGCTTTAGATCGACTGCTCTACAATCGATATGTTGGCTGCAGAATTTTTTCCACAAACATATGTTATGGGTAAAAAGTCATCCCTCCATGATGCATATATAGATTCTGCCCACACGTCATAAAACAGACTCATGATGTGGGATGCGCTAATAACATGGGTTTAATAGCTTTACTTACAGAAAGAACTGTCTCTCACAGATTCCCTAACCGCGACTATAATGTCTTCCACTGTGGTGAGCACCACTGTGTACTGCACAAGGTTTTTCTTGCATGCTAGGGTCCGCTGTTGATCTACAAGGGAGAAACCAGGCCCCTGGAAGGTGTCCCACTATCAAGTCTGTTCTAATTAGACCATGACACTGTAGGAAGCTGGCTTTTGATATGATATACAAAAGACACACAATTGATGGACGGAATGCAGAACAAATCAAAACATTCACCCCCAGTCAAGCGATCTGGGTTAAATCCATCATTCTTTTGCTCACCATGCCACCCCAGTTTAGACTTGGCCATATGCAAATCAGTCTTGACCCTGTGTTGTTTTTGCATTTGTCACCCCGAGTGGGACGGGTATGCCCAGACGTGGGTCCCGTGCTCTCCATGCCACTGGAATCAAGCTATCCTGGCTGAAGAGGGGTGAAACCCCGAAACCGGTCCAAGGATACTTGTTTCCAGTACAGGGAGGACCTGGCTTGGCAGTTCAGGCTGGACTGTTCCCATGAGGCACAGGGTCAAGACTGATTTGCATATGGCTGGGTTCAAACTGGAATGGCATGGTGAGCAAAAAAACGATTGATTTAGGCCCAGATCTCTGTACTGGGGTGAATGTATGACATTGTTCTGCATTCTATCCATCAACTGTTGTTTTTGCTTTTGATATGATATACCAAAAATAGGTATATTGTGCAGAGTGTCCAGGTATTCCCGGACTAGTGGCTTATCAGAAATGAGTGCTAGACATCTGCAAATACACACAATAGTCAATAAATGATGCATACAACTCAATAAAGAGACCTACATCAATTTATAAAAATAACACGTATCTTTATATATGTTTAGGCACCAGAACCAATATGATCAGGTAAGTACAATTTTGCAAGAGAAATACTTTACGTTTTCAAAAGTAGACACTTAGAGCAATTTTCAGTAGCAGCAATGTTATCCTATGGGGGAAAAACAAGTACGGCATACAGGTAGAGTATAGCGACTTACGAGACCAATCTCCTGGACTTAAGGTGAGTATGGTGCAAGGTCCCAGGCAGCAGCAGCAGCAGCAGGTCACCTCCAGCGGCACTAGGGCAACCGGGTGCAGAGGTACAATACTGAATCGGGTGCCCAATGTTAGCCTATGGGGATTGGTCTTCGTGAAAAGAGGCTGCAGGCTTTGACTGGGAAGCCAGTCGGGCTGAACCAACCAGATGGTTCAAGTCTTGCAATGCTAGGGGACGTGGGGACACCGGTGGGCTCTTCCCCTCGGGCCGGGACGGCTGGGTACAGAGGGTCTTTGATGTGCTGAGTTTCTTCGTCCGGGAGCACTCACGGTTGAGGGGGCCTGCAAACAGAGGCTGCAGGCGACGTCAGGGACTTCACGAGGGGAAAAACCAAAATGGACTGTCTCTTGAGGGCTTGGGGACCACGCTGACACAGTTGGCCCACTTTGACTCGTGCTGGGGGGAGGTTCGGGTGCAGCAGCGTCGGATTTTGGTGGGTCTGAAGTCCCAGCGGTTCTTCTTGGGTTGCCAGCCGGGGAAAGAGAGCAGCTCTGCTGCTCCACGGGAGTCCCTGGGTCATTACTGAAGGCAGGCAATCCTCCCAGGATTTGGAGGCATGACAGCTTGCAGGGCGAGATGACTTTTGGTGCAATTCGATGGGGAACAGGGCAGGGCTGGTGCCAAGTCAGTTGCACTTCTTCAGTCTTTGCTTTTGCGGCTCTTCCGTGTCCTCTTCCTTCGTAGGTCAGCAGGCTCTGCTTTTCTGGTGCCAGGGGCTTCCCTAAATACTAACTTTAGGGGCGTTAGGGAAGTGTAGGGTAGTACCTAATAGGATACCTACCCCTAGGGTCACTACGGCCCCCTATAGGACCACTTCCTGTGGGAAGTGGGCATAACCCTGTCCCAGAGTTCCTAAGTTTGCCATCACCAAGATGGTTAACTTTGAAAAATCACCTCCACTTCACCTAGCCCCACCTTAGGGGTGGCACTAGCCTGAAGGTGGACATGCCTATCTGACTAGCTAATTTTCCCACCTGTTCAGGTACCAAAGGGACAAAAGAGGTCAGCTTCCTCTCCTGTGAGGGAAGCCAGATTGAATACCAAAAGCGGTGGGCTCTTTGAAGCTCCCCTGCCTTGGAATGCTAATCTGCAAGTCATCCTGAGGGAGGGGGTGAAAAATACCTTCAGCCCGAGCAGGCTTTGTTTCTTACTTCCTGAGAGCAAAGGCACTCACCCTTGGGGATCAAAAACCTGTCTCTGGTGGCAGGCTGGCAAAAACCAATCAATCAGCACACCAGTAGCTGGTAGGTTTTCAGGAGGCACCTCTAAGGTGCCCTCTGTGTGCATGTATTAAAAAATCCAACACTGGCATCATTGTGGGTTTATTAATAGGAGATATTTGATATCAAACATCCCTATTTTCAGTGAAGCCATAATGAAGCTGGGGAACTCGTTTTTACCAGTGTCCAGTACATGGACTTAAAATGGCTTTGCTGTTCAATTGTACTTGCAGCAATAGAGCTGACCAGCACAAGGGCATATCTGCTCATGCAGATATGTCCTCAAAAGCAGCATAGTGCACCCTGCCTTAGGGCTGTAAGGCCTACTGTAGGGGTGACCTACCTATACTGCATGCAGTGTCTGTGGGCAGTGCACACAGGAATATGTGCCATGTTGTGTTTTCAATTTTATCTGCTACAAAACACGTGTATGCAGCGACAGTCTGTATGTGCTTGGTGAGGGGTCCTTTAGGGTGGCACAATTTGTGCTGCAACCCTCAAGGACCCTCCTTGCCCTAGGTACCAGGGGTACCATTTACTAGGGACTTACAGGGGGTGGTAAAGGTACTGCCAATGGGGGGTACAATTGCACAGTTCAGTGAAAGAGATCCGGCATTGGGGACCTGGTTAGCAGGAACCCAGTGCACTTCCAGTCGAAATCACATCAAATAACAGGGAAAAAGTGGGGGAAATCATGTAAAAAAAGGGGCACTTTCCTACAAACATCATGATACGGGTGGAAACAGACAAAATACAACAAACTTGCTTGATCTAAACTGGATTTAAATGTGGCCAATTTTTGCCTCCTGTACTATGAGATTATCTATCAGTTGCTTGTTTGTTAAGCATACAACTCTGGATTATCTCCAACATACTGGAATCTTCTCTCTTTGTGGTGCTCTTCTTTCTTCACTTCAGACACAGTGCCTTGTATATATTTGTTCATCCAACTAACAGGCTCTCTGACTCATCCCAAACCTCTTTACTATGAACTCCCAAATAACCCTTTCCTAAGTCTTCCCCCCCTCAATCCCTACTTTATCGTATTTATCCATCTAACAGACTCACATTTCTACTACTCCCACCACTGACAATGACAATTTATATTTCCCTTTACTAATACACCTTTGGATTTTGGTGTAGAATGCTACTTGCCGAAATGCGCTTCAATGCCTTGTCAGGGGTAGTAAGCGCTATATAAATACAATTACAAAGTCGAATGGGACACTGTATAAAAGAAGAAAACAATGCAAGAACAAGGCATAAAATGTATCGAAAAAATTTAACAAAAGCAATGGAGCAAGAGAAAATGTTTTAACTTCAAAATATGTAGAAAGAGTTGGAAACGCAACTAAACAAGCTCCTAATGCTCTTTACAAAAAGTAATCAGCGAAGAATAATGGCTAACGTGAACTGGGAAATCTTTACAAACTAGAGATGCCACCACAGAGAAGGCTTAGACAGAAGGCTTAGAGTGGCAAAACCTTGCATGGACAATCTCCTCTCTTCATTTCTGTGATCAGATTATTTTACCATCCGTCACACCTCTACCCTAGAACTGATACTACACTACTAACCAAGCCTGAATAGCAGGAGCTTGAAAGTTCTACAGCAAATTCAAATGATGTGCAAGTAAGCCAATGTATGAAGGTGAGTATATGCGCAATATGATCAAACGTATGAATATAAGTAATAAACTGTGTCACAGCATGTAGAGTTAAGCAGGGCTTTAAGTGGGGGAAAAAAAACTGGGGGTGCTCTAAAAGGGGCGGGGCAAACCTCTTAAAAGGGCGTGGTCTAAATAAAGATATGTATGGATAACGCCATACACCCTCCCCAGAGGCGCAAGTAGAGCCAAATTTCGAAGGGGGGGGGGGCTAATTCTTCAAGCAATAGGCAGAGTGGAGCTGCAGCGGCACTACAAAGGGGTGAAAAACAACAAAGCCTCATTAACAAGCAAATGGTCTTTTAAAGGCCTGTGAAGTACTCGGGTGCTGCTGTGTGTGTTTGGAGGCTGGTTGCAGGATCGCAATCTTACGCTTACCAAAAATAAGGCGCTAAATCTATGAAATTACAAGTTTTTTTATTATCGTTAGTGGCACGCCACAGATGCTTTTTGGTGGGCGCTGCTCTTGCTCCTGGGCCCCAGAAACTCCTCATCCCAGACATTTACCATTTGAGTTCGACGGTGATTTATTCATTAGGTTGTTGACACTGTAATGTGTCAACCACTTTCGAGTAAGTGTGCCCTGACCTCGCACAATGTGCAGTGGGTCTGGGCTGGCGCGGGTGCACACTTACAAGTGCACGGCCGCGCACATCTGCCAGTAGAGCTGCCACTTTTCCAAGAGAAAAGCGCTGACCATGGTACATTGCTTATTTTATAATGGAAGTGACAATCTCTTACATCCAGTAATAACTTTTTTTGTATTTATCTGCAAAGAGCGTAAATAAAGTACTGCCTCCGAAAGACACGTTTATTGTTTAATATATGGTTACACAATTGTTTTACATTACAATGAACAAACCTAGTGCCCTTCCATTTCAACTCCTTTGCCGCAGTTTCAAGATCTTAGTTTCTCGTTACTCAAATGGGTGTAACTTCTGATATTTAACTGTTTCCATGGACTTCATTGCTTGATTTTGGTTGTGGGAAAGTGTCACTCAGACGTTGAATGTCACTCCCAAGTACACTGAAACTATGAAAATGTCACCCATAAGCAATCTGAAACCTTGGAAGCTATGAACGCTTTTTATGGGGTGGCAGTGAAGGTTAGTTGTAAAAACTATTTTAAGAAAACACAGAAACAATGATGATTTAAATACTACTATGCTTATTCTACTCTGCTTACCACAATTTCCAAAAACTAACCTTTAAATACACCTTCATACATGTATTTTGAATACAGTGACAAACAACAACACACACAAGGCATCAAGCAGACCATAACACTCTGGTCTATTTAAGAAGAGATTGTATAATCCCAGAGGTTATCAGCGGGGTGTCCTGCCTCTGGCATCTCACCACGCCCCGAAGGTTCTGCCTACATTGGTGAGTTGGAAAGGCTGCAGCACACAGACACTCCAGTACATCAATCGTTGGATACTCCATTTCAGAATACAGGTTTTTAAGAATTTTCCAAAGGTACTCGGTAGACAGTTTTGAGACTATCAGTTGGAATAGTATCCAGAGTGTGATTTCTGGTGCTGAAAATTATTCCACTCAATCAAGCTTTACTGAACCGCAGAATTCTTAAAAGGAGTGGCAACGCTCCTAACGATGGCACCTGCTATCTTCCACAGAACAGCAGGCAGGAGTTCAATATCCACATAATAAATCCCTTGTGAAGGCAATAAAGTCCCGTCAGCCTGCCACAAAGTACGCACTATGGGGCAATTAAGATCAAGGTTAAACAGAACACATTTAGTATTTGAGGAAGTACACGTGGTAACGTTGGCCTTTTACGGAGGGGAGATGCAAGTGAACTTTACACACACCATAGAACCATTGACACATTACCCTTTCTACTGTGGCTCTAAGAGTTTTCGATTTACGCAGCACATATATTGGCGATGGTTTTGTCTTTAGGACAAACAGCGGTACATTATAAGCACCTTAAAGAAACAGCGCTGTTGTATGGAACTTTTATATGTATAAGTAAGAACTAGAGCTCAAAAAAGGAGCAAAGTTTACCCTCCTACTTGAAAGAAAAACTGTACCTCATGGGTGTGAAACGATACACCGGAAACAAGGACAGACTAATCCTCAAAATGCCAAGAAAAGCAAGTCTTCGAAACAAAGCCTCGTTAACATATAAATGGTCTTTTAAAGACCTGTGAAGTACTCGGGCGCGGCTGTGTGTGCGCCCAGGAAGCTGTCTCAGGCCGGGCTCCTCTTACACACCATCATCTGCAATTCTATCGCTATGCACCATCATCATAACATCTCAAGATAGAGGGGGTGCATGGGTCCATGTGCCTCTCTAAATTAGATCGCTAGAGAACCACCTTTGCAGCTAAAATTCTTCTCCAGAATAGTATATATTGTATAGATGCACATTATATTTAAATACAAAATAAGGCAGCACATAAAAGGTAGGTGGGAGAAGTAGTTCCTAGGCAAAGACACAATCATCGTTCTCCAGGCACAAAACACTCCCTATGTTCAAAGGTAATGCCTGGGATCGTGGCAGCGATGGGCCCCCTACATTGAAAGGCAGAGATAAATCCAAGTCACCCTTGAGAGCTTAGCCCTATTGTGACAAAATGGAGTTCTGCTGCAGTAAGCCCCTACTTTTAGCCTGGCTTTTGATGCAACTTTGACTGTGGAGTACTCGGTCCCTGCTATCGAGGTGCCCAGTACCAGTGTTCTTTCCCTAAAAGTGATCCACAATTGTCCCTTCAGGCCCCCTGTAAGTCCCTAGTAAAAGGTACATGGTTACCTAGGGCATTGGGTCTGAAAACGGTGCCCTAGGGACGCCTCACCTAGGTCATGCAGACTGCCACTGCAGCATGCATGGCGTGGTGCAAACAAAAAAAGACAGACTAGTTGGCATGACGCACACTGCCTGAGTGTCATGCCAACTAGCACTGCCTCAGATACAGGTAAGTCACCTCTCTAGCAGGCCTTACTAGCCCTAAAGCAGGGTGCACTATAGCACAGGTGTGGGCATATCTGCAAGAGCAGATGAGCCCCTACAATATTAGGGTCCATTCCTTAGTATTGTAAGTGCCAGGGAAGCCCTTGAGAGTACATGGTCTGGGAACTTGACAACTCAAGTTCCTCAGCACCATGATGGTTTCACTGAGAAGTTGTGTTTAGTACCAAACAACTCCTTGTATCAAATTCACACTGATGCCAGAGTGAGATTTATTAAACCATGTACTCAGAGGGCACCTCAGAATTGCCACCTACAGACCCTGGTGTGGTCACTGACTGGTTTTAGGCAGCCTGCCATACACAGACATGTTTCTGGACCCCTGGGTGGAGAGTCTCTGCTCTCTGGGGCCAGAAGCTATGCACATCTTGGGCGGAGGCGTCACACCTTCTCCCCCAGGATGAGCAAAGAGCTCAAAGGGGAAACTTCAAAGGCCTGCCACCTTTGTAATGCGACCGCCAGCCTCTGCTGCTAGCAGCAGATGTAGCCCCCGGTTTACACCCCAACTTTGGGTGGGAAAACTAAGAAAGACTAGGAGGCGTGCCCACCTTTGCCAACTCCACCCCTCAGGTGGAGGAGGCGAAGTTAAACACACTTTTCAGTCCCCTCCATCTTGAAGATGAGGGCCCTCTTCCAATCAGGGATAGGACTATGCCCCCCTCCCACAGGAGGTGGCATAATAGAGGGTGTAGTCATCCCTGGTAAGGTGCCCATTTCCCCTACCCGGTACTGCCCTAAAACGTCCCCCCTAAATCTAGTATTTAAGAGGCTTGTGTCCAGGTTGCCCATCGACCCAGAATAGGTTCCCCCATCGATCCTGTCCTCAACTCCAGCATTTACAATAAAGGCCAAAAAGTCTCATCTCCAACCTCAACATAACATGACAGTTCATAGTCTGTGGTCACCCCAGCAACAGGGATTTCACATTAACTACCTGGAACATCTCAATATTTACCTAGCTCTCAAAGCCTTCTTTCAGAATATTCAGGGCAAAGTAGTGCTATTAAATCAGACCACAATACCCCCATGTACTACCTACGTGAACAGGGCAGCATTCGACACTGCTTTCAGGACTGGCTCAAAAGATTTGGCATTGTGTGATTAACCATTGAATACACCTCTTGGTAGAGTACTTGCCAGGAGTGAACAACAGCTTTGCAGACCTGCACCGCAGGACTCATCAACAAGTCCATCAGCACAAATTAAGAATTGCCTATACCGGTTCTTCCAGCGCAGAGGGTTTCCACAAATAAACCTGTTCCCCACACACAAAAATGCAAAATGCCAAAACCTTGCCTCCAGGTTTCCACACCTACAATCCATGGGCAATGCTCTATGGATCAACTGGTCAGGGATATTTGGTTATGCTATTCCTCTTCTCCCACTCCTTCTATACATGGTAAGGAAAACATCTCTTACCCTCATACTGATGGCTCCAACATAGGCCAGACAACGTCATTACTAGAGATATCTGTTACAATTCACCTAAAGGCTGGACTTACTCATTCAGAAGCAAGGCAGGATCAGACACACAGGCCCCAGGTAATTCAATCTAGCAATTTGGCACCTGAAGTCTTACGAATTTGGTGGCCTTAGTCTACTACAAGAATGTATGGATCTCTCAAAAGAATCCCACAGGTCTATTACTAGAGCCTGCTGTGCCACGAAATACAAAGGTTTGTCCACTATTGCACCTCCAAACATCTTAATCCCCTCAAACCAGTCCATCCAAGACATTGAATGTTACTTGCTTCACCTACAAAAATTGGGGTTGGCACGTCCTTTCCCAAGACTACGCCCTGCTGCTATTGCTGCATACATGCACAATTGGTAACATTCTTCACTCATTAGGAGGCTTTAAAGGAGTTCTCTCACACAGTGTTCCACCAACCCATCTGGAACCTTGATGCAGTCCTTGCAAGACTCATGGGTTCCCTGTTTGAACCACTGCATTTTTACCCAGCGAAGTTCCGTCTTTGGGAAGGTATCCCTTCCTTGAAGCGATGACCTCTGTTAGACACAACAGTAAGCTTCAGGCTCTCACTTTACAAGAACCTTTCTTCCAGGTTTATACAGATATAGTTGTCTTTAAGGACTAACCCCACGGTTCTTCCAAAGGTTGTCTTCCCTTCTCGACCGGACAATTGAGATACAAGTATTTGTCCCTCAATCAAATTTTACAGCATACAGAGGTCTTCATACATCTTCACACATTAGATGTTAAAGGAGCTCTAATGTACTACATTGACAGAACAAACCATTTTGTAAAACTCAGCAGTTTTTTGTCACTTTTACTAAACCTCAAAAAGGAGACAACGCTTGGATTTGTAGGTGTTTGCTTAATGCATTTTTGCAGCGAACAGAGGATGGATTTTGTTAATGTTCCAATCAGATGTAACTGCCTAATCATACGCACCCTTTCCTTTGATCAGAGGTTAAACTACACCAGCTGCACCTGAGCAAAATGACCATAGATTGTTATGTCTTCTTTGAGAAAATGCAGAACATAACTAGGTTTATAGCATATCACAATTCCTGGTTTAGGCCTCAAAGGGTGCTGACTTGTGCCAGTGAATATCTAGGCAAGGGACTCGTACTTTATAATCCTTAACCTCTCAGCAGCCTATGATACCCTCAACCACAAAAGTAAGTCGCCAAGTAGGAGAGTAAATATCCCTACTCTGAAAGCAATGAAAAACAAAACCCAGAAAAATGTTTTTTTCACAGAAGGGATTCCAACATTTATTCAGTCGAAACATTTTGCCACTGCCCCTTCCTCAACCATCTTCCACTCCTAGGATAAGACACAAAGAGAGCCATATAAAGTGCTTTGCTTGTTTATGAATATATCTATGTAGAAAAAATAAATTCCTCACCATCACTAATGGCCAAAATCTTGGCCACGTAAGTTCCATTGACTACATATGGCGATTCACGGTCTGGTATTTTTGCTAGTTTGATCTCAGCGGTATTAGGATCAACCAGAAACCAATTGTCTGGGTCCGATTCCTTTGCATATCTGTGGTGAAATAAAACAGTAATTATTTACTCCAACATGCACCTATGATGATATAAATGCAAATTCTCCTTATATATTTATTTATGGAGCTTTATATAGCACAAACTGGGCCAGAGGGCATCAGAGCGCTTTACATAGAAGATAGCAGACACAAAAGTTACACATAGGGTAAATACCGTTCCATATTGACTGTGTGGAAAGACAAAATCCAGGCAACTACATGTGTTTCAAATAAAATGCAAGCACGTACAGCAAAGACCGACTAACATCAAGATATGTTCGTTGGCATAACGTGAGCATATATAAAGGCTAACTAGGGTACAGTGTAACAATCTGCGGTGTTTTGGCGGGGAGTGTGCATGAAGCCTATAAGCACAGCATAGCATACTACATAGTTGATTGGCAACAATGCAAATCGGGACTACGAGGGGGTGTGACTTATCTAAACAAGCATTTGCAATGCAATAGGTCTCGCATTTACGCGAATTTGAGCTACTCACATTGCAAATAACAATGCCTTTTATTTTTGTTTTTGAAACTTAAATAAAAGGCATTGTCATTTACAATGCCAATAGTTTTAGAGGAGATTGTTTTTGCATATGCATATTGCATATGCTGCTATCGGGCAACAGTAACAAAATAATAGGAAAACGTGAGAAAAACAGAGCAATAAACTGGATCACAAGCTACAAAACAATACCATTTCTGGGGAGGCTGCCGCAATGTTTAATAATAAAAAATTGCAGGGGCTCTAAGAAGGGGTGAAAACACAACAAAGTCTTGTTAACAAGTAAATGGTGTTTTAAAAAACCTGTGAAGTACTCGGGTGCGCCTGCAATAAGACGGTCGCCAGCCCGGGAAGCTGTCTCAGCCCGGGCGGACACACACGACAAGGGGGGGGGCCTGAAGCCCTTTGAGCCCAATGGGGGTTCCGCGCCTGGCAACAGCAGATGTGGGGAGGCGCACATGGAACAAACGCATACCACCAGTACTTAGATTTCCCTTGGCAACAGCCATAAAGATTAGATGCTTTGACCCGGCCCCCGTAAATCCACCTGTAGAAGTCAAGAATGCAGACAAGGTAAACAAGGCAATGGGGGGGGGGGCTGCAAACAACGTGCTGGAGGAGCAGTCTTCAATAAACACAATTACTAGCTACATCTCTAAAATAAAGAATGGTAATGGCAAGAAAGCGAATGAAGGCAGCACGATATCCAGTCCAGAACTTTCTATCTAGAAATTAGTGATTTCGGGGATGTTAATCTAATTGTCTATAGATTCCAAACAACTACAACATCCAGTGTGCTCTATTGGGTAACACAAAAGTCCAGGACAGGAAACTACTTCCGTAGTGACCTGGAGGACAGTGGTAACTCTACATGCTATTTTTAAATAAAAATGTTACTTGGCATTAAAAAGCTGAAATACTTATTCAAACCTTGGGAGATACTGAAGGACGGCTGTTATCTAGCAGTTAAAGCATGAAAAAGAAGGGTGGGTGGGGGCCGTACTGGAGTGGCAGCTATTTGTGAGCAAGGATGGTAATCCAGCGATAAAATGGAACCAGGGTCAGCTCACGGAATGGGATCCCAAGGCTCATGGATGCAGGTCTCAAAGATACAATTCTTCATGCTGTGTGCTTGCAGCAACAATATGATAAGTTAGAGTCTAATGTTTCACTTTTTAAAACTTAAAGGTGTACGCTTTCAACGACTATATACCTTCGGCTCCAAAGCATAGCGAGCATTTGTTAAAATACAAACAATACATTTAACATATATGTAATGGAAAGGCGACTCCTGTAGAAAACAAAACGGACATTTTAAAGTGCATAGTGAGGACAGCGCCCGCTAGAAGAATTGCTGCTCTTTTTCACACGCACCGTGTCTGCAGCCATCGGAAATAGTGTGTGTGTTATGTAGGCTTTTTTCTGTGCACTGGTACCAGTTTTTCTACACAGTAAGAGGCAGAGACAAACACAAAAGAGGAAAGAAAGACCAATAGAACAAGCGTGTGAAAGTTTAATTAAATAAAAATAACATCCCGCCAAGCGTGTACTCTGAGCATCCCCTCCCTGCATGTTTTAAAAATAAATAAACAAGCGCGGCCGAAGCGGACCGCGCTGAAAATAAAAGCAGACTGCATTAGTGAGGAGAAACGCTCCCTATCCTACTGAAGATCCTGTGATTCTGGGCAAATGACTTAATCTTCCTGTGCCTACCAAAAAATAAATGTGTCCTTGGGTTATGTAACTGGTGCTCATGTAAAGCGCTGTTAGTGGCAAAGCAGCAAGTCAAGCGGGCGCCAGCCTTGGGAGCGCTGGACCCCTATTAGCACCCTTCCAGCTTGTGCGAGAAAATATTTCAATAAATAAACAAGCGAGGCGGACGGCGCAGAAAATAAAAACAGACTGCAGCCTCGACGTGGGAGTGGTGTGGGAAGCAGGAGCAAGTCAGGACGTGAGAGGAGGGGAGACCGTTTGCTAGAACATGCACACTCATTTAGCACAATCGCATCTGCCTCCCCGTCCCCACACACAGATACAAAGAAACACGCACACACAGACATGCACACATTTGGAAACACAGACACCTGCAGCACAACACACACAGATACAGACACACATGCACATAGATCAGCATTGCCAAGAGGAGATGCATTTACACACGCATGCACATATACAAGCGCACACAGGCATTCCTACATACCTATGCATATGTGCACTCTGAGACAACATGCATCAGTTAATATACACGCACATACTGTTGTGTCTGTGTCACCCCTGTGAAGTGATTGCAATGAAATATTTTACACGTTTGAAAAATGATAGCATTTGAAGTGCTCTGACGGGGCAGCGGGAGGGTGGAAGCAGCCTCGATGTGGGAGTGGTGTGGGAAGCAGGAGCAAGTCAGGACGGGAGAGGAGCTGCAGCGGCCTCCTCACGAGAGCCTTGGCACTTATTTTTTTTTCAAATTAAGCACTACTGAAGATCCTGTGATTCTGGGCAAATGACAATCTCCCTGTGCCTACTAAAAAATAAATGTGTCCTTGGGTTATGTAACTGGTGCTCATGTAAAGCGCTGTTATTGGCAAAGCAGCAAGTCAAGCGGGCGCCAGCCTTGGGTGAGCTGGACCCCCATTAGCGCCCTTCCAGCTTGTGCGAGAAAATATTTAAATAAATAAACAAGCGCGGCCGAGGCGGACGGCGCTGAAAATAACAGACTGCAGCCTCAACGTGGGAGTGGTGTGGGAAGCAGGAGCAAGTCAGGACGGGAGAGGAGGGGAGACCGCTTGCTAGAATATGCACTCATGGAGCACAATCGCATCTGCCTACCCGTCCCCACAAAGGAGCACAATCGCATCTGCCTCCCCGTGCCCACAAAGGAGCGCGCTGCTGTGACAATCCGTGTGGGCTTATTTTTGCATGGCCAAGAAAGTTTTCAAACTTCTAAAACTCACTGCGGCTGAATGGGTTTCTATTCCAGGAAGGGCCGCCCTGTGGTCTGCTTGTGCGAGAAAATAGTTAAATAAATAAACAACCGCGGACGAGGCAAAATAAATAAACAAGCGCGCCCGAGGCGGACCGCACTCAAAGCGGATCACGCTGAAAGTAAATTAAAAGAGTGCTTACCAACTTTTAAAGGACACCGTGTAACGCCACAAGTAAAAGATCCAGTCCGGATGGGCCGTCCAAAAAGGAGACAGGGCGGTAACAAAGCCGCCTCATTTTCAATTGGAAGACAGCGTTTAGCATAAATGATAACGCCAGCCAATCAAAATGATGGGCGGGGCTTCAACTCCACTTCTGAAATCTACTCGATTACAATAAGCCTCGTAGAGCGAGCAGCGCATGCGCGCTGCAACGTAGGTCTGCGAGACCTAAAAAAATAAGGCTATCGATCCCTCACCGGAGGACTGATAATTCCAGGTTGTTCCCATTCTAATCTGTCACCGAGTCCGAATGAAGACCCGCTGATGAGGCTTTAACTGGCCCCTTTGCATGTCGCCGGGTCGAAATGTCGACACTTTACAAACCCTGGATTGGATAGTTGGTCCATAAAGGGGCAATTGTGATGGAGACAATTACCCTTTTTCTATGAGATCACATTTATCCTGTAAAATAAATGTAATGGACAGGCTTCCCTGTAATGATTATGATATATGTATGAGGTCTATTTCGTCCTTTTGTTCTCTATTTGAAAATTTCACACACAGGCACTCTTTGAGCATCTGCTTTCTCTTATTCTTATTTATTTAAAAAGTTTTGTATAGCGCGAACAAGACCCCAGAGGGTATCAGAGCGCTTCACAGTAGTGGAATGTGGGACAAAGTAAGGGAACATTGAGGTAAGAGGGCTAACATGATGAGCTAATAACATTGTACATAAATGCTAGCAGAACATACCTTAATACGGTACGGCAAAACGTTACTTAATAGGTAAGGCCAAGAGTCACAGACCATACAATTGTTAGGAAAACAACCAAAAGGGACATTTCGACAACAGACGAGCCATACTCAATTAAGGCAGGAACTTGTTCATTAGGATTGTTTTTACTTCATGTTTGAACGCCGCTGTGTAGGGGATTCTGCGAATTTCCGGTGGGAGAGTGTTCCAGATCTTAGGTGCCGCGCCCGAGTAGGCTCCGAGTCTCGTTTTCTTTTTGCGAAAAGTCTGCGGTTTGAGTAGCAATGAATTTGCACTTCTGGAAGGTCTAACACCACCTGATATTTCCAGTTTGAGCCAGGTATCCAGGTGTTTTGAAGTGGAGGGCTTTGTGCGTCAAACAAGCACTCTTCAAGTGTATTCTTGCTTCGTAGGGTAACCACTTTAAAGATCTTAAGGCAGGGGAAATGTGATCATTTCTTTTTGCGCCAGTGATCAGTCTCGCCGCGGCATTCAGTGAAGCCCTAAGCGGGGCGAAGGTATATTTAGGGAGGCCAGAGAGCGTTGCACTTCCATAGTCTAGCCTCGGTAGGACAAGTGCTTGTACCACCTGCTTGAAGTCCTCTTGGGGGAGGAATGGTTTTAGGTTTCTAAGAATCCTTATTTGGTGATTTGCACCCTTGCACATCATACTAATATTTTTTTTCATGTTCAAGTGTGAGTCAAGGGTGATTCCAAGAGATTTTGCTGAGTCAATGATAACCGGGGAGCAGTTGAAGGTAGTGAGGTGTTTCATCCAGAGGTCGATCTTGAGGGTGTGCTTAGGAGGGGAAATGAGAAGGAATTCTGTTTTGGTGGTGTTCAGCAAGAGATGTTTTTCAGTTAACCAGTTTTGGATAGTCGTCAAGGAGGAGTTGAGTGAGATGAAATCTTCATTAGAGTTGATTTTCAGATAAAGTTGCGTGTCATCCGCATACATATGAAAAAGAATGTTCATGGATGATAGAACATTCGCTAATGGTTCCAGGAAAATATTAAATAGTATAGGAGAAAGGGCAGAACCTTGCGGGACCCCCATGGAAACTGGAGACGAAAGGGATAAGGTATGGTTCACCTTAACTCTTTGGGATCTGTTGTGAAGGAAGGAAGAGAACCATTCCAGTACGAGGCCAGAGAGGCCCATCCTGTGTTCCAGAATAGATAAAAGGTTATCGTGGTTAACCGTGTCGAATGCAGAAGAGAGATCAAGGAGGATAAGGAGGCAGGATTCATTATGGTCTAGCATGTTTAGGATATCATCAATGATGTGAATGAGAGCCGATTCAGTACTATGACCACTCCTAAAGCCAGATTGGTATTGATCCAGGAGATTCTATCTGGAGTGACCACATGTAAATAATGTAATTATACTGTCAAATTGCTTATATAAAAAATTCATGCATTTACTTCTTTGTGTGTGATCAGAATTGGTATTATTATATACACTCTTCCGTATTGATAGAAGCAATTTCTTACTGCCTACCTCAAGGTTGAGGAGGCTCGTTTAGACAAATGAAAGTAGGATAAGCTAATTAGTTTAGCCTTGTCCTTTCTGTTGACTCTCCTACAGGACCACTGTTGTTGCGTATAAATAAAGTATATTAGACGCCGGCCTGTGCGCCAAAATCAGTTTGACACTATTTCTGCACTCCAACTACACATGTGGAGAGGAACTGAAACAGCACTTAGAGTGACAAATAAAGCACATAACATGTTTGCATACCATGGGATCATATTAGGCAGGGCACTAACTCATTAGGGGAGGAGGGTCGACCATGAGGGAAGTTGGCAGAAGAGTATTATCAACCAGAAATACTATTACCAAGAATAAATGACATTTGCTTCTGATGGATACATCTTCCTGCAGACTCTTCACTTTATGAGCATGTCCAAAAGCTACAACTCAGTAGGTGGTATTGAATAGTACTGGTTAACCAAGGTAGTAATGAAAGACAGCTTGAGCAAAATACTTATTAAACATTTGAGAGGTGAAGCATTATTGCTTGGGAATAATAAGCAAAGATGACCGTGGAGCCACCAGGTAAATGACAGCCACCAGAACGCCTCTGTACAGATCCACGGATGCAACCATGGCTCGAGATTCAATGGGCACGAATGCCCTCTGGAGTTTTTCTTCGCTAAGGCATAGCAGATCTTGATTTAGAGGATGGCGCAATACAACATTAGTGAGACTGGTCATGCCTTGCCCTTCTTAACTCTGGTAAAGCCCATTAAGAGCTGATCACCCTACACTGTCCTGACAAGTGAGGTTGATGTAGTGGGACACCACACATCTGGGGTACAGTCTATCCACTGGTGTGGTAGGAAACGGTAAATCAAACTTTTAGAAAATTTGCCACTAGAGTTAATCGAAAGAGGGACTGTTGATCAAGAACGTAAATGAAGGCAGACAGGGCCACCAGACAGCCCTGAATTGTAGCCACCACCAAATCCTCGTGTGCAAGGAATAACGCAAACCACAAGATGTCAGAAAGGCAAGATTTAAAGGGGTTAACACCTGCCCAGTCAAACCATTGAACAAAATTGTTCCAATGACCTGCATATATGAATTTCGTAGTGGGTTTACTGGCCACAAGATGTCTGACTTCATTAAGAAGACAAAGGGACGCTAGCTGGCACCGCTCAATTTCAATGCTTGTAGCTGAGGTATAGAGTACTGGGGTGGAGGACAAGTCCATCCTGATGGGACAGCAGGTCTTCTGCATGGGAGAGGCAGCAAATGACTGAGTACCACCAAAACGGCCTAACAGCTCCTCCATGGCCAGACTGGGGCAATCGAATCAGCATTGCTTAAGCTTCCCACACATTTCAAGAACTTCTGACAAAAGTGTAATCAGCGACAAAATGCACCAAGGGCCTTAAGACCAGCTGAACCTCCAGGCAGCCCCCAGGAAACCATACAAAGGGAGGAGTATGACTCAAAACTAAGGCAACTTGGGGGCGTGGCCTGGGAGCCGAGCGAGATGGCGGCACCCTAGCGAAGCTCAAGCACCCGACTCCGTAACATCCTGAAATCCGGCCACTCATCCGATCCTGCCGGTATATTGATACTGGTGAAGTGCTGGGGGGAACCGCGGGCCCGCTTGGAGCGGTGCGACACCCCGGGATACTGCCAATTGAGCCAGCGCAACCATCGGCGAAAGTGCAGCCAGAGTGGAGACAGCTGACATTACCAGCGAGGGCAGCGGGGCTTGCGTAAGGGACGGCCGATATACATCCCAGCAGCGCAGCGGTGATGCACTGCAGGCCGCGTTGATTCGCGTGATCCGTGCCCGGTCTCCCCGGTACACGAACAATGCGTGTTGCCGGCTCGGCCAGAACAGTTACAAAGAGTGGAGACCGGCGGCTGTGAAGCGCCTCGGCGGCCTGAGTGCAACGATCCCGGTTGCGGCGCCGTGCGGCGCCTCGTCTGTGTGGCCCAGAGACAGTGTGGCACAGCAAGGTGAGCCAGCAGGCACGGCCAATAGCGCAAGAGCCTGGCGCAAACTGTTTGGGGCGGCAGATTCGGCAATCCCTATATTACGTGGACCCACTGGGGTTGTGGGCCCCCCCTCTAAGGTTATACGCTCAAATAGAATAAACAGTCGGTCAACGGCGTGAGTGGCAGCTGTGGTCGCTGGGGGGTGGAGGCCAGCCTCTGTGGTGTGCACAGGGGGCCCTGTGGTGGCTGCCATAGGGTCCTACGAGAAACATTACTCCCTGCGGTGTCTATGCCCAGGGAGCGAGAGAGACGGTGCAGTTGCGGCTGAGGTGTGCCATAGCTAACAACTGCTGCAGTCTGGAGTAATACAAGCATATGCCATGCGCCGACAGTGGTTGAAGAACCAGCTCACAGTGCCCGGTCATAAGGGAGAGGGCAATTGTGGCGTGTAGAGCCCCGAGACTTTTGCAGAGGACATGCAACAGATGGTGTGAACCTGCAGCGAGAAGCCGCGCCTGGGAGGGGGGGGGGGGGTGAAACAGGACAGACCCCCTGGGTGATAGTCCAGAACACGATCCCGGATGGTGCCCATACATACCGGGCGAAGCAGAATTCGAATGCAGCCCTCTACGGCCCCGCTGGGAGAGGACTGATTAGGACTGAGGTGGGGGATATCTAGAGCACCTCAACTCCAGGGGATCACCTGCGGTGTCACAAAGCCCTCGGATGAAGCCCAAAGAACAGCCTGGGGTGCAGGCTAATAAAATGGACAAATACGCTGTACCAAAGTCAATGACAGCTGCCCTGGAACAGCGAGAGGAGGACTCGACGGAACAATCCCCGAGCGCAATAATGGCGGCGATTGCAGACTTGAAAGGCACGATAGAACCCAAACTATACGCCGTAACCATGGATGTGAACCTCCTGCGAGCCGATCTTTACAAAATGGCCGACGAAGTCGCTGCCACTGAAACAGAGGTGGCTCATCTACAGACCAGTACGAAACACCTATGGGAGCAGGTTCAGTCCCTTGTAAAACAGCAAGCGGAGATGGCGGCTAAGCTAGAGGACCAGGAGGGGCGGGCACGAAGGAACAATATCAGAGTGGTGAGGGTCCCGGAAGGTATGGAGGGAGCGAGTGTTGACCTGTTCCTAGAAGATTTAATCCTCAATCAGATAAAGCCTCCATGGCTCTCTACCTACTTTACTATTGAGCGTGCACATAGGGCCCCCATCCCCAAGCCAAAGCCTGGTGCCCCACCCAGCACAATCATAGCACTGATTCTTTTTTTGTGTTCAAAATATTTTATTAAATTTTACAGCAGAGATATACAGTGGTAAACGAAATAAATATACAGTAGAAAAGGAAGGTAACACCAAGGGGAGGGGGTGGAGGCTGTGCATAAGATGATACAGTAAACATTCTACATTAGGAGACGATCGGTACTTTGCATAAGGGATAATACATAGGCATATAGGTATGAATATCGCAAAGGTTACGTAGCATGCATTACATTTCGTATGGTGCGAGCTACAATGCCACACATACATGTTATACAACACCATTTATATGATCATGAGAGTTAGAAACAGGCAGGTTAAAAATCAGGCAGAGATATTTACCTTAACATCTATGACACATCGGAATGCACAGGAGTGAATAAAATGATATTGTCTCACATAATTTGGGAAGAAAGTGGCGCGGATGGTAGTAGGGCCTAGTGTAGAGGAAGTTGAAGTTGCATGGGCGAGTCATCTACAGCGTAAAAGGAGAGATTTGAGGGGGAGGTGGGTTTACCTGTGAGAGGGGTCATGGTGGTTTATAAATAAAGGCACTTGTGTCTAGCGCATTCCAAATTGAGCACCGTGCATATCTCCACGGGGAGGTTTAGAGAGCAATGTTTTCAGCGTCTAAGAAAAGTTAGCCACTCTTGCCATTTAGAAAAAGAGACCGCTTTGAAATTTTTCCAATTGTTTAGGATTAGTTTGCAGGCTAGAGTAAGCATTAGGTCCAGGAGGAACTGATCATTGTCTTCCTTGAGTTGGGGATCCAAAGGGCCCAGTATAATGTACGAGAAGACTCTCGTGGGGAGAATCTTTAGGGTATGTGTGATGTATTCGAATACTTTAACCCAAATGTCTTGGAGGAGGGGGCACTCGAATAGCATGTGCGCAAGGGAGCCCTCATGTTTGCCGCAGCACCAACAGATGGGGTCTTTTGTAAGGCCGACCTTGAAGAGTCTTGCGGGAGTCCAGTAAGTCCTTTTTATTAACATAAATTTAGTTTGTGAAAGGATAGGCGAAATTTTATGTGAAAAGGGAGATTTGTTGATGGCGGCCCAATTGAAAGCAATATTTAACTTGGCAGAGTCGGCTTCCCATTTCCGTTGATTACGAGAAAGAGTTTTGTTTTGGTTCGGTAAGAGAATTTTATATATGCACGAGACCAGGTGCCCTACTTTGGATAGATGAATCAGGAGGGTAGTGATAGAAGGACTAGTACCCGATAGATTCAATTTGGCAAGCCCTACTTTAAGCTGAAGGAATTTGTAGAAATCCAGGTTAGCAAGATTGAACCAATTTTGCAAGGTTGAGAATGGCAGAGGAGAAGTGTTTTCGAAGATGTCTTGTACTAAGTTAATGCCCTTGCGTGACCAGTCTGTCCAGAAAAATGGGGAACCATCAATTTTGAGTGTGTGGTTGTACCATAAGGAGGATAGGTAGGATTGTTTTATCTTGACCTCCAAGCGGGAGTCAAGGAGTAGGATGGCTCTTTTGGTGTTCTGTATAATGTTTCTTGAGTGCGGTAAATGGGATATGTCCATCGTAGCTAATGCAGCGAGAGGAATGTTCTGTATGAGGGACTTTTCTATCGCCACCCAGGGTGGTACATATGGTGGGTTATCAATAAAACAATTTGCACCCCGCTTGCAAAAGAAGGCCGTTTGACAGTTTCTGAAAATGGGTAGGGAGATGCCCCCTTTATCCTTGGACAGCTTGAGCTTTTTCATAGACACTCTGGGCTTTTTGCCCTGCCATAGGAATTTGCTAAAGGTTTTGTCAATGTTTTTTAAGAATTCTTCTGATAGGAACATGGGCAGCATGCTAATAAGATAATTGACGAGAGGGGTTATCATCATCTTCGGGGTTTCTGCTCTTCCCCACCATGATAAAAATTTGGGAGACCAGTTGTCTAGAAGTGAATATATTTTTTGGGACAACATTTTTTCGTTAGTATGTAGAGTGGTGATTAGTTCATTTGTGAACTCAAGACCTAGGTATTTGATAGAGTTCTGTTGCCAGGTTAGTCCTGACGAGCCTAGAATACTTTTATCACTGTAACGACTGAGTAGTTTTACCTCGGATTTGTCCTCGTTAAGGGAATATCCAGGTATTTCTGAGAAATGGTGTATGGTATTCATCAGTGCTGGGATTGCAGTGGAGGCTTCTTCAGTGACAATTAATACAAGGTCTGTGTATGCGGCAAGTTTTACGTTTGAGTCACCAAAGGAGACGCCAGTAATGTCTATAATTTTCCCTGATATGTTGGAGGAAAGGCTCCAAAGCCAGGAGAAAAAGGAGGGGCGAGAGGGGACAGCCCTGCCGTGTCCCCTGGTTCAGGTTGAAAGCAGGGGAGACTATACCTCCAGCTCTAACTTTAGCGGTGGGATTGTGGTAGAGAGCCATTATCATTTTGATCAGGTTATCGCCCAAATTAAACTTCTCCAGAACAGCCTTTAGGTACCTCCATTCAACCTTATCAAAGGCTTTTTCCGCATCCAATGTGATGGCAACCGTGGGAGAATCGAGGAGTCTAGCCTTTTCTATGGTATGACATAACAGACGTGTGTTGTCACTGGAGAGCCTGTGCTTTAAGAATCCCACCTGAGATGGGTGTATTAGTTTAGAGATATGTTGTTGAACTCTATTCGAAAGAATTATGTAGATTTTGCAATCCAGGTTTATTAATGATATCGGCCTGTAGTTTTTAGGTAAGAGGGGATCTTTACCTTCCTTGGGTAGGACGATTATGGTTGCTTCTGCTGGTGTGCCCGTGACTTGGCCAGTTTCTGAGAAGTGAGTAAATAGCTTCAAATGTGGTAACAGTAGGAACGGAGAGAAGGTTTTGAAAAATTTGGCATTGAACCCGTCGGGGCCTGGGGCTTTACCTGATTTCAACTTATTGATCGCTATCAATATCTCATTTTCAGTGATCGGGCCATTTATTGATGATTTCCCTTGATCTGTAAGGCTAGGGAGAGTAATACTGCTGAGGTAGCCATGACATTTTGAGTGCTTTACGGTAGTATTTACTTCGTATAAGTCTTTATAAAAGTCCAAGAAAGTGTCAGCTATTTTTTGCGGGTTAGTAATAATATTCCCCACCTTATCCTTTATGGCGTTAATGGCATATCTCTGTATTTAAATTTTAGATAAGCACAGATTCTTAACTACCGCGACAGAGACGCTATCCTGCAGACAGCGCAGACACGCGGGGACCTACGCATTGAGAATGCCGTGATACGCTTCTTCCCGGATTTCACGCTGCAAGTCCAACGACAAAGGAGAACATTCGAGGGAGTCAAAAGAGAACTGCGCAGCAAAGAGATTAAATACTCAATGTTATTTCCAGCTAAGAGTGGTCGCCGAGGGGAAAACGTGGTACTTCAACACTGCTGCGGAAACCTGGGAATGGCTGGAAGACTAGCCCACGGTGGGCCACGCCTCGCAAGAGGCGAGAAGGCGAGGACCATCAAAGGACAAGCATGGGGGGACCGGCGGCGGACGGATCCTGGGTTTCAGACTAGGCATGTCTCAACAGGGGGGTCCGGCCCCAGAAGGTAATGCGACTATGTAGCATTGATACTTAGAAACGCGAGGCTGGACACCCTGCACTAAATGAGAGGTATGATTGTGTATATGGGACTATACCCATTGGGACATACAACTGGCCGCGGGCCCGACAAGTGACCGGCAGGAATGGAACAGAACTGGGGACCCATGGGATGTGGGGAGGTCGGCGGCGGTACTCTAATCTGCTCGGCACCTGCCAACCCTTGATTAGTTATTGTTAAGGGCGACAGGTACTCTGCGAGTTGGGTGGTTCTAAATCCCGCCAGCCGGGTAGCGGGGAGGGGGGACGTTGGGGCTGGGGTATGAAAGGTTATTACAGTCTTTTTAGTGATGTTTATTTTTTGTTAAAGAATCGTTGGAATGCAGGATTTATGCAGTACTTAGTGACAGAAATGATGTGGTCGACAACTAAGTGATCAGCGAAGGTGCTATTTTAGGCCAAATGGTGGACCTAAATGTGAAGGCGTTGTGCCGGGGGGAACATAAGTGTCAATAACCTTAAAATCCTGTCTTGGAATGTCAATGGTTTGGGCAATCGTATTAAACGTACAGTTGTTTTGCAATACCTGCATAGACATACCCCGGACCTGGCGCTGCTTCAAAAAACGCACCTTAAAGGCAATAGATATAAAGCAATGGATAAATATGGCTACAAGCTTGCAGCACACTCAGGCTATAAAACAGGTTCAAGGGGGGTAGGAATGATGGTTCAGACTGGCCTCCCTCTAGTTGTACGGAAGATTTGACACGATCCCCTCGGTAGATACGTGGCACTCACGGGAACATGGGAGGGACAGACGAATATAGTCTCAGGATACATCCCACCAGCTCCGCATGCGGAGGCATTGTCGGCAATGGGGGCCCTATTGGTGGACCTTCCATTGGGGATTCTAATATTAGGGGGAGACATGAATTCCACCATGGACCCGGAGAGGGATAGAGAAACTAAAGCCAATAGAGGGAGGGGGGGAGGAGCCGCTTCGCACCTTTGCAGAGGCCATGGGCCTAACAGGTATATGGCTTCTCCATAATCCCAGAGAATGACAGTACACCTTTTATTCAGCGGTGCATGCAATTATTCCCGTCTGGATCACATTTTAGCACTTTGAGGTGGTGATGGGTGCTTTCGTAACGCCATATTAAGTCACGGGGTATTTCAGACCACTCGCCAGTGGAGGTGATCCTGCAGAGCCCGACTAAAACTAATGTATTGCCGCCCAAAATAAACACCTGGGTCTTCAAAAATAAGGATTTGGCCGGCCAAACCAGAGAGAGGGCAAAACTCTACTTTCAGGAAAATGTGGGATCGACATGCATCCTATGGGAGGCATTCAAGCCCGTAATACGAGGGCATATCCAGGCCCATCTGGGGGACTGTAATAAAGGAAAAAAGGTTCAATGGGATGCGTTAGAAACCGAAATGGCCACGATGGAGGCCAGGATTCTGGCCGGGGGGGGGGAGGGGGGCGGATCCGCCACTTGTACACCAACTTGAGCTTAAAAAACAGGAGATGAGGAACCTCGCGGATAACTCCGTGAGACCCGCCGCTTTGGCAACACAATGGAGGATATACAACCTTGGCGATAAAGCCAACAAAATGATCGCTTGGTTGGAGAAGAGGGACAGAGAACGTAACTGGGTGGCTGAAATAAGTGATTCTCAGGGGACAAAGCACGTAACTAGTCAGGAGATAATGGGGGCATTCGCGGAATATTATGAGGAGGTTTATGCCTCCAACCCCGTCCGAACAGAAGTAGAATGTCGGGAACTGCTGGTTGATGTTCGGCTGTCTGATGCAGATAGGGAGGCCATGGAGAAAGACATCACCGTCGAAAAGATTGAGGGGGCTATCCAGGACTTTCAGGCAGTGAAGTCCCAGAGGGCCAAATGGCCTACCCGCGGACGTATACAAGTGCACGGCGAGCATTCTGGCGCCACATCTTCTAAACATGTTTGAGGAGTCTAGAGAGGTGGGTTGTCTGCCATTGGATCAGCGGACGGCCACCATAGTGGTTATACCCAAGACGGGCAAGCCACTGGACCAATGTAGTTCTTCTAGGCCCATATCCTTATTTTAAAAAAGCCGCCTCTGGATCCTATGGAATTAAAAAACTATCGCCCCATTTCTTTGCTACCGGTTCCAGCTAAGATTATGGAAAGATATCTGAATTCTCATCTCAGTTCCTATCTATTGGATCACCAGTTGCTTGATGGCTCGCAGCATGGCTTTAGAAGCCATCATAGCACTGAATCCGCGCTAACGGCGGTTTTTGATAACATCCGGGTCCAGGTTGATGCAGGGTATACTACTCTGCTGGTCCTTCTTGACCTTACCACAGCTTTTGATACCCTGTCTCCGTTGAGGCTGGTGGAACGCCTCAAGGAGATGGGGATCGGGGGCACTGCCCTCGGGCTTCTTTCCTCCTTCCTTAGTGATCGGGCACAGATAGTGAAATTGGGCCAATTCTTCCAACCCTTTACTATGTGGGGTTCCACAGGGCTCCTCCCTAAGCCCTACACTTTTTAATATCTATGTTGCCCCACTGGCGAGGGTCGTGAGAGCCTTTGGATTGGAGGTGCTGTCTTATGCGGACGACACACAAATCATGGTGTCTATTACCAACAGCATCAGTGAATCTGCCGCAAATTTCAAAAACTGTATGCAGGCAGTCTCATCCTGGATGGTTGAGAACTATCTTAAACTGAATGGGGAAAAAACTGAGATCTTGATTTTTGGTAACCAACGTGACATATGGTCTAATGACTGGTGGCCTGGCACCAGGGGCAGCTGCCCCTCTCCTGTATCCCATGGGAATAATCTGGGGGTTATAGTCGACACTTCGTTGTCCATGAACGGACAGATTAGCAGAACAGTGTCTACATGTTTTGGAATAATCAGGCTGCTTAGGAAAATCTCACAGTTCCTGTCGTTTGCATCACGAAAGCAGGCAGTGATTGCTTTGATAATGTCCAGACTTGATTATTGTAATGCCCTTTATCTGGGCATTAACAAGGGTTTGGTGTGACGGCTACAGTTAGTACAGAATGATGCAGCGAGGCTGGTGTTGGATTTGCCGAAGTACCACTCAGTTTCGGCCTCTCATCTCGTTGCACTGGCTACCTTTGGATCGAAGAATCCTTTTCAAGACTCTGTGCCTGACTCATAATGCCTATTATGGCTCAGGCCCTGATGCCATTAAAGCGATGTTTCAGCGCTATATCCCGACCAAGCAGCTTAGGTCTGCCAGCAAGAATTTGCTGGTAGTCCCCAGGTATAAGGTTAGATGGGGAGGCAGAGCCTTCTCCACTGCCGCTGCTAGGCTGTGGAACTCTCTTCCTGATGGTTTATCGGGTCTTGTGTCACACTCTTTTCCGCAAGGCCCTAAAAACCTGGCTCTTTACACTGACTTTAGCTTGAGCATCTTATTCGGTTGAACGCTAGTCCTCTGCAGAGCCTTGATGCCCTTAGGCTAGGTTAGTGCTTTATAAATTTAATATTCATTCATTCATTAAATATGGAAGTTAAAATCCTGGCTAAAGTCCTGGTGAACCGCCTTTCGGTAGTGATTGCGTCCCTGATACACCCCGATCAGTCCGGATTTATGCCACGCCCGAGCACTAGATTAAATCTACTTCGTCTGTACGGCGTGATGCATCTAACTAAATCTCGCCCGAGTGAGGAAGTATCGCTGCTGTCATTGGACGCGCGTATCGCATTCAACAGTATCGAATGGCATTACGTCTTTGCGGTCTTGGATAGATTTGGGTTCGGCCCCCGGTTCCAGTCCTGGATTAGATTACTCTATAAAAACCCATTGGCTAGAGTATTAGTGAATGGCTCCGTCTCCCGCTCCTTCGCTTTGCACAGGGGGACGAGACAGGGGTGTCCGCTGTCCCCCGTGTTGTTCGCGTTGGCTCTGGAGCCGCTTGCGGCATGGGTGAGAGGAGACCCGGTGGCCTCTGGGATTGTGGGTGGCGGACAGTGGGAAGAGAAAATATCCCTATATGCCAACGATGTCCTTCTGTACGCAACTAGGCCTCGTTTTACAATGAGCAGACTCTTACACATTTTTCATCTATTTGGGGGATATTCAGGTTATCAAATCAACTGGGATAAGTCCCTCATGTTCATGCTCTCCGATGGCCCACCACCCGCTCTTCCCGGGGAGATAAAACTACAAGTGAAAGATAGCTTCAAATACCTGGGAATCATTATTACTAAAACGGAAACAGGATGTATAGAATGTAATTTGACGCCACAATTGGAACGCCTGAGAAGAGATGTGGCGCATTGGAGGACGTTGCCGATCTCCCTGATGGGGAGAGTGGTTTTGATCAAAATGCCACTGCCGCGTCTGTTTTATGTTCTCCAGAATACCCCATATAAGATATCTGACAGATTCTTCAGGGAAGTGGATAGTGAGTTACGGAAATTACTGTGGGATGGGGAAGGTGCAAGAATAGCATTGGTCAAACTCCAGCGAGGCGTTTATGAGGGAGGCCTGGCTGTACCAGACCTTAGGAAATAGTATTGGACATCGCAGCTGATAACTATTAACAACTGGATATTTGGCAACAGAAATGACCCGGCATACCGAGTAGACCACTTTGTGATGGGACCCAGAAGCTATCCGGGTGCATTGTATCACCAACAAGCTGGGAAACACATACCCCCCCACATACAAAGACCGTACTGGACGCATGGCATGGCGCCCATAAGTTTCTCGGGTGGGATAATAAACTGACAGAACGCGCCCCACTATGGGATAGTGATATGTTGAAGGAGGTTGGAAAATTACAGGGTTTCTGTAAATGGAAACTGCTAGACATAGCCCACCTAGGAGACGTATGGAGGGGCACGGCGATAATCTCGTTCCAGGCTTTACAGAAGGAGTTTCAGCTAGCGGAAACAGAAAGATATAGATATATGCAATTGGGGCATGCACTCCGTAGGCATATCAGAGAGGGGGAACGCATTCAGGAATATAGCCCCTTGAAAGACCGACTCTTACTAGATCCGATCCCAGAAAAGGCACTATCCCTTACATATAAGAAGATTGTTAACAACTCACCTGATCCCCTGAGGGCGCTCCAGGAGGCCTGGGACACTGATATAGGCCTACTGGAAGATGATGATTGGATAGAGGCCATACAAAGTCCAAGAGAAGTTGCTGTCAGAGCGAGATTCAGATTAGTACAGTTAAGAATCCTCCATAGATCTTACTCTACGAGTACACTCATGCATAAACTTGGGCGTATCCCCACGGATAGCTGCATGAGGGGTTGCGACAACAGGGGTACCTTCTTCCACATTATTTGGGAGTGTCCAGTTATATGTCCCCGACTCCCTCCAACCCGGACAAATCACTCCCATTCTTAAAACCCTTTCTGCTGACCCCAATGATCCTAACAACCTCCGCCCCATCTCTAACCTCCCACTCCTTGCCAAAGCTCTTGAAAAATGTGCATTACTTCAACTTGACAATCACATAAGTAATTTCAACTTACTTGACTCCTTTCAATCCGGTTTCAGGAAAGGCTGCAGTACAGAAACCGCCATGCTGAACATTGTGGATGATATCCACAGCTCCCTAGACAATGGAGAAACTTGCCTGCTTATTCTCCTTGACCTCTCTGCTGCTTTCGATACTGTCAACCATTCTTCCTTAACTCGCTTAAAGCTCGCGTTGGCCTTAATGGGTCGGTCCTCAAATGGTTCTCCTCTTTCCTCCAGCACAGAACACAACAAATAAAATCAATGCCTGCCTCTCCAATCCTACCCCTGTCTCCCTAGGTATCCGCCAGGGCTCCATTCTCTCCCCCTCTCTCTTCAACCTCTTTATGGAACCCCTTACCCTCATTTTGAAACAAGCTGGAATTAACTACCACCTCTATGCTGATGACACCAAACTCTACTATAAGATGAAATCCCATTCCGATGTACTTCATTTAAACAATACCCTGAGCAAAATCCAATCCTGGTTCTACTCCAACCATCTCAAACTGAACCCCAATAAAACAGAAATTGTTCTTTTCTCTCCCAAAAACAACCGTCTCCCCATCCAAGGCTGGATCACTGACCTCAATTGTCCGCTCACCTTGTCCGACTCGGCAAAATCCATAGGTTTCCATCTTGACAAAAATCTGGCTCTTAAAGACCACATAAAAAACTCGGCCAAAGGAGCACTCTTTAAACTCCGGCACCTTAAGAAAATCAAACCCTTCATTCCTCCAGACGATTTCAAATCGGTTGTCCAATCTCTAGTCCTCTCTAAACAGGACTACGGCAACGCTATCCTCACCGGAACCCCTAAAGCACACCTAGCCCCCCTTAGAGCTGTGCTCAACTTGGCGGCCAGGCTCATCACTGACTTTAAACGGTTCGACCACATCACGCCGGCCCTTAAATCCTTAAATTGGCTACCCATTGAAGGTAGATGCTTTTATAAGACTGCCTGCATCACACACAAAGCTCTTCACCAACAATCGCCGCTATACCTAACTAACAAACTCAATAAAGCGGGCTGCTCCAGACTGACGAGAAGCACCAATGCTCTCCTCCTAGTCCCCCCGCTACTAAAAAAGAAAACCATCCAATCTCGCTCCTTCTCCGGAAATGACCCGAACATCTGGAATGACCTCCCAAGGGACCTGCGCTGTAACCCATCCTACCTCAGCTTTAAAAAAGACCTTAAACATCACCTCCTCAACAAATTTTGGGGTCCATAAGTCACTCCTACAACCTTGCTTTCTGTTTCCTCTACACTGGTTATCTTTCTGTTCTTCCAGGCCCTCTCTTTTTACATTTTATTCCTGTCTACCCTTACCCTACCCCCTTTTGCTCGTCACATCCCCTTCTCCTTCCCTTACCCCCCCCCACCCCAACAATTTGTTCTTCCCTGTCGATTCTCCCCTCTCTGCCCTGATTTGTTCCACCATCTTATTTTCAGTCGTATATAACCTGTCATCCACCCTGATTTTGCCCACCTTAACATATTGGGATAGGTACTCACTTGCTTGGATTACCCTGAACAATTGATTTCCTTGATTGCTTCTACTCATGTAAAATGTGTTTTGCCCCCTCTTAACTTAAATTGTATATGTACTTGTTTGTTTTGTTTTTTTGACCCTGAACAATTGCTTTTCTTGACTGCTTCTTCTCATGTAAAGCGCTCTGATAACTCCGGGTCTAGCCAGCGCTATATAAAACCTTTCAAATAAAAAAATAAATAAAATGCAACAATACTGGGGGAAGGTGATACGTGTGACGTCAGCGGTCCTGGGGCAAGAAATCCCTATAGACGCCAGGTGGCACATACTGTGTGTAACGGGGGAACAGAAATGGCCGAAATACCAGAAAATCTGGCTAATGGTGGCTAAGAGAAACATTGCCAGGGCGTGGGGAGCCACCCTCCCACCGAAGGTGGATCAATGGAAGGCCGATTTAGATTGGTGTTGTGCCGCTGAGAAAGTAGTGTACGAGAGTAGGGGTTGCCCTAGAAAATGGGAGAAAATATGGCACCAAGGGGAGATATATAGCGGTCTGTAAAGTCGGGAGGGGGGACAGCGGGAATGATGCCAGATTATGATTGTGCTGTTACAATAAAGATGTCAGAGTTGTAGGGTCCGATATGTCTGATGCGCCAAAGGACCAAGATACTGCAGATATGTGCTTTGATGTCTATACCATCAACTGTCCGTAATATTGTACTGTATACTGCAGGTGTTACATGTTTAATAAAAAGATTTGTTTAAAAAAAAAAACAAAAAAAAAAAAAAAACTGAGGCAACTTCCTATTCTGGGCTGCGGTGCAGATACACAAATGGAATTCCCAACCTGGAAAAGATCACAGTTGTTGCTTAAGGATGCAGTTTTGACTTGTGATTCTCCAGTGAGAACTCACTAACCTGGTTAGACGGTATGTGTGTACATTTCCTGCACTGTGGTAGGTGCCTCTGGATCTGGATTGGCTATTACCCTGAAAGTTTTCAAAGGAGGATTGGCATTGTCTGTACTTCTGCTGATTTGTCAGATGGCCAGGACTGCCGAGCCAGACAGGACTGATGCGACTTTCCAATTTTGCTTGAGAGGCATGTTGGTCTCCGACTAAAAGTGGACAGTTGTTGTTGCCTGTAATGTACAAAGCATCCTGCAAGGCTCGCTTAAACTTCATCTTTGCCCAAACAGCTTTTTGGGAAGGTCTTGAACACGGGAATGAACTGCTTTGTCTTCTTGAAATTCAATTCAATTAGATAATCAGTCTCTGAATCCTCAGCCGACAAAAACATTATGCTGATGAGCAACCCTGAAATGGCTGCATAGCAGGCAGATATATCATTAGGCAGGTGAGAACCTGTTGTGTGGCTCATGGGGCAACTGTGTTCGTTTGGAATGGATTCTGTATAGGCCTGATAGAGGGTCCCAAGAGAACATAGGGCGCCAGGATAGGACTTGTCAATGGTAACCCGGCTGGCAGCCCCTGTTGTTACTTCAGGCCCGAAGACATGCCACAGGGAGCTGGAAGAACACTCAATATCTGCAGCATGGCCTCTTGGTAGGACTCAATGTGCTGCATGGTCGAGGATGGCTCAGGAAACTGAGCGCATTGGGATCAGCAGAGGAATCTGCTCAGTGACCAGCAAGAGAGGCTTTCATCTTCACACCCTTCTGCATTCTCGCTGAAGTTGGAGTGGCAGTACAGGGTCGAATGTTGCTTGAACTTTTTTTGATTGTGTTTGGACTTGGACTTACTCGAAGACAGTGAGAATTGGAATGCTCGCAGGACGGCCCGATATCTGGACTGAGTCTGGGCCCTATACAAAGGCCGCAATTTATTTTGCTCTGAGACATACAGCTTCACATTCCGCTCTCAAACTGCCTTTGGATTGAGAAGTGCTCACTTCTCGAATGACTTCTAGAGTTGGGTCTCAATATACACCCCATGAAGATCAATGACAGACATCTGCTTCCTGCAGTCGCAACACGAGTTGAGTCCTGTTTTATTTTGGGGAGAGGTTGTCTAGCACACTGTTTGAAGTTTGGAAGTCATCAGAAAATTGACTTGGAAAGAAAGGAACTGACATCAGTGCACAGGAGTGGTGCTTATATATGGCTTCGCTCGGTCACTTCCAGGGAGATGTAGAGCCATCTTGGAGCCGCAAAGCCCGGCCAAACAGCAGGCAGGAGGACCACAATGAAATATCTCCTTATCTATCTGGCACCTGGGCATTATTTTAGGGTGAGGAATCTGTGGTTACAAGTATTTATCAGAAACCTTTCACTCTTCTGATCATTTGTTAATTAGATAATGGTGATTTAATTTAAAAAGCATACTTTGGCAAACCTGGCACATTTTGAACATATAAATGCTGTATAAATAAGATGGAGTTAGAAAACCTGATATTCAAAGCAGATTTATTTGTATTAATTTTAACACACTATTTTATTGCACGTGTAGTTGATCAGTCTTTTTTATCATTATTTTAGAATAAAACAAATAAAATGGCACTTGTGGATAGAGAGTGGCACAAGATTCAAAGTTAAAACCCTAAAAGCACAGAAATAAAAACCTGCACAAACCTCCTTTTTAGGGTCACCAAGATATACTGTGGATTCCTACAGTAAGCATTTTTAAAGCAGCTAAAATAACTGGAACGTAATGCAAAGATGAACATATACAAAACAAATGCAGTGTTATCAATCAGCTATTAAAAAACTCCACACTGTAAAGTTAGATCTCTTACCTGACATTCTTAGCATTTTGTAAAGTGTCTCCATCAGTTGCAGGATAACTTCCAATTATCTGATACTTTGTGGTGCTCTTTTTATTTTCACTTACAGAAAAAGATTTTCTTTTTGGCCGGAACATAGGACCTTCAGACACGTTTTTTACCTTTACTTTGATTGGAACAGATTTTGCTGCACCACCGCCACCACCACCACCGCCACCACCACCACCACCACCACCACCACCACCACCACTGCTGCTAGTAATCGAGCTATGATAAGCTGCCTTATTAGACACAACAACATTCAGTTCCATGTTTTGTAATTCTTCATAGTCAACTTCCTAGAAAACAAGAGAAAAGGGTTCATCAAAATTTCAACATAGGCCAGAAACATTCATAAAGTAGTGTATCTTTAAAGCTAATTTTATATAACATGAAAAAAAGTACAAATGTTTAAAATAAGAATAATTTTTTTCTAAAACAACCCATTTGCTAATTGAAGACAAAGTTTCCACCCAGTTGTACAACGTGCAGATATGAGGTACTGGACTGAAAGAGGAACCTATCTTGCTCTTTACTTAAAATGTGGCATGTGCTATTTGAAAAGCAGGATTTCTGCAGCTATGCTGCAGAGACCTTTACCAATGGAACCCCTATTTCAGTTCATCTGAAAGTACTATCAAAACCAAATTTGCAACATATGGTTTATCTAATATTAAAAATATCAGGGTGAAAGCTGTCTACATAGCTGTTGGAAACTGTGCGGCTGTGCTCTAGTATGTTTTTCAGCGCTGCCCTGTGCTTCCCCTCCTGTGAGCTCAACATTCATGTAGGTTCACTTAAGGTGCTCCATGTACAATTGATTTCTATCAATATCAGAAATGTGTGCTCTGATGTAAGTGGGACAACTGGAGTGTACCCTCAGTGGCCTCTCAACACAGGCTACATCATGGTTGGGTGTGGAGGCTATGTCGCATAGTCCTTTTAACTGTACCCCTATGGGGAGATTGCATATAGTCTTTCCCCAGTACGGTCCAGCCAGTCACCATAACTGAGGTCCTTTGCGGTAACCATATCTGGGACATGGAGGTATTCTGTATGCCAGATGTGTGGCTCACAACGAAAGGAGATGGAAAAGAAAGAGTGCTGTAGTGTTTTTTCCAAACCCTGTGAACTGCTCGGAGGTCATGGGAAAGGGTATTTTTCAAAACCTAAATGTGTGGTGAATGGGAGAGTATTTCGATTCGGTTACTTTGTTCCAATTTAGCTTTCGCCTGCCTTGGAGAAATTCACCCCTCTCGCGTTATGTTTAAATTGCATTTATAAAGCGCCTGACGAGGTCCATCTGCCAAGGTGATGCATGCCTCAGTGTGAAGCCAATATACAACACTATCAAATATACAGCTAGTTGGTTGCATACTCAAGAACACATGAATTTGTCGAGTAATAGACTGAAGCCTGCAATCTTTTTAATTTGGCAGACCCTCTGGTTGGGTCTAGCATCCTTCTTTGGCTACTGGCTACCGTATGGATGTAAGTGCTGGCCTCATCAGTCAGTACTTGGTTAGTCTATTGTTTTGTTACTGGTTAGGCCTGCACACCAGTATATGAGAGAATGCACCAGATTAGGAGTAGAATCTCCATTGGACTGTTACCCTTCTATGTAGTCACCTTGCATCTGTGACGTAGGATGAGGAGGACTTACCTGTCAGCCGAGGAGTTGGATTACGCCTGAAAGGATGAGCGACCTGACTCCTAGTAAATCTGGGCAAGGCCTGGCTGGCTGAGACAACCAGTTTGAGAATAGCTTGATAAACTGAGCCTTCCCAGGGGGACACAGCATTGTTGCATGCCAGTTGCACAGAAGGAAGCAAGTAGATAACCTAGGTGTTGAGTTGGTGAATCACCTGAAGTCAATGTCAGGGTAAGCCTAAATCGTCCTCAACCCATTCTGTGACACTAGCACGCTTGTTTTCCCCTTTCTGGAGTCCCAGAGGTACCCCGAGGCAATTGGTCTGCACTCCAGTAGCATGTCCAGTTTGGTTATCGGCAGGTCATCCTGACTGTGAATCTGTTTGAGCCATCTTTTTAGTCAAACCAGCACCAGTAATATTTCTAGGTGAAGCCTCTGTAATTCAGAACTAATCAGTTTCCACTTTGGACCAATGCTACCAACGACTGTAGTAGAAGCCTTTAGTACCACGATGTTCCCACTACTATAAAACCTTGACTCCATCTTGTAGATCCCAAACTAAAGGTAAAAAGGACAAGGCACACTTAGGCATTGCTGTGACGTGAATGTTCAGTCATTAGATATCCTGTCACTGGTGTTCAGTTAGGGGCTCTGCCAGTCAGATGAAGTTCAGGGATCAGTTAAGGACTCAAATGGTCACTTTGTTTTTCAAGGGGATTGATGGAACTGTTGAGGCCCAAGACTTTGTGGGTAGTATCCTAGGTGTTTCGTTTGTGTATTTTAGAGCACCAAATATTTGGGGTTAAACCTTATATTCTGGTCCTGGACTACTCGTAGAGGTTACATATTTTGTTCCTCCTTAGCCGCTAACCTAAAATGAAGGTGTGGGGAGCACCCCTGCAACTGCAGTGGCTTTTTAAATGATTCTGATGTTTCCATCATTGAATCCAATTCAACTTGTGAAGATTTTATGTCAATGGGACAACATCAGTGAGTTGTCAGTAACATTTCTTGATTGATGGGTGAGACTAGAAGGCAGTAGCACATCCTCTAGGGTTATAGATGTGGCCATTGCAAAGCAAAAGAGCAGAACAGTGTTTATATGTTAGTGCAGCTGGAGAATGCAAAAGGGGACTGATGGTAGAGAGTGCTGTTAGGAACATCAATAGACAACTGATGTCATATTTGGGATGTGCTGAATGTATATGCATCATATGAATCTATTACATTTAATGCCGCAAGAGGAAAATTCTCTTCAAGGTAACTGCATGCTGCGATTTTGATGGCTGGAATAACATTTTGGTAACCCTCTATGCTTCAACATCACTATAGGGTGTATCATTCTAATTGTCAAATTTGGACAAATATGTAGGTGCTTTTTACAACACAAACCTGTCTGATCTACTAGAAGGCTATATAAAAATGAATGTGCAATTGGGCACCAATCTTCCTATGTTACTCCTCTAGCACATTCATTGTGACAAGTGAGAGCAAGACTGAAGAGAAACTGCAAAAATTCTACCTTAAATTGCTAATTTGTCAAATATCATTACTAGTTGCATTGATATGTGTATTTAGGTAATTAATGCGAGTTTGTGCCCCCCCCGCCCAATGTAAATATTTGTCTGGAGAAGAGATTTTAATGTCTTACTCAACTGTGCTCCAAATTGGTCAGGGCAATTAGCAATGACTCTGTGGACAAGCATGAAAATGAACCACTGTTATAGAGCAACACTCTGCAACCTCTGAGAAAATTTTATTTCAGGGGACATAATATTTGTGTTGATTAATAGATTAACATTTCAGCAAGCAAAAGACCTTGAATTTATCCAACTTGAGTAGGCACCTGGGCATCTAGCTTGACACTTTGCCAGTGGCCTCCAGTTCCTGCTTGTTCCAGCCTGATCCAGTTGCCGACATTTGACCAATGACATCAACATTGCCCGGGTTTTCCCGCTCACCATTCTTCCCGCCAACTGAAGCCCCGCCCACCCTAGGACCTACTTAATTCAGGCTGTAGGTGTGCCAAAGGCAAGCCCGTCTGCCCCAGGACTGCTCCCAGCACCAGGAACCCTGGCCCCACGACCATCCGACACACCACAGCCACCACTGGAGCCAAATAATGCTGCCACTACTCCTCCGTGACCTCAACAACACACACCGGCAAACATGCTGCTGCCGCACATCCTTCAACACCATGGTAGGTCCTTTCTCCCGCACCCATTGCAATTCCACCTGCGACACCTCCGATGCAGACACTTCCACCTCCAAACAACCGACGCACGCCATCACTCCGCATTAACTGATTGCCATGCTCATCAACATCCGATCCCTCGAGAAACACTCCACCGAAATCAGGGAACTCCTCAACAGCAACACACCGACCTCCTCTTCCTAACCGAAACATGGCTCAACCCGGATATAGTCGCAGTCATCCTGCCCGCCTACAAAATCATATTCTAGGAGTGAACCCACAAACCAACCGGAGGACTCTCGATCATCTACAAAACACAATTGGCTGCACCACCTCTAAGGACTCTGACACCAACCCCATGAAACACATCCACTTCAAAATATGAACGGACCACAACACCACCCTTAAGATAACCCTCTCCTACCATCCCCGAGCGGAATTCTGCAACCACATCGCAGACTTCATCACTCCCCTCTCTGTCAGATCAACCAACTACATCCTTCTCAGGGACCTCAATTTCTACATGGAAGACACCACAGACTAACTCCACGGCCCTCCTCGACAACCTCTGACTCCCAGCAGGCCACACCCTCAACTCTATTTTCTCCTCCAACAGGATGACCACCACCCACACGACCTCAATCACATGGTCTGACCACTAGATCATACATTTTAAGATACCCATCTACCAAGCCACCCCACCAGAAAAACCCAAAGCACCATCACAACACTGGGGTAAAATATCCAAAGAAAACTGCACCAAAACCCTACAGGAATGTCCATCCAGCCCAACCGAGAACCTTGATGTTGACACCAAGCTCTTCAATAAATGGCTCGCCAACTGTGCCAACCGCACCACTACCACCAGAAACTAGACTTACAAAAACAAAAAACGTCCCAGCTGGTACAAAAACGACCTCAGGCAGTCCAAGCGCGACTGCAAACAACTTGAGAGAAAATGGAGACTTGACAAAAACACCATTGCAAGATCTACATACAAAGCCACCCTCAACATCTACCCCCAACAACTACAAGACGCAACAAAAAAGGCCCCAACTCTCAGACGCAAAGCCAGCTCCAACAATGGCAAAGAACTCTTCACATCGTCAAGGTGTTCTCCTATTCCGCAACTGCCAACAATGACATCATCCCATCCCAAGCACTCTGCAACAACCTCTCAAACTTCTTCGAACAGAAGATTGCCAAGATCTACAACTCATTAGACCCACAGTATACCGATAAGAACTTCCCACGCCCAGTCAGACCCTTCCTTCATCGGAAAACAGCAGCTAAGCAACTGGAAACCCATCGTGAACGAAGAAACCACCACCCTGATTAATACTATCCATTCAGGAGCTCCCTCAGACCCATGCCCCCACTTCATATACAACCTTGGAAGAACAATCATCTCCTCTATGCTCATCGCTGACCATAGCAGACCCCAACACAGTCAGCAGCTATGGACCCATCATGCTCCTGCCTTTTTACAGCTAAGTCATTGAGAAAGCCATCAATACCCAACTCGCAGTTCCCCTAGAACTCCATCAACTTCTAGACAGCTCTCAATCAGGCTTTCGCACCAACCACAGCATAGAGATAGCCCTCACTGCTGCCACCAATGACATCAGAAGAATACTCAACCGAAGAAACCAGCCGCACTCATCCTCCTAGACCTCTTCGCAGCTTTCGATATGGTTTCCCACAAGTCACTCATCAGAAAGCTTCAGTACTCTGGTATCTGTGGACCGGCCCTCAAGTGAATATCCTCCTTCCTCACAGACAGAACTCAACAAGTTAGACTTCCGCCATACACCTCAGAACCCAAGAAACTCATCTGCGGAGCCCCTCAAGGATCGTCACTCAGCCCAACACTCTTCAATGTCTACACGACGCCCATGGCAGACATCATCAGAGCCCACGTCATCAACATAGTATCCTACACAAATGAGAGACAGCTCATCCTCTCCCTTATCAACTCAACCAGCACCGTAATAGCAAACTTCGCCAACTGCATGAGTAGGCTTTCCTGTTTTCAGTTTCTATTTTTGGTAAATTCTGGTGGTGTTTTTCCAGTGATTTCCATACCTCAAAAAAACAGTGCTTTTCAGTGGTTACTCATTTTTGCTCCATAAAAAACAACTGAAACAGTGTTTTACCGGTGTTTATGGAACGCTTCGCTTTTATTATTGCTTTTTCCATTTTCTTCAGTAATTGTATACTGCTCTACATTTCACAAGTTAATACAGTCATGAAATACTTTCCATTGTCCTTTGATTCTGCAGCTCAGATTTAACAAGCATTTGCAATGCAATAGGTCTCGCATTTATGCGAGTTTAAGCTATTGGCATTGTAAATGACAAAGCCTTTTATTTATGTTTTAAAAATGAAAACAAAAATAAAAGGCATTGTTATTTGCAATGTCAATAGCTCAAACTCGCATAAATGCGAGACCTATTGCATTGCAAATGCTTGTTTTAAATGAAAGCGTGAATTGGTCACTCAGCGTTTGTCAATAAATATACGTAGAGAATTTTTTTTAATGCTATGATGAAATTGCAGTGTGGCCGAAGGGGCATATGCAAGTCAAAAAATGGGGTTAAGAAAAAGACTTCCTCTAGCAAAAAAAAATAAGTATTTGGGGCTTTGTTATTGCACTTGATTTTTTTTGTCCGACAGTGATGGTAGCTTTTGCTCTTTTGACTGCTCTCCAACAGGATTGTGTAGCAAGTGCTGAAATGCAATAAGGTACTGTTAGGTGCACCATGCCAATAGGTCTCGCCTTTGGGACCTTATAAGTATTTAGTTATGCAGCACAATATCCTTGGTGCAACAACATTAACTGTTGCATGGCTAAACACTTATAAGGTCCCAAAGGCGAGACCTATTGGCTATGCCAATGCTTGTTTTTAAACCCATGTTCTTGTTGCTTGCCCAATCGTTTTCTGGCTGCCGATATACGCGGAGTGTTATACATGGAGATGTTACTTTTGAGCCAAAGTCAAATGTGATGTAACACAACATATGTATAAAATCCCGCTGCCTACCTCATTTGCTCTCAACACTAATCTATCAATAACACATTAATTTGTGAATCTCAGAAAGAAAAAACAAAATAATGTATAACTGTACACAAATAAAACTACTTGAATGTTAAAAAAACAACAACACATTGCAATTTACGTGGTGCTTGTTTGTGTAATTAGCCATTTTTTTTAAAGCGGAAAGTAGCCAATGTAATCACATCGGCCCAACTCAACAGTGCTCATTTTATCGACTTCAGAAGGGTGAAGGGTGGAATCTGCCATGTGGGGGTTGCTGCTGTGGCCTGTAGGCTACCTCCGGAACCCGCGTGGGGGAGTTTAACTGAGCTTTCTTTCTTGCCTGTGTGGCAGTTTGCATTCCTATCAATAACAATTATAATCCCTTAAAATGTTAGTTACATTTAAACACTCACACTTAGAGTTGCAGAAGCACTGTTCGTTTGATTCCAGATGTGACCATTTTCTGTTCAATCATAAAGCAAACCCTCTTTATTTTTAAGTCCTCGGCCCCACGGTCAAAAGACGGGAAGGAGGAGGGGAAGTTGGTAGAAAATGTAATTTCCTTTCATTAACTAGTCTGCTCCACAAATCGGTGCTTGTTAAGTTCAAAGCAGTCCTCGACGCGACATCAGCCTCAAGTCTCCTCAAAGCGGCCACAACTGAAAAGCATTTTCCTTCGGAATCACAATGGTTTTCAGGTCGGAGACAAATTTGCCCTCACAAAAACATATTCTGGGTCTGGTTTATGACACCTCGGTGCTCTCAGTGACCCCCAGCACTGCTGCAGTTTAGCCTAAAGGGATGGGAGTGCGTGAAAGGGAGGGGAGGTCGGGTAGGTTAGCGGTGCCACACATCGAAAGGGGCGCGCTTTTGTTCCTGCCTCCGACAGTTATGCGCGAATACTTCCCCTTAATAGCCCCCCTGTCAGGAAGTGTTAAACCTGCCAAATGCAGACAATTACAGGCTGGCTCACCAGCGAAATGCAGGCAGGGCGATGACTGATGCAAGGCCTCCGAGCTAAAGGGGAAGCGTTTCCATTTCTTTTGGCTTGCAAATGTTTCGTATAAATGGGGGGGGAGGCTTAAGTCCACTGGTCTGGCCATTGCTGAATATTTCGGCAGATAATCCTTCCAACATGTACAGGCAAAATAACATTGTAGAAACTATCACTTTTTGTTTCTCCACCCCGGTTTAGGTTTTACAAATCAGCTTGCACAAGACCTAGAAGAAGAACACTTTGAAGACTATTATTGAGGCAAATAATTCAACCAAAGGACATTTCTATATTGTAATGAAAGAGATCCCTAATCTCAAATCAAGCCTCCGGGTGCTCTGAAACAAGTTGTGTGAAAACCACACGGCCTTCTTCCACCCAAAAATTGGTCCTCTAAGAGAAAGCATCTCTTCCACCGCCCCTTGGTTTGATGACTTCACCCAACAGTATCTCCCTGCCCTACCTCTCTTTCCCAGTTCTCATCAGTCACTGATTGTGATATTAGATGTTCTTCAAAAAACACATCTGTCGTTATTTTATGTATTGGATTTACTTATAGGATTTTACCCGAAGGGTAACTCATGGGATGTTTGGAATGTAAACGTGATCAGCCTGCGACTCAATGCACTGCTACCTCGCATCACGGCCAACCAAACAGGCCCATCTCAGGCTTTTCCTGTGCAGCAACGACACTTGAAACAAAAGTCACCAACAGTTTTCATCCCACCTAGAGCCATGTAGCCGTCTCACTGTTTTTTTTTTTTTTTTTTTTTTTTTTAAACTTTATTTAGCGTTTTATCGTTATGCAACGTACAATAGGTCATATACAATCAACAGTGTCTGTCCAGAGCGGAGTCTGTGACAGCATCGCGACATGGAAACAGGCAAAGTCATTTCGCACCCTAAGAATCATAATGTCAACATCTTAACTGGACTTGTGAATGGTGTCGTCAGGCGCCTGCAGCAGCTAATATCGCGGGGAAGTGTCCCTATCTGAGCCCTTAATGCATTCATTTGTGTATGTCAACAATGCTCCGGCCATATATAGAGATCTTGGACGGGTGTCACTTGCGTTTGAGCTTTTCAACTACCCAATTCCCGCGGGTACCATACCATGTTCCAATGGAGTGAGGGTGCCCTGACGTGTGGCTAGCAGATAGTCTCTGAGGGGCCCCAAATGTCCTTGGGTCGTGAGGTAGTTGGAGTCGTGGTGGCATATATCTCGTTCTGTGTATTACATGTGACTAAACTTGTCATCCAACCAGCGACCGTGGGTGCCGATTTACTACCCCAGTGAAAGGCCACTTCTCTCTTAGCTAGTAGTAAGCAGATGCCGGTGTAGCTCCTTACCTTTTTGGGGATATTAGCTACATAGCCTAGCAGGGCAATTTCAGGCAAGAGGGTGAGAGGTATTGCAATCATGACCCCTATGATCCTGTGATCCTCTTTCCAGAAAGAGTGCAAGCGGGGGCATGTCCAGGCAATGTGGGCAAAATCTGCTTGTGGGGCGTTGCATTTGCGGCAGGTATGGGGTTTGGATGGGTCTATTCTATGGACTCTGGCGGGGGTGACGTATATTCTGCGGAGAAACTTAAAATGGATCAGCTTGTGTCGGCTATTGAGAGAGATCGTTTTTGTAACTGCGCAGCAGGCCTCCCACTGGTCATCAGTTATTGGATTGCCCAGGTCTTCCTCCCAGTCTTTACGAATCTTATCATCCTTCAATGGGACGAGTGCAGCACACGTTTTGTACAGCCTAGAGATCAGATGCATCCCCCTGCCGTCCTCAATGATCATGGTGAGAGGGGGGAATGATTGGGGCGCTAGAGGGAAGTCGGGAAAAGTGGCGCGCATAGCAGAGCGGACCCGTTGGAGCACAAATCTGTCCATGAATGTAGCGTCTGGGAACCTAGTTTCGTCATCTATGTCAAATGCATGTCCATCCGGGAATAAGTCGTCTAGTTTAGAGACCCCAAATTTAGTGAAGGTGCGTTGTATGAGTCGCTCATCGGTGATCGGCAACCAACGGGGATTGGGGAGTGGCAGGGCAGCGGAATATAGAGTGGCGGTGCCGGTGGTCTGTCTGAGTTTGTCCCAGGCCCAGCTGGTAGTGGAGACCGTTTGGATATCAGACGGGTCCCTGGGCAGGCCCTTGGGGAGAATTGCCGCCAATCTCTCCGGGAGAACCAAGTCCGCCTCTGGGCGGAGATAGGGGATTCTGGCGTCTGGGTGATACCAAGCGTGCGCATAGCTGCATTGGGCAATTAAATAGTATAGGTGCAAGTCCGGAACACCGTAGCCCCCCCTCTCGTATGGGAGAGTCATGACCTGCCAACGAACTCGGGCCCGCCTGTCTCCCCATACCAGACGTATCAGATGAGAGCGGAGCGTCTGAAAGAAGCTATTTGGGAGAGGGATGGGAATGTTGTTAAAAAGATATAAAAATTGGGGGAGAATGATCATTTTAATGAGCGCCACTCGACCAGCGATCGATAGTGGCAGTTTAAGCCACTTATCAACTTGCGCTTCCAGAGTGTGTACCGCCTGTCCGTAATTGAGGCGTATTATTTCAGCTGTATCTAAGTGTATGTGGATACCCAAGTATTTAACGGAGTCCGCGCACCATTCCAGCGGGGATTCCAGGTCCCATGTCGTCGTGCTGGGGGTTAGGGGAAAATCACGGACTTATGCCAGTTGATGCCTAGGCCCGAGTGCAGTCCGAAGCGAAGTATTTCCCGGATGAGGGGGTCTAGGTTAGCCTGCGGATCTCTAACATAAAGAATCGTATCATCTGCATACAGGGAAACTAAGAGTGGGCCCGTGCTGAACTGCAGGCCTCTATGGAGATGTTTTTCCTGAAAGTGGCGGATCAATGGGTCCATAGCGAGTATAAACAATAAGGGTGAGAGTGGACAGCCTTGTCTCGTGCCCCGTGAGAGTGCAAAGGGGTCCGAGAGTGTTCCATTCAATCTGAGCCGGGCGGTGGGACGACGATATAACAGTGCTGTGAGTGTGATGAATCCCATGGGCATCCCCATTCGTTGCATAATAGAGAGGAAGAAGGGCCATTCGAGAGAGTCGAAGGCCTTTTCCGTGTCTAGTAGTATTGCGGCCGCTGGCACATCCGGAGCTATCCTGTGCAAGACGGAGAATAGTGTGCGCAAATTAAATGATGTGGAGCGATGGGGGACAAAGCCCGATTGGGCCGGGGAGATTATATACTCCATTAGTTGGGAAAGACGACCCGCAATCACCTTGGCCAGGATTTTGTAATCCAGGTTTAAGAGCGAGAGGGGTCTGTATGAGTCGCAGAGCAACGGGTCTTTCCCGGGCTTGGGGAGAAGAATTATGACTGCCTCACGCAAGGTGGGCGGTAAAACTTGTCTCTCCAGGGCCTCAGCGTAGACCTCTAAGAAGTTGCGGCGCCAATACATCCTTGAATGTCTTGTAGAAGTCACCTGTGAATCCATCGAGACCAGGAGCGGACGAGGATCGCAGGCTATCTATGGCGGCTATGACGTCTGCTTTTGAGATTGGTTCCGCCAGGAACTCCTGCATATGCTTCTCTAAGTAGACTAGAGCTATCTCGGATAGATAAGACTCCTGGGCCGCGTGGTCGTCTCCAATTCTGGAGGCATATAGTGCTTTAAAATGAGATAAAAATTCTGCTTGGATGTCTGCAGTGCTGGTGAGCTGCTGGCCTGACCTGGTCTGTACTTCGGATATGTATGCCCTGTTGTATGGGGGTCTGGTCATCTGAGCTAGCACCCTCCCTGGTCGCTCGCCCTCTCCATACTGTCTTGCTTTGTGATATTTACCCATAAATAAAATCTCACGCTCTGCCTCATCCCTATATTCTGATAGTAGGCCTATACGTTTTAATTCGGTTTCTTTGTTTGGGCTCTGCAGCAACCCAGAATCAATGTCGGAGAGCTCACGTTCCAGCCGCGACAGGGTGCCACGCAATGCACGGAGCACCCCGGAATGTTTTGAAATGCAGACACCCCGTATGTACGCTTTAAAACCCTCCCACAGAACCGAAATAGTGTCCACCGAACCTTCGTTTAAGTCAAAATAGTCCTCTATTGCCTCCTGTATTTCGTGTAAAAGAGGTCATCGGCTAGGGCGCGGCTGGGGAATCGCCATCGTCTCTCAAAGCCCTCTGGTCGGGGAACTCCCAAGCGCCATAAGACTGGAGAATGATCAGAATAGGTCCGAGGGAGGGTCTGCATCGAGCGACTCCATCCAAGGATATTGGGAGAGGCCAACCAAAAATCTAGTCTGGTCCAGGTGTTGTGGTAGCCAGTGTAGTGGGTGTAATCTGTGTGTTGAGGGGAGCCTATGCGCCCCACATCTATAACGGGCAGTTGTTCGCACAGGGCGAGGAGGGCTCTACGCGCGCGTGGTTTGGGATCAGGAGCGAGAGATGTGCTGTCCAGCGCTGGGTCCAGGGCTATATTAAAGTCACCCCCAATCAGGAACATCACATTGCCTAGGCTCAAAAGTTGGGATAGCAAGGAATGATAAAAATCTGGCGCGTCCGTGTTCGGACCATATACACAGACCAACGCTAGGCTGTGTCCCATTAGAGTCCCCACCACCATTACATATCTGCCCTCCTTGTCTCGAACAATATTGCGCAGGCAAAAAGGGACGCGTTTGTGAATGAGTATGGCAGCGCCTCTAGCATAGGTGCTATAGCCCGCAAAGTATCGGTGAACCCCCCAGCTAGCGGCGAATTGGGTGTGATCAGTGGGGGGCAAATGAGTCTCTTTCAGGAATGCGACATCCACTGTATGCCGAGCCAAGTAGTGTGAGATATGTCGTTTCTTGCGTGTGTCATTAAGTCCCCGTACGTTCCATGTCAGCAGCGACAGCTCTGAGGGGTCATGACTGCGGCCTAACTGGGCCATTTGTGGGGCGATGCCTGACAGTTGAATAGGTGCCGCTGTGCGGTGCGATAACTCCTGCTAGTTTGGAAACGCCAAAATAACCATGCGTGACTACCTGTTAACGAAACCCCCCCCACCCCTCCACCCAGCCTCCCTACCCCAAAAGAGAGGCAAACCCAAACAGAAAGAAATGAACCATTGTACCAATTGACCTGTCCAATAATTGCAAATAGCACAATCAGGGTACATTCGTGATCAACAAAAACAATTCTCAGTGTACACCAACTGGGGGTGGCGACGCCTCTCGGCCTTCCAGCAAACAGAGATGGAGCGAGTAGTGAAAGAATATCCCCAAGTTCTCAAATATCTGTGGGAAATGCAACCAGTCAGAGTGGCTCAGCTGGGGGCAGCCCCAGAGAAGAGGTCCATGCTGGCGTCAGAGCCGCTGTGGGGCGGAGACGGAGTATGATTGTCAGCCGGTCTTTGAGGGTTTTGTTTATAAGTGCGGCAGAATTCCTGTGCGTCAGTGGGGCTATCAAAGATGCGAACCCTGCCGTTGATCTCGACCCGCAGTCTCGCTGGGTACAGCATGCCGTACTTCAAGCCGAGGTTCCGAAGCGCAGCTTTGACGCCATTGTATTTGCGGCGGGCATCTTGGACCATGATGGTATAGTCCGGGTATAGAGACAGTCGAGAGCCCTGCCACTGAGTCTCGCCACGCTCTCTGGCCAGGCGGAGCGCAGTGTCCCGGTCTCTGAAGTTCATGAGGCGGGCGATGATGGGACGCGGGGGCATCCAGGATTTGGTCGGGCCCCCAACGAGCGGTGCGCCCTCTCCACCACGAAGCCAGGCGTGAAGGCGTCCCTTCCAAAGATGTCAGCTAGTAGCGACTCTACAAAGGTGTCCATGCGGCCCGTGGATGTGGACTCCGGAACCCCAATAATACGTAGGTTGTTTCGACGGCTGCGGGCTTCTAAATCTTCATTTTTAAGGGCGACGTCTTTCAGGGTCCGCTCCACCCGTTCAAGCCGCTTGAGAGCTTGCGCGGCGCCGTCGTCGAGGTCCGAAATGCGGGATTCTGCTACATCTAGGCGCTTGTCATGCACTTGGATCTTGGCCCCTAGGTCCGCCATGCTTTTATCTAGGGTGTCAAATCCACCATCCTGGGCCTTGAAACCCGCCCGCATCTCCTGCAGCAATGCGCTGATTTGGTCGCCATTGTCGCTAGAGCGCCCCGCGTTGGGCTCGCCCTCCGCCATGGTTGATGATTCGTCCAGGGGTGTCTCTGGCACCTTCTCGAAGGGTAGGAGCCTTTGTTTCGGATCTTTGCGGCCCATGCCGCTGCTCCTGCGCTGAATTGTGTCTCCGCTGGTAGGTCCAGTTCAGGGGCAAAACCGTGGGTTCTCCGGAAGCAGGGAACGGCAGGACCCCTCCGCCCGTCACAGGTCGCTAGGCATGCATCTCTGGAGCCCCCTCAGTGGGAGCGCCACCGGTGCCCCACCCTGGAGTGCAAGGGTCTATGTCAGCCAGGAGTGCGATTGTAGTGGAGACCGATATCACCTGTCTCCGGTCAGCCACAGCTGGAATGCAGACAGGCCGTTGGAGCAGTGAGGCTTTTCGGATGGTGCAGCCAGCGTCGTGTTACCAGGCTGAGAGGGGGGGCGGCACAGCGGGGACAGCGCGAACCAGCAGCGGCCCTCACGACCAGCAAGCAGTGGGCTTTGAGAGGCCTGGGGGCCGCTAACGGTAGGAACACCCGGGCCCTGCCCCGCGGGGTTCCGCGGCCTTCCCAGGGCAAAAGCTGAATGGGACGTCGGCCTCAGCTGCCCAGGTCACGACGCAAGCCGCCACCAGCCGCACCGCCCCGCGCTCCCAGCACTTACCGCCCCTCTCTGTCCGCCGCCCCGTGGCCGCCGCCACCGGTGCTCCGCTCCCGGGCCACTCTCAGACCTCAACAGGCCCAGACGCCGCCATTTTCCTAGATATTAGCCGGCCGGAGATCGGCCCGTGTCCCGCCACCAACTGCAGCGTCGAGCATGTCGCGGGGCTCAGGAGCCGTTCCGGAGTCCAGAGGCGCCCATATCGGGGCCCCTAAGCCGCTGGATGTGGGGGATATTTTGGATCGGGCTGGATCGGCCGGTGGAGCTTCAGAGCCGCGCGGCCATCTTTGTCCGCGGCTTGGCCACGCCCCCTCAGCCGTCTCACTGTTTAATCGAACTTCAGACCTTGCAAGGGCACCGAGTCAACACTCCTTAATATCAGGAAGCGAAATGTCATAGTGGGTAAGTAAACTATGGACCTAAACTTCTTTCATGGGGCTCTCTGCGTCCCCCAAGCCTCCCTCCTTCCACCTCCTCTAGAATCGACCCTCCTTAGTATAGGTTACTTAAAGAAATTACAACACTACGGATGTGGGCGGGAGACATTAATCCCTCATTCATGCCTGATGTGATTTGGTGAAACCTTTTCTACACTGTTTCCAGTGAAAACGGGGCTGGCCCACGCAAACGGGAAGTAAATATTAGTGCATGAGTGAATCCAATCCGCCTTGCCCGATTGCTCCTCTCGCTTCAGCCTATGCGTGGAAGACGGCAGGAAACAAAAAAACATAAAAGTTGCACAATATTAATTTATTGTTGCAATATACGAGACCAGACGAGAAGGTGACCTTGCGACTCTCTCTCCCTGAGCATATGAGGGAGAAAAAAAGAGAGTGAACTGGAGGGGAAAACAGGGGAAGAGAAACGAAAGAGGGCAATAAAGAAACACCAACAGAGCACAGAAAAGGAGAGAGGTAATAGTGTCGGGTGTGCATGTAAGCAGAAGAGGGACTGGATAGCAAAGCGAGAGAGAGAGAGGTTATAAAGCTGCAGGCGAGGAAAAAGCTGAGCCAGAGGAGACGAGTGAGACCAGATATGACAAGCCCGCACCACCGCCTCTTTCCCCGGTGCCCACCCCTGTCGCCCACTCCTTTGTTAACAACAAAGCCTTGTTAAGTAAATGGTCTTTTTAAAGACCTGTGAAGTAGTCGGGTGCGGCGCCGCAGTAAGAGACGGCAGACCACAACAGCTCCTCTCCCCCCACGTGAGCCAGGCAGGGGGCCTGGTGTTGCTCTGGCCCTTGGGCCATTCACACCAGGCTCCCCATGTGCCTGACCGGCCCAGAAGCACTGTTTTCCCCTGACACCTCCGCGCCAGGCACCACAGTTTGTAATGCTTTGGCTCCACCAAGTGGCCAAGTGGTGCAACAACTCTGAAAATCAGTGGCGCTCGGTTTAAACCGGGTCAGTTGATTTTCATCCGGTAGGGTACTGTCGGGCAGAGTCGGGTTTAACCGATTTCCGGACAGCCTATGCATGAGCAATGTCGCTGCTTGGATGAAAAAAAACTGCCTCAAGCTCAACACAGACAAAACTGAAATCCTAATCTTCTGCAACAACCACTCCCCCTGGGTGCCTCCTGGTGGTCCTCCAAATTTGGACCACCACCCACCCCTGCGGACCATACCAAGTACCTCAAGATCATCCAGGCCACTAACCTCTCCATGAGCAGATAGATCAACGCTGTCTCCCCCTCATTCTTTCATATTCTGCGAATGCTACGCAAGATTTTCAAGTGGATCCCAGACGTTCACCCAGGTTCTTATCACAAGTAGACTTGATTACGGAAACACCCTCTACATCGGCATCCCAGCCTTGTCCTACGCCAACTCCAAACCACCCGGAACACCGCCGCCAGACTCATCCTGAACATCCCGTGAAATAACTACATCTCTCCACACCTCAACAATCTCCACTTGACTCCCAGTCCAGGAAAGATGGAAGTTCAAGCTACTTACCCTCGCCTACAAAGCTCTCCACAACACCGGTCCAGCTCCCCTCAACCACCGCCTCAACTTCTACCAACCCACTAGGCACCTTTGATCTGCGTCCCAGGAAAGAGCACACCTCCCTTGCAACAAGAACACCAGAAGCAGAAGATGCTCTGTCTTCTATCTCGCAGCAGAGACCTGGAAAGACCTCCCGAAACACCTCAGAACCTCCCCTTCCCTCATGGACTTCCAAAGGAACATGAAGACCTGACTCTTCCAGACGAAACAGGCATGATCGCCTCCTCCCCCCTCAGGCCTGCCCTACTCAGCACCTAGATATCCTCACGGGTGATTAGCCTCACTCTACAAATTCACATAACGACACGGTTAATTATCAGTAGTAGTAGTTTTGCAGCTTGAAGAATTTTCTGGATTCACATGCTGTGCATTACTCTGCAATCTATTGGTTGAGTCCGGAAACGCACTTTCTTCTCTTTTTTTGGGGGGCATTTCCAATGACCATTTGGTGGTAAGTCTATCCCTTGTGTGGTGTCAGACAGCGAACCAGAAGATCCTGTGCGTGGTCACCATCTTCAGCTTCAGTCCCCCCCCCCTATAGTTTTTTTCCCCTAAGTTATTCTCCTTCCCACCGGTTTGCTTCATCTCCCACTTCTCGGGAGGTGGGTGGGTCGCATGTGAATCCAGAACATTCTTCAAGCTGCAAAACTACTCCTACTGGTAAGTAACCATTTCGTTTTGCAGCATGAATCCTTTTCTGGATTCACATGCTGTGCATCAGATTATGTAGCGGTATCCCGTTCGTTGGGTAGAAGTGTGGATGTGTAGGCAAGTACGTTCTGTCCCATCTAGGCTTCCTTGTTCATTTGGATGTCCAAGCAGTAGTGTTTTGTGAAGGTGTGTGGAGATGACCAAGTTGCGGTCATGCAGATTTCATCAATGGGTACATTTGCTAAGAATGCAAGCGTTGTGCCCTTCTTCCTGGTTCAGTGTGGACTGGGGCGCATGGGTCATGTTTTTCCCGCTCTATTGTAGCAGGTTTGTATAGCCTCTAAAACCATCGTGAGATTCTTTCCTTGGTCACTGGTGATCAATTGCTTGCTCTGGCAAAGGAGACAAATAATTGATTTCCCTTATGGAAACCCCTTGTTTCCTGTAGGAAGTACATCAGTGCCCTCCGCAAGTCCAGTGTATGAAGGGCTTTCACTGCTTGTTTTTTTGGAAGAAAGCAGGTAGTTGTATGCTTTGGTTCACATGGAATTGAGATACCATCTTTGGTGGCAGCCGTGGGTTTGTTTAGAGGATTATCTTGTCCTTGTGAATTTGCAAGTATGGTTCCTGTGTTGTCAGTGCTTTTAGCTCGCTGACCCCGCGTAGGCATGTGATCAATATAAGGAAGGTTGTCTTTAAGGTTCGAAACTTTAAATCAGTATTGTGCATTGGCTCAAAAAAGGTCCTCAGTTCCTCAGTATGCAGGTAGTGTCCCAGGCACCCAAAAAAGGAGGGGAATTCCTCCTTTTGGAACTGAGGCCCTCACACACCCAGCAAGCTAGGTGTCATGCTTCATCATATGGGTCTGCTCCTCGTCGGGTCGGCGCTGCAATACCCGACGGGCACCCATAGAGGGGCTCTTTGCCGGAGATCTTTTGTTCCTGCCGTAAGGGTGCCGTGGGTGTAAGGGACCTAGTGTGAGTGTAGATGTGCTGGAAGTGAATATAAAACAAGAGGGGATTCCTATGAGAGCAAATTTTATTCTAAATGGATCCCTACTTGATTAAAAATAGTGAGGAGAGGCGACTAACAAGCTTCCAGGGTTCAAGAGGCGCTCTACTCCTTGATGATCGACATGTTTCACGCCTGTGGCGTTTCTTCAGGACCGTGAGAAATGACTATCTACAGTGAAATGGGGTGTGCAACATGCCCCATAGCTAAAAATAAAACTTGTAATAGTGTGAGGATATTGCCTACTACTATAAGGATAAACAGGGTACTACCTGTTAGTACTGGGACAAACCTGCATTGAAGGATAATGGAAAACAACACTTGGTTATAAATCTAAAGGTAGATTGCCCAACAAGGTGCAAACCGCATTGTGAAACAAGGAAAACAGGGGGGGAGGGAGGTGCCCCCTGTAATTGTTCAGTAAAAGGCACAATGTGAGCGGTAACAAGAATGATAATTCATAAACCGTGAGTTAAAATTACAAATTACTTGAGTAGCAACATACAGATGAAAATAAATTAGGACAGCAATGAACAAGTATCCAGGTAATGAAGTGATATCTGGTGTATATCGTAATTGGTGCTTAAGTGGGGAGTGGTGAAGTAAACAATCTCCAACTCACCTAATAAGTATCAGAATGACGCCCCATCTGTTACAGCACTAAATACAGACATCTGTAGTAGGATGTCTAGTCATGGTGTAAAAAACAAAACAGAAACAGAAGGAGGGGGTTAAACCTCAAGGAAGGTTTATATATATATATATATATATATATATATATATATATATATATATATATATATATATCTATCTAAAAATGTATTGACCAAACACACTTAGTCAGCCCATCTCGTTGCAACAGTAGCGGGTAAGGCAAGCGAGCTGGCAGTACGTAGGGGTTGTCACAGAACATGCCACTGGCCAGTATCCCAAGATCCGACACAAGGTGCGGGGAATGATGCGGGCTAAAGTCCCACCGAGAAAACCGAAGTAAGTGCTGCGGTGCTGTCCCTGATCTCGTGTGTGACAGACAACCGCACACATCCACGCCCCCATGCGGGGCCCACAAAGATAAGAGTCCATAACGGGTCCAAGAGGGGCAGGCACAGTAACCATGCATCCACAAACCCCACTGTCAACAATCCAGTCGCTTACCTGTACTCAGTCGCTGTAGAGTGCAGGCAACTTGTAGAGTTTAGATAATACTCACCCGCTTCCACTAGAAGCCGCGCTAAACACCTACCCCTTCGTGCTGCAACCGGGATGGTGCTGAACGGTCAGAAGAGCTCCCTTCTTATGCTCCAAATGGAGCCTCATTAAGGACTGGCGGGAAGCTAATCGGCCCCAGCTGCTGCCATGGCATGTCATGTGACTTACTCAAAAGTGAGTTGAGCATCCTGTTAGAGTGTCGCCATCTTGGAACGGTTACATGTAAAGGTGTGGGAGGAATCTCCCAAGTTAACTACTGGGATCTAAACGTGTAAAAATAGCCTAGTGGAACAGGAAACCACGCGAAGGATAACCGGTGAGCTTATTCATGCACAGACCCCGCGTGTGGTTATAATTATATCATAACGTGTACCCTTCCAGAATACTGAAGGCAGTAAATGCATGTCGGCCATCTTAGAGTGGTTAATGGTACATAGTAAACTAATAGATCCAATCTATTCCAATATCGACTTGGAGAGCAGGTATGCTTGGTATATCATTTCCATTGACATATTGCTGAATGAGCTGATGTTATAATTATAATGATGTGGCTAATTCAGTTTATTGTTGAATATTACGTTAAAACAAAGAACTCCAAGGTATGTCATCGTTTAACCCCAGATGGTCTAGCCCTAGTCGATGCACCCATCGTTGCTCTATCTTGAATAGAGCTGCCTGCGTGATGCGCGGGTGTGCCTCAGAATTAGCCAGTGTAAACTCTCCGGGGTATGATTTTGTTCCTTGAAATGTGTGTAGAGTTTTGTAGTGGTTTTCAGGCAACGAATGTTGCTTTTATGTTCAGAAATCCTGTTTTTTACAGGCCGCATGGTCATACCCACATATTTTTTATCGCAAGGGCAAGTCAGTAAATAAATGCATTGAGATGTGTTGCAGTTAGTGTGGGTGTATATCTTCCAAGTGAAGGTATCTGTTAACGTTATCTTTTGGTATGTTTAGTTTGAGGACATGCTGCACAAGAGCCACAGGGATAGTGGCCCTGAACCGGTGGGAGGTTCCATAAGGTTCTTTGCTTGATTCTGTTGGATGACTTGGGTCGTGTATGTACCAGCATATCTTTTAAGTTGCTTGTGCGTTTAAAAGCGAACCTTGGTTTAGAGATCTCAAGAGATCCTGTGTTCAGGATATTCCAGTGTTTGTTTATGATTTTCTTTAGTCGGTTAGAACCTGGTGTGAATGAAGTCACACATGTTAAGATGTCACTAGGTTCTTTTTGTATTACTTCTAGCAAGGCCTCTCTGTTGTTATTCCTTGCTTTCTTTAAGGATTTCTCAATTTTACGTGGAGGGTAATGTCTCTCAATCAGGTTATTCCTCAGTGAGTAATACAAAAAGACATGTGTGACTTCATTCACACCGGTTCAGGGCCACTATCCCTGTGGCTCTTGTGCAGCATGTCCTCAAACTAAACATACCAAAGAGATAACGTTAACAGATACCTTCACTTGGAAGATATACACCCACACTAACTGCAACACATCTCAATGCATTTATTTACTGACTTGCTCTTGCGATAAAAAATATGTGGGTATGACCATGCGGCCTGTAAAAAACAGGATTTCTGAACATAAAAGCAACATTCGTTGCCTGAAAACCACTACAAAACTCTACACACATTTCAAGGAACAAAATCATACCCCGGAGAGTTTACACTGGCTAATTCTGGAGGCACACCCGCGCATCACGCAGGCAGCTCTATTCAAGATAGAGCAACGATGGAGTGCATCGACTAGGGCTAGACCATCTGGGGTTAAACGATGACATACCTTGGAGTTCTTTGTTTTAACGTAATATTCAACAATAAACTGAATTAGCCACATCATTATAATTATAACATCAGCTCATTCAGCAATATGTCAATGGAAATGATATACCAAGCATACCTGCTCTCCAAGTCGATATTGGAATAGATTGGATCTATTAGTTTACTATGTACCATTAACCACTCTAAGATGGCCGACATGCATTTACTGCCTTCAGTATTCTGGAAGGGTACACGTTATGATATAATTATAACCACACGCGGGGTCTGTGCATGAATAAGCTCACCGGTTATCCTTCGCGTGGTTTCCTGTTCCACTAGGCTATTTTTACACGTTTAGATCCCAGTAGTTAACTTGGGAGATTCCTCCACACCTTTACATGTAACCGTTCCAAGATGGCGACACTCTAACAGGATGCTCAACTCACTTTTGAGTAAGTCACATGACATGCCATGGCAGCAGCTGGGGCCGATTAGCTTCCGCCAGTCCTTAATGAGGCTCCATTTGGAGCATAAGAAGGAGCTCTTCTGACCGTTCAGCACCATCCCGGTTGCAGCACGAAGGGGTAGGTGTTTAGCGCGGCTTCTAGTGGAAGCGGGTGAGTATTATCTAAACTCTACAAGTTGCCTGCACTCTACAGCGACTGAGTACAGGTAAGCGACTGGATTGTTGACAGTGGGGTTTGTGGATGCATGGTTACTGTGCCTGCCCCTCTTGGACCCGTTATGGACTCTTATCTTTGTGGGCCCCGCATGGGGGCGTGGATGTGTGCGGTTGTCTGTCACACACGAGATCAGGGACAGCACCGCAGCACTTACTTCGGTTTTCTCGGTGGGACTTTAGCCCGCATCATTCCCCGCACCTTGTGTCGGATCTTGGGATACTGGCCAGTGGCATGTTCTGTGACCACCCCTACGTACTGCCAGCTCGCTTGCCTTACCCGCTACTGTTGCAACGAGATGGGCTGACTAAGTGTGTTTGGTCAATACATTTTTAGATAATATATATATATATATAAACCTTCCTTGAGGTTTAACCCCCTCCTTCTGTTTCTGTTTTGTTTTTTACACCATGACTAGACATCCTACTACAGATGTCTGTATTTAGTGCTGTAACAGATGGGGCGTCATTCTGATACTTATTAGGTGAGTTGGAGATTGTTTACTTCACCACTCCCCACTTAAGCACCAATTACGATATACACCAGATATCACTTCATTACCTGGATACTTGTTCATTGCTGTCCTAATTTATTTTCATCTGTATGTTGCTACTCAAGTAATTTGTAATTTTAACTCACGGTTTATGAATTATCATTCTTGTTACCGCTCACATTGTGCCTTTTACTGAACAATTACAGGGGCACCTCCCTCCCCCCTGTTTTCCTTGTTTCACAATGCGGTTTGCACCTTGTTGGGCAATCTACCTTTAGATTTATAACCAAGTGTTGTTTTCCATTATCCTTAAATGCAGGTTTGTCCCAGTACTAACAGGTAGTACCCTGTTTATCCTTATAGTAGTAGGCAATATCCTCACACTATTACAAGTTTTATTTTTAGCTATGGGGCATGTTGCACACCCCATTTCACTGTAGATAGTCATTTCTCACGGTCCTGAAGAAATGCCACAGGCGTGAAACATGTCGATCATCAAGGAGTAGAGCGCCTCTTGAACCCTGGAAGCTTGTTAGTCGCCTCTCCTCACTATTTTTAATCAAGTAGGGATCCATTTAGAATAAAATTTGCTCTCATAGGAATCCCCTCTTGTTTTATATTCACTTCCAGCACATCTACACTCACACTAGGTCCCTTACACCCACGGCACCTTACGGCAGGAACAAAGATCTCCGGCAAAGAGCCCCTCTAGTGGGTGCCCGCTCGGGTATTGCAGCGCCGACCCGACGAGGAGCAGACCCATATGATGAAGCATGACACCTAGCTTGCTGGGTGTGTGAGGGCCTCAGTTCCAAAGGAGGAATTCCCCTCCTTTTGGGTGCCTGGGACACTACCTGCATACTGAGGAACTGCGTACCTCTTTTTGCGTTCACTCTGATAGGGCAAGTACGCTGGACCTCTTGATTAAGCCCTCTGTCCTCCCCTTTTTGATAAACCTCAAAAAAGGTCCGTCATCAATTGTGTCAGTACTGTGTTTAGGTTTCACATCGAAGCTTGTACTGCTTTCTATGGCACTACCCTTTGTGACCCTTCTAGGAATCTTTTCACCACAGGAAGTGTGAATAGACTGTTCTTTGTTGTACTTTTGGTATACTATGTGGGTAAGTGAACCTTTAGCAATGTGTAGGTCAGGCCGTTATCTAACAGGTGTGGGAGGTACGTTAGTACAGTTTCCTGTTCAGTCCTGGTCTGTATCCTCTTGTTGTCTGTGCACCAGTGGATGTATCTGTTCCACTTCTCCATGTAGCATATTCTTGTGCTTGGTTTCCTAGCCTTCCTAAGGATTTTCATTGTTCTGGGGTGTAGCTGTAGATGACCAAATTCTAGGTCTTCAGGAAAGACCCATGCTGCTAGGTTGAGAGTGGCTGGTTCCGGGTGGTACACTCTTCAGTTTTGCATGGTGAGCAGATCCTGTTCTGCCCTGATTGGGATCGCTTGCCCTCTGGACATCTTCAGTAGGTATGAGTACCAGGTCTTTCTGACCCATTGTGGGGCTATGAGGATGAGCCATGTCCCCGGTGTTCTGGTTTTGTCCAGTATCCTTGGGATCAGGGGAATCGGAGGAAAGGCGTATGCAAATTCCCTGACCAGTTCATTGACAGGGCATTCCCTTTGGATTGGTGGTGTGTGAACCTGGAGGCAAAGTCTAGGTATTTTGCACTTTGCAGGTTTGCGAAGAAGTCTATGCTTGGTGTAACCCCAAATTTTGAAGACATTGTCCAGTACCTCCTGCTTCATCTTCCATCTCCTGCTCAGTCTGTCTCTGTTTTGTTTCCCTGGTAGTTGGATTGTTTGAAGCGTGGTTTCCATTAGGATCGCCCACCACCATATCTCTTGTGCCAGTTTGGACAGCGGAAAGGACTTTGTTCCGCCCGTTTGAGGTAGAATATAGTTGTGTTGTCCGTTTGGACCAGTACGGTCTGTCCTTTTGTATGCGCCTGGAATGCTTTCAAGGCAAGAAGAACATGCTTCATCTCTAGATAGTTTGTGTGTTTCACGGCATTCATGTAGTTCCAGAGTCCTCTAACTTTCTGGTTGCCTGTATGTGCTACCTAATCCTTGGGGGATGCATCCATTGTTATTGTCGCCGTGGGGGTTGGTGTTTTGAAGGCTCTCCCTATGTTCACATTTGTTGTCTTCCACATTGTATTTCCTGTTGTACCTTTGCTGTGACAACCACTAGATCCTCCCAGCTCCCCGTCACTTGTGGCCATTCGTTGCAGATCCATTCCTGTATGGGGCGCATATGCAGTCTTTCATTCAGTATGAGTGGTATGCATGATGCCTTCATGTCTATCAACTTCATTTCAGTCCTCACTGTCAGAGACTGACCATTCCTTGTAAGGGCAAGTTTGCTCTGCAATCACCTCCGCTCTCTTGCGGACTGGGTATGCCCATGCTGTTCTTGAATTAATGGTTGCTCCCAGGAACACCTTCACCTGTTCCGATTGTGGTGAAGACTTTTTCTGGTTTTGAACCCAAGGAATTGCAGTGTTGACATTACTGTCTGCATGTCCTTGTGGTATCTTTGCTTAGAGTGCGCTTTTACCAACCAGTCGTCTAGGTAAGGGTAGACATGAATGCCTTGCCTTCTTTGGCATGCTGCTACTGCCGCTAGACACTTTGTAAATATCCTTGGTGCAGATTTATGCCAAAGGGTAGCACCCTGAACTGGAATTGCACTTTGTCCAGAACGAATCTGAGAAACTTCTTGTGTCTTTGGTTCATAGGTATATGTAGGTAGGCGTCCTTTAGATCTAAGGTGGCCATATAATCCCCTTTTCTTAGGAGTGATGTTACTTCCTGTAGTGTTGTCATCTTGATGTGATAAGTTTGTATGAACTTGTTTAGAAATCTGAGGTCTAGGATTGGTCTTAGAATTAAATCTTGTTTTGGAACCAGAAGTTGGATGAGTAGATGCCACTGCCTGCCTCCCCAAATGCACAAGTTACTAACTTGTGTAACGATATATCTGTAAGAGACAGTAGTTAGTGACAGATATCCCCAGGCGTCAGGCTGGATCCGGAAAGTTTTTGCGTAGCAGTACCCTTGCGCGTCGGTAGGCGTCGTCGTGCGGCTCTGCGTCAGTCGTCGGCGTCGTGATCGCCGGGATGACGTCGTGGGCAGTACTTAGACGCCGCCCCTGCGCGCTGACGTCAGTTCTGTACACGACTTTCCACGCCAGGAACGCAGAGCCATGCAAGAAGCTGACATAGGTGTCTGAAAAATACTAGGGCCCTGAAAGGGATGTCCTTAACCCTAGAAATCAGTTCGCAGAACGGGGAGGATGGGTGGGGCGGTAAGTAATCTGTCACTAACTACTGTCTCTACAGATATATCGTTACACAAGTTAGTAACTTGTGCATCTGAAAGAGACACGTTAGTGACAGATTCCTTACCTTAGAATAGATACCCCAGCAATACCAACCCCGGTGGTGGGTCTGCGAACAAAGATCAGACAAGGAAGTCTCGGAGAACAGAACGGCCAAAGAAGCCGTCCCTCCGGACTTGGCTGTCAAGGCAGTAATGCTTGGTAAACGTGTGCCGCGAGGCCCACGTAGCTGCCTAACAGATATCCTGCAGCGGAACACCGCGGCCTAAAGCCGTGGTAGCAGCCGTTGCCCTGGTGGAATGGGCACGCAGCCCAACAGGAGGCTCCTTCTTAGCCAAAGAATAGCAGGGTTTGATACACAAGGTTACCCAGCAAGAGATGGTTCTCTTGTGCACCGCCCGACCTTTTTTGGCACCCACGTAGCCAACAAAGAGCTGGTCATCCACCCGGAAGTGTTGTGTGCGGTGGATATAAAAGGAAAGCGCACGTTTTGGGTCCAGACGGTGGAGCCTCTCTTCCTCTCTGGAAGGATGCAGAGGCGGAAAGAAGGTGGGCAAAGTGATGGACTGCCCAATGTGGAAGGCAGTAACCACCTTTGGCAAGAAGGACGGACGCGTCCTAAGAACAACCTTGTCTGGATGGACAGACAGAAAGGGAGGTTTGCATGATAGAGCCTGGAGCTCACTCACCCGCCGAGCGGAGGTGATGGCCACCAGAAAGGCTGTCTTCAGAGTCAGAAGACGAAGAGGACAGTTATGTAGAGGCTCAAAGGGAGCGCACATGAGAAAGGTAAGAACCAAGTTCAAGTCCCACTGAGGCATCACAAACGGAACAGAAGGGAAGAGGTGTGTAATGCCTTTTAGGAACCTGTTAACAGGGGACTTGAAAAGGGAGGGCTGATCAGGAAGCCTAAGGAAGGCCGAGATGGCACAAAGATAGCCCTTGATGGTACCCAGGGCAGAACCCTGTTGGGCCAGGGAAAGAAGGAACAGAAGAACCTCAGAAAGAGGGGCAGAGAGGGGATTCACAGCCTTTGCTGTGCACCATGCCACAAACTTGTTCCACCTGCAGGCATATACCACCTTAGTGGAGGGACGCCTGGCTGCCAGAATCACATCACAAACTTCGGGAGGCAAGTCGAAAGGAATCAACTGCCGCCGCTCAATCTCCACGCAAGCAGGTGGAGGCTGGACAGGTTCGGGTGGAGGACCGTCCCCTGCTGCTGCGACAGAAGATCCTCCCGAAGAGGCAGACGGATCGGGGGATCGACGCTCATACTGAGTAGCTCGGGATACCAAACTCTTCGAGCCCAGTCCGGATCCACAAGGATGACTTGGGCCCGGTCGCGCCGAATCTTCTTCAACACTCTGGGTAGAAGTGGTATAGGCGGAAAGGCGTACAACAGACCGCACCTCCACTCGCGACGAAAAGCGCCGCCGAGCGAGTGCCGCCTTGGAAATTCCAACGCGCAGAACTGATGACATTGCGCGTTCTCTTCGGTGGCGAATAGATCTAACCAAGGCTCTCCCCACTGCAGAAAGAGTCCTTGCGCCACCTCCGAGTGAAGACGCCATTCGTGATCCATCATGCACCTGCGGCTGAGTTTGTCCGCCCTGGCGTTCAGGGAACCGGCCAGGTGTTGAACCATCAGGAACATGACCTGATGTTCCAGCCATGTCCAGAGGCGCAGAGCCTCCTGACAGAGGGTCCACGACCCCACCCCGCCTTGTTTGTTGGAGTACCACATGGCGGTGGTGTGGTCTGTGAACACCTGCACTACCTTCCCTTTGACAGAGGGAAGGAATGCCTTGAGTGCAAGTCGGATCGCCCGGAGCTCCAGAAGTTTGATATGGAGCCGGGACTCCGCCGGAGACCAGAGGACTCTGATCTCAGTCTCTCCCATGTGACCGCCCCATCCCAGAAGGGAGGCGTCCGTCACAACTGTGTGCTCTGGCTGGGGAAGGGAGAGGGATCTGCCCATGACCCATTGCCGGTTTGAGAGCCACCACTGCAACTGTTTTGCAGTCCCCTCCGAGATCTGGACGTGATCGGACAGGTTGCCCTGGTGCTGCGCCCACTGGAACTTCAGGTCCCACTGCAGAGCCCGCATATGCCATCTGGCATGATCGACCAGCAGGATGCAGGAGGCCATGAGGCCCAGCAGCCTCAGGGTCATCCGTACCGAAACCCAGGATAAAGGCTGAAAGATCGGAATCATAGCCTGAATATCCCGGACTCACCGTTCGGGAGGATAGGCCCGAAACTGCGTCGTGTCCAGAACTGCCCCGATGAAAAGGAGCTGTGGAGAAGGAATCAGATGCGACTTCGGCACATTGATGGAGAACCCCAGCGAGTGCAGGAGTTCGGCGGTAGTCTGGAGGTGGGAGACGACTGCCTGGGACGAGCCCGCCTTCAGCAGCCAGTCGTCGAGGTAGGGGAAGACTGGAACCCCTGCCCGGCGCAGATGAGCTGCGACCACCGCCATCACTTTCGTGAACACCCGAGGGGCACTTGTAAGGCCAAGGGGAGCACTGTGAACTGAAAATGCTCGAGGCCTACCGTGAACCGCAGGTAACGCCGGTGGGCCGGCAGGACGAGGATGTGAAAATAAGCGTCCTGCAAGTCCAACGCTACCAACCAGTCTCCAGGGTCGAGGGCAGTCAAGACCTGAGCTAGGGTGAGCATCTTGAACTTCTCCTTCCGGAGGAAGCGATTGACGTTCCGGAGGTCTAAGATAGGACGCATGTCCTCCTTGTCCTTTTTGGGCACCAGAAAGTAGTGGGAGTAGCAACCACGTCCTACTTCTCGGGTCGGAACATGCTCGATGGCCCTCTTGGCCAAGAGGGCCGTGACTTCCTTCTGCAGAAGCACCAAGTGATCCCCTGACATGCGGTGGAATTGAGGTGGCATGGCTGAGGGGGTGGTCTCCAAGGGGAGGGAGTAGCCCCTTCGGACAATGTCCAAGACCCACCTGTCCGAGGTGATGGCACGCCAGTGGTGAAGGTGATGGCGGACCCTGCCCCCTACTGGCGTGCTGTGCACCTGAAAGGAAGGACTAGGAGGGCTTGGAGGCCACGGACGGGGCGGAGTTGGTGGCCTGACCCGCACGCTGGTTGCCCGACCCGCCACGGCAGGAGCCACGTCCTCGGCCACGCGAAGACGCTTGCTGCGCGGGCCGGTGGCTGGGCAGCGGACGTGACTGGGCGCCCCTTCCGTGGCCACGAAAGGGGCGAAAAGCAGAGGTTAGCGGAGGGCGCACAGCAGAAAGGCCCAGGGACTTGGCAGTAGCCCGTGAGTCCTTAAAACGCTCCAGCGCATGGTTGCTTTGGAACCAAAAAGACCGACTCCATCAAAGGGCATGTCCATGAGTGTATTCTGGACATCACCCGAGAAAGCAGTTGTTCTCAGCCAGGCGTGGCGACGCAGCGCCACCGTCGTTGCAAGCGATCTGCCCAGCGAGTCGGCGGTATCAAGGCCACAACGTATGGTGTACTTTGCCGCATCCCTACCTTCCGCAATGGTGCGGGTAAGCAGTGTCTGGACCTCCTCAGAACACTGGGGCAAAACGGCTGCCACCGAATCCCACAGAGTGGGAATATCGGCCCAAAAGGCAAGCGGTGTTGACGGACCGCAAGCCAGCACTGGAGGAAGAAAAGGCCTTCTTCCCAAATTGGTCCAGGCGTTTGGATTCCCTATCCGGAGGGGCGGTAGGGAAGGCGGTTTGGGAGGCAGAGGCTTGGACAACCAAGCTCTCGGGGTGGGATGTTGAGAGAGAAACAAGGGGTCGCCCGGAGCAGGGCGATGGCGTCGGGCCACGTTCCTATCCACAGGAGCCCCTGTGGTGGGCTTGGACCAGGTGCCCAAAAGAACGTCAGACAGTGCATCATTAAACGGCAGCAATGGCTCCGAGGAGGTAGCTGCCGGCTGAAGCACTTCCGTCAGGAGGTTAGTCCTGACAGCCACAGTAGGCAATTGGAGGTGCAAGGCTCCAGCTGCTCTACGCAACACTGTTGCGAAATTTGCTCCCTCTGCCGTTGCCACGGAAGGAGGAGACAGCATGCCAGTGTCAGGGGAGGTGTCTAGACCACTGGCATCCCAAGTTCCTCTGCCCAGTCCTGGTCATAGTCACACTGCTGTGTGAGAGGGTCATCCGACCCCTCCCAGCTCTCCTGGTCCTCCTCTGGTTCAAAATATGGAGGAGGAGGGACATCTGGGACCCAAGGTCTCATCGGCGCCGGGGCCGGCGTCGAGCGACGTCGGTCCGGCTCCATGTCCGGAACCGGGGGGGAACGACGCCGCCCGGAGCCACGGGCGGCGTCAGGAACGGCACCGGGGAGGGGACATCGGTGCCGGCGGAGGCGTGGTTAGGTCAACCGGCGTCGATCGGGGTTGCGGTACCACCGGAGCCGGGATCGAGGCCGGAGCCGAGGCCGGGATCAAGGCTGGCGGGACGGGCGACGCCGGAGCAACCCCATCAGGGCCCTCAGGGCACGAAGGCGCACCGGAGGGACCTTGAGGCCCGAAGAGGCGGGCCATGGCCGACAGGAATTCCTGTATTTGGGCCGGAGTCGCCCCCGAACCCGGAAAGGACTGGTAATGCGGGGGCGGCTCCACAGGCACGTCCGGGGCCGCGGGGACGGTGCCGACAGGGGCCTCAGCTGAGTCGCGAGACCGGCGAGGCGAAGTCTTAGAGCGATGATGCTTCTTAGACTTTTTGTGCTTCGACTTACCCGAGGAGTGCGAAGACTTGGACTCCGACGACCGGCGGGGGCTCCGCGACCGGCCCCTCGACCTCTCACGGGACCGGGGCTTGGCGCGGAGCCGACTGCCGGACCTTGAGGAGCTTTCGAGACCGCTCTCGCAAAGCCTTCGGGTGTAAGGCCCGGCAGTCAGGGCACGACTTTGTGTCGTGGTCTCGACCGAGACAGTAGAGACACTAAGTGCGGGTCTGTGATCGACATCATTCGACCACAGACGTCGCATGGCTTGAAGCCGGGCATCCCTACCGACACCTAGGAGTCGAGATGACTCGAAAAGAAACAATGAAAAAATCACCCAAAATTTAGACAAAAATTGACTAGGGCACTGCTTTTCCCGGATCTGCGCTTACTGTCGCGGAAAAAAGAAGAACTGACGTCAGCGCGCAGGGGCGGCGTCTAAGTATTGCCCGCGACGTCATCCCGGCGATCACGACGCCGAACGCGGAGCCGCACGACGCCGCCTACCGACGCGCAAGGGTACTGCTACGCAAAAACTTTCCGGATCCAGCCTGACGCCTGGGGATATTCTAAGGTAAGGAATGTGTCACTAACGTGTCTCTTTCAGATGCTGTACTCACGGTGTTTTGACGATAAATTGTGGTCGAAGCAAGTGGCAAGAAGACTGAGGATAAAATTGAAGTGCCGATCACAAGCTGGAAAAGACCTCAGTATTGGAACTCAGAAAAGGAATGGAAGTACTTGATGTACAGGTGAGGACGAAGAGAAGACATTGTCAATAGCTTGAAAAACGTGGTTGGCAGGAAAAATAGGAAGTCAAAGTGCTCCGGTGGTGCCAGACAAAATGGAGGGACGCACGGTGACTCCGCGCTGGGTGGCTCCCGGCATCACCGTGCTCCAAACGACCCTAATCATTGCCGAGGAGCACACGTCAAGATAGAATGGAGGCATCGTAGGAACGCCAGGCAGAGGTGAGAGTACACGCGCTGTGTGCATGCGCAAAGTGGGAGGCTCGAGCGATGATTTGAAAATGGTAGGACGGTTCAACTGCCATGGTGCGAAGGCAAGCAGTAAACGTATTAAAACATGAAAATAAAGTGTGCCCGCTCACCGGATGGTGTAGAAACTGAGAATCTGGTGCTCCGAAAACGTATGCCGGCTCACAAAAGGTGCCGCAGCACACACGAGAGGTCGCTCTTGGAAGGAGGGTAGGCTCGCCTGCAGTGCAGTTCCTCCTGGAACTGATCGCTACGTTTGAGTCCAATAGGCTAGACTCATCCATTGTTAGGCTGTCGACAATGCAGGAAATGTTCTTAGGCTGTCGACAATGCAGGAAATGTAGCGTAATGTAGATTGAATTGACCGGACAGCAGAGGAAGTAGGCAGCGAGGCAGGTAGTAGGCAGGGAAAACAGAGCAGGGCTGGCACATCTGGAGTTGAAGGCGACCGGAGTCGCAGGAATTGGGATGCAGGCAGGTACTGGCATGCAGGCAGGAACTGTAGGCAGAAACTGGGAGGCAGCAGGGTCTGAAAGTAGGAACTGGCACTTTGGAGTAGAGGGCGACCGGTGGGAGGTCACTGGTGGGGCTCGAAGTGCCAGATGATTTGAGCTGCTGCTTCTGAGTTTTTTGTAACTTGAGGTTGCTTTATCTTGAGGTTTCTTGAAAATAGAAGCGCAGGGCCTTTCCAAATCGTCGCCAATGTAATGGAAATAAGAGAGCGGGGAAGTCCGTTCTTTGTAAATTCATGGATATATTTATTCAAGTAGTAATCAAGAAGAGCCCCACCAGGAGCAGTCTGTACGCTGCTCAGCCCATACAGCAACTGACTAAACCATTCCAACATTCTAACCTTCAACATTCTAAAATACACACATCCTGGCTGAGCAGCATACTACAATAAACCTAGTTCCAAGAAGTGCTATCGCTGTGGCTCAGCGGATCACCTTGCGTATTTCAAGAAATGTCCTGCTAGGAATCAAAAATGCTCTTCGTGTGGCATTATTGCTCATTATGCCAAAGTTTGCAGAAGAAAACTGAGTAATACAAAAAGAGATGTACACTGTGTGAACGAGGATAGTGAGGAAAATTCTGATGGTTCAGATGACTAACACCACTAATATTAACCACATGTTCTGTATGGATTATGACATATTGGATTATAATCAAGACAAAATAAGGAAACCAGTGTGTGAAGTTAACACAGGTGGGGTAAAGTTTAATGTGGTAGCTGACTCTGGCTCACCCTTTACTTTGGTCAGCGAAGATGTATGGAAAAATCATTTTCTAAGCAAACTCGGTTCACATTTGGATAAATCAGAGGAAATTGCCAAGAGTTACACTGGAGACAGAATAGACTTCTTGGTTTGTAGAAGTATAGCATTTCAATTCAAAAATAGGAAAGCAAATTGTAAATTGTTTGTGAAACAGAAAGGGCCTTCTGTGTTAGGTTGTGGTGACCAGAGGGAGTTGGCAATCATTTTAAATCTAAATTGTATGGATCCTGTTTTATCGGTCAATGAATTGTGCAGACATTGCAAAACAAAATCTTTTCTGGCGAAGTTGGATTGTTGAATGATTTTGAACACAAAATGGAATTAAAGCACAAGTTACTAACTTGTGTAACGATATATCTGTAAGAGACAGTAGTTAGTGATAGATTCCTTACCTTAGAATATCCCCAGGCGTCAGGCTGGATCCGGAAAGTTTTGCGTAGCAGTACCCTTGCGCGTCGGTAGGCGGCGTCGTGCGGCTCCGCGTCCGTCGTCGGCGTCGTGATCGCCGGGATGACGTCGCGGGCAGTACTTAGACGCCGCCCCTGCGCGCTGAGCGTCAGTTCTGTACACGACTTTCCGCGCCAGGAACGCAGAGCCATGCAAGAAGCTGACACAGGTGTCTGAAAAATACTAGGGCCCTGAAAGGGATGTCCTTAACCCTAGAAATCAGTTCGCAGAACGGGGAGGATGGGTGGGGTGGTAAGGAATCTATCACTAACTACTGTCTCTTACAGATATATCGTTACACAAGTTAGTAACTTGTGCATCTGAAAGAGACACGTTAGTGATAGATTCCTTACCTTAGAATAGATACCCCAGCAATACCAGCCCCGGTGGTGGGTCTGCGAACAAAGATCAGACAAGGAAGTCCTGGAGGACAGAACGGCCAAAGAAGCCGTCCCTCCGGACCTGACTGTCAAGGCAGTAATGCTTAGTAAACGTGTGCAGCGAGGCCCACGTAGCTGCCTGACAGATAACCGGCAGCGGAACACCGCGGCCCAAGGCCGTGGTAGCAGCCGTTGCCCTGGTGGAATGGGCACGCAGCCCAACAGGAGGCTCCTTCTTGGCCAAAGAATAGCAGGTCTTGATGCACAAGGTAACCCAGCGGGAGATGGTCCTCTTGTGCACCGCCCGACCTTTTTGGCGCCCACGTAGCCAACAAAGAGCTGGTCATCCACCCGGAAGTGTTTTGTGCGGTCGATATAGAAGGAGAGCGCACGTTTTGGGTCCAGACGGTGGAGCCTCTCTTCCTCTCTGGAAGGATGCGGAGGCGGAAAGAAGGTGGGCAAAGTGATGGTCTGCCCAATGTGGAAAGCAGTAACCACCTTTGGCAAGAAGGACGGACGCGTCCGAAGAACAACCTTGTCTGGATGAACAGACAGAAAGGGAGGTTTGCAAGAAAGAGCCTGGAGCTCACTCACCCGCCGAGCGGAGGTGATGGCCACCAGAAAGGCTGTCTTTAGAGTGAGAAGACGAAGAGGACAGTTATGCAGAGGCTCAAAGGGAGCGCACATTAAAAAGGTAAGAACCAAGTTCAAGTCCCACTGAGGCATCACAAACGGAACAGGAGGGAAGAGGTGAGTAATGCCTTTTAAGAACCTGTTAACAACAGGGGACTTGAAAAGGGAGGGCTGATCAGGGAGCCTGAGGAAGGCCGAGATAGCACAAAGATAACCCTTGATGGTACCCAGGGCAGAACCCTGTTGGGCCAGAGAGAGAAGGAACAGAAGGACCTCAGAAAGAGGGGCAGAAAGGGGATCCACAGCCTTTGCTGTGCACCATGCCACAAATTTGTTCCACCTGCAGGCGTATACCACCTTAGTGGAGGGACGCCTGGCTGCCAGAATCACATCACAAACTTCGGGAGGCAAGTCGAAAGGAATCAACTGCCGCCGCTCAATCTCCACGCAAGCAGGTGTAGACTGGACAGGTTCGGGTGGAGGACCGTCCCCTGCTGCTGCGACAGAAGATCCTCCCGAAGAGGCAGACGGATCGGGGATCTATGCTCATATTGAGTAGCTCGGGATACCAAACTCTTCGAGCCCAGTCCGGAGCCACAAGAATGACTTGGGCCCGGTCGTGCCGAATCTTCTTCAACACTCTGGGTAGAAGTGGTATAGGCGGAAAGGCGTACAACAGACCGCAACTCCACTCGCGACGAAAAGCGTCGCCGAGCGAGTGCCGCCTTGGAAATTCCAACGCGCAGAACTGATGACATTGCGCGTTCTCTTCGGTGGCGAATAGATCTAACCAAGGCTCTCCCCACTGTAGAAAGAGTCCTTGCGCCACTTCCGAGTGAAGACGCCATTCGTGATCCATCATGCACCTGCGGCTGGAGTTCGTCCGCCCTGGCGTTCAGAGAACCTGCCAGGTGTTGAACCATCAGGAACATGCCCTGATGTTCCAGCCATGTCCAGAGGCGCAGAGCCTCCTGACAAAGGGTCCAAGACCCCACCCCGCCCTGTTTGTTGCAGTACCACATGGCGGTGGTGTTGTCTGTGAACACCTGCACTACCTTCCCTTTGACAGAGGGAAGGAATGCCTTGAGTGCAAGCCGGATCGCCCGGAGCTCCAGAATGTTGATATGGAGCCGGGACTCCGCCGGAGACCAGAGGCCTCTGATCTCCGCCTCTCCCATGTGACCGCCCCATCCCAGAAGGGACGCGTCCGTCACAACTGTATGCTCTGGCTGGGGAAGGAGAGGGATCTGCCCATGACCCATTGCCGGTTCGAGAGCCACCACTGCAACTGTTTTGCAGTCCCCTCCGAGATCTGGACGTGATCGGACAGGTTGCCCTGGTGCTGCGCCCACTGGAACTTCAGGTCCCACTGCAGAGCCCGCATATGCCATCTGGCATGATTGACCAGCAGGATGCAGGAGGCCATGAGGCCCAGCAGCCTCAGGGTCATCCTTACCGAAACCCAGGATAAAGGCCGAAAGATCGGAATCATAGCCTGAATATCCCGGACTCGCCGTTCGGGAGGATAGGCCCGAAACTGCGTCGTGTCCAGAACTGCTCCGATGAAAAGGAGCTGTGGAGAAGGAATCAGATGCGACTTCGGCACATTGATGGAGAACCCCAGCGAGTGCAGGAGTTCGGCCGTAGTCTGGAGGTGGGAGACGACTGCCTGGGACGAGCCCGCCTTCAGCAGCCAGTCGTCGAGGTAGGGGAAGACTGAAACCCCTGCCCGGCGCAGATGAGCTGCGACCACCGCCATCACTTTCGTGAACACCCGAGGGGGCACTGGTAAGGCCAAAGGGGAGCACGGTGAACTGAAAATGCTCGGGGCCTACCGTGAACCGAAGGTAACGCCGGTGGGCCGGCAGGACGGGGATGTGGAAATACGCGTCCTGCAAGTCCAACGCTACCAACCAGTCTCCTGGGTCGAGGGCAGTCAAGACCTGAGCTAGGGTGAGCATCTTGAACTTCTCCTTCCGGAGGAAGCGATTGACGTTCCAGAGGTCCAAGATAGGACGCATGTCCTCCTTGTCCCTTTTGGGCACCAGAAAGTAGTGGGAGTAGCAACCACGCCCTACTTCTGGGGTCGGAACATGCTCGATGGCCCTCTTGGCCAAGAGGGCCGTGACTTCCTTCTGTAGAAGCACCAAGTGATCCCCTGACATGCGGTGGAATTGAGGTGGCATGGCTGGGGGGTGGTCTCGAAGGGGAGGGAGTAGCCCCTTCGGACAATGTCCAAGACCCACCTGTCCGAGGTGATGGTGCGCCAGTGGGGAAGGTGATGGCGGACCCTGCCCCCTACTGGCGTGCTGTGCACCTGAAAGGAGGGACTAGGAGGGCTTGGAGGCCGCGGACGGGTTGGAGGTGGTGGCCTGACCCGCACGCTGGTTGCCCGATCCGCCACGGCGGAATCCACGTCCTCGGCCACGCGAAGACGCCTGCTGCGCGGGCCGGTGGCTGGGCTGCTGACGTGAAGAGGCGCCCTACCGTGGCCACGATAGGGGCGAAAAGCAGAAGGCAGCGGAGGGCGTGTAGCAGTAAGGCCCAGGGACTTGGCAGTAGCCCGTGAGTCCTTAAAGCGCTCCAACGCATGGTCTGCTTTGGACCCAAAAGACCGACTCCATCAAAGGGCATGTCCATGAGAGTATTCTGGACATCCCCTGAAAAACCAGTGGTTCTCAGCCAGGCGTGGCGTCGGAGCGCCACCGTCGTTGCAATCGATCTGCCCAGCGAGTCGGCGGTGTCAAGGCCACAACGGATAGTGTATTTGGCCGCATCCCTTCCTTCCGCAATGGCGCGGGAAAGCAGTGCCTGGACCTCCTCAGGGCACTGGGGCAAAACATCCGCCACCGAATCCCACAGGGAGTGGGTATATCGGCCCAAAAGACAAGCGGTGTTAACGGACCGCAAGCCAGCACTGGAGGAAGAAAAACCTTTCTTCCCAAACTGATCCAGGCGTTTGGATTCCCTATCCGGAGGGGCGGTAGGGAAGGCGGTTTGGGAAGCGGAGGCCTGGACAACCAAGCTCTCAGGAGTGGGGTGGACAGAAAGAAACAGGGGGTCGCCCGGAGCAGGGCGATGGCGTCGTGACACGTTCCGATCCACAGGAGCCCCTGTGTTGGGCTTGGACCAGGCGCCCAAAAGAACGTCAGTGAGGGCGTCGTTAAACGGCAGCACAGTCTCCGCAGAGGAGGCTGCCGGCTGAAGCACCTCTGTCAAGATGTTAGGCTTGACCGTCAAAGTAGGGAGCTGGAGACGTAAGGCCCCAGCAGCCCTACGCAACACCGTACCAAAATTGGCCCCCTCCTCCGTAGCCACGGGAGGAGACAGCATGCCAGTGTCAGGGGAAGTATCCAGACCACTGGCCTCCCTAGACTCTCTGTCCAGTCCTCATCAAACTGACAGTTGCGCGTCAGAGGGTCATCAGACCCCTCCCAGTCCTCCTGGTCCTCCTCTGGTGCAAAATAAGGAGGAGGAGGGACATTTGGGACCCAAGGTCCCATCGGCGCCGGAGCCGGCGTCGAGCGACGTCGCTCCGGGTCCATGTCCGGAGCCGGAAGGAACTGGGGACGACGCCGCCCGGAGCCCAGGGCGGCGTCGAGAACGGCACCGGAGACATCGGCGCCGGCGGAGGCGTGGTTAGGTCGACCGGCGTCGATGGGGGTTGTGGAGCCGGGATCGAGGCCGGGGCCGGAGCCGGAGCCGGGATCGAGGCTGGAGGCACGGGCGACGCCGGGGCCGGAGCCGTCGGCGACGCCGGAGCAACCCCATCAGGGCCCGTGGGGCCCGAAGGCGCACCGGAGGGGCCTGAAGGCCCGAAGAGGCGGGCCATGGCCGACAGGAATTCCTGTATTTTGGCCGGATCCGCCCCCGAACCCGGGAAGGGCGGGTATGACGGGGCGACTCCACAGGCATGTCCGGGGCCGCGGGGACGGTGCCGGGAGGGGCCTCAGCCGAGTCGCGAGACCGGCGGGCGAAGTCCTAGAGCGATGATGCTTTTTGGACTTTTGTGCTTCGACTTACCGGACGAAGAAGACTTCGACGCCGACGACCGGTGTGGACTCCGCGATCGACCCCTGGACCTCTCACGCGACCGGGCCTTCCGCGGAGCCGAATGCCGGGCCTCGAGGAGCTTTCGAGACCGCTCTCGCAAAGCTTTCGGGTGGAGGGCCTGGCAGTCGGTACAGGACGCCGTGTCGTGGCCTCGGCCGAGGCAGAAGAGACACTCCCGATGCGGGTCGGTGACGGACATCATCCGCGCACAGGCGCCGCATCGCTTGAAGCCGGGCATCCCTACGACACCTCGAAAGATGGAAAAACAGTGAAAAATCACCAAAAAGTATGGTCAAAAAATGACCAGGGCACTGCTCTTCCCGGATCTGCGCTTGCTGGCGCGGAAAAAGAAGAACTGACGTCAGCGCGCAGGGGCGGCGTCTAAGTACTGCCCGCGACGTCATCCCGGCGATCACGACGCCGACGACGGACGCGGAGCCGCACGACGCCGCCTACCGACGCGCAAGGGTACTGCTACGCAAAACTTTCCGGATCCAGCCTGACGCCTGGGGATATTCTAAGGTAAGGAATCTATCACTAACGTGTCTCTTTCAGATATCTACTGCAGTACCATGTGTACACACGGTTAAGCACTTGCCCATACCCATCAAGGAAGAAGTATACATGGAGTTGCAGAAATTAGTTGATGCTGGCATAATTGAACAGGTGGAACCCACAGAATGGGTTTCTCCATTGGTGGTCATAAAACGACCCAATGGAAATGTTAGATTATGCATTGATCGTAGAGAACTAAATACAAATATTCTGGTGGACCAGTTCCCATTACCCTGCATTAATGAGATGTTTGTAGTTACGAAAGGAAAGTGTTGGTTCTCAACCATAGATCTAAAATCTGCCTATCATCAGGTGCCTTTACACGCAGACAATAAGAAACTCACAACGTTCATCACACCTTTCGGATGCTTTCAATTTACCAGGGTATTTCAAAGAATAATGACAAACATCTTTAAAGGGCTGGTAGGTATAATGGTTTTCCAGGTTATCCTGATTATGGGCAGAAACAAAATGGAACATGATGCAAGACTGAAACAGGTCCTGGAAATTCTAAGTGTGAAGGGGTTAACCATAGAATTCATAAAGTGTAAATTTGCACAGAATAACGCTGTTTATTTGGACCACAGTATTTGCAAAGATGGTATCAAACCCAAACTGGGACTAGTTGATGCTATTAAGAATGCATCCAGTCCAACAGGAAAGGGTGATATCAGAGCTCTTCATGGGCTTAGAGAATATTATTCAAAATTCATTAAAAACAATTCTGAGAAAACTTACTACATACGGCAATCACTCAAATGAAGGGTGACATTTGCTTGGACTAAGGTGTGCCAAGAATCCTTAGAAAATTTAAAGAAACAATTTGCAATGCACCTTTTCTAAAAGGTTTTGATCCCACTTGCAAAATTATAGAAACCATAGATGCAAGGAATAAAGGACTAGGCGCTGTTCTTTCACAAGGTGATAATGAACGTAATGAATGGGTGGTTGCGTTTGCTTTATGTTCCCTTACATCTGCTGAAGAAAGATTATGTGATCGAGCTCTGACTTACTTCCATCTGTATGTGGGGGGTTTCCATGCTCTGCTATGATCTGATCAGAAGCCTCTTACAAAAATATTGACTACCACTAGCTTACAAAATGAATCCCCAAGATTAAGTAGAATTTCAGTAAAATTACTGGATTTCACCTATGATGTTAAATACTGGAGGGAGTCAAGAACAGGGTAGCAGATTTTCTAAATAGATTGCCTTTACCCACCGCAAAGAAAGATGGAATGATGCAAGAGGGTGACAAAGTAGCATTGCTATTTGATGGTGGTTTAGAAGGCATCTCACTTACACAGTGGAAAAACCATATGATTAAGGATGATTGTTTAAAAAATATTGCAAGTTACTTAACTAAAGGGTGCACTAATAAAGGTAATCTTAAATCAGAAGAATGAATGTTTTGGGAAGTAAGGAATGGGCTGTGTATTGAGGATAACATGTTATTTAGATGTGGAAGGGTGGTTCCACATGTCACCGTAAGGAAGAAGTTACTAAAATTATGCCATCAGAGACATCTTGGTGTATCCAAAGTGAAATACAATTATTGGTGGCTGGGTCTTGACAAGCAAATTGGGATTATAGTTTGTGAACGCGCTGAATGTAACAATTCAGATAAGTGTCTCAAGACCTTTAAACCACCTTTAAGTCCAATTGAGAGTCCAAATACGTCATAGGAGAGAATTGGTGTGGATGTTGTAGGACCAGTGGAATGTACTGATGGTGAGTTCATGTACATTTTAGTACTTGTGAACCACTTTTCAAAATGGCCAGCAAGTTGTGCGCAGTGCTGATTGAACAAGCATCATTACATTTTTGGACAAAATCTTCATGAGGGAAGGGCTACCAAAATGTGTCATCACGGATAACTGCCCACGATTTTTGTCTGCTTGTGTGAAGATATTTTCGGAATGTAATGCTATTGTGCACAAAACTAAATCTGTTTATCACCCCGAAGGAAATGGTTTAGTTGACCGCTTTAACAGGGTGCTCAAAGGAATATCCAAATGTCCAAAGATAATAAATTAGATTGGGAAGGTGAGATTTGTAAATTAATTTTATCACTCCAAGCTTTATTACTGGCAACAGTCCATTTACAATGATGGCAGGAAGGCAGGTTTTAAGCAAGGATTTGAGTTAGATGACTTCTTTCAAACAAGCAGAATGGTCTTCAGAACTTGTGAGAAAGAATATCACCTTGGCCCAAAAATCTTACAAGGAATGTTATGACAAAAAGTATGGATAAAAAACAGTGGTGATGAAGTGTGGTGATTGGGTTAAAGTAAGAAAGAATAAGAAAGTCAAGAAAGGTGAAAGCAGATTTTCACAAAACATGTGTATCCGTGAATTTTTTTGTAATTCAGTTAAACTAAGCGATGGGAAGGTTTGGCACATGAGCAGAGTGGCAAAATGCCATCCTAGTGAGAAGTTAACGGACTACAAATCTAATAGTAATGATTGGTTGGATTTTGGTTAAGAGGGGAATGATCCAAGAGATTTGAATGGTGAAGTGGATGATGGTTCGTGTGACGTGCCAGTTTTTATTGGTTCACCAACTAATGGTGATTGCGAACAAGGAAACAAGCTTGGTGTGTCTAAAAAGTTGGACAAAACTAATACCTGCCAAAGCAAAAAGGGTAGGTTTGGTAGAGTCATTACCAAACTGACGAAATATGAGGACTATATTATCAATGTTTAGTCCATTGTTGTTGGCATGTTTCTGTATATTAATGTCATATGAAACTAATGCTTTTTAGGTCTCGCGCCTAGCGTTGCACTGCGCAGCAGTGCTCGCACAGCACGAGACATTTAGTAGCTGAAAAACGGGGATTCAGCACTGACCTAGGAATCGCACACGCTCGTGCGATTCCTTTTGTGCTACCCCATTGGCCTTTGCGTGCGTCTTTTTATAAAAGACTGCACGCAATTGGCCAAAGGCGGGCGCATTGCTCCGCCCATGGCCTATTGGGGTCTATTACGCGCTTGGTGCGCGTAATAGACACCAATAGGCCATGTGATTTCAATTATCGTGCCCAGACACGGGCGCGATAATGGAAACCAGATGGCTCGCTGTCGCGTGCGTGCGCGCCACTCGCGGTCGTGTTTTTTTTAGGTTTTTTTTAACAATAGCGATCGCTTTCGCGATCGCTTTCACTGCCGCTTGTTCTGGTTGTCATTTCCTCTCTTTTCCCCCTGCCCTCCATCTTCGATCTACTTTTGTACTCTCCCTCACCATTTCTGTCAGGATTTTCTGCTCTTCATGTTCTTCAGACATAAAAGACCAGACAGGGCCTTAGCTACACATGGTGCAGCAGGTGCAGCGGCACCGGGCATCAAGTCCCCTGCACCCCTATTATTACTGTCTTCTACTACTCAGTCAGTGCCCGGGGACATAGGGGCCCTTAGCGCCCTGGCTGCACCACTGAGACCGGAAATGGTCGAGGGAGAAAACTAATGGGGGCGTGGAGGGCGAGAGAAAAGGAGGAAGAGAGCGCGAGCTCTTCGGCGGAAGGAAGGCGGCAGACTGCGCGAGGCAGACCTCAGACCCACGCTAGCCCGAGGTATGTACCTTGTGAAATCAGTAGGGCGAGACAGACGGCAGCATTTCTGTCTTTCTTAGAGCAACTTCCCATGGATTTCTTTCCGGGCAAACCATCTTTGCTTTCAGGAGGCCCTGTCACTTGCCATTATAATCCGCACCGGGGAAGACAGATGGAGGGAGGGACGGAAGAGGGGAGGAGGCAAGCAGGCCTCTCGATTCACACAGGAAACCAGAAACAGACCAGGCGATGCTGTGGGGCCTGCGTGTCCAGACCGCACACGGACCAACTGTTTAGCTCTCACTGGGATTCAGTGGCCCAATGTAACTAGCATGTCAAAGCCAATGAGCCTGACTCTGCTCGTAGGTTTTTATATGCGCGCTGTGGGGCTTATTATTTACAAGCCTCTTGCACCGTCGGTAGTCACTTTTAAAATGGGGAAAAAGTGATGTACCGGCGGCGCACGGGGCTTGTAAATAAGCCCATGTGTGTATACCACATGGAAAGAGGTCGCCTTGAGGCATGGGAATAAGGAGTTTTAACGTTTGGAAGGGGAGGGCCACCCCCATGCCTGGTCACGCTTTATAACATTGCATTTGCACTTCCGGCTCCTTTGGGTAGGGTCCACAAACTCCTTCTACGAGCCCTGATTGGGAGACTCCCATTCACCGGAAGCATTAGGCCGCACTTCCCCCTGCTGTGTTGCCGGACCATTGGCATAGCAAGGATGCAAGGGGCCAAAGTGCATGCCCGTAAAATGGCCCCCTTTACCGCTGTTTAGCTAGCAAAATAAATAATAATCAGGGTTGAGTAGGTCCCTTAGGTCTCTAGGCCCTCTAGCCAATGCACCTGCTGCACCATTGATTAAAGCACCCTTGTGCAGGACCTGTATGTCTCGCACAGACTGGGTCTGGCCAGCTGCTTCTCTTGCAGGACTTTACCACTGTGAGAGGTTAGGAGGCTAATGGAGGCTGGCAAGAGTGGATCGTCCACTTTGGCCTTCATCAGTGAACAGTGCTGAACCAGAGCCTCTAACATGATCTCCCCAGAAGGCTTGTGGAGTGTCAGATGGACGGGGCGGCTGATGTCAAGCACCCCTGGGGCAGCTGGACCTGGATGGGTGCAACCCTGAAAAGAGGCTGACAAGGCATGGCAGACCTCATGAGGATAGGCGGGCTCATGAGATGGGATGAGGCTGTGGGCCTTCCGCGCCAAGGGATTGTCGCTCAGCCCAAGAATATAACTTTCCCCCATTATGGCGTAGGTTAGAGGGTGGGTAGGTATGTTATCCTGCTACCCTAAGAACTAGAGAGTGATGGCGGTAAATCTTGTGGAGGCTAACAGGTTTACGCACACTGGCAGCTGTCTGTAACCAAAGAGCGCTTGCTGGCTGCTGAATTCTTCCACACTGGAAATAATGCCCGCAGTCTTCGAACATCTAGCTTTTGGCTTTCCTACCTTTGGAAATTCATAGGACACTGCAGCAATTGAAGGTGAAACAAGATAGAGGAAAGACACGCTGAGATTTCTAGTTCGTTGCTGAGCTGGCGAGGAGCCCTGGTTGGCTATTGGAGGTTCAGTGGAACAGCAATGCTAAGTTAGCATAGGCTGCCCAGATGATCTGCTCAGCATGTGTACTGGACTATTGCCTGGGGAGTGAAAATGCATTGCGCCTAAGAGAGCGCATTACTCGTGCATGTGACAGGTTGATTCTGAAGGTGGACTTCCTTGGAGAACCCTGTAAGGGAAAATGTCTGACAGCAAAATACCTTGCAACATGGAAATGCTGAAATCACCTTCTGGTGTCCTCGTTCTTCCATTTATAATCCTATTAGAGTTACCTGCTGCAGGATAGGTTCCTATTAGATGGAACAACTGTTTATCTGACATTTTAAAACTAGCTTTGCAGTTTAGGGCCAGATTAGGAGCTAAATTGACAGATACACGTGCTCTCTGCCTCTGCTCACTGTCCCTGTCCCGTCTGCCCTCCCCCTGTACTCCGTGCCTGTTCTACCCTTGGGGTCTCTTCCACCTCTCCTCTCTGCCCTGCGGCTCTCTGTCTCTACCCTTTATACCCTCGGGGTTCACTGTGCACTGTCTTTTCACGTGCTCTCTGCCTCCTGCACTTCCTGTCACATTCACCTTCACGCTGCCCTAGGTTTCTGCTTCCTTTCCTCCCTGCTCTCTGCCCCGACCCCTCTCTGGCACCAGTGGCACTCTAGTTAGTGCTAGATCATTAAGTCGCATGTCATAAAGGGTCCAGACTTCCATTCTTTGCTTAGGAAGTCTGTACATTCACATCCTTGGAGGACGTCCCCAATATTTTGTATTCTCATTTTTGGTTTGCTTTACTTTTATAGTTATTGTGGCAAGCTGCAGGAACATAAGTTACAGGGGTATTGTTACATTGCTTTGACCCAATTAAATGTGCAAATTTCTCTGCCAAAGGGGTGCTTTTGTTCTATCTTCGTCTATTCCCAACCAAATGCTACATCTAAACCGATGAAATATTACTAGGTGATCAACACTAGTGTACAGCAGGCACTAAATATGTTACAATCAGTCTAACTTGACGCTTGTTTAATTTGTTGAATGTGTGAGGTTTTTGCTAATGTGGCAGAAGAAATTAAGATTCGTGCATGGTGCTAAATAATGTACTGCCCCATTTTCTTTATTGAAAGTAAGTTAGGTTTCAACATTGGTATGTATTTTTTCTGTAGATATCCTTTTCTTAATTAGTTTCATATCATTGATTTGCAGACTGTGGGACTGATTCAGTATGTCATAAGCGCCAGTGGTTCTGCAAATGCATCTTCGTTCTACAGTTATTTTTCGTTCCAAAATCTTACTCTGATCAACACTGTACAGTGTAGTTCTTATGATCTTTAAAGTTAACAAATGTATGTGTCTTGTTTCTCCATGGCGCCTGCTTAGCTTTGCCAATGCTTGTTGTTTTTTAGCACCCAGAGAGTAGCGCCTAATTACTGGTAAGTTTCCACTGGTGTGTTGAAGTGTTTGGTCTTTGAACTATCTTCTTTTTTCCCGGCTCATGTTGAACATGTATGTTTTGTTTGCAGCTCCTCCTTGCTTGGGTCTGAAATTGAAGAGACATTTGTGCTTTTCCGACATTATTTAGTGGAAGCCACGTGTTTTGATTTTGTGAATATGTACGCAATGAAAAGCCGCCTTTCTTTGTAATTATGTTTCATCATTTTTATACTTGGGAACACAATCCACACAAATGCACCCCACACCATGCCACATAATTCCAGTCTGCATATTTTCACTCAACGCAACACACTTCCACGCCATGCAATTCAACTCTACACATTTCCATTCCACACCACATAATTCAACAAACCACATAATTCAAGTCAACACATCACATACATCCAATCCACAACACAGAATTCCACATATCATACAATTCAACAGCACACCACATAATTAACCACTACATACCACTCCACAACACAAAATACCATTCCACGTGATTACACTCCATGACACACAATCACACTCCACAAAATTCCAGTACACTCAACACCACAATTACTATACACAATTCCACTGCACATAATGCCACATAATTTGACTCCACAAATCCACAACACACAATTCCACAACTAACAATTCCAGTCTAACCCACATAATTACACTCCACACCACATACATCCACTCCAAACCAAAACGCAAGAGTAAAAGACATTGCCATTTACAACGCCAATAGCTCTAACTCTCACAAATGTGAGACCTATTGCATTGCAAATGCTTGTTTTCTTTGTACAGGGTTGTCTCTTATGTTGTGTGGTATTTATGCCAGTGTTAATGCTTTAGGCTTTTATGCACAATTTTATTTATCATGATGCAAGGCACTCATGCCATTTTAAATGTTTTCTGTATTTTCAGATTTGTGAGAGGAAGATGTGTTGTAATGATGTAATGTAGTTTGCATCACAAGCCTGAGGTTTAGGCATTGTGAAGCAAACAGGTTCTTCCAATGTCATTGGTCCAATGCATCACACCACACTAGAATTCCACTGGTGACAGTTCAACTGTGGAAGTGGTGGAGTTGTCATGAGATGCTGGGGGAGCAGGACGTGTCTAGGGCTGTAAGAAATAAACGTAGTTTGTACCTATATAATGTATGCAGTCATTATTACAGAGGTGGGGAAGTTTCCTGTGTGCCCTGGTCCACAGCCTCTGCCTCACTTTTTCCCCTGCTCAATCCACATATTCGGGAGAATCAGAGTAAAGGGAGTCTCTGAGATTTAGGATATTGTAATGTTGAGAGCAGCTGGTGTATACCAGCTTTAACAGGCCAATGCTGTTCCACCGTCTTCCATGGAGCTCTCAACAGTCCAATGTTCCAATTCTATTTCCAACAATGGAATGCTGGGAGCTACAATGACAACAATGAAGTTGCTGGTACAGACATTCTGGTGCACATTCCTATACATGTCTTTCTATTTCTCCTTGTGTAGTTTAGGACATTCTATCCTCAGTGGGTGGAATGTTCTCACATAATTATAGCCCTTTTGTCTCCGACTGTGACAGTTACTATAGGTCCCTCAGTCTTGTTATAGGGGAAATAGGGACTAGAACAACTGTTATAGCCCTCGGCACCAGGATATGCTGCTATATTCAATGGGTCCACAAATTAATGCAAGCTCTCTCATGTGGCCCTTTGTTACATTGTGAGCTACGGGAAGAAGTGGATGGGGTAAGGTTCCTGTGTGCCCTGGTCCACAGCCTCTGCCTCACTCGTTCCCTTGTCCAATCCCCATATCCGGGAGAAGCAGAGTAAAGAGATACGCTAAGGCATAGAATATTGTAATGTTGAGAGCAGCTGGGGTATACCAGCTTTAATAGGCCACTGCTGCTCCACTGTCTTCAATGGAGCTCTCAACATTCCAATGTTCTAATTCTATTTAGAACATTGGAATGCTGGGAGCCACAGTAATGACAATGAAGTTGCTGATAGAGACATTCTGGTGCCCATTCCTATGCTAGTCTTTTTTTCCTCCCTGCTTAATTTTAGGATATTCTATCGTCAATGGGTGGAATGTTCTAATTCAATTACACCCCTTATGCCTCTTGCTATGACAGTTGTTATAGGTACCTCAGCCTTGTTGCACAAGCTACTTAACTTCAGTAAAGCCTTATCTGGTAGAGACTATCTAGCTGCAGATTCCTTACCTTAGAATTATCCCCCGGCATCAGACAGGACCAGGATTTATTTTTATTTTTTGCAGTACCCCTGCGGGCCAGTAGGTTGCATCATTTGGTTCCGTGTGGCATCATCTACGTCGGAAGTGACGTGCTCGGTGCCTAAATAGGTGCCACCCAAGCGTGCTGACATCAGTTACTTTTTGCTACTTTCCACTCCAGAAGGACAGAGCGACAAAGTACACTGACAACTGATGTGAAAAACTAGGGCCCTGAAAGTGGAAAGCCCTGTCCCTAGAAATTTGTTTGCAGAGCGGGGAGGATGGGTGGGTCGGTAAGGAATCTGCGGCTAGATAGTCTCTCTCTACTAGAAAAGGCGTTACCGAAGGCAAGTAACTTGTTCATCTGATAGACTTCTAGCCACAGATTCTTACCTTAGAATAGATATGCGAGCAATACCTCCCCGGAGGTGGGTCTGGGGACCAATTTCACACGAGGAAGTTCTGCAGGACCGAATGGGCAAAAGGCCCATCCCTATGGACCAGACTGTCCAGGTAGTAGTGCTTGGTAAACATGTGCAGGGAACCCCACGCTGCTGCCTTGCAGATGTCCAGGAGTGGAACTCAGCCTGCTAATGCAATGGTGCAGCTTTAGCTCGGCTGGAATCAGCACACAAACCCTCAGGGTTTCTTAACCAATACATAGCAGATTTTGATACAGAGCACGATCCATCGTGAGATTGTCCTCTTTTGTACGGGCGGTCCTTGCTTTGCTCCAACATACCCCACAAGAGCTGGTATGCCACCCGGGAAACTCTCTTGTGCGGTCAAGATAGAACAACAATGCTCCCTTTGGACCCAAATGGTGGAGGAATGAAGCAGAGCATAAAAAGTAGACAGAGTGATGGACTGACCTACGTGAAAGGGAGTGACTACTTTCAGGAGAAAGGAAGCTCTCATACAAAGTGCCAGTTTGTCTGGATTGATGTTCAGATAAGGAGGATTGGATGACGAGGCTTGAAGCTCACGGACCCTCAAGCAGATGCTATAGCCACCAGGAAGGATGTCTTGATGGTAAGGACCTTGAGAGGGAAATTGTGCAGGGACTCAAAGGGAGTGCATACAAGGAAAGTGAGGACGAGATTGAGGTTCGACTGGGGCATAATAAAAGGGAGAAGGTGGACACAAATTTTGTAAACCTTTTAGAAAAAGATTTCTTTGAAGATGGATGGCTGATCAGGCAACTGCAGAAAAGCTGAAATGGGAGAGAGATAGCCCTTCAGAGTGCCCAGAGCAGAGCCCTGCTGAGCAAGAGGATGAAAAGGAGAACCTGAGAAACAAGGGCAGAAAGGGGAAACGATCTGTCTTTCTGTACACCATGCTATACATTTTCCCCAATGGCAGGTGTATACAGTCTTGGTGGAGGGGCGCCTGGCTGACAAAACGTTAGAGACTTTGGGAGGAAGGTCGAAAGCAGCCAACTGTTGCTGCTCAATCTCCATGCAAAGGCAGAGTGTTGACCAGTTCGGGTGGAGAACCCTCCCCTGCTGCTGCAACAGAAGATCCTCCCGAGGGGGCAGTCTGATCAGATGCCTGATAGCCATGCTCAACAGCTCTGTACACTAGACTCTTCAAGCCCAGTCCGGAGCCACAAGGAAAACTTGGGCCTGGTCGTTCCTGATCTTCTTGAGAACTCTGGGCAGGAATGGTATGTGCGGAAAGGCATACAGGAAGCCAGAGCTCCACTCAAGATGAAAAGCGTCTCCTAGCCAGAGCCGCCTTGGAAACTCCAGCGTGCAGAACTGCTGACACAGAGCGTTCTCAGCGGTGGCGTATAGATTTAACTAATGCTCTCCCCACTGCTGAAAGAGACCTTACACCACCTCCAGAAGGAGACTCCATTCGTGATTCGCTAGGCATCTGCAGCTGAGTTTGTCCGCTCTTGCGTTCAGAGAGCCACCAGATGTTGAAACACCAAGCAAATGCCCTGATGCTCCAGCCATGTCCAGAGACGCAGGGCCTCTTGACAAAGGGTCCATGACCCCACCCTGCCCTGTTTGTTGCAGTACCACATTACGGTGGTGTCTGAGAACATCTGCACTAGCTTTCCCTTGATGGAAGGTAGAAAGGCTTTCAATGCCACCCGAATCGCCCGGAGCTCCAACCGGTTGATGTGGAGTCAGGATTCTGCAGGAGACCAGAGGCCTCTGATCTCTACCTCTCCCAGATGGCCGTCTCATTCCAGGAGTGATGTATCTGTCACTACTATTAGATCTGGGCGGGGAAGGAAGAGGGGTCTGCGCTGACTCAAATGCGGCTCGTTAACCACCACTGCACATCCTTTGCAGTTTCCTCCGAGATCTGGACCATGTCAGAGAGATTCTCCTGATGCTGTGCCCACTGGAACTTCTGGTCTCACTGCAGAGACTGCCAATGGGCATGTGTCACAAGCAGGATGCAGGAGGCCATGAGACCCATCAGCCTCAGTCAGTCTCACCGAAATCCGCGATAGAGGCTGAAACATCGGTATCATAGCCTGAATATCCTGGACTCGCTGTTCGGGAGGATAGGCCTCGAAACTGCATTGTGTCCAGAACAGCTCCGATGAAAGGGAGCAATTGAGAGGGAGTCAGGTGTGACTTCGGCATGTTGATAGAGAACCCCAGCGAAGGCAGGAGGCCTACCGTAGTCTGGAAGTGGGGCGAGCTCGCCTTCAACAGCCAGTCGCTGAGATAGGGGGAAGACTGATACCCCTGGTCTCTGCAGATGAGCTGCAACCACCGCCATCACCTTAGTGTACACCTGAGGGGTGCTGGTAAGGCCAAAGGGGAACACAGCGAATCGAAAGCTCTTGGGACCTGCCATGAACCGCAGGTAGCGCCTGTGGGCAGGCAGGACAGGGATGTGAAAAAACGCGTCGTGCAAGTCCGTTACCATCCAGTCTCCTGGACCCAGGGCATACTGGACTTGAGCTAGAGTGAGCATTTTTTACTTTTTCTTGAGAAAGAAATCGAGAAAGCGCAGGTCGAGGATAGGACGAAGACCAAAAAGTAGCGGGAATAGAAACCATGACCTATTTCTGGTGTTGACTTCCTTGGCCATCACTTCCTGGTGGAGAAGCGTTGGATGGTCCTCTGTCAGCCTGTCGCAAGTAGGTGGCAAGGCGGGGGGTAGACTCGAAGGGGAGGGGGTAGCCTTTTTCGAATGATCTGCAAAACCCACCTGTCTGATGTTATTGACCGCCAGTGGGACAGGTGATGGCAAATCTTGTCGCCCACTGGGTGCCCATGACGGTAACAGGGCAGATTAAGAAGGTTTGGAGGAAGTGGTAGCTGGGGGAGGGTTTGGGGGGGAGGGGGGGAGGAAGAGGGGGACTAGTGCTGCAGATTCCTTACCTTAGAATAATCCCCAATCGTCAAACTGGATCCGGAAACTTTTCTTGAGCAATACCCCTGTGCGCTGGTAGATGGCGTTGTTGGGCTCTGCATGGGGGCGGCGGTCGCGCCGGAAGTGATATGCGTGGTGCCGATATAAGTGCCACCCCGTGTGCTGATGTCAGTTCTTTTCTTTCCGCACCAGTCAGCGCAGTTCCGGTAGGAGCTACTCCTTAGTTGGTTTTTGACTAACCTTTTTCAACGTTTTGTCAAAGTTTTTTGAACGTCCTCTAAGAAAGTCGGCTTGAAGCCCTGCAGCGCCTGTCACCACTTGATGTCGGTGACTGCTCCGCAGCTTCTTTGCCTCTGGTGCCTCGAGGGCGACCATGACCCGAAGGCCTGCTCCAATTGACGCGCCATGCACCCGAAGGCCTTAAGGGAGCGATTTCTCAAGCTCCGGGTTGCTCAACGTGTAACGGCGCAACGCTCCAGAAAACGGTCGAGACAAAGGTCTTGGGAGTGGTTGCGGAGTCAGCGATCCTGCTTGCACTCAAAGTCGTTGGGCTATTCGGATAAGTCCTGCAACAAGAAGTCGAAGCGTGCTTCGACATTACCCCGTCCATCAGCTGACGAGGGAGCGTCGCTTGAGGCCCGACTCCGTGGTTGGCCAGCGCCGACTCCACGCCTCCCTGAATTTCCAAATAAATGTATTAAAAAAATTCAGAAAATGAATATCCATCATTTTAACTTTCTACTTCCTATATCAAATATATACTGAGTAAAAATGTGCATGAAAAAAAGAGACAGGATGATACCACTTTCATACATTCCAAAATGTTCTCTTTACAAATATTTTCTCTTGAAGCACAACTTGTGTCACAGTTTTGCTTTCTCAGCACTGGTATCAAATATGAGAGTAGGATGCAACATATATCACAAAATTATGTTAACAGGGCAGAAACAGGATGCTTGATGAACCGCGTTCATAGGCAACAATCGAATGAATGTATAAAAGCAAGCAATTAGAAATTAGAGCAACATGAACATAAAAAGCATAACCTTCATACAGCGCTTCCTATACTTTGGATAGGGAAAGGTGGATTATCAAGTTCTTGGTGGCTTACAATATTGTAAATGATTTTAAAATAAAACCGACTTGCCACAAATTGTTATGCGATTTCATTTGTTCTGGGACAGGCAGGCAAATTAATAGTGGAATTTGAGCAGTTACAAGCCACCTCTCGGAGGTGACAAGTTTTTTAATGGAATCATTCTGTAAACGCTGGGCTTTATGTAGAAAATAGTACATACCTGTCAATTTGCACATTCGGTTCAAGAGCAAGCTAAAGCAATCATTGCATGAACACTGCAGGCTAAAGATATGAGATTATAAAGAACAGTGGTCCCCAAGTGCTATACAAAAGAAATCAAACTCTGGGTATACAATTAGTTCCCAGGAAGAGTAGTACACAATCAGTAATTTATTCAAACAGAAGATAAAAACAAGTTTGAGGGGTAACAACTCCCCTTTTTTTGTGGGTATGGCAACAACAGGTTTTTTGTTTTTTTAACAGGCAACAATTTTGTGAAAAAAGATTACATAAAATAACAGTGTCACACTTAATATTCCAACATCACTACTGCACCCAAGGAACCAATTAAACAGACATGCGGGACAGAGTGATTCAGTTGACGACGTTTTGATCCATTATCAATAGGGGATCATAATCAGGACAATTAACAGTTTGCCTGAACCCATATTACATATACGTTAAAGTTAAAAACCTCAATGTAACCTGGCAGTTCTGGGCAAGAATTGGTCCAATATGGGGACATAGAAGGCGTCCACTTACCAGGGAAGCGAGATGATAATAAACAATATGCCTAAGGGAAAAGGAAGATGCCCTGATTGGGAGTATGGGCCAGCACCACTTCCAGAGCCCAGAACAGGAACCTGTCTCAGGAGACACGGGTTCAAGATATGTAGCAAAAGATTTCTTTAGACTATGTACAGGGAAACGACTTGTCGGAACAACCTTGGAAACCTGTGGTGCCATTTATAATTAAAACTTCATAACAACAATCAAGTTAAACAGCTGGGACAGTTTTATGAACAGATCAGTTAGCGCTGCTCCTATAACCAAATGCAATGATCCAAGAAAACTTCAAACTCAAATGAAATCAACAAGTGACATGCAACAACTTAGCCTTCCCATTCTGCAACAAAATTATGTTAATTTAGAGAGGACCTACTGAAATGCATTCCTATTTGACCCAGAGAATCTAAATTTCATCAAGAAAAATTCCTCCCCAGAACACCTTCACCCCCATTACTACAGAAACCTGGGATAAGGATATTATAACTATTTAACCTAATTTTTCCACAGACCCCACCCCACCTTCTCTAGACGAGGATCACTTTTTTGTCCTCTCCTCTAAGGCTACAAATCAAGAACTCCACAATGTACCAGGGCTTGCCCCTACATTCCCCCAAGGTAGATTATGACCACCACCTTACCAAGAAACCTAATGCTGACCCCGAAGTGTTTAACTACTGGTCCTCTCCTTCCTCTCCACAATCCTGGAAATATGCATTACAAACCAACTGGACGACTACACTATCACTAATCATGATTGAGGAGACTTCCAATCTAATTTCTGACCAGGTTCAGCAGAGAAATCTCTCTCCTTAAACCCGCAGACAATGCTCTTCAGTTATTTGTTGAAATAAACTGCCTCCTGATTCTCCTCAACCTGTCCGTGACTTTGGTACTGTTGATCACGAAACCCTCCACCTAGGTGACAGAATGGATACTTAAGGAACAGTGCTCAAATGGTTCTGGTAATGCCTTTCAGACTGCACCAACATAGGCAATTCCTCCTCAAACCCAGTTCTATTCCAAAACAAGTATATCACTGCTTCATCTTTGCCCCTTTACTTTTCAATCATGTGGAGCCTCAAAGTAAGTTCCTTTAAAATCGGGTTTCTCCTTTCCTATGTAAGCAGATCATGCCCAATCATATTACGGACAACCCTTCACCTCTATTAAGAAATTTAAAAACCAGATGGCTAATATGAAGCTCAAGCTTAACTCGCAGAAGACAGAATTTCTCCTGCTCACATTGAAAAAAGGGTAGTAACTATCCTGTGACTAAATAAATCAAATGACGTATGCCTTTCCTAAAACTAGCAATTAAGCAAAATCTCTTGGCTTCAAATGTGAAACTATCGGTACTCCATAATAAGACCTTAAGTTGACAGACCAGGTTTCAGTCATTTCAAGTACAGACTATGGTTGAATAGGTTTGCACCTCTATTGTGGTATGCAGCTGGTGATACTTCACTATAACAGCCATTATCATGTGTTCTTGTGTTTAATTCAATATAAGTAAAACAAAAAGTAAAGAGTATGGTAATGACCTTCTGAATGACTTGTCCAAATGTGACAGAGCTCTCCTCCATGTCATCCTTCATGCTGCAGCTTGCTTTGTTTCAAATACAAAACTAATTCAGTGCATTACACTTGTGCTTTCCTGCCTGTGTTGGGCTTCCTCTGAATGTTGCTCAGCAGATGAGACTGCATGCATTACCCACAAGGTGAACCACCTGAGCATGTATGAATACACGTCACAAACCAACATATCTAACGGGAAACTGAGAAACCAAGCTCTGCTAAAGCTGGAAAATTGTAGATTTAGAAAATCCTTCACACTAAAATAATCCTTCTGTGGTAATGCACCTATGAAATTGAACGTTCTTCTAGTACAAGTACCTCAAATAGTACTTCGTGAAACACCTTACATGAGCTGCAGTCAACACCTGAACATTAGTCAAAATTAGATGCTAAATGCCTCTCCTTCATGCACTATTATTCTGTAAAATCCTATTGATAATGTAATGTTTTATTTCCACCAGTGCTTTGTTTCACTGCACTATTTTGTAAAGCACTCCTTGACCCCAAATTAATTGGATTGAAGCTCAGAACATTCTAGCTATCCACCCAGTAACTCCAAATGAACAGTAAGGGAATGATTTACACTTAATGGGAGAAGAGGGAAGGATCTTAACCAGCAGCTATGTATTATCTGCATTGTCGAAGAATTTCAACCGAAATGACAAAGTGATCAATAACTAGGCATTTACAAAAATATTGGAGCATCTTGTGACATAAAACAGGTAAATCCTATTGATGAGATCAGTATGGTTGACTGATCAAGTAGATTCAGCATTCAGACCCAGCCACTAACCCCCTCCATTCGAATTTGTGTGCCAGCTCATGCTGTAATTATCTATGAAAGATTGATGTTGTTACATTACTATTTTCTCAAGCTGTTTGGGTTGGGCTTATTAAAGCTGAAATTGGCTCAAAGTTGGTAATATATGCAGGTCAGCTTGTTGCCATCTCATGAGAGGGTGGACTACAGCATTTTTCCAATAGGATAGTAAAGTTTCAGTGGTCAATGAATAATAAATGGCAGGTATCAAGCTGAGAAATCACAACTGCCAATTAAATCAGTTTCTTGTGTGGCAAGTTGCATAGCTCCTACATCCTACATCTCTACCACAGCCAGATCGTTTAGAGTCAGTGCTTGTTCTACATTCAATAAATAGTTTATAAACTGCAGTTTTGTAGTACTTGTGTGTGAGTAACTCCTTTCTGGAACGGTTTATCACATGTACAAATTGCTCTGAATCACCCCATGTACATCGGTGTTGTAATTCATGCACTTCAAATAAGCCTAGCCATGTTAAGTAGATCAAGGATGTGGAACTCTTCTCTCCCGTGCATGAGCCTCTCAACCAATGAGAAAGGAATCTGTCAACACTGTAATCACAAAGAAACTGATAGAGCAAAATTCCTCATTTTACAAATTAAATGCATTTAACTGTAAAGAGCTAACTTCCATTTTGAAATTACATGTGCAGAGAAAACGCAAAATTTGTAGTAGGCAATAACATTTAGACATTATAACCAAACACTTGAATTAACCTATTGAAATGAATTAAGTTAGCATAACTGCTGAAACCATTTTGAATGTCGACTACACATATTAGGACTAAGAGGGCTGTTTTCACGTTTAAACTGTTGTTTTGTACAACATATTTTTCTCTTTCTTCCCACTGCAGATGCTGTAATTTTCCAGAAGCTTATGGTTAGCTAGTGAACAGGCATTTGTTATATATTAGACAACCGATAGTGAGGTTCTCATCAGGACGAAAGGAGATGGCAGAAAACGTGGCTTTGGGGAAAAACTGTCTGAACCACAAGATCTGTTCAAAGTAACAAACTAAGAACATGGAGGTGTAAAATCCATTGTAGACATGAGAAACTGGGTATTTACCAACTCCCAGAGTTTGCTGAAGAAAGATTGGTTTGTGGCAGTGGAGAATGGGAGAAATGTTGCAATTAATGTTTTGATGAATAATATTCACGTGTGTTACTTAGACTAGGGAGGAGACTCTGCCGCAGAACTTAGGAAGCAGATCTTAGAGATGCTTGCCGACTTTGAACTGAGAAGACATTTCTAGCCTCTGCTAAACGCCACTGATTGAGTGCTAAGGCTTCATGAAGGTGCATTCTTATTCTCCCATCAGAAACCTTCATTTGTTTTTCTGAAACGGACACCCTATCTTGCGTGTCTAAAATAAATACCATTTATGTCCAACCCTCAGTAATTTAGATTAGGTATTTTCATTTATGTAACACACTTGCTGCATATTCTACAATACTTACTGGACAAATTTTTTGATTTGAATTCATTTATTAATAAATCCTTTTAAAGTTGCGCTAATCTCTGTCATTTTCTGTGAAGCCCCAATTGTTCAGGATAACTGATGTAAATGATAGCTCCTTATCCCCTCTCCTTGTCGACTAATATATAGTTTCTTACCTGTCGGTGTAGTTTTGCAGCTTGAAGAATTTTCTAGAATCACATGCTGTGCATTATTGCGCCATCTAGTGGTTGGATCCGGTATTGTTGTATTTGTCTTTTTTTTTTCTCTCCCATTAGTGGCGTCGACATCCCACCACTTGGTGTCCTCTTGTGACATCGACGTGCTTCCTTCAGAAGCTCCCACCTTTGGTCGCCATCTACGGATTCCTTTTTGTTTTTTTCTTTTCCTCTTTCTTGGTGGAGGAGGGTGGGTTCGCTAGTGAATCCCAAAAATTATTTCTGGATTCACATGCTGTGCATAGATTTTGTAGCGGTTTGTTAGTTCTGTGGTGGCTGGGTGGAAGATGAGCGTTGGTTTGTGAATATATGTTGCAAGACTTTTTGTCCTACTTGTGCTTCCTTATTCATTTGGATGTCCACACAGTAGTGTTTCGTGAACGTGTGCACGGAAGACCATGTTGCTGCCATGCAAATGTCTTGAATTGGAGTATTGGCTAGAAAAGCGATCGTTGCTCCTTCCTTTCTTGTTGAGTGAGCCAGTGGAGCTCTTTGTAATGTCTGTCCTGCTTGTTTGTGGCACAATTGTATGGCTTGTGCAACCCATCTTGCAATTGTGTTCTTGGTAACTGGCCTTCCCAGAAAACTGTTTGCAAAAGATACAAAGAGTTGCTTTGTCTTTCTGTATTCCTTTGTCTTTATAATGTAATACATGACTGCTCTTCTAGCGTCAAGAGTGTGCAATGCCCTCTCTGCTTGTGTCTTTGGATTCTGGAAGAAACTTGGTATTTGTATGGCTTGGTTTATGTGGAATCGTGATACCACCTTTGGCATGAAGTGTGGATCTGTTCTCATGACGATTCTGTCAGTATGTATTTGGCAGTAGAGTTCCTGTAATATTAGTGCCTGCAACTCACTAACTCTACGTAGTGATGTTATCGCTACTAAAAATGCCGTTTTCAGTGTGAGCATTTGTGGCGTCGCTTTGTGTAGTTGTTCAAATGGTGCTTTCATCAGCTGAACGAGTACTATATTTAGGTTCCATGTGGGTGCTGGCACGGTCTTTGGTGGGGTGATTCTTTTGCCCCTTCTAGGAACCTTTTGACCACGTGAGAAGTGAAGAAGCTCTTCCCTGCGAGTCCTCTTGTACATGCTACAATTGCTGCTAAGTGAACTTTTAGTGATGTGTAGGTTAGTTTACTTTGCAGTAAATGTGCTAAGTACTTCAGAACTGTCTTTTCTTTTGTGATCTTTTGTGAAAGACCTTTTTCGAGGCACCATATAGAGTATCTTTTCCATTTTGCCGTGTAACATTTCCTAGTGGTCGGCTCTCTCGCTTCCCTTAAGACTGCCATTGTGCTTTCTGGTAGTTTTAGGTGCGCAAATTCTATGTCCTCAGGAGCCATGCAGCAAGGCTCATGCTTTCCAGTTCTGGGTGAAGCACTCTGCCCTCTTGCATGTTTAGTAAGTCTTGCCTGTTTGGCAGTTTGTGAATTGACCCTGTTATCTCTGAGAACCAGGTCTTTGATCTTGCAATTGTTGATCACCTTGTGGAGTAGTGGTATCGGGGGGGGGGGGGGGAGAGAGAGAGAAAGAGTAAGCAAATCTCCCTGACCAGTTTATCCATAGCGCATTCCCTAGGGACTGATTGCAAGGTTGACTGGATGCAAAGCGTTGACATTTTGCATTGTGGGATGTTGCAAAGAGGTCGATTTCCGAAGTTCCCCATTTGTGAAAAATCTTGTTGAGTTTGTATTGATTCATCTCCCACTCGTGGGATGACGAAGCCTGTCTGCTCAGTCTGTCCTCTTCTACATCGTCCTTCCCTGGCAGGTGGATTGCTATGTTTATGTTCCGTGGGATTGCCCAACGTCCAGAGTTGCTGTGCTAGAGTTGAAAGTGCCACTGAATGCGTTCCTCCTTGTTTGTTTATGTAAAACATGGTGGTAGTGTTGTCCGTTTGTAATAGAATTGTTTTTGAAAGGTTTTTAATTCTAGGATGTAGATGTGCTGTGGAGCTTCCTGCTGTGTCCACAGTCCTCTCACCTTGAGGTGGTTCATGTGAGCTCCCTATTCTATTTGTGAGGCATTCATTCTTATGATCATTGTTGGAGTTGGTTGCGTGAAGGGTCTCCCTTGTGATATGTTCTTTTTGTTCCTCCATGCTATTTCCTCCTGTATTTTTTGTGTGACAACCACTAGATCCTCCCAACTCCCCGTTGCTTGTGACCATTGTGCTTGAAGCCATTCCTGGAATGGTCTCATGTGTAGGCGAATGTTTGGGATTAAGTGAATGCATGAAGCCATCATCCCTAGCATCTTCCCCACTGTCAGAGCTTGCCCATTCCGATATAGCTGCGTCTCTTTCAGTAGGGCAATTGTTCGTTTCACACTTGGGTACACTTTCCCCACTACTGAACTTATTCTCGCTCCCAAGAACAGTTTTTCTGGAGCTGGATTAGTGTATCTATTACTTGGTGTATATGCTGTTTGCAGACTCTGTATGAGTTTGTGTAGGAAAGTGGCTCTATATATACTACACCAAAGTGAGGTATAGTGTGTATAGAGTCCAGGTGACCCCAGAGGTAGGCAGAGGTTAAAGTTAGATAGAACCTTACTCTCTATTTGTGGTAGAGTGGTCGAGCAGTAAGGCAGTATCAGAGGACAGTGTTAAGCATTTGATGTACACACTCAGTCAGCAAATGAATTCGCACACTCAAGAACTGAACTCTAGGCCAATTGTTTTTGTATAAAAATATTCTGTTTTATTTTAGAACCAAGCAAGCCTGGCACAGGTAAGCATAAAATACTTTGCAATAATAAGTTGCTGATTGTAAAACAGGTTGTAAATGCAGTAGAAAGTGTACTGTGTTTGATTTACAGGGAATGCAGTAGGTTGCAACACTTAGCAGCAAATACAGTACATTGGAATGAATAGGCTTTTTCAGTAAATTGCAGGTAAGTTACTTTGTACGTTACTTTTCTTACTCGGTGCTGGATACCTGGATTCAGCGCTGGGACATTTCCTGCAAACAGGTAAGTAAATACGTTTTGGTTATTCGCACAATTTAGACCGAATGCTAGCACTTTGAATTGGTAGTGCGCGTCATTGACCACAAATCTGAATAGTGTTTTGTGTCTGTTGTTCATGGCGATGTGCAAATAGGCATCCTTTAAGTCTATAGTAGCCATGTTGTCCACTTTTTGCAATTCAGGTATTGCCTCCTGCAGGGTCGTCATCTTGAACTTTTGAGTTTTTATGAACTTGTGGAGGAATCTGAGATCTAAGATAGGACGCAGTGTTCAGTCTATCTTCGGAATTAGGAAGTACGTAGAGTAATTTCCCTTGTTTCTTTCTTTGTGTGGTACCTGTTCTATAGCTTCTTTTGCTTGTAGTTCTTATACCTCTTGGATTAACAGAGTAGTCTCTCCCTTGGAATGTACTTTCCTCCTTGAGCTTTTGTTTGGAGGCGTTTTGACTAGTTCCATGCAGTAACCGTATTAGGTCTAAGATCCATTTGTCCGAAGTGATCTCTTTCCATTTTTGGAGGAAGTTCTTTAGTCTGCCTCCTACTGGTGTTGAATGTTGGAGGAACTGTTTGTTTGATGTCGTCTCTTTGCGTGCACACTCTGATCTTTCTGGAGTGTGCGCCATGTTTGCAATGCAGTCATTTAGAAGTTGCTGGTGCACCTCCTCTCTGTGGACGGCCTCCTCCACGGGGGCGTCCTCGAAAGGATTGTCTTTCTTGTTGGTTTTGCCAATTTTGGTGATGTTGTTGTTGCCCTTGGTATTCCCCTTGGTAACCTTGCTGGTATGTTTGATGTGAGGTTGTGGGGTGGTGGTTCCCTCTACCCACTGGCTTCCTTGAGGGGGTGGTTTCTCTACGCACGTTACCTCTGAATTGTAGAGCTCCCATAGACCTTGCAGTTTCGTTGACCTTTTTTAATTGGTTCAGCGTGTCGTCCACCATGTTTCCAAATAGCTGTTCGCATTCAACGGTGCATTCAGTATGTTGTTCTGCACCTCCGGCTTGAATCCTGAGATCCACAGCCATGTGTGTCTTCTTTCTGCAATGCCGATCACCATTTGTCTGCTTGATGTTTCTGCTGCATCTAGGGCAGATTTTAAGTATGTATTTGCTATATTCTTCCCCTCTTCTACTAAGTGGCTTGCTCTCTTTTGGTATTGCTCTGGTAGTTGTTTCAGTAGATTCCCTTCCTCCTCGCAGTGCTGGTATGCATGCATGGCATTGGAATTGGCGTTGAGCCATTGCTTTGCCACACTTTTCTCAACCTTTCTCCCCATAAGGTCCATTCTGTTGCTTTCCTTGTCCGGTGGTGGACCAGTAGTGGTAGGTACATTAGCCCTTTTCCTGGCTGTGGCTGTAATGATGGAGACAGCTGTTACTGATCCCTTGATGTAAATAGGGTCTTTGGAGGAGTGTTTATATTTTTTCTCTCCACTAGGCGTGACTGCCTTACATGTGGCAGGCTCTTTAAATGCCCATTTTCCTTGGGCAAGCACACTTGGCAGCATAGGAAGGAATTGGTCCCTTGATTGTGTAGGCATTAATGTTTCGAGCAAAAAACATGATTGTGGTTTTTCTTCTTCCAGCTGTACCCCATAGGTTTTTGCAGCCTTTTTGATGACCTGGTTGTACATACCATTGTCGTCTGGTAGGGAAAGCCTCGAAGGATAGGTATCGACAGCTTCCTCTGGTGAGTCTGTGTAGAGGTCTTGCCATTGAAGTTCTTGAACCTCAGAGATTTCAGATCCCAGGTAGGTTTGTTCCTCTTCTTCCTTGAAAAGGAACTCTTCTTCTTGTTCCTCCAAAGGTTGTGGCATCATCGGAAGCTCCAAATCTTCGACGATCTTTTCTTTTTTCGTCGAGCTTTTCGGCCACATCCTGAATTGCTTCAAGCTGTCGTCGAACTCCTTTTTTCATTGCAAAATACTGCCCATTTCTGCCTCCAGTCTCCTCCTTTTCTTCTCGATCTCCAAAGCGTGCGCTTTGGCTTTGAGGCTTTCTGCCCTTCTTTCCATGACCGATAGAGTCTTCTCGGCCAAAGCGGGCGTCGGGTCATGTTTCTCTGGTTTTGACCTCTCTTGTTTCTACATCAATACGTCTTTTCCTTGACCGTCTTTCGACATCTTGGATTTCTCGAGGGTCTTAGCCGTTACGGATTAAGGATCCTACAGAGTGTTTCTTTTGGGACGCAACTGCAGACGTCGAGTGTTTCGATGCAGATGCTCCCTTCGAGGGCCTTGAGTCTGTTTTTCTGGACTAGTCTACTTTCTTCGAGGACGACGGTTCTCTTACCTCTCTCCAAGACTTCTTCTCAACCCCGACGACTTGGATGTCCATGCCCGTTTCACCTTCTGCAACATTGTCCTCTTCCTCGCTCGAGAGTCCCAGGTCTCGTAGCGATGGTGCTGCTCTCTGGCCCTGCATGTTGTAGTTGGCTCTTCTCTGCCTCTCTCTTACCCTCAACGTTTTCGGGGTGAATGCCGAACATGCGTTGCAATCTTCACTTTGGTGATCCACCGGTAAGCAGAGGTTGCAGACTGGATGTTGTTCCTTCTGGGCGTATTTGTGATGACAATTTTGACAAAACATGAAGGATGTGTTGTCCATTACCACGCACAGGGAGCCCCCTGTACGCGCATTATCTGATTACTCGTCGACATGGTTGTTTTTTCCCCCTCTCTGCACCATCCGGCACCTCGATTCAAAGTCCAGTACCTTGATTCTTCGTTCTTGAAGTTTTTTCGCTATTTTTCGTCAATTCTTCACTCCAACTCCTGGAGCTCCTTCCGTATTGATCCAGACCCAACAGCAAAAAAAAAAAAAAAAAAAAAGAATCTGAAGATGGTGACCAAAGGTGGGAGATTTCCGAGGAAGCACGTCGATGTCACAAGAGGACACCAAATGGTGGGATGTCGACGCCCACTAATAAGAAAAAGAAAAGAAAGAAAAAAGGACAAATACAACAATTCTAGACTCAACCATTAGATGGCGGAATAATGCACAGCATGTGAATCCAGAAAAGATTCACGCTGCAAAACAAAGGTTATTTTATGATTGTACGCGATGTTTGATACGTAAAAATCTCCTCTCCGGCAACACCTTGGAGTGATTTGGGTGAGTTGCAGTGTTATTTAAAATAAATGTAAAAAAAAATTTCATGAGTAAATGACAGCTCAACCAGGTACAGCTCTCTTAAATAAATATTAAGTATTTAATGACCTTCTGCATAAATCAACCAAATGAGATTTTCACTAGCAACAATATCTCAAATGAAAAGAAACTTAAAGGCTGACAACTTCCTCGAAATCCTACTGAGTATATGGAACATTGTGTGCAGCTAGCTTTAATTTTTAACTAAGCTGAATATTTAACCAGTAAAGTAACTGGATATGCAAATTCCATAAAACCAGCGTTCATAACTGCACATAATTTGCACAAATAGCTTACTTTGTTAAAAGGTTTCTGCCACTTAGAAGTCACATTGAGAACAAATATAATGTAATTATGTCCTCTTAATGTATATAAAAATACAAAATACTAGGAAACAATTGCAGAAGATTCCAATATCTTGAGCTTTCTTTGGATAACTGGCTTCTTCTAAACAGCAGCTTTTCCACAGAGCATTTAAATGAAAATCACTACTACACAGGAAAATTTAGCTACTGCTTAATATGAAGTGTGCGTTTATTCACTCTAGACAGTTCCTAATCATCCAATCTCACCTTCACAAGCACGAGAATGCCCTCATTAGTGACAGGGTCAGTTTCTATTCTGAAGTATCCTTGTTCATTTCCAGAGATGATTGTAAAGTTTGCGAGCCAATTATCAGTGCCCTCTTGATCCAGATCAAATGCTTTCATGCGCAGAACTTCCACATCTGCCGTGTTCTCATCAACACTCCCCTCATACTGAAATAAAATGTATTTTTTAAATTAATATTTTAGAAATACAATACAGGCTACTACACTATTTTTTTATTTTGTTAAGAAGCTGCAATTGGTGTTCTTTTGAAGAATTTTAAAACCTCCACTTTAAATAACTAGTAAAAACAATTACAGCTGAACTAAAAATAAAAGAAAATAATTGCAGTCTTTTTTTTTGTTGATATTTCATCATCACCAACATTTTCAACAAGCATTGACGAGGCTAACCGGTCTGGCCCTAATGTGCTAACACAAGCGTTCGTTCTCAAATGCGGTCCATCATACTAAATCCTGCCCTATTAGCTTTGTCACTGCTGGGGGGGGGGGGGGGAAGAAGAGTAGCAAAAAAGGCTTGCTTTCTATAGAGAATGCATATAGGAGATAAATGAATGTGGCACAGGGTGAATATACTTTTCAGATGTACAATAATCCCTGCTGCATTCCAACTGAAGCAACTTGTGGAAAGAGTAATGATGCACAATACAGCCAGTAACGTGAGTGGATAGTAATTGACCCTCTGTGCTGTTGAGCTAGGTGTAAAAAGGTCAGGAGGCAACTAAAACTGTTGCTTCTTATCAATAGAACCACAAAGCATTTGAAATAACACAACGTACCGCCAAGTACTCATAGTGATTTGGACCATACAATGTTAGGAATGAAGAGGGATGAACAGTGTGCAGAAATGGTTTGGAGTTGATGTCTCAATCTGTGATCAGCAGAGCCATATTTAAGCCATCACCGAATAGTCTGAAGTGGTGAAATATAACGTGTTTCGAAGTTCTGAAATATTTGTATGCAAATGCTAGCAATTTGTTGTTGAAGCCTTGTTGCAAATTTGAACTAAACTATTAAAAACAAGTAATGACAGTTTTTGGTGGAAACCTTCCTGGCTCCACTTGGTCTCGTTCAGCAGATTGCCAAAGATTTCTGTTGCAATCTGTTTTTTCCCCTGTATGGGTATGGACCAAATGTAGGACCCTTGAATGATGCATGTTTCGCTAAAGGGTGTCAAAAAGGACATTTCCACCCTGTGATCTAAGAGTTTAAATTTTTTGTTTCAGCAACTGCAGATCATAACACAGTTTACAGTGTATGTTACAAAACTGATAAGATGGACGGACCAAATAAGAACGGAGCATAATGAGGACTGTCTAAAGTCTGTGAAATGACCACAAAGTTGGAGAGGTAGGTGTTTGGACAGGACAATGGCGACGATAAGGAAAAAGAACAGGGCCCGAGTGGGGTTGTTATTATTGTAGACCAACATGTAAGGCTGCTGGACCTGTCAAAAGGCAGCAAGAGGAGCCATGCAAGGCTAATATTGAACAACTTATGTTCTTGCTATTGCTACAGAAGAAAACAAGTTACTTACCTGTAACTTTGGTTCTCCAGTATTGGAAACTTTCATAGATTCCCATGCTTATATCATTCCCCGTCGTCGGAATGAGAGTCCCCGGTATACATAAAATAGCAATAGAAACCATTACCAAAACAGAAACCAGGCCTAGGCCCATTCTAGTTTTGTAACTGTGAGAAAGTGCCCTCTTTCTTGCATGGTATGCCCCCACTTTTTGCTGAATTGCTGATGTGCTTTGACTGAGTGTGCCCTGGGCTCCTGTCAATCAGGTACCCAGGGCCTGTGTTCCTTCCCTTAACTGCATTGAAGCCTAAACCCAATTGGCATCTCTGGCCACAGGTAGGTCCCTGGTAAATGGTACCACAGGTACCCAGGGCACTGTGACCAGAGAAGGCCTCCAAGGGCTGCAGCACTTATTGTGCCACCCTTAGAGGCCCTGTACCCTGACACTCACACTCTGCCTTTGCAGACTGCGTGTCTTGGTGCAGAACAAAGTGAAGAGGCGACATGGCACACATCCCTGTGTGCCATGCCCACAAACCACTGCCCTGGCATACATCAGTCACCCCTCTAGCTGGGTGCCCTATGCCAGTGGTGAGGGTACAGGTGCATGAGCCCTGTACCCCTACAGTACCCAGGACCATTCCTGGGCACTGTAAGTGCAGTGCTGCCATTAAGAGTATATGGTGCTGGGAGTTTGTCATTACGAACTCCACAGCACCATAATGGCTACACTGAAGACTGGGAAGTTTGGTATCAAACTGCTCAGCACATTAAACCCACACTGATGCCAGTGTGGGATTTAATGTAAAATGCACAACAGAGGGCATCTTAGAGATGCCCCTGAAACTCGACCAACTCCCAGTGACCTGACTGAGTGGCTGCCGAGGCTGCCACCACCAGACATGTTTCTGGACCCCTGGGTCGGGAGCTTGCCGCTCTCGGGGGGCCTGAAACAATGCACATCCTGGGACGAGGTGCCAAGCCCCCTCCCCCAGGATGGACAGGGTTCACGAAGGAGAAGCTTCAAAGGCATACCGCCTTTGTGAGCCTCTCCAGACCACTTGCTGAACTCAGCAACTGGTCCCCACTGGTTCTACCCCCCCTCCCACTTTGGGCAGGAGACCCGGCGGAAAAAACAAAGTGAGGAAGAGAGGTGTGCCCACCTCTGCCAACTCCACCCCTAAGGTGGGGGAGGCGAGGTGAAGCACAACCTCGAGTCGCCGCCATCTTGAGGATGGGGGGACCCAGCCAACCAAGGACAGGCTCCTGCCCACCTCCCACTGGAGAGTGGCAGAGTAGGGGGTGTACCCACCCCAGGGAAGGGACCCATTGGTCCCTGCCCTTTACCTACCTGTAACGCCCCTAAATTCAGTATTTAGGGGCACCCTGAACCTTCCTTCCTCGGATCCAGCAACAACAAGAAAAGGAAGAAGGAGGACGAAAAGCCGTGCAGAGCTAACAAGAGGACAACGCCCACTGACTTGGCCCCAGCCCTACAGGCCTGTCTCCCCTCGAACCTGCTCTTGCAAAACCCCGGCGTGTCCAGCGGCCAGCAACCTCAAAAACCCCAGAGGACCTGCCTGCCTTCACTTTCCAAGCGGTTTCTCCCGTGAACACCGGACGTGTTTGAACTGCAGCTTCTGGTGCTAGCCAGGAACCGCGAATCCCGCACACTCTGCACCTGCCGAATCCGGCCCGAGCGGGCAAATACCCAGAGGAGGTCCCCCCGGCGATCCTGACCCGAGATCCGGCGACCCCTGACCTGCCTCAAGCCTCCCGAGGACGCCTGCAGCCTCAATCCAGAGGACCCCCCCTACCGGGACCAGAGCGGGTAAGAAAATCCGACGTCCCAAGGCACCCCTGCACCCGACGCCCCACGGCCTTGTGTGCCCCAACCAACGGTGCCTAACCAACCCTCTACATCCCAACTTACCCCTCGAAGTGGTGGTTGCTCCTGGAAGGCCCTCGTCCCCGAGCCTGCAGTGTTTCTTTGTCCCGGAGAATCTCCATTGAAATCAACAGGGCACCCGACCTCAAAACAGCACCCTGCACCCGGCCGCCCTAGTGCCGCTGAGGGTGCCCCTTTGGTGCTAACTTGGTCCCCAACGTGCCCTGAGCTTAACCCTAGGAGCTTTGCTCCCACAACCCCGTGGCCTGCTTGCCAGCAGCCACCAACCGGAGTCCCCCTATCCTCCATAGGATAACATTGGGCCTCAACACTCTGCACCCGGCCGCCCTAGTGCTGCTGAGGGTGCAACAACAGTGCATCACTGACCTTGGGAGACCCCTGAGTCTAACCCCCGAACCCCAACTCAAAAGACCGATTACTTACCTCAAAACCGATAACTCATTTTTCCTCATAGGATAACATTGACACTTTTTCTTCCCAAAAGTTTCAAAGTGTCGACTTACGAAAACTACAAATATTCCTTAAAAATCAGCCGAACAACCAAAAAGCATTTTCTCAACTGTTTTCAGGAAATGTCCCAGTGCTGAATCTAGGATCCAGCACTGAGTAAGAAAAAGTATCGATAACCTAACTTACCTGCTAAGTGAATTTCCTCCCATAGGATAACGTTGGTGATGCTATGTGAAAAAGTTTCTAAGTGTCAACTTTTGAAATACAATAATATTCTTTAAAAATCGTACAAACTACGAAAACGTAATTACTTACCTGTCTTAAGTAAAGGTCCCAGTGCTGAATCTAGGAGTCCAGCACTGGATTACAAAAGTAACGTTAAAGTAACTTACCTGTGAATTGAATTTCCTTCCATAGGATAACATTGGTGATGCTATGTGAAAAAGTTTCTAAGTGTCAACTTTTGAAATGCAATAATATTCTTTAAAAATCGTACCTTTAACCAAAACGCATTTACTCACCTGTTTTCAGGAAATGTCCCAGGGCTGAATCTAGGATCCAGTCCTGTGTTAGCAAAAGTAATCTGAAAAGTAATTAACTGCATTTTACTTAAAAAGCCCATTCAATTGAATGTACTATACCTGCAATGTGCTGCAAACTGCTTACTTAAAACTGTAACCAAAACCACTACAAGTTACACTGCAATTTTGAACTGTGTTCATACAAGTAATTTACTACTGAAAAGTATTTTTATGCTTACCTGTGCCAGGCTTGCTTGGTTCTAGAAATAAAACAGTATATTTTTTTATACAAAACAATTGGCCTAGAGTTCAGTTCTTGAGTGTGTGGATTCATTTGCTGACTGAGTGTGTACATCAAATGCTTTACACTGTCCTCTGACACTGCCTTACTGCTCGACCAAGCTACCACTTTAGAGAGTAAGGTTCTATCTAACTTTAACCTCTGCCAAACCTCTGGAGACCCTTGGACTCTATACACACTGTACCTCACTTTGGTGCAGTATATATAGAGCCAGTTTCTTACATTGGTAGATCAGCGGTGGGATACAAACTTGCATTTGTTGGACTACTTGGTTACCATCTGATCACACAACAGAACTCTTAAATTGCCTTTAGAATTCTGATTTTTTTAAATTGGCATTTTTTACCAAACTACTAAAAGTCTTGTTAGGGCCTTGCTTAAGTCCCTTTAGAATTTTAGAAAATAAAAAGTCACTATAGTCAAGGGTAGAGGGGTTAGAACTTTTTATTAGAATGTCTCAAGAACAGAACCCAGCTATTAGTGAAGATGATAATGACATACAGGACACAGTTGAAGAGCTCGACCTCACCCCTTATCTTCACTTGTCTTTCAAGGAGATAAGGTCCTTATGTAAACTTAAAAATATACCAATGGGCCAGCATCCAACCAAACAAGGGCTCCAGGAGCTCCTGGCTGAGTATGCAAAGGCCCACCCCTCTGAACATGGTGATGACCAAGCAGAGGAGGAAAGGAGTGAGGAGGATGGAGAAAGGAACCCACCTCCACCACTTCCTAGGGAAGAAAGGGTCCCTACACCCTTATTTCCAAGAGTTAACCTCTGGGGACCTAGAGGCCGCACAGGTGGTTCAGGTCCCAGGGAGGACATTGAGGACAGCCTCAGTGAGGACAACCTTTTAGCAAGGTTGGCCAAAAGGCTGGATCTAGAGTCCAGACTCCTGGCTCTAGAGAAGGAAAGAAAGGAGATGGGTTTAGCACCCATCAGTGGTGGCAGCAATACAAATAACAAGGATAAAGAGCAATCTTATGATCCTAAAATCCCCAAAGGGATTGTCCCTAAATTTGAGGAGGGTGATGACATCACCAAATGGTTCACAGCCTTTGAGAGGGCCTGAGACAGGTGAAGAAACCTCTCTGGGGGGGCACTCCTGTGGGAACTGTTCTCTGGTAACTGCAGAGACAGGCTTCTGACCCTCTCTGGGCCAGATGCAGGGTCCTATGATCTCATGAAGAGAACTCTGATTGAGGGATTTGGACTCACCACTGAGGAGTACAGAATTAGATTCAGGGGGGCTCACAAAACCCAGAACCAGTCCTGGATTGATTTTGTAGGCTACTCATTAAAGACACTGGATGGTTGGTTAACTGGACACAATGTGCATGACTTTACTGGACTTTACAATTTGTTTATGAAGGAACATATATTAAGTAATTGCACAAATGAAAAGTTACATCAGCATTTGGTAGACCTAGGTCTAATTTCTCCCCAAGAATTGGGAAAGAAGGGAGACCACTGGGTCAAGACTAGGGTGACAAGGACAACCACTGGGGGTGACTAGAAGAAAGTGGTTACAAAACCTCCCCAGGGGAAAGGTGGTGAGAATCCCCAAGATAAAAAGTCTGAGTCTTCCAAAGGGCCCCAAAAACCTGTACAGGGGGTGGGTCCCAAACTACTCCCTATGTGCCACAGCCCTATAGGGGGAAGAACTTTGATCCCACAAAGGCCTGGTGTAACAACTGTAAGAAGTTGGGACACTTAACTGTAGACAAGTCTTGCCCTCACAACAAGGCCCCTAAGTCCACAAGTACAGCTACTCCTGGGGTAGCAAGTCTACAGATGGGATCAACAGTGTGCCCAGAGCAAATCAGGATGCACACTGAAGCAGTTCTAGTTTCAGAGGCGGAAGTTGAGTTTGCCACTGTAGCTGTGTGGCCACCCAACTTAAAGAAATACTTACAGTACCCTTGGATCAATGGAACTAGGATAGAAGCTCTGAGGGATACAGGTGCCAGTGTCACTATGGTGAGAGACACACTGGTTTCCCCTGAGCAATATTTGATTGGGCGAACATACCCAGTCACCAATGCTGACAGTGTTACCACTAATCATGCAATGGCTATGGTGACAGACTGGGGAGGGGGGGGTTACTGACCTGAAACAGGTAGTGGTCTCTCCAAAGCTACCAGCTGCATGTCTGCTTGGCAATGACCTGGAAACCTCAGCCTGGGCTGAGGTTTAACTAAAAACCCATGCAGCAATGCTGGGCATCCCTGAATTGGTGTGTGTAAAAACAAGAGCACAGAGCAAAAGGCAGGGTGAAGAAATAGTGTTGGAGCCTGAAAGAATGGCCCAACCTACCAAGAGAAAAGGTAAGAAGACTGGGGGACCAGCTTCTATACAGCCAAAGGATCAGGACCCCTCTCCTCAGGGAGAGGACTTGGACACCCCAGAGGGAACTGAGCCCATGGAGCTTGACCCTTACCAGGTTGAACTCTTTGGCCCAGGGGGACCCTCTAGGGAAGAGCTGTGCCAGGGGCAGCAAGCCTGTCCCACTCTTGAAAGCCTGAGGCAGCAAGCTGTTTCAGAAGCAAAGGGAGATGTCAGTGGTACCCACAGAGTCTATTGGGAAGAGGGATTACTGTACACTGAGGCAAGAGACCCCAATCCTGGAGCCACCAGGAGAGTGGTAATGTCACAGAAGTACAGGGAGTTCCTCCTAACTTTAGCTCATGACATCCCCCTAGCTGGACATCTGGGCCAAACCAAGACTTGGGAAAGGCTAGTTAGCCACTTTTACTGGCCCCAGATGCACCAAAAGGTGAAGGAGTTTGTCAGCTCCTGTGTTACCGGTCAGGCCAGTGGCAAGACAGGTGGCCACCCAAAGGCCCCCCTGATACCACTGCCTGTGGTGGGGGTTCCCTTTGAAAGGGTAGGTGTGGACATAGTGGGTCCACTTGAACCTCCCACAGCCTCAGGGAACAAATTCATACTAGTGGTAGTGGATCATGCCACTAGGTACCCTGAAGCAATCCCACTTAGGACTACTACAGCTCCTGCAGTAGCCAAGGCCCTCATTGGTGTCTTCACCAGGGTAGGGTTTCCTAAGGAGTGGTTTCAGACAGAGGTTCTAACTTTATGTCTGCTTACCTGAAACACATGTGGAAGGAATGTGGGGCGCAGTACACGTTTACTACACCCTATCATCCACAAACCAATGGCCTTGTTGAGAGATTTAACAAGACATTGAAAGGCATGATTATGGGGCTCCCTGAGAAACTCAAAAGGAGATGGGATGTCCTCTTACCATGTCTGCTTTTCGCTTACAGAGAAGTGCCACAGAAGGGAGTAGGTTTCTCACCCTTTGAACTTCTGTTTGGCCATCCTGTGAGGGGATCACTTTGTCTTGTAAAGGAGGGCTGGGAGAGGCCTCTCCAAGAACCCAAACAAGATATTGTGGACTATGTGCTTGGCCTAAGGTCCAGAATGGCTGAGTACATGGAAAAGCATCCAAGAATCTTGAGGCCAGCCAGGAGCTTCAGAAGCACTGGTATGACCAAAAAGCTGCACTGGTTGAATTTCAACCTGGGCAACAGGTGTGGGTTTTGGAGCCAGTGGCACCAAGGGCACTCCAGGACAGATGGAGTGGCCCCTATCCTAGAGAAAAAGAGTGAGGTCACCTACTTAGTTGACCTGGGCACAAGCAGGACACCCAAAAGGGTTATCCATGTGAACAGCCTAAAGCTCTACAATGACAGGGCTGACATCACCATGCTGATGGTGACTGATGAGGAGCAGGAAGCAGAGAGTGAACCTCTCCCTGACCTCCTCTCATACAGCCCAAAAGATGGGTCAGTTGATGGAGTTGTCTTTTCAGACACCCTCTCTGCCCAACAGCAGACTGACTGCAAGCAAGTCTTGCAACAGTATGCTAAGCTCTTTTCCTTGTCCCCTGGTCTGACAAACTGGTGTACCCATGATGTGGACACTGGTGACAGTGCACCTGTCAAAAACAAGATCTATCGACAGTCAGACCAAGTCAAGGAAAGCATCAGAGCTGAGGTCAGCAAGATGCTGGAGTTAGGGGTTATTGAACCCTCTGAGAGCCCCTGGGCTAGCCCAGTGGTTCTGGTCCCCAAACCTCACCCACAGGATGGAAAGAGAGAAATGAGGTTTTGTGTGGATTACAGAGGGCTCAACTCTGTCACCAAGACAGATGCTCACCCTATCCCAAGAGCAGATGAGTTGATAGACAAATTGGGTGCAGCCAAATTCTTAAGTACCTTTGACTTAACTGCAGGGTACTGGCAGATTGGCATGGCACCAGGAGCAAAAGAGAAAACAGCATTCTCCACACCTGATGGGCACTATCAGTTCACTGTTATGCCCTTTGGTTTAAAGAATGCCCCTGCCACCTTCCAGAGGTTGGTGAATCAAGTCCTTGCTGGGTTGGAGTCCTTTAGTGCAGCTTATCTTGATGATATTGCTGTCTTTAGCTCCACCTGGCAGGATCACCTGGTCCACCTTGGGAAGGTTTTAAAAGCCCTGCAAACTGCAGGGCTAACTATCAAGGCATCCATTTGCCAGATAGGGCAGGGCACTGTGGTGTACTTGGGCCACCTTGTTGGTGGAGGCCAGGTACAGCCCTTACAGCCCAAGATCCAGGCCATCCTGGACTGGGCAGCTCCAACAACCCAGACCCAAGTCAGGGCATTCCTTGGCTTGACTGGGTACTACAGGAGGTTTGTGAAGGGATATGGGTCCATTGTGACTCCCCTCACAGAACTCACCTCCAAGAAGATGCCCAAAAAGGTTAACTGGACAGTTAGTTGCCAAAAGGCTTTTGACACCCTGAAAGAAGCAATGTGCTCAGCACCAATTCTAAAAGCTCCAGATTATGCCAAGCAGTTCATAGTGCAGACTGATGCCTCTGAGCTAGGGATAGGAGCGGTCCTATTCCAGACCAATGATGAAGGCCAAGACCAACCTGTTGCTTTTATAAGCAGGAGGCTTCTCCCCAGAGAGCAGTGTTGGAGTGCCACTGAGAGGGAGGCCTTTGCTGTGGTTTGGTCCCTGAAGAAGTTGAGACCATACTTGTTTGGTACTCACTTCCTAGTTCAAACTGACCACAGACCTCTCAGATGGCTAATGCAAATGAAAGGGGAAAATCCAAAACTTTTGAGGTGGTCCATCTCCCTACAGGGAATGGACTTTGAAGTGGAACACAGACCTGAGACTGCCCATGCCAATGCAGATGGACTTTCCAGGTTCTTCCACTTAGACAATGAAGACTCCCAAGGGCAAGGCTAGTCTCATCTTTCGTTTGGGGGGGGGGAGAGGGGGGGAGGGTTGTGTGAGAAAGTGCCCTCTTTCTTGCATGGTATGCCCCCACTTTTTGCTGAATTGCTGATGTGCTTTGACTGAGTGTGACCTGGGCTCCTGCCAATCAGGTACCCAGAGCCTGTGTTCCTTCCCTTAACTGCATTGAAGCCTAAACCCAATTGGCATCTCTGGCCACAGGTAGGTCCCTGGTAAATGGTACCACAGGTACCCAGGGCACTGTGACCAGAGAAGGCCTCCAAGGGCTGCAGCACTTATTGTGCCACCCTTAGAGGCCCTGTACCCTGACACTCACACTCTGCCTTTGCAGACTGCGTGTCTTGGTGCAGAACAAAGTGAAGAGTCGACATGGCACACATCCCTGTGTGCCATGCCCACAAACCACTGCCCTGGCATACATCAGTCACCCCTCTAGCTGGGTGCCCTATGCCAGTGGTGAGGGTACAGGTGCATGAGCCCTGTACCCCTACAGTACCCAGGACCATTCCTGGGCACTAAGTGCAGTGCTGCCATTAAGAGTATATGGTGCTGGGAGTTTGTCATTACGAACTCCACACCACCATAATGGCTACACTGAAGACTGGGAAGTTTGGTATCAAACTTCTCAGCACATTAAACCCACACTGATGCCAGTGTGGGATTTAATGTAAAATGCACAACAGAGGGCATCTTAGAGATGCCCCCTGAAACTCGACCAACTCCCAGTGACCTGACTGAGTGGCTGCCGAGGCTGCCACCACCAGACATGTTTCTTGACCCCTGGGTCGGGAGATTGCCGCTCTCGGGGGCCTGAAACAATGCACATCCTGGGACGAGGTGCCAAGCCTCCTCCCCCAGGATGGGCAGGGTTCACGAAGGAGAAGCTTCAAAGGCATACCGCCTTTGTGAGCCTCTCCAGACCACTTGCTGAACTCAGCAACTGGTCCCCACTGGTTCTACCCCCCCCCCCCACTTTGGGCAGGAGACCCGGCGGAAAAAACAAAGTGAGGAAGAGAGGTGTGCCCACCTCTGCCAACTCCACCCCTAAGGTGGGGGAGGCGAGGTGAAGCACAACCTCGAGTCGCCGCCATCTTGAGGATGGGGGGACCCAGCCAACCAAGGACAGGCTCCTGCCCCCCTCCCACTGGAGAGTGGCAGAGTAGGGGGTGTACCCACCCCAGGGAAGGGACCCATTGGTCCCTGCCCTTTACCTACCTGTAACGCCCCTAAATTCAGTATTTAGGGGCACCCTGAACCATCCTTCCTCAGATCCAGCAACAAGAAAAGGAAGAAGAAGGATGAAAAGCCGTGCAGAGCTAACAAGAGGACGACGCCCACTGACTTGGCCCCCCTCGAACCTGCTCCTGCAAAACCCCGGCGTGTCCAGCGGCCAGCAACCTCAAAAACCCCAGAGGACCTGCCTGCCTTCACTTTCCAAGCTGTTTCTCCCGTGAACACCGGACGTGTTTGGACTGCAGCTTCCGGTGCCAGCCAGGAACAGCGAATCCCGCACACTCTGCACCCGCCGAATCCGGCCCGAGCTCGAGTGGGCAAATACCCAGAGGAGGTCCCCCCGGCGATCCTGACCCGAGATCCGGCGACCCCTGACCTGCCTCAAGTCTCCTGACGCCTGCAGCCTCAATCCAGAGGACCCCCCGACCCGCGACCAGAGCGGGTAAGAAAATCCGAAGTCCCAAGGCACCCCATGCACCCGACGCCCCACGGCCTTGTGTGCCCCAACCAACGGTGCCTAACCAACCCTCTACATCCCAACTTACCCCTCGAAGTGGTGGTTGCTCCTGGAAGGTCCTCGTCCACGAGCCTGCAGTGTTTCTTTGTCCCGGAGAATCTCCATTGAAATCAACAGGGCACCCGACCTCAAAACAGCACCCTGCACCCGGCCGCCCTAGTGCCGCTGAGGGTGCCCCTTTGGTGCTAACTTGGGCCCCAACGTGCCCTGAGCTTAACCCTAGGAGCTTTGCTCCCACAACCCCGTGGCCTGCTTGCCAGCAGCCACCAACCGGAGTCCCCCTATCCTCCATAGGATAACATTGGGCCTCAACACTCTGCACCCGGCCGCCCTAGTGCCGCTGAGGGTGCAACAACAGTGCATCACTGACCCTGGGAGACCCCTCCCCCCCCCCCCCCCGAGTCTAACCCCAGAACCCTAAACATATCCACCTCTTTTTGTAAAAGAGACCAAAGAAAATGAACTACCAATCAGATCAGCCTCACCCCTTGGAACCCTCCTGAGAGAAGCCCAGAGCCTCAGATTTTCGTAGCCGTTGTGTAACATACCACTGAGGGTGCTAGAGGCTGAGCTTTCCCAGGGGAGGAGGGTGGGTCGCATGGGAATCTATGAAAGTTTCCAATACTGGAGAACCAAAGTTACAGGTAACTTGTTTTCTTACTCCAGTATTGGAACTTTCATAGATTCCCATGCTTGTATCAGAGTAGCTAGCAGTTATCAGCACATTTTTCGAACCATGATCATCATACAACAAAGAACAAAGCATTAACCCAATCACGATAATGAGAAATCCAAAGGTCAATAAACATTCCTATAAACATTAGAAATCATAAACACATGAGGTTCAAAAATGTGCAAAAGCTGAAAACAGTAAAAGATGGAAGGAGAGATGAAAGGGAAAGCTCACCACTACTGAAAGAGGTTCCTCAGGACTGCCTGGCCCACTGCTGTGTCACTCTGCGTTGAAGCATCCAGGCAGTAATGCCTTGTAAAGGTATGAGTACTGCTCCAGGTCGCTGCTCTGCAGATCTCCCGGATAGGAACTCCGGCAAAGAGGGCTGTCGAAGAAGAAACCGCCCTCGAGGAGTGAGCACGGACTCGACCTTCCAGGGGCTTACCCGCTGCTCTGTGACAATATTGGATAGCACTGGTAATCCATCGAGCAATCCCCTGTTTAGAAAGGGGAAACCCCTTACGAGGAGCGCTAAAAGAGACAAATAGTTGAGGAGACTTCCTGAAGTCTTTAGTGCGCTGCAGATAGAATTTTAAGCACCTCTGAATGTCCAGTGAGTGGAGTGCCCTTTCCGCCGGAGTAACAGGTTGAGGGAAAAAAGTCTTTAGAATGACCGGCTCATTCAAATGAAAGTCTGAAGGCACATTCGGTATGAACTTTGGGTTGGTACGAAGTATCACTGTCCCCTTTTTAAACTGGAGAAAAGGCCCCTGAATGGTAAGAGCCTGCAATTCACCCACTCGTCTAGCCGAAGTTAAGGCTAGCAGAAGAGCTACCTTCCAGGAGAGGAATTTCAAATCCGCTCGGTGAATAGTTTCGAAGGGATCCTTCATGAGCTGGGTAAGAACCAAGTTAAGGTGCCAAAGAGGAGGAGGAGGCTTGACTGGCGTGAAGACTCTGAAAAGACCCTTGAGAAATTGTTTAATTATTCTTGCCGACCAAAGGGAAGGACCAGAAGATGCGAGTCTGAAGCGAGAGATGGCGGCAAGGTGAACTTTGATGGATGAGTGGACCAGCCCTGATTTTGCTAATGAAAGAATGTAAGGAAGAACTTCATGCGGTTCCGAAGAATGAGGATGGATACCCTCTCGATGGCACCAAATGCAGAAACGCTTCCACTTCAACTTGTAAGTTTTGTTGGTACTTGGGGCTCGTGCCTGAGAAAGTACCTCTCTACATTCAGTTGAAAGGGTCAAACCGAGAAACTCTCGGTGCTCAGGAGCCATGCCGACAACTGCAGGGATTGAGGATCCGGATGCCAGACCTGGCCCTGGGACATAGTCAGCAGCGAAGGAATCGGCTGCAACGGAAGTGGAAGGTCCAGGGAGAGGAGATGCAGCTCTGTGAACCAAAACTGTTGGGGCCACGCAGGAGCTATCAAAATCATCTTGCAAGGTTCCGTTTTGAGCTTCCTGAGAAGCCTGGGGATCAGAGGAATGGGGGAAAAGCGTAAACAAATGCGCCTGACCAGGCCATCGAAAGCGCATTCCCCAATGATCCCGGATGGTGAAGCCTGCTTGCGTAAAATCGGCATTTCTTGTTCTCCGGCGTGGCAAAGAGGTCTATGGAAGGCCTGCCCCATAGGCGAAACACCTTTTCCAGAGTGGACTGGTCCAGCTCCCATTCGTGGCTGACCGATTTCAGTCTGCTCAGCGTGTCCGCTGTCTTGTTGAGAACGCCAGGAAGGTGCTCCGCTTTGAGCGATATCCCCTGCTGGATCGCCCATTCCCAAATCAATTGGGCTTCTTGCGACAAAAGATGAGATCTGGTGCCTCCTTCCTTGTTTATATAATGCATGGCCGTCGTGTTGTCTGTACGTATTAGAACTGCAGACTGCTGTATGCGTGGAAGAAAAGCCTGCAAGGCCAGGCGAATCGCTCTGAGTTCCAGCAGATTGATTTGTAACAGACGATGTTGGGGCAGCCAACGGCCAATGACATGAAGGTCTTGCAAGACTGCTCCCCAGCCCTCCAGCGAGGCGTCTGTAGTTATGATCTGAGGAGCAGAGGTGATCCTCAATGAAAGACCCTGAGAAATGTTTTCTATGTTCGTCCACCAAGAAGTGGCGTCCCTCATGGAGACGGTAACGAAGATTTTGTCTTCGAAGGATCCGTCGGCTTGGCGCCACTGCAAGTCCAACTCTTCCTGGAGAGGACGCATTCGCAGCCTGCAGTGAGGAATTAGAGGGATGCAGGAGGAAATGGACCCTAGGAGGGACTTGTAGAGGCGAACTGAAAGTGACTGTCTTCTTAACAGCAGGCGGGCCATGGCCATCAGCTTTTCTGGTCTCTCCAGGGTCGGAAAAGCTTTGTTGCTGGATGTGTCCAGAATGGCTCCCAGAAATCTGGCTGTTCTGGATGGACAGATAGGATTTTTCTGTGTTGAGTCAGCCCGAGATTGTTGAAAAGGCGTGTGCACGCCACGACTGATTCCTTTGCTGCGTGCTTGGTAGAAGCCTTCAGCAACCAGTCGTCCAGGTAAGGGAAGACCTGATGTTGATGTTTCCGTAGAAAGCTGCCACCGGGGCTAAAACCTTTGTAAAGATCCGTGGAGCAGATCTGAGTCCAAAGGGTAGGACTTTGAACTGAAAGTGGCTATTGGCTACTGTGAAGCGAAGGAACCTCCTGTGGGCCGGATGAATGGGTACGTGAAAGTAAGCGTCCTCTAGATCCAATGTGGCCATGTAATCCCCTAAGTTGAGAAGACGAAGGATGTCCTGCAGAGACACCATGCGAAATGATTGTTTGATGAGATCGATGTTGAGCTCCCTCAGATCTAGAACAGGGCGCCACTTTTCTAAAGTCTTCCGGACCAGGAAGAACCGGGAGTAGAAACCTTCTCCCCGCTGAGAGAGAGGGACCGGTTCTATCGCTCCTTTGAGGAGCATTTGATGGACCTCCAACCGTAGAAGACGTAGATGTTTTGATGCAGTGGCGCGAGGGGGCTTGGAAGGTGGTGTCTGAACAAATTCCAGAGTATGGCCGCATTGAATGATCTTCAGTACCCAACGGTCCGATGTTATTTGCTGCCAGTTGTGGAGGTAATTTGAAATTCTGCCTCCCACCGATGTCACAGGAGGAGAAGTGACAGCAGTCTGAGCCAGCAAGCCGCTATTGACGCTTAGAGGAGTCCCTCCCCTGGCGTCCTGGTCTTCCTCTGTTGTTCGACCTAGAGAAAGAGGAGGATTGATTTTGCGGCCGGTAAGATTGTGACTGCGAACCATACGAGGAATACCGCTCTTGCTGGTATCCTCCTCTGTATGTTGTGTTACCTCTCCCTCTGGCTCCACGAAAGGGGACCTTGCGGTACTGCAGAGTCCCTAAGGATTTTGCGGTTTCCGTGTCCTTCTTAATATCCTGGAGCGCATCATCAACATGCTTCCCAAAGAGCGCTTCCCCATCAAAGGGAAGATCCAAGATCTTGTTTTGGACCTCAGGACGGAACCATGTAGCCCGCAGCCAGCCTTGTCGGCGAAGGACAGCAGCGCCCGCCAGGGAGCGGAACGCAGTCGTTGCAATGTCCATTGCACAGTCAATGACTTCAGCAGATGTTCTCACCCTCTTGAAGAATCTTTTTAGCCTCCTTCTTCCCATCTTCCGGCAACTGGTCCAGATGGGGGGGGAAGGTCGCACCACATCTGGCGATCGTAGCGACCAAGTATCGCTAAGGCATTCGCAGCCCTGACCAACAGGCTGGACATGGAGGAAAATCTCTTGCCCACGTTATCGAGGCGTCTGCCCTCTTTATCTGGAGGTGTCGTGAGGGGAGCAGAAGGATTCCTGGACTTCCTTTGGGCAGCCTGAGAGATGACAGAGTCCGGTTTAGGCTGCCTAACCAAACAAGCAGGGCCATCGTCCGGAGCCTTATATTTTTTCTCCAGGCGAGGCAGTACCGGAATCACCGTGGCTGGATTTCGCATCACTTTCACCCCTTCATCCTAGACGTGACCAACAATAGGTATTGATCGGACAGATTTCTTGTAAGGCTCCTTAAAGTCATAAAGGAAGCATTCCGACTGCACCGTGGGCATGGGCGGTTCGAATCTCTTAGCCGCTCGCTCCATTAAATTATGGAAACCCCCTATGTCTGCAGGGGCGGAATCAACAGGTGCTGGTGAAGGAGAAGCCGGATCAGTAATGACAGCCATCCCATTCTGTGTCTGGATCTGGTATGGTAACGTTGCCTTGGTCCTCATCAGAGGTGTCATCCTGAACAAGAGGCACGATAGGTGGTGCATCCTGGGCCTCAGGTATAGGCTGAGGCATTTGAGGGGTAGCAGGCCGAGGAGGAGGAACGGCAGGAACTGGCACCACAACTGAAGCTGGAGGCTGTGTTGCAAATCTCCTCCTATAGTCCAGAAGCATAGATTGCAAGTCCGCTAGTAGGGAGGAAGGCATAGAGACCATCTCCTGTTGGTAGTCTTCCTGATAGTCTGAGGAAGGATCATAGTGCTGTTCCTCCACGTATTCCACATCAGAATCTGTGTCCTGACACTTGACATGTAATTGAGAAGGGCTATCCGCATAGCCAAACGGACCATCATCCTCCTCAGAACCCTCTTCTTCAAGGAGGAGGTATAGGAGTCACCCTGCTGGGGGAAGTCATCTCAGGTGTAATCTGGCACATTCGGACAGACTTAGAAATGTTTTCCATCGTCGACATGAGAATCGTCGAAGAAATGGACGTAGTCGACACAGCCATCGTCGAGACAGTCGTCACCACAGCCGTCGTCGTCGACGTGCAAGCCGTCGTCACCATCGTCGTCGACGACGACACAGCCACCACCGGCGTTGAAGTCGTCGACGAGGAACCCTGAAGTGTCAGCGTCGGAGACGATGAAATCACCGTCGACGAGCCCGTCGACGGAGCAAAGTAGAAGGAGAAGACTGTACCTTAGATGATTTCGTCGACGGAGTCGTCGTCGACGATGGGACTTTCTTCACAGATTTTACCTCAGAAGAGAGAGAGGAGGGCTTTTTGAAAGTCTTTGGAGCCGCTGGAGGAGAAGATGGAGGAACAGAGCTGGATTTCCTCTCAGATATTACTCCTGCTGACAAGCCTTCCCTCTCCTTTACACCTCGGTGAGGAGATTCGCCAGGACTACGCCTTTCAGACCCATGAGAGGTCTTTTTTAAGGCCTTTTTCAGGACGTTCTTCAGAAGGCGAAGGAGACACTCTACCCCTTTTTACAGACCTTCTGGAAGATGTAGCAGAAGATGCCTCATCACTGTCACTAGAGACAGGCTCCTTTCTTGACTTGAGTTTCTGGAGCCCGGTTAGCAGACGCCCTTCATGGTCTCGCAGAGTCTTCGTGGAAAAAGTGCCGCATATTTTACAGTCTGCTGCCTTATGGTCTGGGTACAGACAGTAAATACAATCTTTGTGTTTGTCCTCCACATCTAACCTCTTCTTAGCACAGGCTTTAAAGAGGGCTTTCTTCTCCTTATCAGACATCTTGACACGAAGTCCAAGCAGGTTTTGAAGAAAAAACAGGTGAAAAAACTGTAGAATTAAGGTTAACAGGAAAAAACTGAGCAGAGCTCAGTGGAGACTCCCTTGCACAACGTGCGGTAGAAAATCTAGGGCTCTGGGCTTCACTCAGGAGGGTTCCAAGGGGTGAGGCTGATCTGATTGGTAGTTCATTTTCTTTGGTCTCTTTTACAAAAAGAGGTGGATATGTTACAAAACTAGAATGGGCCTAGGCCTGGTTTCTGTTTTGATAATGGTTTCTATTGCTATTTTATGTATACCGGGGACTCCCATTCCGACGACGGGGAATGATACAAGCATGGGAATCTATGAAAGTTCCAATACTGGAGTAAAGAGGAGTTAACATACCTTGTTGATATCACACATCGCTTACCTGACCAATGTGCAACCGAGTTCTGGTCCACACCCGCTGACACTATAAATTGCTCTAGTTGGGGATAAAATCAATCTACTTTGCATGGCAAGGGAGGCTTCAGAACTTAAGCGCCAAGGGTACAAACTTTCTTTTTACTCTTATTTCTTACTTGAGACAAGCAGGGCAAGTAAAGCCTATGATAAGGTAATGAGCAACTTCCTACTTTAGGAATACAATATGCCACTGTTAACCGCACCCACATAGCAGGGTGCACTTTGAAACTGGTAACAAGTACTTTGTTAACCATGTGCAGTTGCACTTCCGTACTGAGGCCGGAAGTGTTGTGCAACTGTTAGACTTGGGAATTAATTGGTGGTAGTCTGTGCTGTGTTCTTTCGGTAATTGTCAACTTCTGCCGTGTCAATTTATGCTTTGTTAAGCCTGAATGATAATCTTACAGCGACAGGATGGCACCACTGTAGTACCTGTCCCGGTTGCATACCATGTGTGGCTGAGACTTGTGTTAAGCGCTATTGTAAACATCACAGTTGATGCTGGGAACGTTGCGTTGTTTACGGGGATTAAGGATAAAATTGCTAAGGTGGGGAAGGTGACTAGTGCAGGCTGGGTGAGGGCTCAGAGAGTTATGCTGCATATACACATAATTAGCCACTTGAATATTCTAAGAGACAGTATTCTGCAATGCTTTTAGCAATATGCACAGAACGCCATAATTGTTTCAACACTACCAACTGGGTTGGATGGCAGCATTTGTTAAATTCTAAGCCATGAATGTAAAGGGCATCAACAACTAAGTCAAACAAGAGAATCATTCCATTACTTAGATGAGAGAAAGCCAAGGTTGCGTGCTTTCAGGAGAAACACTTGAAGGAGGGAGCAAGTTAAAGAGGGTGATTGTTGGGGAAGGGGTTATGAACATCACATGTCCTCAGCCAGAGGGAACCTATGCCCTCAGCTAGAAGGAACCTAGCAAACCTTTATCATGGGTGTGGGTTACAGATTCACTAAAAAGGAGCTATGTGCAACTTATAAATTGCAATGGTTGTAATTTGGATTTTCTGGATTTTTATTTTATGTTTGCTGCTGGGACTGTTAAAATGAGTGATGCTGAATTATCGCGGGCAAGGGGTTTTACTAATGTACAGAGATCCTGCTTTAGATAAGTCAGTGCACAAAATAACCCCCAGCACGTCTACTGTGATGCTGTGGCCTGCGTTCTAAGAGCTGGTGGATAGTAGGAGGAACATAAATGCTGCTCATGTGGTGTACTCTCATACTTCGGTCCATGGAACTACTACTGAATGAATAAGTTACTGGGGTTCAAGAGACCTGGTATCTGGTATTCAGTATGGATGCATGCTTCTCTCAGCTCAATACCTATTTACTTGGTCCTTTTTTTTTTTTTTTTGAAGAGCGAGGTGTCCCATCATTATGTCTGCCGCATTCTGTTTTTGGATGGACCATCACAGAACATATTACACTGTTTTGGATACAATTGTTGGATACACCTGCCTATACTCATCCACCTGGGGACATCTTTATGTTATATAGTCATGGGATTTATCTACTCTCGGAAGTGGGCATAAGAAAATCGGTTGAGCAAGAGCAGCTGTCTGCCACTGAAAACAAATTCTCCAAAGAAACTTCAGTATACAGAAGAGCAGGGTATGCTGTGAAAAAACGATCTGGTGATTCTAAGGAGGCGGTATATTACAAAAGTTGAGAGAGTATCCAACAAGTGTTACGACAGTAATAGGCTCCAGATGCACCAAGAAGATGCTACATCAACTGGTTACTTGGCTTGGTTACAAGTATGGAAACTGGGTCTACCCATTTGTGGGAACTAAACAGTACAAACTATGACATCACGTCTGATGTGTCATGCATCTCCAACAAGTTCATAGACTATTAACAGGCACTGGGTAGAGTTAACTTCCATGAAGATGAAGCACACAAGGTCATATTGTTAGGCAAATGTAATCAGAGTATGACAGGATTTGTTGAGCAGGCTGATGTTATTATGAAGCAGGAACTTTCGGTATCATTGGTTTCAATGGGCAACAGTGCTCTGGGAATTCTGCGACTTACTGGCCATGAATCTACTCACACTTTAAATGAAGATCCTGGCTTGTAAAGTGTCTGTAAAGATCATCATTATTATTGCCTTTCTGAATCCCACTAAGGGTTAGAGAAACTGCTCCTTCCACAAGCTTCTCTCTATGATTAACTGTGCCACACTGATTTCCAACATGCTGATGTGATCCCCCATATTTAAAAATCCAGACCAGTACCTGGCACGGCTCTTAGGTGGGCTAAATCAAGTGGGGTCTCAAGAGAAGGCAATTTTCTTTGAAGCCAAAAAAGAGTAACTTACTCAGTCAGCTGGAAATTAACACACAAAATTCTTGAGAATATGAATCAGGACCAGTGGCTAAGATTCTGGATATAGACTCTATGATCGAATTCTGTGCATGTCAGGGTAAGATGGGTTCAGCTGAGGCAAGGCTACCTGCTGTCCTGCACCATATTTGCATGGAGGAGTTTTATACCTATGCAAAATGAGACAATAACAATGGACTATCCATATCTGCAACATAATCAGTCTAATTGTTCAAGGTTGTTCAATCTCATGAGTCAGTGACTGATATACTGTTTACTGTTGCAAAATCCATCCAAACATCACGTTTAAATGTCAAATGCACTAAGTGGGGGCTTTCAAAACATCAGACGTAAAAGGAAAAGTTAGCGGGTTCATGACCGGTTTCTTTACTTTGCGAACTTTCTGTGACTGCAATGTTAAATGGGTCGCTACAGATATTGTTATAAAACAGTCTATGCAAGACAAACTACTCTCTTTCAATCAAGGGTCAGATAATGGTTAGAGTGAGTACGAGGAAAGGGTGCACTAGTCTGCCCTGCCGGGTCTGCTCTGCACGACACGAAGATTGAACGTCCTCCCTTCTTGGAGAGGGAAAGGGTTGCTTTGCTATTGCCATGATGTACTTGTTTTACGAGTAAGCAAAGCTTTCACAGCTGAGGTAAGATAAGTACATTTTTATTTTGCTAGTTATTTGACTTGGCTAATGTTCCCTTAAAGCTGGGGATGAGAAATTCGTGTGTTATTTAGTTTTAGAAAGTTTTGTATGGGAAGTTGTGTTTTGGGCCCTAATTTCTAGTTGCAACTTTGGCATGATTTGGGGCCTAGTCAAGTTGCCGGTATTGCGGGTTTGCTTGCCCAACCAAATATTTGGGGTACCAGCCGCCACTGTTTAGAGGGCGGTGCGAACAAAACTCATGTATGTGTTTGTAAACTCTCCCTATTAGATACCCTGCAAAAATATTCAAACTGTTGCATATGGACTTCAGCAAATATGTCTGGTGGACAAGAACCCATGCGTTAAATACACTATTGGAGTTGGTGAATGAGAGGGGTGGACTGGTCCAAAACATTTCCATTATTTTTGGGCTTCTCAATTCCAACACATAGAAGGTTGGTTTGCAGCCTCATTGGGAACAGAACAATCACATAAGAGACTGATGGAAGGTGGTACTGCTATATTGATATGCTAGCCTTTTAAGCACCACTGCAGTAAGATTACTGATTTCAATGTTTGGAGCAAACTTCTGAGGTCAATGTGGTAGGGGTCTCCAACACATAACAATGTTGTTGGAAGATCTGCCCTGCTTACCGAGACATACAAGGGATGGGGTAGTACATAATTTTGGCATTCACGGTTTGAATTCACTTGGGTGCCTAGTGGATGATTTCTCTTTAAAGACACTGGAAAGATTAATCGACTTGCACAAACTTGTATGTGTACACTAAATGCACTTTGCTAACTGCAATAAGCCATTGTTCTTTGAAGGAAATGTAACTAGAGATCACTCAGCTTGGCCACAGTTCCCTTACCTCCAAAAATAAGCAATGCTTAGCTTAGAGACAAGCAAGTACATCTAAAGGACGCATGGCAGTGCCTCCTAATAGGCGCAGTGTAGACAAAAACACAAAATTAAGTATACTAAAAGGAGCAGGTACAACGGAATAACCCTGCTCAAAAGAGTTAAGCTGAGGACCAAGCTTCATTATGTTTCTAAGAGTTGAGAAATTCACTTGACACCAAATGCATCGAGCAAGCGTTACATTGCTCAACTCTAGCTTCAATGTTTAAGGGTCCATTTACCTCAACCAACGACTCATCAAAACATTTAAGCCTTTTACATAGGCACACACACACACACACACACACGTGTACGTACACATGCACACATGTAGCTTTAAAGATAGGTAAATTTGTTTCTTATATTGTGCTTATAAAAACACTGGTCCTGTGAAGACCTAGAGTTGTGCAGGGAAACAGGGAAGGGCCTGGGCAACGACAGGGAGAAGTAGTGCTCGGCAGCAGCAGAGTCAGTCGGATGGGCTGCATTAAGACATATCCTCATGAGGCTTTTACAGGCCAATGTAATTCAGCATAGCATCATGAAGATAAATGGAGACGTACTAGCAGATGCTACTGAAAAGAGCTTGTCATGCTCAAGATGGAGGTGTGCATTTGCAGGCAAGCATATCAATTTGCTAAGCAGGATTACTTTGAAGGAGGACAGAAGACAAGGGTGCAAGGAGAAGACCCTTGAAGTCTGTTCTGTACTTATGATCCTTCAGGATAATGGACCAGTGCAACAAGTCTAAAGCTTAGTAGTTGATGCCCTAGACATCAAAATGTATTACAAAGAAAGAATAAAACCAGCTTAAAAGTAAATGAATTAACATATTCATGGACATTCAAAACACAGTATAAACATCAAACAAACGTATATATTCTTCATGGACATGGTGTGATGATATTTCAGCGCAGGTCACATATTCAAAAACAGAGCAACAAGAGGATCAGTGATCAACGTTTACATTTAATCAATTTTTTTCCTAAACATATTTACCATGTCTTTTTCAAGTACTGGAATATTATCATTGACATCCAAAATATCGATAGAGACAGTAGATGTTCCAAACAATCCTTGTGCATTTCCATCTCGGTCTCTCACTTCCACAACGAAAGTGTAGGAGCTTTGCTTCTGTATTAAAGGTAAGCAAAAACATTCCCAAAATTATAAAGGATATTGATTTAGAAATCTAATGATGACAGAGTAAAATAGGCATTCAGTAAACATGCTTTCTGCATCTGGATGTTCATGAATTGAAACGTTTCTTCTTCGTGTTCCCTAATCATGCAAATCCAAAGCAGGGGTCTGTTCTAACTGTGTGGCATTTGCCTGGGAGGAATGTGGAATCCAGTGGTGGGTTCTAGATTCCTTGTGCCTGGTGGTGTTCCTGTGAAGTCAGTTGAGACTGGGCTGGCAGAGGAACAACTACCGTATGTTGCAAGGGAGACCTTGTTCGTGAATAAATTGGTTCTTCAACTTACCTGTTGTGCTGCCTCTCCTTACCGTCTCATCACAAGAATTTGGCGACGATTTTGCCAGCCAGCCCTGCGACAAGCCAGTAGCCACGGACATCTGCATGCAGACATCCTGTGAATCTGAATTGGTGTGCGGTCCCTGTCCAGACCGGAGATATTCTGCAAGTGTCCATGCCACAAGGACTTCCCTTAAGGCAAGATTTTTCATTTTTGGGGGTCCGTGTGGTCAACGGGAACCACACGCTCTAACCGTTGCCTCGAGACCATCCGTCTCGAAAGACGCACGCGCTTGGTGGGAGGAGCTACGTGCCACCGTCATCATCAAGCTGTCTCTGATGTCACGCTGCCAAACAAGCTATATCTCCCACTGAAACGCACGCATTACTGCCAACGTGGAGGCCATTTTAAAGACTTTCCCAACCTCGGGCGGACACAACACGGCTTGCGGCCATTCCACTTTGGGAAGCATGCCATTTCAAATATGATCTCCAACCAATTCTGCTGGTCATTTGTCTGCCTCGGTGACTTGCACACCTAATTGCGCATACTGCAACGAAGTGGCTTCAAATACACACAACTTTGTTGCGAGTTGTACCAGTTTCTCGGTGATTCGCACACCTTACATTCATTCCGCTGCTATGAAGTTCACCCTACTTCAAATATGAGCAACTTTGTTGCGAGTTGTACCAGTTTCTCAATGACTCGCACACCATTACAAGGAGCACGCCGCTTCATATAAGGTTAACTCATTCTACTTTACCGCGCTTCAACTCATCATCTGTGATTCGCACACTTCTCTTGCGGATCACTTTACAATCTGTATTTTAATATACTTTCGATCATGCAATCTCAAGGTGCGATTCTATCACCCCCAGTCTTTCTAGCCTCACCTGGACTTCTGTCCATTGAATGGGAAGACTGGCTAACCATGTTTGAAACTTGCATAGAAGCCTTAGATGGATTTAGATTTACTGCATCTCAGAAAAAAGCCTTACTTCTAAACAACTTGGGTAAAGAGGGTCAACATATCTTTAAGTACTTACCACTGGTCACTCAACCTAATGGTGACCCTATTGAAGATGTTTATACAGAGGCTAAGAAAAGATTAGAACTTAGGTTTGCTAAAGAGAAACTTAGTCATGAACCGTTACAAATTCTATACTCATCAACAAGGGAGGGACAATGCAAAGATGATTTTGTCTCCAGACTAAGAACTTTCCTTGAAATGTAAGTTTGGAGCAATGACTGACGTGTTAGTGCGTGATCAGTTGATCATCTATTGTAAGTGCAAGAAAATCCAGGAACGACTCTGGGCAGCCAAAAACCCTTCGCTCAAGGATGCTATTGACATAGCCAAAGTGGTTGAGCAATCTCAACGTTGCATGCATGAGTTGGACAAAAAAGACTCAACTAATACAGATGTATTTACGGTTCTGAAAGAGGACTCGGAGGTGGTTGCTGCTGTCAAACCTAACCGTAGTGCATCAGAACCAAATCAATCATTCAGGTCCTGTTATAGGTGTGGTATCACCTTTCATAATGCTGATTATCGCAGGTGTTTGGCTTTAGCCAAAATTTGTAGAAAATGTAGTTGCAAAGGGCATTTTGCTGCGGTATGCAGACAAACAGGAAAAACAAGGGTGGCTAGTGTAGAAGACAATAACACCTATGCGGGACAAGAAGACAGAATTCTAAGTGTAGGTGAATCTGAAGAAGAACTGGGGAGGAGAAATAGACCCAAAGCTGATTTTGTGAACAACGGAAAAATGATACACCTGATGGTAGACTCTGGTTCCATGTATACCATCATTCCTAAGGTGGAGTTTGACAAGCACTGGTCTGGGGTGGTATTATCTTCCAAAGATATCAATCCAGGGGGGTATCAAGGTTAGACCATAGATTTATTGGGATACATGGAAGCGACCATACAATTTGGTGAGAGGACAATCCAAGGGAAAATCTATAGCGGTTGATGGTCCATCCATTCTAGGATGGAAGACCCAATATGACCTCTGCATTTTAGTCAATCCCAGAGCTCCTGTTCAGGTGATGGTTGTTGAAGATCTTAGGTTAGGAGATATACTAGAGGAAGCGAAGGAAGTCTCTAGGGAAGAGTTAGGCTGTTTAGAGGGGTATGTCCACAAAATAGTACTGAAGCCCAATGCAGTACCTGTGCAGCACAAAGTGCGTAGGATCCCTTTGGTAGCCAGAGAAGCGGTTAAAGAACTTCTCAATGAAATGGTATTGTCTGTAGTAATAGAACCCATCGAGAGTTCAATGTGGGTTTCTCCTGTAGTGATCACTGAAAAACCTGATGGCAAGCTTAGGTTTGGTTTTGCATTGACTTAAGATCGCTCAACCAAAATGTGGCGTTGGACACATATCCTGTGCCTAATATAAATGAACTGATTTTGGCTTTGGGTGGGGGAAAGTATTTCTCCAAACTAGGCTTGAAGAATATGTACCGCCAAATGAAACTGCATGAACAAATCCAAGCAACTCGCTGCGTTCATCACAATGGAGGGAACCTTTCAGTGTACCTGGATGCCTTTTGGGTTGTGTTCCCCACCAAGTGTCTTCCAATGCATGATGAGTGAACTATTTAAAGACATGACCAATATAGTATATTTTCGGGATGATATTCTTGTTTTTGGAAGTACAGTTGAACAGCATAATTTAATTCTTAGGCAGGCTTTGCACAAGATAAAGGAAGCAAGGTTGTCTCAGACGTGAGAAATGCAAATTCTTGGCTGACAGAGTAGAATATCTGGGCTATGACATTCCAGCAGAAGGTGTAAGGCCAAAGGAAAATTTGTTAGATGCCATCAAATTAGTTCCTACGCCTAGTAACAAAGATCAGTTGAGATCCTTCCTCGGTCTTATTGAGTATGATTCAAAATTTGTACAGAGATTTTCAGAGAAATCAGAGGTTCTCAGGCTACTCTTGAATAAGGGTCAGTTTTTGAGTGTGGGGGGGAGGGGGGTGTCAACAATCTTGCTTTGACAAAATTAAGAAAGAAATTTGCGAAGCTGACATTCTCATGCCCTTCAACACCAAGTTGAAATCCATCCTCACGGTGGATGCCAGTGCCACGGGTCTGGGAGCTGTGTTAGCACAAAAACATGGGAATCAAAAAAGGACTGTTGCGTTTGCTACTAGGATCTTAACTAGTTCCGAAAGGAACTATTCGGTCATTGAACGAGAGACACTGGCAGCAGCTTGGGCTTGCGAACACTTTAGAACCCATCTGTGGGGTACCAAATTTGTACTGCAGTCTGATCATAAACCTCTTGTGAAGGTGTTATTATCAGGAGGTACGAGTAAATGCTCTGTTAGGCTTGCTAGATTAGCTGCTCGGTTGCAAGAATACGGTTACGATGAGGACCATATTCAGGGACGGAGAAACATCCAAGCGGACTGTTTGTCCAGATTATCGTTGGAGTGGCAAAAAGTGGATGGGCCATCTGTTTTGGCCAAGGAACGTGAAGGTGCAGTTGTTTCAGTTCAAGATGTTTTGAGTGTTGTGGGTGCTCATGCCATCACCAAACAAGAATGGATTAAAGAAATGGAATCTGATCTCATTTTGAAGGAAGTAAAGTGTTTAGTGATGCGAGGTAAAATGAGAGAAAGCACTGTGTCTCCTGTAATTAGGCCCTATGTAAAACTCTTGCATGAGTTATCTGTGGTTGATGATACCGTGATACTCAGAGGCGAACAGTTTGTTCCTCCCCATGGTGTTAGGTGCAAGCTTACCGATATAGCACATGAGGAGCATTTGGGGCAAAACAGATCAAAAAAAGATTGTGTGCGGATTGGTGGCGGCCTGGCATGGATGCAGATGTGGATAACTGGGTTGAGAAGTGCTGTGTATACAGAGAAAGAAAGAAACGTTTGAAAGTTGGAGTGCAGGCAGATACAGGGTGCATTGTGGACCCTGGGCAACCTTGGCATACCATCTGCATGGACTTCATTGGACCCATGAATGAGTTAGAAGCAGACCGCAGATTTGCCATGGTGATTGTGGATGTACACACCAAGTGGCTTATAGTGAAATTCATGAAGGAGGTTACCACCAGAGCAACGGTGAGCGTGTTGAAGGAAATTTGGTGTGAACGTTTGCCTTGTGTGCTCATTACGGATAAAGGAACACAACTTACATCTCAGGAGATGCAGGAGTTTCTTGAGGCTTCAGGTGTCAAGCACAACCGCACCTCTCTTTACAATCCCCAAGGGAATGGTATGGTTGAGAGGGCTAACTGTATGGTCAAAGGGGCTACACAGATGGCACTAGTCAGTGGAGGAGATGTTGGTGCCTTGGTCACGGAGATGGTGTGGGCTTATCGCACGAGTGTGCACGGGGTGACAGGCAAGGTACCCTTATGATCATGCGTGGGAGATTGCCGGGTACGAAGTTACTTCCTACATGGATGAAAGAAATGGTTTGTGGGATAAGTTGCCAGGTCACTGCTCGGGAGGTTAGGCCTGCTCAACCCATTTGCCGAGGTGATTGGGTAAAACTGAGGACTGGCAGTTGTGGGGGTGGTCTTTCCAAGTTTCGAGGTCCGTTCAAGGTTGCTCCAGCTTTAAGTCACGTAGTGGTGCTGGGGAATGGTTAGAGATGGAACTACAGACGTGTGGCACTGTTTCAAAGAGATGGAACCTGTGATGTGATTGTGAGAAATGATACTCAGTCTTCTAACAGTGCTATGATGATGTCTGATGAGGATCTATTTCTCCCCACTCGTGTGGATTCAGGTGCCACTATGTGATCCTTGAACAGGGGAAACGGTGATGGTACTAGTGATCGCAATGATACCACTGTGGAGAGAACCATTGTGGAGAGAACAAGAAGTGCGAGGGAGCGCCGTCTTCCAAAGTATCTTGGTGACTATGTTCTTACTTGAAATCCTGTTCATACTCACGCTACTGTTGTAATGTAATTGATTGGATTGTTTTCCATGCCTTTTTATTTTTGTATTTTTTTTTACTTGCCTTCTTTTGAATGTTGTTTAGTTTATTGTAGTAAGGGATGGAGATGTGTTATAACTGTGTGGCATTTGCCTGGGAGGAATGTGGAATCCAGTGGTGGGATCTAGATTACCCCGTGCCTGGTGGCGTTCCTGTGAAGTCAGTTGAGACTGGGCTGGCAGAGGAACAACTGCCGAATGGTGCAGGGGAGACCTTGTTCGTGAATATATTCGTTCTTTAACTTACCTGCTGTGCTGCCTCTCCTTACCGTCTCATCACAAGAGGGTCCAGGCCATTCAACAAAATATATTTTAAGCAACACTCCTTACGTTTGTGGGTGAAATACTATCTGACAAACAGATTCCAGTGGTGAAGAAAAAGATCAGTCTGCAAATTAAAGACAGATGTGGAGTCATTTCCATCGAGAGGAAGCAACAACCGCTATGTAAATATGCACAGGGGAAATCTGGGACTAGATTGTAACACCTTATACTGATGATGCACTCCCCTTAAAGGTAATCAATATATTTCTTAAAAGGCTGGTATACGGGAAACTGGCACTGTTGAAGTATGTGGTGAAGAAATCATCCCCAACTTGGAGGGAAGACAGAATCTGGATTTTATTCATATTAATGTCAAAGACCTACTGTGTACTTCCCAATTACCTATCCACTAAAAAAGTAAAAAAGCAGGTGCAGCTCGAGTCTCTTATCCACCCTTAAGCACTTGACAATGTAGCTTAGTTACATATGTCAGAACACCACTGGAGCTAGAAAAGCAGTTTGAAGACTGATGGGACTTTTGAATTCTGTCTGCACTCTGTCTATACTGCAGTGCCTGCAGGACAAAGAGCATCCCTCCTACTTAAGTGTAGTGAGCTTTGACATCCACATGGGCAAGGACAGATCTAAGAGATCGGAGAGTTCTGCTTGGTGGTAGGTGGAAGGAAAAAACCCTAGGCTGAAAGAATTGTACTACTTTTTGTGGTGATTGGCATATGGCTGGTTTGCTGAAGCACAGCTCCAAGCGAACTAGGAAATTTACAGCCCTTTTGGTAATTTTATTTATTACCAATTTGGTCTCAAGGAGAAAATTCAAACAAAATAGGAAAACTGCTCCTTATGTGTTACAATGTGGTGACCGAATAGTTACAATGTCGCATACAATGCACATCCTGCTCTAAAGATGTTGATGAGGAAAAGACCGCTTACTTTAGATAAAGCATTTAAAATTAGGAGTGTCGAGCCCATGTATCAGCACTGGGTTTATGACCTCTATAATGAATTAATTCTATTATTTAAGTTTAATTACTATTAAGGCTTCCGGTTTAATGGTATTTTTTTTTTTTTTTTTTTACATTTCCATCTGAATTTATCCATATTTATTTTTTGGGCCATCTTATTGGTATTTATCCATTTTTATTTTGTGTTTCAAGAATAAATGTAGCTGTAAAATGGCATATTTCTGCGTTTATATAACTCTTCGATGTGCACTCAAACAGGGACGCCTGTCACGTTTTAGCAAACTAAGCAGCCACGTATAACAAAAGACAACACTCACAGGTACATATTAGCATCATACTACAAATATATGTTAACATATGCCTGTATTTAAGGGATTCTCATCCTGTATTTTAACCCTCCATGCTGTCTGCCAGCTCAGCTGTTACCAAGAATTCATGAAAGACAGCATGTAGAGTTTCTCACAAGAAGCACCATTTTCAGTATTTTTCCGCTTTTAAAAATAAATACAGACAGGAAACGCATTGTTTTCTGTCTGTATTTATCTGTAAAAATCAGTAAAAACGGGAAACCGTAGCCTTAATTACAATATAAGATTTCACTTTTTGACACGTTGCAACTGCCCCTTGTATTACAAAAAGTTAACAGATGTTAATCAAGTAGCAGAGTAAATCCAGAAATATAATTAAAAAATCTCAAAATGTTTATATTATTCATTGTCTAAAAACGAAGGTACATAACCAAAAAAAACAGATTTCATGAGTAGACAACTTGTTAAAAACAAGTTATAACAATTTAGCCACTCAACTCAGCTCTGAAATGCATCCCTATTAACACCATTACTTAAGACTTTTTTAACCACTTAAATGCGGTGGACAAAATGTTCATTTCCACCGCATAGTGAGGTGGAAATCCACAGCATAAGCATATAAATCCTTTTGGTGCAAGTACCAGAAGGATTTTTGTTAAAAAAATAAATAAATAAAAATTTAGAAAGCTAGGTAAGAGCTTGCCATGTGTCAAATTATTTTTTTATTGTTACTGTGAGGCGCAGCTCATGGATGTCACAGTAACAAAGTGAAAGCAGACAGCGCCATTGAACATGGTCTGATTTCACTTTCATTTGTGCCACTGGGCATAACTGACCCCTAAGCACCTTTCTCTGCAGGAGAGGTACCCTTTCCAGCGGTGCCTCTCTCTAGTGGATCCTTGCTTGGGGATCAATCAAGGACAGCAATACCTAGGCAGGGATCCACCCACAAGACACAGGGATACTTGTTGGTGGGGGAGGGAAGGAGGGGGAGGGGGGTGGAGGGGGGATTATCATGTGCTCCCTCAGCCCAAATAAATAAACCAATTTTCAGCTCTCCATGGGGGTGAGGAGGTGACTTGGGAGTTTACCCCAAATTTCCACAGAGGGTGGAGGGGTGGGTTGGGGAAGAGGGTGGCAGAAAGCCCACAAGGGATAGTTTATAAATAGGAAAAAAAAGAAAACTAAAAGAACTGCCCACTCCATAAAGTGGCCAAATAGTATTTCTTCAACCTCTCCCCCAACACCCACCCTTCTCCTCACCTTTGGGGAATGCGAAGACCAGAATTAAGTCATATTGTCACAATTTTCATAAGTTCCCGTCAAGGACGATAGGCTCAGCCACACAAGTGGTATACTGTTTTTATCAGAAGAGTGGGAATGCCATAGATTCCGGAACTTTGCCTCACAGAAATGTGAGGAATGTGTGATTTTAGTCAAAGTTTAAGGTTAGCAGGACATTCTGGGTAAGAGAAAGTAGTGTAATGCACGAAGGGCACACCACCCTGGACTCCGCTGGGTGTTTAGTTTTCAGAAACGCCTTAGATTTGATGAGCCTGGGCATAAATACCGCAGCTACCCACATCGCTAAAATAGATCAATTTGCAAGGCAAAAATGTTGATGTCCCCACGTGGCATTTTGGAGTCTTTCCTGTTGCGAGCTATAGGTCCAGACATAAAAGTGGAGCACCATTTTTACCTGGAGAAGTGTGGGAATACAGAATTGGAAATTATCAATTGAATTTCTCTCCATTGTTGGCTGTTTAATGTAAACCATTACAGTACAAGAAATAACATTTTGCAAAATGCCCTCTGCATCACGATATTAAGGGTAACCTCAAATTCAGAGTTGTTCAAATAACCACTACTCCTAAACTCTGTATATTGTGTGCATTTTAAAAATAAGTCGTTTTCCTGCATACCTAGTTTTTTATTAATTATATCTTACCACATGAATTGCTGCATGGTCGTTCCACAATGGAATATCATATGCTGCAGCTCAAATTGTTGGCTCCGAGTATTGCGTGCTTTGGACAACAAATAATCATTAAATATCTATCACCAGAAGGGTCTGTCAGATGTTAGAGTATATTATCTTTGTAAATCTGACAATGGGGGCAAATTTACAGATGAAACTATAGTCACCTATTTCTATTGTGATCAAGGGCAGGTGGTGCCCGAAACGCGTCATTATTATTGAGGAATAAAGAAATTTTGAATTGCCTACATTGCAGTGGTTCGTGGCTCTTTGGTGCTTTGCTGCGCGCTAAGAAATAAGTACGCAGAGGCACGAGGAACTTTCGATACGGTGAGATATATATATATATATATATATATATATATATATATATACACACGCTTTCTTACACAGCCCTTTTATTTCCATTTTGCTATTTCGTAATGGCTTGCAAAGCTACATTTGTCAGATTATTTGCCCACATATTAGACATTTTGAGATACTTTATGGCTGAATTAAGGTAATTAGCCCAGTGTTTGGTTCATGGACCAATTTCTGCTTCAATGAACCTTGATTAGCATTCTTGATATGACGACAATTTTTTCAATTTTTAAAAAGCTGCTTTATAGGCAAGTCTTGTCAGCCCAAATTCTAGGAATATTTATGATCTAATGGTACTCTTTGGTAATCAATGTATTTTTATAAAGACATTACACTGTAGCAAATCCAGGGCGGTGGTAACCTTTGGCTGCATACCAGTTTAAGACACAAGTTTGGCTTTAAAACATGTAATATGGCTTCTGTGGAGGTACCATATAGCTTTATATTTAGCCTCACATAGCAAATGTTATTAAGGTACCTCTGTTCTTTATAGACGAAAGGTGATATAGTCGGAAACCCCAATCAGCCACTAAGAAACTCAGATAGTTGATAATATTTTGATTCAAGATAGAGGAACCCAAATGCAACGGGTTCTTTGCTTTGCTTTTATGCCTAACTAATACCATGAACTTAGTTTTAGAACGGTTCACAACCAGCTTATTTGTTAATGGATATTCATGCTGTTAATTTAATGATCTCTGAAGGCCAATACTGGTTCAATTTAAGACATCCAGGTCACCAGCATATTGCGAAATGTGTATATGTTGCTGTTCTGTTTCAGGTGGAAATGATCTTGATTTCTTAAGGGTGGAACCAAAACTTGCAGTTTTAAGGCTGAAGTCTACAGCAGAGGGACCACGACACATCCCTGCTTGAGCCCCCCTCAGGCAGCACGTTTACTCCACAAAAGAGAGCTACCCACTCAGTCAAACGCAGCAGTATAATCGATACAGCACACAAACTCTCTCCCAGCCTTTAGGCAGCTTGAAAAGCCATATAGGATAATGCAACAAAATTACAAACTGTTTTACATCTACCCCTGAAACCTGTTCAATAAAAATGGAAATATCTGTTTGGTCCACTCATTTTTTGTAATTCACCCAAAAGAATACTGGTGTAGGCTTTATCATCAATGTCTAAAAAGACGATTAGATGATAATTAGCAGGATCAGCCATATTTTCCTGTTTAAAAATGGGTGCAATATAGAGCCACATCATAATTCTGGGACCGGTGAATACTGAAGTCAGGCCTGTAAGCCAGTTTTCCCAATCATTTAGTACCTATTTAAATAATGAGCCTAGGATACCACTGGGGCTGGAGGCTCTTCTGGATTTGCATTTATTAAGTGCATTTTAGTGATCATTGGCCAAATTATTTCAACTAAGCATATTGGCTCAGTGTTACTGACCATAGGCACACTTTGGACATTGCCCGAAATTGGAGCTTGTTTGTAGTTCTAACCTGTAGGAAAGCTGGCCCTGTATATGGTATGCCACTAGGTGATTATACTGTGCACAGCGTCCAGAGATTCCCCACAAGTGTACAGGGCTCAATGTAAACCTAAAGTGCTCTATTAGTGGTAGTGTGGGCGAGCAGCCTTAGACCCAACACCTCCTATTCTTCCTAGTTTTACCGCCGTTTTTTCCATCCAGAGTGGGGGTGTAAACTTGGGGCTGCCATCTGCTGCTAGCAGCAGAGGCTGGGGGTCACATTACAAAGGCGGCAGGCCTTTGAAGCTTCCCTCTCGAGCACTATGCCCATCCTGAGGGAGGAAGGGTGACACCTCCGCCCAGGATGTGCATTGTTTCTGGTCCCAGAGAGCAAAGGCTCTTGACCCAGGATTCCAGAAACATGTCTGGTGGTGGTAGGTTGCCTAAAGCCAGTCAGAGACCACACCAGAGTTGATAGGTTTTCAGGAGGCATCTCTGAGGTGCCCTCTGAGTACATGTTGCAATAAAGCCCACACTGGCATCATAAGAGGAGTTGTTTGGTACCAAACACTCCTGGGTTTAGTGAAGCCATCATGGTGCTGAGGAACTCAAGTTGTTGCGTTTCCAGCCCATGTACTCTCTATGGCTTCCTTGGTACTTACAATATCTAAGAAAAGACAGATATTTTAGGGCCATATCTGCTCATGCAGATATGCCGACACCTGGGATATAGTGCACACTGCCTTAGGGCTGTAAGGCCTGCTTCAGGGGTGACTTACCTATAACTGAGGCAGTGCTGGTTGGCATGGTGACTGTCGTTTTTCACTACACCAAGGCATTCAAGCTGCAGTGGCATGGCCTTGTTGAGGGGTCCCTCGGGGCCCCTCCTCAGTTCAAATGCCCTCGGTACCTAGGGTACCATTTCCTAGGGACTTACAGAGGGCTGAAGTTGCCAATTGTGGAACACTTTTAGGGAAAGAACACTTGTACTGGGAACCTAGACAGCAGGGACCCAGTACTCCACAGGCAAAGTTGCATCAAAAGCCAGGCAAAAAGTGTGTGTGTGTGTGTGTGTGGGCGGGGGGGGGGCAGGGGGTTCACAACTGCAGTGTATGCACAGTTCGTATATGAACAGGGGAGGGCCAACTGTTCAACTTTTGACTGTTGAATAAGAGGTTTGGTGTCTAAACTAGCTATGCTGATGGTCAAGGAGTACAATACATCTAACTGTAGCTCAAGATTGTTAGATTGCCAGTTTAATGTTTTCATGGCCGCAGGAAGGCTGGACTATATGGTGAAAAGAGCTATATCATTTATGTCTTGTGTGGCACGGTTGTGTAAACAGCAGAAGAGACTTTGCCATGACATACGTTCGCATCAAAAAAACAGGCAATCTAAAAAATCTAATTTGAAACTCAGCTAACAATTTTTTTAATTACCTGCCTTTCCTGATAATGAAGGGTGGTTTAAAAATGATAACTCAATTATTCAGGAATCATTCTAAGTATGTTCACTACAAAGAACCTATCCAGACTACATGAAATTGAGTTAGTGCACAGAGTATCCTGTGATATGTTTTTTTGGGTAATTCGTGGATCAGTAATCTTTTTTAGAGACATGTAGAGAGACCCCAGAGTTTATGGAACCTTTTAAGTATTTTGTGATCCTAGACAGCTTACAGATACACAAAATAAGCTTTTTGCCAGTTCTTTTCATTGCAAACCTGAAGAACACTATCTGAGAAACTCCATGAAAACTGAGCAAAGTGAAATGGAGTGGACTGCCCCCTTCTGGCATTACTGCCATAATTTCACCATACACCGCCTTCTCACAGTTCCTGAGGCCATTATAAGTTTTAAACAATTCAGACCAATCAGAAGCAAGTGAGCGGAGTCCCAACGCCACCCCTTTCCTCACACCGGCTTAAACATGTCGCACAATCACCAAGCAACAGTGGAATTTATCAGTGAGGATGGGGGAGTGCTTGGGGGAAACAGTTCTTTAAAACAGAAAAACAATTGTTTAACTGTGGGGGGCTAGTCAGACACCCCGGACCGAGAAGTGGGCAGAAGATTTAGATTGGTGCATGTCTAGGGAGAAGTCGGTATACATTGCCAGGGGATGCCCCGGGAAGTGGAGCAGGGTATGGGACGCCTGGAACCATTATAGGGGGGACATCTGTGATTCACCGAACCGCTTGAGAGGCACTGAAACACAAGCATCCCTTGATCTACCAACTGTATAACTGTGTAGTATATTGAATTGCCTGAAATGTCGTTGCGGAAAGATGGAATAACCTGCATGTATTATTTGACGTGTACTCGGTGGAATTGTTCAATAAAAAGAAATTTAAAAAAAACAAAAAACAGAAAAACAATGACAGTAAGTGGATAACAGCATAAAAAGTAACTGAGCACTTGCTCTCGCCGGAGACTAATACTTTTAAACCAGATCAGGCCAAATCAACAGTGCATGACCAGGGTATTAACTTGTCTCCTTACCTTGTCACAGCCACAAAATGAAAGGGAACTTCAGTGGGGAGCTACAAAACCTTCTCTTTACTGCTGAAGGTAGGTTCAGTAGGCATAACCAGATGTTTGTATAAGGCATTTGGCCTCTAAAATAAAAGCTTGACCTTTACCTTCCCAATTTGTAAAAAGCTTAAGTTGGCTACAGAGTTGATGGTTATCTTTTTCAGGTGTACATAAAGAGCAAAATTAGTTAATGTTCACTTTTATCGCTTATATTTAAAACAAAAAACAAAGAGCAAATTTCCAGATGAACATGGTTTAACTAGAACAGACATACCTTTATTAAAAAACCTTACCTCTCCCAAAGGCCCTTCCTCCATTCCTATCTTTTTTTTCCTTTAATTGCTTTTTCAAGTGCCACTACTCTCAGAGGGAAGAGTTCTCTAATGTGGGTGCAGCATTCCTATAAGAGCATGCGATTAAGGCCACCCCCTTTCACCTGCCAGAACACCACGGCTGCCACACACGAGATCCCTCTCGGCTCTCAGATTATGTATATATCGCATGGTGGGCAGGAAGGAGGCTAGAGAGGTTCAGTAACTTCACAGCCCAAAGAGGGAATGCACAAGCGCGCACAGTAGATTTCCATGGCTCTGTTCAGTGACCATTCATCCTTCCAACTTATGGGAGGAGGAGCATGCGAGCGTCCTCGGGCCAGGCAGCATCTACAGAGCTTCAGCACTTCCAAAGTGTGAACTTTCTAGAGCGATGGCACTTGCTGGCACTGGTGTTAGTATCTGCAGCTTCGGTGTCTGTTGATTGTGAAAGTGGAAGAGGGGTGAAAGAAGAGGAATTCAGTAGTATACACAATAGTCATGTCTGTAAAACTCAGAGGGGGCTAGTTGCATGCAGACGCCTATAAATATTCAATTTTCAAACTATCTACTACTGATAATATCCTTTAATACGCAATATAAATCTGTTACAGATTCATATGCTGTATATGGTGTAACAAGCAGTACACAGATTTTACTGGGATTGTAGGCATCACATTGAAACAGTATTGAATAATTTTTAATAAGTGCTGGCCCCAATTTTTGTCTTAATCAGTACAGGAACATATGAGTAGAAATTCACTTTGCTGCTCTGCCCATGTCCCAAAGCAGGACATTCCAGACTAAGGATATTCTGTCTACAGTAGTTCTTGTAGCATGTGCATCTTACTTGTAATTCCTTTCCTGAATATTTGGAGAAGTTGCTTATGCTAGGTTCTCTTTTATAAAGCAATCTGTAACCTCAGACACAGACATATCGTTCAGCACCATACAGCACCTTCAGTGCCTATAATCAGAGAACTTCAATAGATGAAGCGTCAGGACTTTTTGTGAAATTTCAAATGGCCAGTTTCCAAGCGGATATGTCCAAATAGCTCGAAAGAAGAGCCGGATTCAATAGCCACCAACTGGAAATGCATTTGAATAATAGTCCCTGATAATGCCGGGTCATGATTTGTAGAAGGCTTTATGGATCATAAAGAGTGAAAAACTGAATAACACCTTCACTTGCACACTGAAATGAGATCCTATTCTCGGACCCTAAGCTGAAGCCTTCATTCATCTGAAGAACTGAATACACCTTCACCTGCATACTGGGATGCTGTTCAAAGTATGGAATCCACGGCAAATGAGATCCTACTTTCGAATCCTCAGCAGAAGCCTTGATGCAGGATTGGTATATGTTGCAAACAAGTGATGGATTTCTCAAGGAGGCATACACAGACAGATGCTAGCGTCCATGTGGGAGGAGATAAAATGCAGCTACTGTGGTTAAGAAAAAGACTAAGTGCAAGACCAATTAGCAGCCAAAGATTCTACAAATTGTTCTTATTAGAAGCAATTTTGGTTTTTAATGGAGTGTTACAAGTGAATATGAATACACAGAGCCCTGTAATTCTTAGCACACAAGTTAGCTGTAAGTGCGGATGCCATAGGGAAGAGCTGACAAAAGAATTGCAGTTTCTGATGGGTTGAGTTTAAACTGGTTAGCAGACATCCAAAATCTGATGACTGATGGAGTAGAATTTATTTTAGACTCAAATGGTCCTTCAAAATCAAGACCACTTGGGTATTGCTCAGCATATGTCATGCAGGAGAATGGTCAAAAGTTGGATTAAAATTAAAAAGTAAAGCAGCTAATGGCTGATGCCAGAGGAATTCATGGCAGGGCTATTTAAAGGGAGGAAGTTTGGAAAAGTGAATTAGTAATACTGGGGCCAGTATTCAGAAAAGGAAGCAAACTATTATTTACCTGCAATAAACACTGGAGGACAAGGGCTGATGGCATAAAATTACAAAGCACCACTGCTGCCACCATCCACCCCATCCTAATGGCCCCTAGCCCTGAAACAACATCTGAGTGTTCCACGAGGCATAAGATAGCCTTGGTATGGGTCTGAAATATTGCATATTTCAGTATGATACTCTAGATGATGTTGCAGCTGTGAAACAGCCTTTACGTTTGGATGAATACTGTCACCCTTTAAAAATGCTAAGCCGTGTCCTACAACTTCTAATGCAGCAAACAAATATTGAGTACGTTTTCTCCACTAAAACTGTAGAAGTTGAATCTAAACAAAGATGCTAAATCCTAGCGGAGATTTTAAGAAAAAAAACAATGCTGGCTACCTGCATGTTTGACTGCTGTTCAAATCTAGATAGGAGGAAGGAAATTTTAATATGGATTACGTTGATCACACATATAGAGCGTCATCTCTCTCCTACTATTGAAGGACTTTCTCCTCATAAGTTTTTGCAACTTTAATTGCTAAAGTTTAGTGATTGCCAAGAGAATCATCTCTCTTGGAAACCATCCAAGAAGCATTGTTTGGAAAATTGGGCTGCTAACTTGACCACTCAAGTGAACCTGAAAAATGTTAGTGAGGCTCAGAAGAACAAATTACTTACCTTTGATAACACCTTTTCTGGTAGAGACCCCTGAAGCAGATTACTCACTTTTTTAATATTCCTCCAGGCATCAGACTGGATTGGGAAAAATCTTGAGCAGTACCCCTGCTCGCCACAGATGGTGCCATGCAGCTCTACGTTGATCCTCTCTAGAAGTGAAGTGCAGGGCCCCTATATAGGCGCCACCCATGAGCACAGACATTAGTTGCATTCTTGTGCATCTGTGCCAGCAGACGCATAGCCCAATAATCCTAGATCGATTGTGACCTGCGTGCAGATGTCAAAGTTGGGACCTTTTTAAGTGAAAAAAGTCCTGTTCACAGAGTGGAAAGGACGGGAGGGTCAGTGAGGAATCTGGGGTTAGAAAAGGAGTTACCAAAGTAAGTAACTTGTTCTTCTGATAGAGACTAACCACGGATTCCTCACCTTCTGAATAGATACAAAAACAGTATCTCCCAGGTGCAGCAAACCAAAAAGTTCTGCAACACCGGCAGGACAAAATGGCCATTTCGAATGACCTGGCTGTCCAGACAGTAATGTTTAGTGAACGTATGAAGTGCTGCCCACCTAGCTGCCTGGCAAATGTCCAGAACAGGCAGCTCTTGTGCCAACCCAGTTGTAGCAGTCCTGGCTCTAGTGGAATGAGACTGCAAGCTTTTCAGAGGCTGCTTCTTGGCTACTACATAGTAGATCCTTATAGATGCACGATCCAACGAGGAATCACGCTTTTCTGCACTGCCTTTCTGAGCTCCAGTGAATCCAATAAATAGCGGATCACCCACCAGATGTTCTCGGACACTATCAACATAGAAACTAAGAGCTCTTTATGGGTCCAGCTGAGGGAGTCTTGCGCCTCCTCCTCAGATGGTTGAGATGGAGCAAAGAATTAAAGGAGGGTGATAGTCTGCCCAATGTGAAATGGAGTTAAAACCTTTATCAAAAAGGAGGCTTGAGCTCTTAGAACCAGCTTATCTGGGTAAAAATGGTGTAAGGAGGGTTGACAGAAAGGTTTGTAGCTCGCTCACCCTCTGTGCCAATATTATGGTGACAAGAAAGACTGTCTTGAGGGTAAGTAACCTGAGAGGACATCTGTGCCAAGGTTTAAAAGTAGAACACACAAGGAATGTAAAAAAAAAAAAAACTCATGTCCCACTGGGGCATGATAAAGGGAGATGGGGAAAAACAGATGCTGTAAACCCTCAAGAAACCACATCACAATGGGTGATTAAAACAATGAAGGCTGATCTGGCAACCGTAAGCAGGTGAGATAGCCAACAGCTACCCTTTAATGGTGCAAAGCCCTGCTGGGCCGGGGACAACACTACCTCGGAAATTTGGCATGAAGAGGGTCAACCTGTTTGGCAGTGCATCAAGCCGCACACGCCCCACCAGCAGGCATGTACAGGCTTGGTTGAGGGATGCCTGGCTGCCAAAATAATGTCTAAGACTTCAGGAGGCAGGTCAAACAAAAGCACCCAGCTGTTGCCGCCCCCTCCCCCCTTTAGTCTTGACCTCCGGAGCATCACCATCGCAAAAGATGCACTCTCCTCAGTGGTAGGGCCCGGAGGAGAGACAAGGTCAGTGTCTGGTGTTGTACCCAGTCCAGCTGCATCCTGGAGATGCTCATGCCAATTGTCCTCATGGTTGGACTGAGCAAATTAATCTCTGCCATCATATGACACGTTAGGAGTCCGTGCCGAAATGTTCATGGATAAATTGTGCCCTGCCATTTGGCAAATGCACCATACAGGTTAGAGGAGTTGCTGCTATTTTATGGAATAGGCAGAGCCGGACACGGCGCCGTCTGAGGTCAGTGTGGCGCCATCTCAGAGTCAGACATCACTATGAGTTGGCCACCATCATCCGGCTCCGGCGGATCCCATTCTGACGTGGGATTTGGCACCAGAAAAGGGTACAGTGCCGAAGCCTGAATAGATCTGGGGCATATTCAGAGGGCCCAACTGGCGCCAAAGGAGGACCCCACTTCGAAATTCCCCATGAATTCTTCTCAGCTCCTTGGGGTTCGCGGGCACGGCAGAGAAAGCGGATGTTGTGCCTAAAATGCGCAACATAGCGGCCTAAATCTCTTGAGTAGTTGCCACGGGCCCTGAAAACCCAGCATGCCAAGGGTGTGTATTCAGAACTGACTATGAGGAACAACTGCAAGAGCAAGTCAGAGAGGCATGACAATGCCCTTACAACCTCTCAGCAGGAGACAAAGTGGCGGGATGGGGCCGGGTCCCACTTGGACTTCTGACTTTTTTTCTTGGACTTACCAGAAGACTTGGACCTCAAATGTGACCTGTTGTGGGAACAGGAACTGAATCTTCCCCGACACAGAGTATTTCAATGTTTTGAGACGAAAAGCTTTGCCTCACGCTCTTGGAAGGCCTTCAGATGCATCAAAGTGCAGTTGCTGCTAGTCTTGGAGTCGTGGTCCGACCCTAGACAGCACAGGCAAAACACGTGGGGGTCTGTCACAGACATTTATTTGCAACATTCCGCACAAGGTTTGAAGGGGCATTTCCCTTACCCACTAGTAGAGAATTTTGGGGAAATGTTGAAAAGAACAGTCTCTCAAAGAGACGTGGGGTAGCTATGGATCAGCATCTTTTGGTGCTGAAAGAAAGCAACCGCTGTCAGCACACATGGGTGGTACAGGGCCCGTCATCTTCTCTGGAGCAGAGTGACATTGGCGTCAAACCGCATGGCAACAACTAATAGATTGGAGTAAGGAGCGACAGTGCGGCCGGGGAGTTTTGAAGGATTTTACATTTCTCCGAGCCGTGCTGCTTTCATTTTCGGCATGCTTTTCCCTCCTGCCGGCACACTGCATATCTTGCGGCCTCCGGTGGCTTTAAGATTTCCCCGAGCCACGCTGCTCTCTGTCCCCGCCCCAGCAACCTCACGAGGAGATCAACAAACCGGGGACGCAGGCAGGAGAAAGGCGGCCCAGAGCATCACACAGCGCGGTGAGTGCACTGAGAGCTGTAAACTTTGAGTGCAGTGTGTGGGCAGGCAATAGGCAGCAAGCTCGCTCTGCGTGGTGCGGAGGCAGCCGGCGTTAGGCCAGTAAGGCTTGCTCCCCGCGGAGGGGCTTCCGCACCCACATGCCTGGCAAAATAGCACAATCCTCCCTGCCGAGCCCTATGGTTGTTTTGCCCTCCTTCCCCCACTGCACTGGGGAGTTGAAACCGAGCCGTCACCAAATAAGGAACGGAGTCACGCACCCTGTTCAACTGAACTGTTTATGCATCCGGTATTATCTGGATTATGCTATTCCATAGTTTCTACAAACTCCACAAAACTTGCTTATTTGAACTCTTTTGAACTTTAAAGCAGCCTGATTAATACAAGTGTGCATCAGGCTTGGTTGGTTTCAATAAGGAGTGCCTACAGCTGCAAAGAGCCATACTTTAACGCTGCGCAAGTAACACCATGGTTCTGGCAAAACCAGGGGCCCAGTGGCACCTCAGAATTGCAGGAAAAAAAGACCATAGACAGCTTTTGGGCACACAGGACATTCTTCACCACTAATTTTGGTAGCTCTCCAGTAGCCCGCGATAGTTGGTCCATCCCAACCAACTCAGTTAAATCCGGGACCAAGACCACCACAACCGAAAATTACAACCAAGTTCAAGTACTTGAAGGCGCACGGGCTGTAATTTATTCAAATAACATGACTGGGCTACCTCCCCAACTTAGCCCCACAGTGGTAGTGCAAAAACAACTGAGGGGGTCAGACACTCCACCTCCAACTAAAGGGTTGGAAGAAAGGTGCGGCCAAGCAGCCTCTGGCACCAATTTGAGGGCTCGAGAGGACGTCAATTCAGACAGAGTCAGCACAAATGGGGAGACTGCACCGAAAATCATCATAAGGCCCAGCCCTCCACCTCAAGAGTAACAGCCTGACTCAGTTCCCTGGCCCAAACTTTTGCTAATGGGATCAAGGAGGGCAGATAAGGATATCTCCATGGTCTCGCTTAGCTCCTCTTTAGGAGGTCTCACCTAATGAATCGATTAGAGAAGGAAGCGAGGTAGCACTTGCCTGGCGTACAGGGGGTTCTATGAATGATGAGGAACCCGTGGGAGGTGGCTACCCCAAAATCAAAACAGCCAAGCGGAGGAAGTGGCATACCCAACTATACAGAGCCAGAGCAAAAGTAACCCGTCCAGAGAAGCAGCATAGGAAGAAACTGCATTGACTGCTGACATGCAGGTTCAGGCAAAAGATTTTTCATACTTCAGCACTAAGGAATGGGAAAACATGCTAGACTCATATGCCAATGATGACCCACCAAACTCTAGCCCCATTGCAGCAGATAGTAAGGAACCACAAGAAGGTCATTGGTTGCTCCTACTCAGAACACTGCAGAACTCAGTAGAGGCAATTAACTACTAAGCAAACAAAATGGATATACAGATCAGCCTTTTAAAGACCCTGGCGATGCAGGTCTCAGGTATCAATGGGAAAACTGCAAATCTGAACAATTTGATAAGAAGATACGCAGGGCGTTGGGCAAGGCTGCAACTGTTTGCCCATCTTGGACGAATTGGCAACTCTCCCAAGACTAAGAACCAGCTACTCGATGACCTACAGGTCACTGCCAAACAAAGTGCAGCTAGTGGTTCAGGAGCTAAACAGGACAGTGCACCAAGGTCCATCAAGGCTCCGGTGGGATCTGGGGCTAAAGTGGGGGAGACTGAGGCAACAGGGCCACTGCAGAGCTCCAGCGTGAGAATCCCCGGCAAGCAACAAATTGGAAGGAAATAGCACAGAAGGGTTTGCATCCAGGGACGACGTTTGCACCAATACATACTCAAAGTAACGATTGCGAGCTCCACACAGCAGGAGCAGTCACCAAAGGCAACAGAGCAAAGAAAAGAACGGATCACAATAAAAAATCTCTTGCAGCAAGTCGGCTAGCTGCCTACCCAATCTTTAATGTACAAAGAAAGATACTGCCCCTTAATTACGAACATGAACATGCAACAGGCATGCACCTAAATGAAATCATTCTTCAAAACCATCCTGGATCGCTCGCCTCAAAGGGTCTGTCAGTATGCAACTCCCCACTGCTCAGCTCACCCAAAAAGTGCTCTGTAATGGACAACTTAAAGAAGTAGTAGTAGTCTTAACATCTGGCCATTCAGCAAAGAGTGCGCTCTCGAAAGCAATACACTTACCCGAAGAGAGTCCAAGACAATTTGAACCTAGGACCTAGTTGCAAAACTGCCCCCCTTATAAGCCAGCTCGACAAACCAGGCCTCACAAGGGCCTCAGTATTCACCAGCCTGGGGTTAGAACACAACCTCACAGGTGAAGATGTGCCCACAAATCAGCTTGGAAACTCAGCACCTACAATGGCCACAGCAGCCACAGGGCCCGGGGCGGAACCCACAAACAATTGTGAAGTTGCACACGTTACTGCCTCTAGATTACACATCGAGAGGATCGTTTGACATTCTAAACAGGAGCAATGTCCTGAAGCTTATTTGCTCTATCGATTCGCTTGGGAAGTTACATCCAAGTATATCGTCTCAATAGAGTTCTTTGACCTTTGCCCTGGACAATGCAGCAAATTTACTAAAGTCAATTTGGGCTCTGCTGACCAGGCTCAGAAGGTGCTAAGAGCAGTGGATACTTTCAAAAGCTGGGAGATCACAATTACAGCAATACGTAGCATCAATCACCGGTGTCTGACTCAAGCTTCCATATAAAAATGGCAACATTATGTTGGATTTAAACATTGGAAAGTATCTTTACACACTCTTGCCTCTTCTTTGCAAGTTGAAAAACTGCCACATTTTAATAATGCGATCAATTACTTTAAATCTGAATAAATCGGACATATAAATGTGTCTCATCTTCTATTACATGCTTATTGCACAAATCTCTTAGTTTGGTCTGCCTGTTTTGTAGTAACATTTTTCAGCAGTAAAATACATAGGCGAAACCTCAAGAACCATTATCTACAGTTCGGTGGTTTTACATAGTCTAGGTATAGATAACAGGCAGGTATCATTCTGCACTGATGTTATGGCACTCCCAAGCTTTGATATCCTCCTTTGGTTTATATCTGCATCCAATTAAATATTTACTTTATTTCACTTCCTGCAGATTTACTTATACTTTCAGGGTTCAACAGACCAAAACTTTAACCAATGAGTATCCTATATGCAGTAACGAAGGACAAATCAGTGCATTATTTAGGGTCATAATCTCCTTCAATTCCTCCTAAAAAGTTTATCCTTAGTATACAACCATAAATAACAAAATATATAAGCCCTGCACTCCCAACCAAAATCAATAAACAGCCTTTTGTTAAAATGCACTGAAATGCTCTTTTATTGAAACCTATGCTGATGCAGTTTTTTCAGATTGGTTCTCCTGAGTTAGTGGTCTGAGTGCCCTGTACAGGAAAGCATTTATGGCTGTAGCTAGGGTGGTTTCTGTTTTGGTTTATTAGTCTTTTTATTTTCTTTATGATGAGATATTAATCAAAGATTTTGATTTGTAATTATAAAAGTGTAATGAACATTTGTATTCCTACTACTTTAAGAGAACATTTCAGACCCAACTACTAATTTACAGTATATGGACATTGTTAGACCTGCTAGGGTGGTCTTCCCCCAGACTTTTGGCCTTCTTCTCTCCTATTTTGCTGAATTTGTTTTTGTTGGCCTTAGAACTCGGTGTACTTTATTACTGCTAACCAGTGCTAAATTGCCTCTGCTCACTCCCTTAAACATGGTAAAACTGGCCTACACATGATTGGCGTATTTATTTTACCTATAAGTTCCTAGTAAAGTGGTATACCATATACCCAGGGCCAGTAAATTAAATGCTACTAGTGTGTCTGTAGCACTTATTGTGCAACCCACTTCAGTGGCTCCTTAAAACAAGTCTTAAGCCTGCCATTGCAGCATGTATGCAGTTTTAAACTAAGCCTGGGCGGTAAAGTCCGTTCCGCTCGCGGAATTTAGGTAATTTCGCGTTCCGCGGAGAACGCGGAATTGCTCAAAATTCCGCGGCTTCGCGGAGTTTTTTGCTTGTTTGCGCTTTCAAAATGCGTGTTCGCGAGATATTTCTCCCCGAGCACGCAAACAACGTTCGCGAACAGGAAAAAAGCATGGCGAACTGGCGGAACAAGCAATTCCGCGTGTTCGCGGAACTTTTGCGTGCTCACGGAGATTTTTTACCGTTTCGCGGAGCTTTGCGTAGCGCGACTACGCAAATTCCGCCCACCCCCATTTTAAACTGCAATTTCGACCTGGCAAAATAAACCTTTTGCCAGGCCTAAACCATCTTTTGCTGATACATTTAAGCCACCCCTAGGGTAAGCCCTAAACAGCCCATACGTGCATTGCATTTAAAACGTTGTACATGTACTTTTAAGTTTTACATGTCCTGGTAGTGAAAAACTCACAAATGTATATTCAATACTGTAAGGCCTACCCCTCACATAGGATAACACCTTATTACATTTAATAATTGAAACGTTTGTTTGGGAGCAGGTAGAAATGTCACGTTTGGTGTCTAAGGCGTTGTAATTTAAAATCCTGTTTAATCGTAAAGTTGGGTTTGAAGTCACAATCCTGAAAATGCCACTTTAATTTGTTTGCTGTAACACTTTTCGCCCTAAGTGGGATGGGTATGCCCAGACGTGGGTCCCTTGCTCACTGTGCCACTGGATTCAAGCTAGCCTGGCTGAAGAAGGGTGACATACCCTGAAACCGGTCCCAGGGTGCTTGTTTCCGGTCCAGGGAGGACCTGGCCTGGCAGTTCGGTCTGGACTGTTCCCATGGGGCCCAGAGTCAAGACTGATTTGCATATGGCTGGGTCCAAACTGGGGTGGCGTAGTGGGCAAAAGAACAATGGATTTAACCCAGATCTTTTGACTGGGGGAGAATGTTTGCATTGTCAGCATTCTGTCCATCATTTGTTTGCTGTAACACTTTTAGAAAGTTGGCATTTTCTTATCCTAACCTTTTGGTGCCTGCAGCCTGTTTCCTGGGTGACATAACTAGGCGTAGTCGGCAACTGGCCTTGGAGTATTCCTCCCAGACAGCCGTACAACAGAGGATGTTGGCATGACGGCCCATCCTAGCAGGATGACGGGGTGGAGCTGTGCACAGCCTCACTTGCACTTTAAAGACACTGCATCAGCATGCACACAACAAACTTTACACCAGCCGTTCATGCCCCCAGAAATCCGGGGACCAGGGCAGGGATGCAGGAAATTCCAAACACTTCTCTGGGGGAAACTTCACAAGTTTCTTCCACTTCAAAGTTGGCACCAGGTATAAAACTAGAACACTCAGATCCACTCTTCAGTTCACTTCTGGACCTGCAGGAGGACTCTAAAGATATGCCCTGCTGCCTGTGGCCTGCTGTGTACTTCAGAGGACTGTCATACTGCACCAAGAGGACTGCCCTGCTATCTGAAGCCTGCCGTCTGCCCTCAGAAGACTGCCTGCTGCTTGCGACCTGCTTTTCTGCTTGAACCCAGGACTTTCAGAATGACTTCAAGGGCTAGTTTGCTGGCCTCTTGAACAGAGCCTCGGGGACAGAAAAGGCTCCAACTAACTTGAAACTGCACCAGGAACATGCCCGAGTGAGTCCTGACCCTCCAAGTGGTAATGCTCCTCTAGTCCTGGACTATTGGAAGTGGTGCTAAAGGTGCCCAGATATCCTAAATCCAGAACATGAGACTTCAAAAATGTTCAGCCAGAAAGTACTCTGAGAACCAAGAGGAGACCAGGTCCTACCTGCTCACCCATCCGCCGTAAGTGCATCGCCGGTCAGCCGGACTTCGCAGTAGCTACGGCCTTCTCCGCAGCAGCAAATCCTGTTCAGTAGCTCATCGCAGAAGGGGTACCCGTCCTCGTGGAGCCCTTGTCTGCTGCAGACTGCAGTCTCATCCCGCTGGAGATTTTAGACTTCCATACGAAGACCCAATGTAGAAATCTTCACTGCGACTTCGTCCAGCGGCTCCCAGAGGACAACGCCTCTTCCTCGGACACCGCTGGCTGCCTTGGCCTGCTGAACTTTACCTTCTCTGACATTTGGGGGGGGGGGGGCGGAGCTTGCCAAGCCTGAAGATGGCCGCTCACTGAGCTCCTTCGGCCGCACAACAATCCTGAACAATCCTGCGTCCAAATAGCCAGATTCAACGAGCTACACACTGCCACCACATACCAGCAAGCCGGTGTTACCGGAGAAGTGAGTTCGGCCCGGAATATTGAGCCTGTGAAGCGGCCGGACTGCCTGCAGACAAGACAGCGAGGTGAGGCCTAGCGGGAGCGAGTGAAGTCAATACCCCACAACTATGGGGAAATCAGATAAACTACAATCCAAGTTGCACTTCGACCTACAAAAAACGATGGGGTCGCGCACAGAAGAGCAGGAAGCCGCGAACACCGGCGCCTCAGCCCCGCATGTGGAGGTGAGCGGTGACCTAAAACAAATTCTAACAGCAATGCAGACCACACACACTAACATCGATGGAATGATAAATGCATTGAAATACAGGGTAGACAGGATGTCAGAGAGTCTGGATAAACATGCGGAACGCATCGATACAGTGGAGCGCAGAGTCTCGGAAGATACCCAACAGCAGTTCAGTCCCAAATGTGAGAAAATGGAAAAAGCATTGACAACACTCCAAGCGAAGACTGAAGATTTGGAGGCGAGATCCCGCCGCATTAACCTTAGAATCATGGGGATTGCAGAAATTACGAACACGGGCAATATGGAACGATACATTTAAAAGTTATTAATAGACTTGCTGGACAGAGAGACCTTCTCGGAGGTGTTGATCGTAGAACGAGCGCACAGATCCCCAGCACCCGCACCGCAGCTGGGGGCCAGACCACGGGCCATCATAGCAAAGTTGCTAAATTATAGAGACCGAGAGGCCGCGCTGCGCCGAGCAAGGGAACTACAGTCTCTGAGGCACGAGAACGCAGAGGTCTCCATCTACCCTGATTTTATACCTCAGGTTCAAGAGGTGCAAAAGAAATTTATGTTGGCTAAGAAAAAGTTGCAAGACCTTCTCTGACATTTTTCTTCAAAATTTCTTATAAGTCCAAAGGTAAGTGTAGACCTGGTCCAATTCACTTCGTGTATCTGAAACACGTTCCATCGCAGTCGGCCATAACCTTCGACTTTGCCTCGTTCTCTCATGACTAGATGGTGCATTGATCTTTAAAGGTGCTATTTTTCGCTTTACAAAATGCATAACTCCGGTTCTACTGATTGGATTTTTGTTGTTTGGAGTCAAACAATGTATAAAATTTTACTCTGTGGGATTTTTCTTGTGTCTGCACTTTACTACTGTTTAAGTGCTGCATAAATACTTTACACATTGTCTCCAAGTTAAGCCTGCCTGTTTTTTTGTGCCAAGCTACCACAGGATTAAGCACAGATTAATTTCGTGACTTTTTGTGGTTCACCCTGACAAGAATTGTGGCTGTGTCTGAGTAGGGTTTCACCACTCTCAACCAACAACCCAATTTCTCACAGACATCATATGAACTTAACAGAGCCTCCATGCTTCTTACTCAAATGGTGAAGTTCACTGCTTTCCTTCTAATGTAGTGCAAGAAATCATTGGCAGGATATTCATGGCAGAGCAGAAATAATCTTAATTAGCTCAACACAAGCTTCCACAACACCTAAAACTAGCAATTAAACAGCACTGGGCGAAACACCTCTCCTTAAGTTAACAGGGAGGGACAAAAGCAAGATTAATTAAAAAAAAGCATGCCTAGTTTTAAAGAACAAACAACATTTTACCTCGTGCATCAACGTTATCACAGATATCTTTGACACATTAAAAATCAAATGTTTATTGCTGGGGATAGGTTACACAGAAGGGCATGCAGATAACTAATTTTCTGTCCTTGTGAAAGTAACAGTGGTCAATAATCTTTCATAAATAGTGCTTTTGTCTCGTGCTCAGTCCATCACATTTACATCTCCAATTCTAATGAAATCATATGGGTCTTTGTGGGGTTCACAATGGTGTACACAAAAACGGGGTGATGAAGGTTCTCTAGTTTCATTAGTAGAACTTTTAGAATCTCATTTCAGGAGATCTACTGATCAGGGAATACCAAAGAAAAAGATCCATATTTGCTTTAAACACCAATATTCTGAAAACTGACAGACGCTCTAAATTAAAAAAAATCTCATAACTGTAAAGTATTAAATACATTACCTCTCTATCCAGATTATCCACAACAGTTCGAATCTCCCTGTACTTTTACTCAGAAAGAATATTTGTGGTGTTGGTGAGACAATTCGGTACGCAAGTTTGGAATTTAAGTTATTTTCTTCATCAGCATCTGTTGCATTTATTATCATCACCAGATAATCTAAGGAAAACAGCAAACAATAAATAAGCACCAGTAGAATCTCACAAAAAAGCAATGCTTTGCAAGCAATACCAAAGGGATTATGTTAAACAGTATTCATATAGCACTCACAAATGTTTAAGCATGCATCTGTGATAGTGGTCTTGCAGTAAAATGTATTCTTTTGAGGAGTGCCGGCTGACCAGCCCCGTCTGAGTGAGCATACTGTTGTATCTAGTGCTGGGTTTTGCCTACAGTTGCGTTTAGTAGAGTGAGAAAGGGAAGAGTGGATTTTCTGCCAACCTGGTTGAGATGATGTGGGTTTGGACAGCCTGAGTATTAAGATCTGTGCTCAACCCATGTCAGCCGTGATGTAATCCATCTTTTTGGCCTTATTCTGAACACCATAACTGTTGTCCTTTCCTATGAACTAGATAACTGATTATGCAAGTAATAGTCTGAGAAGTATGGCTCACTGCACTTGAATAAGTGTTTGGTGGCTGAAAATGGCACGGGAAGGATGATGGAGATTAGTTGTAAAGTTCTGTTCCCTAAATAAAGAAACAGTAATCTTGATCATTCAAAGCTCCAAGTTCTTTGCTACTGTTTTTTGCTGGTTAGGTCTATTCACCCCATGACCCCAGTTCTCTTACTTTTTTCTGGGTGCACTATTATTATCCAAAATGTCAACTCTGGGCACAAGAGTCCTTCAAAAATATAAATGAATATCTAGATTTAGGACTAAAGCTAGAAGAGCAAATCATTTTACATCTTTATCCATTCATTATGCAATTAACTTTAATTCACAAACATAGCTTGAAGGATAATCCGATTAAGGACTTAGATGAATTCTTCAGAATGTCATTCACTGGTGTACCATTAATGGAATTCTAATCACAGAGAGGAGATTCTGGGTCACTGCCAGTACAAGGACTCTACTATTGTCGTTTGGGCTCTGTTCTTGTGAGCGGTATGGAATGACGGGGGGGGGAGAGGATGTCTCTGTAGATGAGCGTCCTGCTCTCCAATAGAGAGACTTACCTATTTTGGGAAAGAATATCATCTGTGAGATTTACCTGACCACAGGTCAAGCCTAGAGCTTGACACAACTGCATGCTGTATTAAAATGGGATGTTGTAGGTATCAGTGACAGCTAGGGATTCCCTGCCTTGTTTCTTTATAATGCAATGCCAATCTCTGGTACAAACATGAAGATTATGCCTTTCCCTGAAGAACCAGGACAACTATGCTGACATATGAGGAGTAAACTGGGGGAATATATGATGTTACTTAGCATACCGTTACTCCGCAGGTATTTACTTTGAAGTTTTTACTTCGCAAATACCATTACTACGCATGATTTTAGTGTGCATGCTTTTACTTCGCAAATACATACAAATACATTAAAAATGCTTTTACTTCGCAGTTAATTATTATGCATACCGTTACAACGCGTTATTGGTACTTTAAAACAAAAATGTATCGTAATAGTAACCTATCCCTGGCACGCACCCTGAACCCTAAAAATACCCCTACACCCCAAAACCCTATCTCAACCTGACCCCTAAAAATATCCCAGCACCCCAAAACCTAAACGCACCCTGAACCCCAAAATACCCCAAAACCCTAACCCACCCTGACCCCTAAAAATACCCCAGTACCCCAAAACCTAAACGCACCCTGAACCCCTAAACGCACCCTGAACCCTAAAAATACCCCCTACACCCCAAAACCTTAATCCACCCCGACCCCTAAAATACCCCAGTACCCCAAAACCTAAATGCACCCTGAACCCTAAAATTACCCCCTACACCCCAAAACCTAAACGCACCCTGATCCCTAAAATTACCCCAGCACCCCAAAACCTAAACGCACCCTGAACCCCAAAAATACCCCAGCACCGCAAAACCCTAACACCCTGAACCCTAAAAATACCCCTGTACCCCAAAACCTAAACGCACCCTGAACCCAAAAATACCCCAACACCCCAAAACCTAAACGCACCCTGAACCCCAAAAATACCCCAAAACCTAAACGCACCCTGAACCCCAAAAATACCCCAACACCCCAAAACCTTAAACGCACCCTGAGCTCATTAACAGAATTAATACTACAATGCACAGTAACTCCATTATGCGTTGTAAGTGCATGCTAAGTAATGGAACATGCGTAGTAAATGCATGCTAAGTAAATGCATGCTAAGTAAATGCATGCTAAGTAAATGCATGCTAAGTAAATGCATGCTAAGTAAATGCATGCTAAGTAAATGCATCTGCGAACTAAAGTGTGTAGTAATGGTAATACGAAGTAATGACCGCGTTGTAAAGGTAGAATACCAAACTGGGGCTGTATCTGCTAGCTTTCAGACGCACTACTGCGCACAGGTGAATCTTAGGTCTGCTGTGATCCTTGCAACCTTCTGCTGGGGGTTGATGTAGTAGCCGGAGTGCCTAGAAAGTGAAAGCACTCTAACACATACAAAGTATGCTACATGATGGTAACAATTTCTATTGCCCGTCATTGTGGAGGAATGCAAGTACTTTGATAACAGATGCGCAACATGTTGACTAGATTTGTTAGAACTAGTATTGAAGATGAAGCCAACACAATTTTAGATAGGGGATAAGCCTGATATAACCAATATAATTTGTGCAGACCCGGATCTCAAAACCAAAGGAACAACTACACAATTTGTGGAAGACCACAACAGATCAAAGGGATCTTGCTGCATCCATTAAAAAATAACACCACTTTGTCAGAATGTTACCATGTTTCCTTGCTCTGAGCACTTTCATCTGCTGATGAGTTACATATCCCCTTTATGCTCTCTGTGTATGGGTAAGGCAATTAACAGAGTAAATTAATTCAGACAATGCACGGATATCTTGGAGCACAATGAGCAACACTGGGCAGACCAGTTTATTGTAAACAGAACAGTCAAGGGACACAGTCAACTTACATTAGGTCTGTAACTACTGGGTTTCTTGGTGGATATGTTTTGTATTTGTGAAGACAAGCCTATGTTAAAAGTAATTTGTAGTTTACAGGAAGCAGATGGATTCCTCCATCTATCATGGGAAACCATACACTCCCCCAAAAGAGAGCTTTTCAAAGTCTATATAAACACAAGCATTTAATTTCTGCAATATCATCTGTATTTGGGAATCATACTCATTGAAATGTGTTAGCTCCTCTTACAGGGACACAGTACAAAGATTCAATCAGGCGCATCTAGACATTTCGATGATTGTGTAAAAAAAAAAAAATGGTTCTCAGAGAATGTTAAGACAGCTGTAGAAAGTTATACAGATTTCACTGATAGGATGTATTCTGCTCATCCAGGATTCACTTACGACTAGCCCATGCCACAGTGAGGTTAGCAAAATATACATTCCACTGGTTCCTTTGAGAACATTACCTCATTTCTGGAGCAAAGAGAATGCATGATAGTGGATATTTTAAGGGAACTGTACAATCTAGCATATTAACTGCAGTTGCCAATGTTACAACTGTAACCACATACACCTATGTTGTGTTATTGAAATCATGCATATCAGTATTTACTCCTCATATAGCAAGCTACAAGATCCACAACTGGCCATCCCAATAAGGGTTACTCATTGAAACAGAAAAGGCAGTGCCCACAAGAACATCCTGTAGTGTGATGTGCCTTAGGAATGTAGCTGCATACTCACCATGAGGGCCAACCAGGCCAAAACATTTTTGAGGTGCATGTTTTCCTGGGTCAAGGGGAGCTCAGCGCGTGCTCGACTATTCCTTCCGGTCAATAGATGGATTGAGTGTGTATGACATGCTATGCTTCATAAGAGTTCTCTTGGTGCTTTAGTTCAGACTCGCTAACAAATTGACACTGACAAACTGTTACAAAACCTTTAGTAAAATAGATACATGTTCTATTAGTCTTCATTCATAAGTGAATCAGTTTTTGTTCGTTTTTAAAGACATTGTTTTGTGCCTTCTCATTCACTGTATCAAGGATCACTGCCCCATCACTAGAACATAGCATATATGAATAGATAAATGTCACCATTCTTTCCCAAAAATGAATTGTAATTGGGCTAAACAGTAATGCCAAATAATGAATGTCAGTTATGAATGTTCTGTTATGCAGGGCTCCTATGCGTTGTGCAGACTACAGTGGTGTTACCGGGAGATAGGATGACTTTGCACCATTTAAAAGAAGATTATACCTCGCTGCAAGCTATAAAGTGACTGTGAGAACGACAATTAGAACAAAGTTAGTCATTAGAAAATGGGAAGAAATTGGGAACCTAAGAACAGCTTATTTGGTGCTCACTTAGCGAGTCTGTTGATGGCTTCAATCAAGGAGCTGTAATTCATAATTGTTAGAAATGGGATTTCTGGTTGGCTAAGGCTTGCGCCAAAGCCAAGCAGAAACCACCACTCTAGTCAGGGCAAGAGAGTTACACACCCAAGATAACCCCGGCTCACCCCCTTGGTAGCTTGGCACGAGCAGTCAGGCTTATCCCGGAGGCAATGTGTAAAGCATTTGCGCAACACACCCACAGCACAACACCCAAGGTACACTACAAAAGGAACTCCACACAAGGTTATATATAAAAATAGCCTTTGTATTATCATAAAACACATTAGAATAGTACTCACGTACAATATACGGTGCCAACTGGCACGGGACAATATTTACAGGGGATTATGTACACATGACAGGGCCACGTGGACCACTGTCAGAACCATCACTTAGTAAAAGGTAATAGATGTCGGACCCATAATAAATGTAGGACATATCAGGAGCGTACAACCAGTAATTACTGGCAACCACTGTACTTAGCATCAGCCTGTAACAAACCACATTATGCACAGCATCACATTAGGCGCAAAACCTTATGCGCCAACCTCACCAGCATAAACACATTATGCAATTATCTCTCCAGTCTAAACGCATTAGACAATAACATCCCAAGTATAAATCACATTAGGAAATTATCTCAGGGGGAAATAGCTCACAACCTAAACGCATTAGGAAGTAATAACCTCACAAGCATAAAAACCACATTTTAGAGGTAACCGAAACAGGGTGCGTAAAACATGCTACACGCATTACATTTCCTAGCACCACATACTCACAGTAGCACATAACCTCATAGTAGAAAGAACCATAGCAGAGGTATAAATCACATTAGCCTATAAATCCTAGGAAAGAAGCCCCCTAACACACAAATCACATTAGCCTATAAATCCTAGGAAAGAAGCCCCCTAACACACAAATCACATTAGGGCCTGGCGCCCTATAAACCTAGCAGTCTCCTTGGCCAACTGGCCATCTCACAAGGGGCTCAAATGCCCTATGTCCAAAAGTCAGGGCGCGCTGCAAGAGCAGCGAGAGAGTCAAGGGTGCGCAATCTGCGCCAACCTAAACGTAGCAGCTGCCCACTACTTGCTGGGCAGCTGGGAAAAGTACTGGGGCAAGCGAGTGCATCTCACTCCTAACTTATAAGGCATGCCCCCAAAGGAAGGTTGGCCTAAACGTTGCAGCTGCCCACTACTTGCTGGGCAGCTGTGAAATTCACGGTAGGCCGGGGCACTCGCTGTGCCCTCTGGGTGGGTCCCCCATCGGGACTACGCAAAACACATCTGCGCCAAACATTGCAGCTGCCCTCTGTCAAGCGGGGCAGCTGTGAGACCACTAAACACGGGCACCGCGGTGCCCATGGACCCCCACTGGGGCGTTGCAGCTGTCCGCTCACCTTCGTGGCAGCTGTGGAAGGAACTGGGACCAACGCGGGGAAAAGCGCGGGCCCCTCTGGGCCCTCAAATAATACATCTGCCCCTCGTTGGAGCCCCACGGGCTCTAAACATAAACATGCCCCCAAGTGTTGCAGCTGCCCGCGCTGGTGCGGCACAGCTGGGGATAAGGCAAAGGGGCCCCGGCACCACTGTGCCCTCGGGACCCCCGCGGCTGGAAAACAAATATGCCCATCGTTGGAGCCACGCCGGCTCGAAAACAAACATGCGCAAGGTTGGAGCGGCCCGCTGCCAGACGGGGCCGCTCAGGATGACCAACACGATGCCCTCACCACACCGGAGAAGCCCCTACTCACCCGGCTCTCCAGGCGGCTGGGGACTTTGCTCCACCACCGGTCTCCTCTTCTCTCCTGTCTGCTCCGGTCTCCTCTCTGCATTCCTCCCTTCACCCGGGCCCCCTCCTGGGACCCGGGACTCCTCAGCGGCGCTCGTGGAGGCGGGGTAGGCTCCCGTCCTCCGTTCTTCTGCAGCATGCGAAGCTCTCTCCAGACATGAGAGTCCCGTCGACGTTGGACTGGGCCTCTCCTCTCTTCGCCCGGTCCCTCTCCTGGGACCGGGACTTCGGCGTGGAGCCTACGGGGCTCCAGGCGTCTCCCCAGGCTGCGGGGGCGTGCGTGGGACTTCCTCCGAAAAACCGGAAGTCCCGCCCGCCGCCAGGCACCAGGTTGCCTGACTTCCGCTTTCGACGCGACTCGGGCCGCAGCGGTGATCGCGGTTCTCCGGGCGCCATGAGGGGTAGGCTCCCTCTTCATTAAACAATATCCAGCGGGGTAGGCACCCGCTTGTGCACGCAAATGCGGGGTGGGCACCCGCTATTTAAATGAAACCATAAGCGGGGTGGGCTCCCGCTCGATACACCAAGAAGGCGGGGTGGGCTCCCGCCTCCAGCAGCATCACGGGGGAATCCCTCCTGCCGGGATTGCCTCTCCAAGGGCTGCAGCGCCGTGCTGCGAAGCCCACCCTCCCCTTCCAAGGGGAAAGTAAAATAAAGCGCTCCCAGGGCGCAACAGAGCACAAGAAGTCCTGGGGCAAAGAGATGGAGCAAAGGAAGCTCCCAGCAAAGAGGTTTTTAGGGATAAAGGGGGCAATGCAGGGCCCAGGGAGGCAGCCCTCATGGCAGCCCCCCCCCTGGGCCCCAGCAGCAGCACGCCCCGGCAGCGTCAGGAACAGCACCCAAGCACAGAGAACTGAACCATTTCATGGGGTCACAGCCCCTTCTTTTATACACAAAAATCCCTTTGTGACACAGCACAGGGCTGGGGAAAAACCAGACGCAACTGGTTTGGGGGAGCTTTGGAGCACTTTGTTTTGCTCAGCTCCTCTCTCCTTTCACAGGACAGGCTAGGGACATCAGACGCACCACAGGAGGTGGAGCCAGCATTGTACAGGGCAGGCAACATCCTATTCAGGGTCAGGGGATCTCTCCTCCCACCACTCTCAGCTCAGGTGTCCCATTCAGCCCAGCGCTGACTCACCCTGCCCCTCCTGGAGCCACACACACCTCCCACCCCCTGTCACTCACAGAGCCAGACATGCAATCCACATCAGGCAGGCAGACTCAGAGCACACATAAAGGCAAACTTCTAAAAGTGGCATTTCTACACCAGTCACAATAAATCTGCGCACACCATTGCGCAGCATTTATTCTCACGAACTCATACATACTAGACTTGACCACACTGCACCTTTCATACCAGGAATTACCACAGGCACACTATCCCCCATGCATTTCTATGGGAGGGCAGGCCAAGCTTACTACACACGCACACAGCGCGCACGCACTTTACACTGGGCCACAGTGCTAAAGTGCCCAGAGGCCTAAAATCGCCAACACTACACAGGGAAAAGGCTAAGGGACAGGCAAAAAGTTCTGGGGTGAACCTGCCAAAAAGGGCCAGGTCCAACAATAATGTAATGTGAGATCTATGGAGTGCAAGTGTGGGGCCTTCCGCAACATGTGGCAAGAGATTGAGAGAAAGATGCAGGAGATGTCTTGACAACTGGAGAGGTTACATCCAAGCTGTCTGCCGTGAATAAAGCTCAGAATTAACTCCAGGAGTCCAAAGACCACGTGGTTGCTTCCTTTGTGCAGATTGAGTATGCAATTAACCGGCTAGAGGACACAGTGAATACGTCCTACTTGAGGATACTAGTACTATTGGTAGTGACAGAAGGAGAAATCCAAGGAAGGTGACAAGAGCTCCTGGAATTGGAGGTAATGGATGGTGGTCAGGCAGACAGGGTTGAAGTGATCAGGGCAGCAAAACTTTCTATCTAGAGTTCATCAAAGTGTAAGAGGGTTGAAGGGACCCTTCTTTGTCAATTGAGGAATGCTGCAGAGTGGTTCATAGTTTTGAGGGAAATCGAAAGGAAGAAATCGATGGCATTTCAGGGTAACCCTTCTGGATTTCCCTGGAGCCTAGCCAGGGTACCCATCAAAGATGACAAAAGCTGCAAGTTGCTGGTCATAAAAAATGGTGGGAGGCATTAGTTTGGCAGGTGGCTAAACTGGAGATGATTTATAGAGGGAGGTCCACACATCCTCAATGTACTGCTAGTTTTTAACAAAGAAAATAAGCAATAAAGTTTCTCAGCAGATTTGGATATGGTAGACATCAGCTACAGTTGAGACCTGTTTAAACAAAAAAGCCTTTTTCAAGGCTATTTAGTTGATAAGCAATGAGGAATTGTTTAAGCCACTGCGTATTGCATAAGACGTAGTAATATGATAGATCACACAGCTGATAAAGGATAGAAAATGGATCGTGATGGTTGACAGAGTAGAAAAATAATCACAACGAAGAAAGAGCCAATATGTTTGAGATTCAAGGTAAGTAGTACTGGTAAGGTGAAAATCTTTGCCAGGATCGGCTGTTATGATGTGCAGAAGCGGTGTCAGTGAAATACACTTGGTGTGCCCCAGGCAATTGTTTCTAATGTTTGAATAGATGCATCATTACTCTGATCACACTTTTATGGCAGTAAAACTGTTGCCTGCTGCATCACTTGGTTACCCGACACGTTTTTTTTATTTTTGTTGGTTATGTGGGGTTGATAGTAACCACTTTTACCAATGCAAAGTGAGAATACTAAATGCCTTAAGTTGGTGGTATGGTGCCTTAAGAATCAGTGGGATATTCTGCTTGTGGGATTTACTGTAAGATTCAGAATCCTCAAAGCCATTATGCTAGAGGACTTAAGATTTTTGGGGACTGGTGATCTTGAGCAATGGGCTTACTAACAATGAGAACTGTAGGGATGCCACTTATATCTCCTCATTTGGTCTTGTTTCACTAGTTGGCCAGGAGCATTGAGGATTTTTTTTTTTAATGCGATTTTCAGAGTTTCTATTTCATATATAATTACTGTTAGGGAAGCCACCGCTTTTAGAGGTTTTTTGATGGATCTTGTTCCTGAAATGGGGGTATTGTATTTTGCACCATTTCTCTTGGAATAATAAAATTTCTTCAAATAAATATTTATTAAAAGACATCCTTAAAACTTTCACAACAAATGATTCATAAATAAATGGCTAAGGCAATGATTATCGTACCTGTAATCAAATTTATACCCTGTTTAACAAACATTGGTGCACGGGTCAGAAAGTTCAGCCACTTAAACCCCCATATACAACAAAGTCCAACATTCAATTTCAAAAGTCAAATTTTTTTGTCATGACTTGACATAATTAAATCTAGTCAGTAGTACAAGTAAATTCACACAATGCAAAACAAAGTAAGATTTTTTGTATTTATAAAATCTGGTTTTAACGTTTGTACATAATATGTGTCTCATAGCCTTGAAGAAGTCCTGTGTGGGACATAACGCGTTGGCTACAATTGAAGAAAGTTTTTAAGAAAATGAAGATTTGAATAAAGAAAGAAATATTTTTTTTCAAACTAAAGACAGATCATTTTCATTGTGTGAATTTAATTGTACTACTGTCTAGATTTAAATATGTAAAGTTATGATGAAAAAATTTAACTTTTAAATTACTTGTGGTATTTGAGTGCTGGGCCACTGGGTTTTATATCCTTAAATCTTTATCTTTAAGACGTGTTATTTATATCAACATCCACTGTACTGTCAACCAACTTTGGAATCAAACTTTACATCCTCCAGTTACCCTTCTCTAATATTGTTCTTCCAACTGACCATCTAATTGTGCTTTTATTACATTTTATTAAACAGTTGTGCTCGGCTGCAATATTAAAACCAGAACACCCCTTCAAAACTTCACAAAGGAGGTGCTTTGTGGCTAGATTAACATTTATAACCAAACGTTGTGTGCTACTACAGAAACAGGCTAAATATTTCAAGCCTTAGTTGCCAATAGACTCCTAAATCTGAATGACACCTCACCATGCCCAAATGTAGTAAAATACTGAAAATTCCTTTATGCCGATTCAGTAAGAAGTCTACCCGCACAAATGGGCATTGTAGGCAATATGCATGTTAAAAGTATCAACAACAAAAAAATATATAAATAAATATGAAGTAGTAAGTTACTTAAAGCAAACACAAGGAGACAACGGACGGAGCGCTGAAACTTTTAAGACACTCCGCCCCAGTCACAGATCTGGGCTGAATCCATCATCGTTCTTGAGCTCACTTCGCCACCCCAGTTCAGACCCAGCCATATGCAAATCAGTCTTGACCCTGTTCCTCATGGGTACAGTCCAGCCCGAACCTCCAAGCCAGGTCTTCCCTGGCCCGGAAACGAGCATCCTGGGACCGGTTTCGGGGTAACGCCCCTCATCAGCCAGGCTAGCTTGAATCTAGTGACAAAGTGAGCAAGAGACCCACGTCTGGGCATACCCTGGAGTATCGTATCTTACCCTGTAAGCATATATTAGCGTTTAGTGCTTCTGATTCACATGCTATGCACACTCCTACCATCTAGTGTTGGGCCCAGACTCTGCAATTTGTTTTCTCAAGGAAGTCTTTTATGGTTGACGTTGTGCCTCTTATCTCCTCCTACTCGAGGCAATGTGCATGCTACCTTTGTTAGACTGCAATGTTTTTTCCCTGCCATACAGGAATTGAGAATATAGTCTGCTAAGTTAACATTTGCAGTCGAACAAGCTTAAAGTTGTTGTGTATATGTGCCACCATCTAATCACTACAGAGGAAGCGGGAGGGTGCATGTCAATCTGCAGCACTACACGCTACGAATAGATGCTTAGAGGTAAGTAACATACTCCATTCGTAGCATGTGCTGGCTGCACATACATATGCTATGCATAGACTGTAAAGCAGTACTCCTCTTGCGGTGGCTTTAGGCATCAGATGGTGTATCTGCTTGAAATAATGTGCGTAGAACTGCTTGTCCCACTAGAGGTTGTCTGGCTTGTACATCCACACAATAGTGTTTGGTAAAAGTTTGTGGGTTTGCCCATGTTGCCGCTTTAGAAATGTTTGTAAGCTGAATATTTACCAAAAAGGCCACTGATGCTCCCTTTTTCATTGTGGAATGAGGCCTTGGCATTGTGGATAGTGTTCGTTTTGCTTTAATGTAGCAAATCTGTATACATTTTACAATCCATCCTGCAATTTCTGCTTTCGACATGGGGTTACCCTTCCTTGGATTTGAAAAAACTACAAAGAGTAGTTGTGTTTTTCGAAATGTTTTTGTACATTCCACAGAGTACATAAGGGCTCTTTTAAAATCTAGTGTATGTAATGTGCTCTTTATGGAACTGTTTCTAGTTTTGGGAAGAAAACCAGCAAGTCTAATGTCTGATTTAAGTGGAAAGGTGGTCTAGCCTTTGGCAGAAACTTTGGGTTTGTGCCTAGTCTAACTTTGTGTTGGAATACTTGGAAATAAGGTTCCACAATAGTTTGTGAATGTATTTCGCTTACTCTTCTTAGCGATGTAATTGCAACAAGGAAAGCCACTTTCCATGTTAGAAACTGTATTTTGGATTTATACATCGGTTCAAATGGTGTAGACAATCATGTCAACACGATATTTATGTTCCATGATGGCACAGGAGGTGTTCGTGATGGAATTACTCTTTTGAGCCCCTCCATGAATGCTTTTAGTACTGGTATGCGAAAAGGGGATTAATGTCTTTTGTTTTGCAGATTTGCAGAGACTGCTGCTAAATGCAGTCTTATAGAAGTGTATGCTAGATGTGATTTTTTTGGATGTAACAAATAACATACCAGTTGCTGCTCAGCTGGAGAGCATGGGTTTATGTTGTTTGCAGTAAATAGTGGACAACACGTTTCCATTTTGCTGCATAACACGCACTTGTGGTTGGTCTTCTGGCTTCCTTAAGGATGTTCATATAGTCTGATGGTAATTCTAAGTACCCATATTCTACGGCCTTAGGAGCCAGATTGCAAGGTTGAGTTGTTGCACGTTTGGGTGCGCAACTCTGCCCTTAATGTGAGTGAGAAGATCTGGAATGCTGGGAATGTACTAGGGTTAGTTCCAGTAGTGTTGTACACCATGGTAGGCGTGCACTGCGAGTATCATTTTTTGTGATTTTTGTCTCAGTTTCCTGATCAGATAAGGAATGACAGTATTGTCTTTCAACTGTGGATGCCTGGATGCGAAGTGTTGGCATTTTGCATTTTCTGCGCTGGCAAAGAGATCTATTGTCGGAGTTCCCCACAGTTGCAAGTATGTCTGTAGGACTTGAGTTTGGAATTCACATTCGTGGACTTAGTGCTGCGGTCTGTTTAGTAGGTGTGCTAAGGTGTTGTTCACCCCTGGTAAGTATTGTGATAGAAGGTGGATCCTGTGCCTGATGACCCATTCCATATGAGTTAAGATAGCTGTAAAGAATGGGTCCCTCCCCGCTTCTGGATGTAGTACATCGCAGTCATATTGTCTGTGCATAGAAGAATATTCTCTCCAGTTATGTTGAGTAGAAATGCTTTGAGGTGTCTAGTAGTTCTAGAACATTGATTCTAAATGTCTGTTGTTGTGCAGAACAGAGCCCCTGTACTGTAATGTCTCCATATGAGCACCCCAACCCATGAGTGATGCATCCGTTGTAATCGTTACTTGTGGGACTGGGTCCTTGAAGGCTCTTAACTTGTGTGTGTTTTGTGTATTCCACTATTGTAGTGCCTGGTGGATCTTGGGTGAAACAAACACGAGATCCTCCATTTTGCCCCCCGCTTGTGACCACTGTAATGCTAGCCCTCCTGCAGGGGGGTCTCATATGTAGTCTTGCATGTGGAATTATTGCTCTGCAGGAAGCCATCATACCTAGAAGACGCATCACCATTTTGTCTGATAGCTCCACGATGTGTCTGAAAAAAAGCCAGTTGGTTCTGGAGATTGCGAACCCTTTGCGGAATGGGGTAAGCTTTTGCTGTGATCAGATTTAGTATGGCTCCAAGAGAAGATTGTATCGGGAGTAAATAGGATTTTGTCACATTTATTGTAAATCACCCATTTGTGTAAGAGGTTGATAATGGTTTGGGTGTCCTGTAGACATTTCCGTTTGCTGGAACTCTTGATCAGCCAATCGTCCAGGTAAGGTAAGACATGGTTGTTTTCCCTTCTTAGACTTGCTGCTACTACAGCTAGACATTTGGTGAATACCCATGGGGCTGTTACAGAGAATAAAAGTACTTTGAACTGAAAGTGACGTCCACTTACCACAAACCGGAGGTAAGCGGCAATGTGCCGGATGGCTTGGTATATGAAAGTATGCGCCCTTCAGATCTAATGCGGTCATGAAGTTGCCTTCCTGCACTAGTGGTATCACATCCTATTGTGCCACCAAGTGAAAGAGTTCGGATAGGATGTGTTGACTGAGTGGGCGCAAGACCAGTATTGGATGAAGCGTCCCATCCCTTTTGGGTATTAGGAAGTATAGGGAGTTGCAGGAAGCTGGGTTTCTGTTGCAGTAACCCCCCCCCCCCCCTCCTTTTTGCCAGACTACTGATGTACCCCCAATTGGCACCTCTCTGGCCACATGTCAGTCCCTTGTAAAAGGTACTGTGGCTGGGGAAGGACTAAGGGCTGCAGCACTTATTGTGCCACCCTTAGAGGCCCTGTACGTACGTGTGTGTGTTGTTGGGTTTTTTTTTTCCCTCCCTCCCTCCCTCCCTCCAGAACAAAGTGAAGAGTCGACATGGCACACATTCCCTGTGTCATGCCTATAACCCACTACCTATGGCATAGGTCAGTCACCCCTCTAGCTGGGTGCACTATGCCACTGGTGAGGGTACAGGTGCATGATCCCTGTACCCCTACAGTGCCATTCTTAGACATTGTAAGTGCAGTAAGCCATAGAGAGCATATGGTCTGGGAGTTTGTCATTACGAACTCCACAGCACCATAATGGTTTTACTGAAAACTGAGAAGTTTGGTATCAAACTTCTCAGCACATTAAACCCACACTGATGCCAGTGTGGGATTTAATGAAAAATGCACTCAGAGGGCATCTTAGAGATGCCCCCTCAAAAACGACCAGCCTCTGGTGGGTTCCCTGACTGGTACACACCAGCCTGCCACCACGAGACAGGTTTCTGGACCTCTGGGGAGGGAGCCTTCGCTCCCTGAGCCCAGAAAAATAGCCTTTCCTGGGCGGAGGTGTTCACACCTCCCCCAGGCCAGGAAGAGCCATCTGTGGCAGGGGAGCTTCAAAGGCCTTGCAGCCTTTGTAATGCGACCCCCAGCCACTCCTGCTATCAAGAGCAGGCCCCCTTCCTGTCTCCCCTCCTTTTCGGCAGGAAGACAGGCGGGAAAAATTAGTCAGGCCAGAAGGTGTGCCCACCTCTGCCAACCCCACCCCCCAGGTGGGGGAGGCGAAGTGAAGCCCACTCTTCAGTGCCCGCCATCTTGCAGATGGCAGGCACTCCCCAATCAGGATTAGGGATTGTGCTCACTCCCCCACGTGGGGTGAGCACACCAAGGGTGTAGTCACCCTAAGGTGAGTAGCCCATTGGCTACTGACCCCGAGACCCCTAAAACGCCCCCTAAAAACATTATTTAGGGGCAGCCCTGAACCAAGAAAGCAGATTCCCGTAACCTAAGAAGAAAAAGGACGAAAGAAGACGCCCAGCAGAGGAGACTGCAGAGAACAACTGACTTGGCCCCAGCCCTACCGGCCCGTCTGCAGTTTCCAGAGATCCTGCGCCAAAAGTCGCCTTGTCCTGCAGCCAGCGACCTCCAGAACCCTGAGAGGACTGAATGCCTTCAACAAAGACCGGATCTAATGTGAACAGCAGCTCTGTTCAAAAGAAAACGCCCAAGACAGACTCTGAACCTGCTGAGGACAAAGAAACTCGACGCCTGGAATCACCACTGCACCCGTCGCCTATGGCCCGTGTTTGAGTGGCCCACCGGTCCCAGCGAGGTCCCCCAGCGCTCCAGAGTCTGGGTCCACCGTGGGTTGACCCCTCCATGACTTCCCGACATCGCCTGCAGCCTCTGCACAGAGACCCCCCCCAACCGCGAGTGGCCCGGTAAGGTGAAATACGACCTCAAAAGACACCCCTACATCCAGTTGCCCTGCACCCTGGAGAAGAGAATCTGAGGTGCACCTACGTCCCCGAGCCCTCCAACTTACCTGCCCAGCTGTTGGTTCCTCCCGGAAGTCTTCCTGGACCGAGCCTGCAGCTGAAAACCATAACAGAAAATCCCCATTGAAAACAGGGCATCCGACGCCAAACCAGCACCCTGCACCCAGCCGCCCATGCGCCGCTGCGGGTGCACTTTTTGTGCTAATCAGGATCCCCTTTCCCTGAGCTTAACACCGGGAGCTTTGCTCCCACAACCCAGTGGCCTGCTCGTAAGGAGCCACCAACCTGAGGCCCCTTATCCCCCATTGAATAACATTGGGCCTCAGCACTCTGCACCCGGCCGCCCTAGTGCCGTTGAGGGTGTAACAAGAGTGCATCCTTGACCCAGGGGGAACCCTTGTTCTAACCCCAGAAGCTCAACCCCAAAGACCGATTACTTACCTGGTAACCGTTAACTTCATTTCTCTCCATAGGAACATATTGACTGTTTTTCTCTGAAAAATGTTTAAAGTGTGGAGTTGATTTGTATGGAAACCTAAAAAAGTACAATTGTGGAAAACTGTTTTTACTTACCTTTTTTCTAGGAATTGTCCCAGTGTGATATCTAGGCATATCGCACTGAGTAGAAAAAGTAATCTAAAAGTAATCTAAAAAGTCATCTGTACAGTAATTTCAATACCTTGACTTACCTGTATTTCAAACAACTGCATTTGGACTTGCATTCACTTGTAAAAACTGCATAATATTTTGCAAAGCATTTATTTCACTTACATGTGCCAGGCTTGGCTTGGTTCTAGAAATAAAATAACTTAATATTTTTATACAAAACAAATTGGTCTGAGTTCAGTCTTTGAGTGTGTGCAATCATTTGCTGATTGAGTATGTACAACAAATGCTTAACACTACCCTCTGATAAAGTCTTACTGCTCGCCCACACCACCACAAATAGAGAGTAAGGTGCTATATACTTTTACCTCTGCCTACCTTTGGGTTCCACTGAACTCTGTGCACACTATACCTCACCTTTGGTACAGTATATACAGAGCCAGCTTCCTACAGGAGTATACTCCTTTCCCTTGATATTTAAACCGGACCGGTTCTATGGCTCCTTTTTGTAATAACGCTTTTACCTCTTCCTTCAGCAGGTGTAGATGAGGACTGAGTTTGTTTTCTTGGTGGGATATTTGCTGGTTGAGTTTTGAGCTCTAGGCAATATCCCTGCCTGCTGATGTCTAACACCCATTAGTCTGATGTGACTTCTGGCCACAACTGATGGAATTGCTGTAGCCTTCCCCAACAGTTAATGTGGGGGCAGGGGGATGACTGGTAAGTCACTGTTTTGAGATACAGGCTCCCTTTGCGGATGTTCCTCTACCTTCTCCTCTTGATATAAATCCTCCTCGATTACATCATTTTCCTGATTGCTGGTGGTATTGTTGTTGCTGTGGTTGGTAACTTGGGGTCTCTTGGATGTTATTCTTTGAGACCCCTCTACGTTGATAGCTCCGGAAGGGCTGGTGTGTCTGAGTAGTGGACTGCATGGTTCCCACTGATTTTGTGGTCTATGTCCTTTTTGATTTTTTCAAGTTGAGTGTCCTCTTCTGGACCTAAGAGATGCTCGCCATCAAACAGTATGTTTAAAATGTGATGTTGCACTTCTGGCTTGAACCTCAATATGCAAAGTCAGGCATGTCAATGTAGTATCACAGAGGAATTAATGCCTCTCGCAGCCATGTCTGCACTATCTAGAGAACACCAGATTGTTGTGTTTGATATTCGTCTTCCTTCTGCAACCAAATCTTCCCCTTTTTTCTTATACTGCTCTGGGAGATGCTTCAATAGTTCTTCCATCTCGTCCCATGTAGCTCTATTTTAGCATGATAGAAGGCAGACTGAATTGGCAATTCTCCAGTAATTGGCATGCCCGGTAGCAACCCTTTTTCCTGCTGTGTCAATGCGCATACTCTCCTTGTTGGGAGGTGGAGCTTCCCCAGTGGTTTGGGATGCCGCTCCTTTACAAGCTGTAGCAATGACTAAGGAGTCCGCAGTTGGGTGCCCTCTGATGTAGAGAGAGTCTGAAGGCCTGTACTTTATTTCAATCCTAGGGGTAAGTCCCCTCGATTGGACTGGGTCTTTAAAAATGTCTTTAGATACCTTCAGCATAGAACCTATCATGGGTAGATATTGGACTGTGCTTTCTGTTGTAGAAAGCATTTCAACCAGAAAATCAGTTTCCCCCTCTGTAGTTTGCATTAGCAATTTATGTTATTCCGCTGCCCTTTGTATCACACTATGATACGAGGAGGTATCACCAGGTGGAGATGCTTTAGCCGGAATAGGCATTTCTATGTCAGTATCTGGAAGGACCACATCATAATCATCCCACGGGTCTGGACTGTGTTGTGGATTACCCTGTGAGTCAGAGAAGTAGTCCTTATGCTCTGCGCTGTCTCCACCCCTTAACTTCCTGAGTGGGTAAGGGTGACCTTGGGTGTGGTGCTAGAGGTAAACTTAATGGCAGGGGGCTTGTGGCCCTATGTTCTGTTGCTACCCTTTTTGGTAGTGGCTGTGGAAAATCTAAGTCCTGACTTTGTCTTTTGGATGCTTCAATATGGTGCTGCTTCTGCATGAATTGATGAAGGCCTTCAAAAACATTGCCTTCTTCCACCTTTATTGATTTTTACGGTGCCTTGGCCTGTTTCTCTGGCACTGCTGTTGCGGAGGAAGGAGTTTTTGTGTTCGACGTTGTTGGAGCCAAGCTGTTCTTCGGCGTCAAAGTGACCATGATCTTTTGTCTTAGTCGGAGTCGAGGAGTATTTCGAACCCGTATGGCTTGACACCAATCACTTATTCAGTTCAGACTGCTTATCCAGTGCCGAAGCAAGGCGGTCGCTGCTGAGGTCTGGCTCGAGGTCGACGGTTGTTTTGGCATCGATGTCGGGCTGGTGTCGGCTCCATGCCTCTCAGGAGGCCATCTCACCCAATAGGGATCAAGAATTTTCTCGTCCTGTCTCGGCTTCGAGGTGTGCTCTCGGTGTCGACCAGAGCCCGAGGGCTGGGGTGCACCATGGCATTGAGGGGGATGCTTATGTACGATTTTCTTTAAGTGGGACGAGTCAATTGTACTCATGGCCTTGGTATCATCTTCCTTCTGGGGCACGACCCTGGCAGTGGAGACCGATGCGTAGTGTCCTCAACCTGCATATCCTACTCTTCTCCCCCATTGGACTCATCGGAGATGACAGTGTGGGCTGGTGATGACGCACGTTCATCCAGTTGTGGCATCGGAGTCTACCTCACCCTCGCTGGTGGGCTTCTTCTGGGGAGAATTCCGCCTCCATTGCCATCTCCATGTTCTGAGCTAGTATCCAAACCTGTCTTCTTCAAAGTGTTTTCTTCCTCAAAAATAAGTTAAACGAGGTGCCGTCCTGTTCTTTGTGCTCCGGCGACAAACACAGGTTACAGAAGTCATGGGTGTCAGAGTAGGCGTACTTCGACCCGCTTCGAGAGCACCTTCTAAAGAGACTGTCCTTTTTAGCCTTCATAACCCGGAGAATATAATTGTCGACGCGCGTGGAAGGTGATGTCGAAGTTGTCTGCTTTCGATTGACTCCTACACGGTTCCAACGGTCGTAGAAGCCGTGTGTACGATTTCACTGTAAATTTCAATTTTTTTCCCCGTTATGCGTCCGTAGTCTGCATGGGTGTCTAAATTCACAGTGCTCCGACGCAGTCGGTCCAGGCGCGATGGCGGAAAAAATAATCTAACATACGTGCCGTTGAACATGCGTATTGCCTCGAGGAGGACGAGATACGACGCACAATGTCGACCATAAAAGACTTCTTCGGGAAAAACAAATTGCAGAGTCCAGGCCCAACAGTGGATGGCTGCAGATACACATGCTATGCACACTCCTGCCAACACACGCTACAAATATTACATTTCTCAGCATAATGTTAAGCCCTTTCGCATCACCTGTCACTCTGGAGAATGTGAATTAAGTAGAGTGTAAAAGTGAATTATTCTATTACAAAGGTGCCCAAGAAAGTCAAGAAGAGCCAGATCCATGCTATATGCGCAGAAAAACAAGCTCCACTTATATTTATTGTATGCAAATTTATCTTGTGTTGGTATCCTTAAAATCTGGCATGCATCAGAGCCTGCGCTGTCAGTGCCTTTCTATATCAATTTCAAAGGTTCATCTTTCCAATCCATATCACCAGTTTTGCACAGCAATCCAAAATATGGAAGGAATGAACATGCAACAGATTCAGATTCAATCTTTATTTCGGTATAAAAAGACCATAAAAGGTTTTGCAAATAAAAATACAGTTCAAGGGATCAACATCGTGTCATGACGAACTTAAGATACAATACTGCCAAACACACTAGACACTATTAAATAATCAACCATATTAGAATAAAATAATATATCTAAAATTTCACAATTTAGCATTTCAGTTTAAAAATAGATAAAAACGGGTATGAGGAATGTTCATATCAGGCTGCAAACGAGATTCAACTGTACAATTCAATAAATACATCTAAAATAGTGTATAAAAAGACACTTGTTTCAGTAGGAAATATAAAGACTAGTTTATTGGTTATTATACAATTCATTTTAGTCATAAAGTGCATGTGCCAAGTCCGTTATGTTTTTAGTAAATCAACCTAGAGTTTCAGGCCTTCCCTTTTCCTTACTAAGCTTACACCAAACAAATACCTACTGACACTAAAAACCACTGTTTGCGTGGTGTCCGATCGGAATGGTCTTTCTGCCTCATGGCAGGATCTGGTACCAAGGAGTCGACAAATGGGTTTAATCCATTTCCTCCTACATCGTGAGTAAGCTAGGCAGAAGAACAATAGATGTAATTCATTTTCTAATAAACCTAAATCACATGAAACACATCTACCCTCTTCTGCTTCACCTAACGTCCATTTCGCCGTATTTGCCTTTATCTGTAGGACACCATAGCGATATTTTAAATATAAAGATTTAGCTAACTGTGGTTGTATTTCGTCTAAAAAAGGCTCAAACTTCCAAACTGTTTTTATTAAGAGGAACCGTGTTGTCAATGAGCCTACGATAGAAGAATGAGATGAAAGATCATGTAAAAATGACCAGTAGGTTTGCTTTAGAAGCTTTTTAGAGGCCATGGTCAAGCCAGAGGGCTCCTCCCAATAGTGCTTGAGTCCCAATTTAAAAAACCAATAATGTATGTGCTTCAACCAAGTCAAGCCAGTACCTCCTTTGAATCTTAGGATTTCCTCAAGCCCCTCTCTATAATGAACAAGTTCCTCTGTAGACCACAGGCGAACCCAAAATAACAATGGCCTTAGGCTTGCCTGATCGTCCACGCGGTGAAAATTTAAATCCATCAAAACAGGTGCTAATGGTGTACGTGTCGGAAGGCCTAAAACTTTCCAAAGAAACTTATTTTCACCCACCTTGAATGTGTCCTTCGTCATGGGGCCCCACAGCTCCGCCCCATATAATGATGCCGATTGCGCCTTATGCTTGTATACTTCAAGAGGGGGTGAAACTGCTTTAGACAAACTACTTTCAATTTTTCTTATTATTGGGAAAGTGTTTTGGAGTGATATAGTTTTACTTTTTTCTAACTGTGGTCTCCAAGTCATTTTTGAGTCCAAAGTGATACCTAAATAATTAAAATCATGCACATACTCAATCTTCTGGTTATTAACAGTTAGATTTTTCCTAAAGGTTTTGTGTGGGTTAACTGCCATATATTTGGTTTTGCTAGAGTTTATTTCTAGACCCTTAGCTTCGCGGTATATCCCAAAAATGTTTAAACTTTGCAGGCCTTTAGGAGTTTGGGAAATTAAAATCGTATCATCAGCAAAGAGGAGTGCCAGTACAGGCACCCCCCCTAGCTTAGGGGAGTCATGTTCACAATCCAGAAGGTATTCAGGGATGTCATTGACATATAACGAAAATAAAGCACAGTCCTGGGCACACGCAGTGAGGGTATTCGCAATATAACAATCAGTATCGATACGTTATATAAATGCAGTGGTCGACATCAGTATTGGTTCAAAAAAGTTTTTTTATATCTCAACAACGACGTCGAATACAATGAACCAGCCGACACGTGTTTCATCACTGGGAGAGGTCCCGTGACTCATCAGGGCTGGGGAGGATACAAAAGATAATGGGTGAGGGGAACAATGTGGGTTAGACAAAGAGTACCTAGTCTATGGAAAACACAATTAATAGGTAAAAGGGATCACCCTAGGTGACTACTGGGGAGAGAAGAACAGGAAATGCAAACTGTGACACGTAAGGTGTGAAGTGACACTCGTGAATGTGCCACTACTCATGAGTCAGGGCTCATGGAGGCAACGCAGGAAAACATGTTAAAAACACAGTGTGACTGATGTGCTTGTGCCGCTCTCATGGGGAGGAAACATGAGGTAAAGCGCAGGAAAACATGGTACATTGTGTGGTGTGACAGGTAAATAGTGCGAGCAGAGGTGTGTGGATGGTGTCTGAGGATAACCACTGTATGAAAAGGATGAAGGTAAAGACCGATACACGGTGTGAACTGAATACTGGGCATGAAGTGATAGAAAGAAGGTCCTACAAAGGATAAGGACGACCTGGACTGAGGAGGAAAAGAGGGAGCGGAGGCCGAGACTAAACTAAATTAACTAAAATGCGAAAGTAACTGGAGGAGTGCTGGACCCTGGTGGGGGAGAGAAACAGAAGGAAGGTAGGTAAGTAAAGAGCACAGAACCATGGGACAAGGTGCAATGGGGGAGTGGAAATCTAGCAGGTAAGGCTCACCCGGAAACCGGTGATAATTCCAACCCGGTATGGGGCGAGCGGGAAGCGGGAGCAACTAGGCAGGCAGGCGCTGGATGTAGCGCCACGCTGCAAACAACGGTAGGAGGGGACCGCTGTGGAGGAAACGGGGGAGTAAGGATAAGGACGGTGTTGGAAAACGACATGGAGGGCTGTGGGCATAATGAAAATAATAATGAATGAGTCTTACCGGGCTGCGTGTCAGCCGACGGCGAAAATGAAGTAAGGGCTGGGGCGGGAGTGCCACAGCGCTAGGAGGGTTGATTGACCTGTGGAGATAGAGAGGGGAGAGCTAGAAGCAAGAAGGCTAGAGGGACCTATGTAGGAATGAAAGGACGAGGGCTTACCCTGGAGTAACAGGAAGAGGCTGTCCAGTGTCCGGCGGGGTAAAGGTAGCAGGGAGCCAAACAGGCGGAGTGCGAAACAGAGCTGGAAGGAGGACGAATGGGGGGTGGGGGGGTTAATAAGATGCACGATAAACGGGAGCAGGACTAAGTGGTATGGGAAGAGAGTAAAGGAAGCTTACCCCGGGTGCGGGAAAACAAGGGTGATATCAGGTTGTGCGTAAGCAGGATAATGCAGACGCCTGTCGGGAGACACGGGAGGAAACGGGCAAAAGTAAGGTAGGATCCAAAATAAATGAAAAAGAAAGGAAGCAGCGACGCAGTGGCAAGGCAGTTACCTGGGGTCCGGTTCGAAGAGCGATGTAGGGACACTGGAGCCGAGTTTAGAAGGAACGGAAGAAGGCAGGAAAAGGGGGGGGAAACTAAATAATGTCAAAAATCTGGAAGACTAGAGCGAGCCATCTAGGAGAATCAGCCGTTCGGTCGCCATATTGGAATATCAGGGCGAGCGCCACCTGGTAGTGCGCATGTGCGGTGGACGTCTCAGCTACCAATTAGGTGACCGCGGCCTTCCGAATGACTACAGGTAGCCACAGGTGGGATAGGTTGCAGTGAGGAGTATGTCATAATAAAGAGACATGCTAATGACATGTGGTCAAGCGTGGAGGAATATAAATGGTGACAGGTTAAAAAACATGATGAAACTAGCGAGCAGGAGTACGTGAGCGGGAAGCAAAGGTGGTCACTACTGATGTACTGCATATATATGCTAAAGTCATGTAGTTGAATGAAAGGAATAGAAACGGTGACAATGGTCAAAATAAAATGACAAATACTTGTGTTGCTAGTGTGTAAATTGGGAGACAGTGGCACATGAATGTATTGTGTTGCAGAGACATGCAAGTGTCATCAAATCAATAGGAAGAAAACATGTATGTTGACATTAGTAGTCCGTTCATTAGAAGATTCCAAAGCAAAAAATGTTGTCCAATGATCATTCACCCAGGAAGAAATGCAGCTCGTGGTCAGTGTTCAGTCCGTGTTGCACTGTCCGTAAGCGCATAATCCAAGTAGCTTCCGGGCGTCTGAGTCGGAGTTCTCTGTTGCCACCCCTAGCACTGGTGGGTGCAACGTCGAATCCGAAGAAGGAAATCCGTTTCCTTGGGCCTTGGTTGGGACAAACGGCAGCATGAACCGCCATGGGATACTTGGTGTCGAGGTTGTGTAGGGCTCTGGCGTGCTCTCCAATTCGATCCTTTAGTGGTCTGATTGTGCTTCCGATGTACCAACGTTTGCAGGTGCACTCGAATGTAGACCACGAATTTGGTGTTGCAATTGATGTTATGTCTAATCTGGTACTGTTGTCTGTTGATGGCCGTGAAGTTTCTGACCCCATGTTGGGCTAGTTTGCAGACACCGCAGTGCCCGCACTTGAAGAAGCCAAGATTATGGGTGGTGAGCCATGAGGGACTGGTACTGGGGCCTGGGATGCTGGGGCAGAGTCTCGTTTTCAGTGTTCTACCTCTCCTGTACGTGATTTGTGAGGTACGATCTCTCTCAGTGTGTTGTCAGAAAGTAATATGTTCCAATGTTTGTTGAGGCTTTTCCTCATAGCTAACCCATGTCGCTATAGTCCGTGATCAGTCGGACAGGTTGGTCTTGCTCAGTGGTTGTCCTCCTGGTGTGTAATGTGTCTTCTCTCCTTATGTTCCTGATTCTCTTTTCTGCAGAACTGATAGTACGGGCGCTATAGCCCCTTTCTTTGAATCTTTGTTTCATGTTGGTTAGGCACTCCTGAAATTCCAGTTCCTCACTACAATTTCTCCTGGCTCTTATGAATTCCCCGTAGGGAATCGCCTGTATTTGATGTGAAGGGTGTGAACTATCTGCGTGTAAGATGGCATTGCACGAAGTCTCTTTCCTATAAAGACTGCTCTGAATAGTGTTAGATTTGATGTAGATTTCCACATCTAGAAATGTGATTTTGGAGGCGCTGGAGTACCCTGTGAATTTCATGTTCAGGTCATTGTGATTAAGGTGTGCGCAGAATTCGTCAAGTTCAAGTTGTGATCCTGACCAGAGAAGTAAGCAATCATCTATGTAGCGCCCCAGTATATTATGGAATCAATCCATTGCGCTCCTTCGGGGCCCCAGATCCATTTGGACTCTAGAACACCCATGTACAGGTTCGCAAACGAGGGTGAGAATTTCGAGCCCATGGCTACTCCTTTGTTCTGTTTATACCACATACCGTCATAGATGAAGAAGTTGTTGTTTAGTATGATGTCCATCATTGCAACAAGCATCTGGGTATGCTGCCACAAGTTGGCTGGTCTGTTATTAAGTATGCTGGTTACCGCCTTCAGCCCTAATGTAGGTTCAATGGTAGTGTAAAGAGAGACTACATCTAGGGTTGCCAGGATCATGTCCGGTTGCCATTGGACATCAGATAGAATGCTGAGAATGTGTTTGGTGTCTTGTATGTATGATGGCAAGTTTTTGACCAGAGTCCCAAGGAAGAGGTCAACATATTGTGCTATTCTTTCAGTAGGTCCGCCAATGCCCGATACTATAGGTCTCCCTGGAGGAAAGGGTGCAGACTTATGTATTTTGGGCACGGTGTACAAACAGGGAAATGCTGGTCTGTGGACTTTCAGATATAGCAGTTCTTGGTCATCAATGAGACCTTGTGTGTGCCATTCTGATAGGCGTTTGTTGATTATGGTGACAAGGGGGGCTATAGGGTTGTAAGAGAGCTGCTCATAACAAGAGGTATCTCTGAGTTGGGACAAATTAGAAAGACTCAAAAAAACAGAACTCCATTGAACCTACATTAGGGCTGAAGGCGGTAACCAGCATACTTAATAACAGACTAGCCAACTTGTGGCAGCATACCCAGATGCTTGTTGCAATGATGGACATCATACTAAACAACAACTTCTTCATCTATGACGGTATGTGGTATAAACAGAACAAAGGAGTAGCCATGGGCTCGAAATTCTCACCCTCGTTTGCGAACCTGTACATGGGTGTTCTAGAGTCCAAATGGATCTGGGGCCCCGAAGGAGCGCAATGGATTGATTCCATAATATACTGGGGACGCTACATAGATGATTGCTTACTTCTCTGGTCAGGATCACAACTTGAACTTGACGAATTCTGCGCACACCTTAATCACAATGACATGAACATGAAATTCACAGGGAACTCCAGCGCCTCCAAAATCACATTTCTAGATGTGGAAATCTACATCAAATCTAACACTATTCAGAGCCGTCTTTATAGGAAAGAGACTTCGTGCAATGCCATCTTACACGCAGATAGTTCACACCCTTCACATCAAATACAGGGGATTCCCTACGGGGAATTCATGAGAGCCAGGAGAAATTGTAGTGAGGAACCGGAATTTCAGGAGTGCCTAACCAACATGAAACAAAGATTCAAAGAAAGGGGCTATCGCGCCCGTACTATCAGTTCTGCAGAAAAGAGAATCAGGAACATAAGGAGAGAAGACACATTACACACCAGGAGGACAACCACTGAGCAAGACCAACCTGTCCGACTGATCACCGACTATAGCGACATGGGGTTAGCTATGAGGAAAAGCCTCAACAAACATTGGAACATATTACTTTCTGACAACACACTGAGAGAGATCGTACCTCCCAAACCACAAATCACGTACAGGAGAGGTAGAACACTGAAAACGAGACTCAGCCCCAGCATCCCAGGCCCCAGTACCAGTCCCTCATGGCTCACCACCCATAATCTTGGCTTCTTCAAGTGCGGGCACTGCGGTGTCTGCAAACTAGCCCAACATGGGGTCAGAAACTTCACGGCCATCAACAGACAACAGTACCAGATTAGACATAACATCAATTGCAACACCAAATTCGTGGTCTACATTCGAGTGCACCTGCAAACGTTGGTACATCGGAAGCACAATCAGACCACTAAAGGATCGAATTGGAGAGCACGTCAGAGCCCTACACAACCTCGACACCAAGTATCCCATGGCGGTTCATGCTGCCGTTTGTCCCAAGGAAACGGATTTCCTTCTTCGGATTCGACGTTGCACCCACCAGTGCTAGGGGTGGCAACAGAGAACTCCGACTCAGACGCCTGGAAGCTACTTGGATTATGCGCTTACGGACAGTGCAACACGGACTGAACACTGACCACGAGCTGCATTTCTTCCTGGGTGAATGATCATTGGACAACATTTTTTGCTTTGGAATCTTCTAATGAACGGACTACTAATGTCAACATACATGTTTTCTTCCTATTGATTTGATGACATTTGCATGTCTCTGCACCATACTACATTCATGTGCCACTGTCTCCCAATTTACACACTAGCAACACGAGTATTTGTCATGTTATTTTGACCATTGTCACCGTTTTTATTCCTTTCATTCAACTACATGACTTTAGCATATATATGCACTACATCAGTAGTGACCACCTTTGCTTCCCGCTCACATACTCCTGCTCGCTAGTTTCATCATGTTTTTTAACCTGTGTCACCGTTTATATTCCTCCACGGTTGACCACATGTCATTAGCATGTCTCTTTATTATGACATACTCCTCACTGCAACCTATCCCACCTGTGGCTACCTGTAGTCATTCGGAAGGCCGCGGTCACCTAATTGGTAGATGACGTCCACCGCACATGCGCACTACCAGGTGGCGCTCGCCCTGATATTCCAATATGGCGACCGGACGGCTGATTCTCCTAGCAGGCTCGCTCTAGTCTTCCAGATTTTTGACATTTAGTTCCCCCCCCTTTTCCTGCCTTCTTCCATTCCTTCTAAACTCGGCTCCAGTGTCCCTACATCGCTCTTCGAACCGGACCCCAGGTAACTGCCTTGCCACTGCGTCGCTGCTTCCTTTCTTTTTCATTTATTTCGGATCCTACCTTACTTTTGCCCGTTTCCTCCCGTGTCTCCCGACAGGCGTCTGCATTAGCCTGCTTACGCACAACCTGATATCGCCCTTGTTTTCCCGCACCCGGGGTAAGCTTTCTTTACTCTCTTCCCATACCACTTAGTCCTGCTCCCGTTTATCGTGCATCTTATTAAACCCCCCCCCCCATTCGTCCTCCTTCCAGCTCTGTTTTGCACTCCGCCTGTTTGGCTCCCTGCTACCTTTACCCCGCCAGACACTGGACAGCCTCTTCCTGTTACTCCAGGGTAAGCCCTCGTCCTTTCATTCCTACATAGGTCCCTCTAGCCTTCTTGCTTCTAGCTCTCCCCTCTATCTCCACAGGTCAATCAACCCTCCTAGCGCTGTGGCACTCCCGCCCCAGCCCTTACTTCATTTTCGCCGTCGGCTGACACGCAGCCCAGTAAGACTCATTCATTATTATTTTCATTATGCCCACAGCCCTCCATGTCGTTTTCCAACATCGTCCTTATCCTTACTCCCCCGTTTCCTCCACAGCGGTCCCCTCCTACCGTGGTTTCCTGCCTGCCTAGTTGCTCCCGCTTCCCGCTCGCCCCATATTTCCACTCCCCTATTGCACCTTGTCCCATGGTTCTGTGCTCTTTACTTACCTACCTTCCTTCTGTTTCTCTCCCCCACCAGGGTCCAGCACTCCTCCAGTTACTTTCGCATTTTAGGTAATTTAGTTTAGTCTCGGCCTCCGCTCCCCCTTTTCCTCCTCAGTCCAGGTCGTCCTTATCCTTTGTAGGACCTTCTTTCTATCACTTCATGCCCAGTATTCAGTTCACACCGTGTATCGGTCTTTACCTTCATCCTTTTCATACAGTGGTTATCCTCAGACACCATCCACACACCTCTGCTCGCACTATTTACCTGTCACACCACACAATGTACCATGTTTTCCCGCGCTTTACCTCATGTTTCCTCCCCATGAGAGCGGCACAAGCACATCAGTCACACTGTTTTTAACATGTTTTCCCGCGTTGCCACCATGAGCCCTGACTCATGAGTAGCGGCACATTCACGAGTGTCACTTCACACCTTACGTGTCACAGTTTGCATTTCCTGTTCTTCTCTCCCCAGTAGTCACCTAGGGTGATCCCTTTTACCTATTAATTGTGTTTTCCATAGACTAGGTACTCTTTGTCTAACCCACATTGTTCCCCTCACCCATTATCTTTTGTATCCTCCCCAGCCCTGATGAGTCACGGGACCTCTCCCAGTGATGAAACACGTGTCGGCTGGTTCATTGTATTCGACATAGTCGTTGTTGAGATATAAAAAAACTTTTTGGAACCAATACTGATGTCGACCACTGCATTTATATAACGTATCGATACTGATTGTTATATTGCGAATACCCTCACCGCGTGTGCCCAGGACTGTGCTTACTTTACATTGTGGATCCTGCGATTCCCACATTCCCCAGGGGTTATCGGGTTACTCCCCTGACCTGGCAGCACCGCACCTATACAGGTCTATAGTTAGTACACGCAATAGCCTGAGCGCCACTTTCCTGTCTTAACTAAAAAACCCCTACCTAACCTCCCATATAACGAAAATAAGGTCGGAGCTAGGACGCATCCCTGCCTTACGCCCCTTTAACCTTAATAGGCTCAGTGAGTTCACCCAGTGGACCCCATCTAACCCTTGCCCAGTTATCTTCATGTAATCTAATTATCTGCAGGAGAATTTCTTCCGGTACCCCCTGGTTTTTAAAGATTTCCAAAGGAGATTTCTGGGAATAAGGTCAAACGCTGCCTTTAGGTCCACAAAGGCAATATATAGGTGGCCCTTCCTGAATATTGTATATTTCCAGGCTATACAAAGAAATCTAAAAACCTGGTCTGTCGTGCTAGTCTTTGATCTAAAACCTGCCTGATATTGTGATAAAATATTGTATTCCTCAATCCACTCAGTCAATTTATTTAAAATTTTCCTCGCGTATATCTTCTGTAAAACGTCTATAAGACTAATTGGTCGATAGTGTGAGGGGTTTTGGCGATCACCCTTTTTAAAAATAGTTGTGATCTCTGCCCCTTTCCAGGTTTCTGGTATTGGTGTGCCTGAGGCGACAGAGTTACACAACAAATTGATGTAAGGGCCCCAAACCTCTTTGTTGTGCTTCCATAAATCGCCAGGTATTTTATCAGGACCAGGAGCCTTCCCTGATTTTACTACGTCTACTGCTGCCATTGTTTCTTTCAAACTAAAAGATAATGGAGCCATGCTTGAGGCTATTTCATAGTCTGCCGGGCAGTAATCAATATCATTCGAGGAAGAGGAGTAGAGACTAGAAAAGTGTTTTACCCAAATATTTGCATCTAGGAAAAGGTCTTTACTACATCTCCCATTCTTATTGCCTTTTGATACTAACCGCCAAAAACCAATTTGGTCTTTTGCTTTGGCAGCAGCGATTAATTCGGTCCAGATGTTATCCTCCCATTCTTTCCTGGTATGAGCTAATAATCTCCTATATTGAGTCCTTTTTTCCCTTAAGGCCACTATATTTTTGGTTTTAGATGCCAGAATAAGCTCCTTTTTTACAATGCAGCATTCTTTATTGTACCACAGACTACTCAACTCGCTGGCCTCTAAGATCCCATTATTGGATTTCTTCTGAATTTTGCTTAATATAGGGGTCAAATCTTTGACTAATCTACGATGAATTTCCACAATTGGGATCTCTGAAGCAGGTGAGTCTACATACGGGGAAACCGTATTTGCAAAAGTATCGTAAATCTGCTTGATTGCCACTATGTTTCCCCCTATCGAGGGCCATTTTAGAGCTCTACGATTATTACTTAGTAGTGGTTCTATATTACCACCGTCAGGTTCTCTAACCCTCAGAGCAACCAACCGAAAAAGATATACCGCCAATGTCAAACATAGTGGGTAGTGGTCGCTCTCAGTTCTAGCATCAACTACTAGGTCATGGGCCACAATTCAATCGAAACTAGTATGTAGTCTATATGGCTCTTTAGATTGCTTCTGCTAAATGTGGCGGCGTTTGGACTATCAGAAGACAATCGACCATTGCAAGCTCGTAAGCAGTGCCCGAGACAAGTCTTAATAGCTGCGCGACGGCAGTTGTGCAGGGCACTACCAGGGTGCTTTCCAATGGCGGGATATTATTAGCCAGATCTTCTTCAAAAATGTTTTCTAATCCAACCGCAGGTTCAAATTTGCGGTTGAAATCGCCCCCCAAAATTATCGAAGCCCTTGAATCAATAGAGCTTAGAAAGTTATCTAAAAACTCAATGACCTCCGATTCCTTACTTGCCGAATATGGCCTAGAATAAATGTTTAATATATAGATTTCTTTTTTATCAGGTGTGGTAAATTTTATTCCCAGAATATCCTGCGATGGGGTTTCAACTAATTTAACATCAATACCTAAAGTTACCTTTACCCAAATAGAGAGGCCTCCCGAGGGCCTCCCTCTAACTGAGGGGATGGCATCTTTGCTAAAGGTTTTAAAGCCTACCTTATAAAAAGGTTCTAGGGCCCAAGTTTCTTGCAATAAAATTATGTCACTCTGCCCAATATATTCCTGCCATACAACATCTTCCATGTTCCTTTTAAGTCCTGCAATATTCCAGGAGATCAATTTTATCTCTCCTCGACAATCCACCTCACTTTGTTCCTTTTGCACATCTTGTGTTCTAGAGTTAGGAGTAAGGTGATAGTTTCTAATATCCCTTCTATAGTTCTTGGGTGGGTTAGATAGCTCGTTATTCAACTTAATGCCCTCGACCGAGAGTTGCTCGTTCTCCTCCACCAAAAGTGGCTTTTGCAGATCGTTGTTAACCTGTACTGTCGCTATCTCTCCATCTACTTGAACCCAACTCATTTCTAATTTATTGTCATTTTCAGAAGTCTTAGATGTAGGGACTTGTGACTGGGGTGCAGATAGTTGTCAATCTTGGGCATCCAAATCTGAGAGTGCAAGATATCTATTTGTCGTTGGTACAGGAGTAAACCTATTGTTTGAATGCCCTGACTGCGGTTTGTAAAAAAAAAACCCAATGGGAGTGTACAGATATTAGTATTAGTAAAGTGTAATGTCTCACGTTTATTCAAAAGATAGCGAACCAACTGAGGCCTTCGAAAATTAACCACTATACAATCTCCATTAATATTTTTAATGGATTGACCTATCCAGCCTACCCTACGGACCATCAATATTTCCTTAGTATCTAAGGGGTGAAAACTTTTGTGCTTTGCAAGCCAATCCACGGTTTTATTCCGTATATCGTCCCAACTCTTATCGCTCGCTCTAAGAGCGGGTACACCAGCTAAAATTAGTGTATATGGACATGAGGCTGGGGGCAGACTTAATATATCCGAGTTAGGCTTCAATAAATCTGTGGTAGAGGTTTTGCTAGAGTTCAAGGTCGGAACATATCCCCTGCCTATATTGGGTCGCACTGCGCAGTTATTCTGTGTACCTAGGGGTTTTGGACCGTTTAATGCCTCCTGGGGCCTGTCTCCTATACTAACATGAGTAGATTTGGTAGTATTGCCACCCTGTACTTCCCCATCGTGGTGTGCGGTTCCAGCCACTCTCATGGTTTCCCCTGTTTGACTCATCTACCTTTCTTCCCACCATGTTATGGCCTAAGTTTTTTATTACATTTTCAAGATAATTCAGTTTGTCCCAAAGCTGTAAAAAGCTCTTCTTAAGCAATTCTTGGACATCGTTAACCGTTGCATCTGTAATTACATTGTTACTGGCGGCATCAGTTCCGGTAGTAGCCTCCCTGGTATTAATGTGGCTAAGATCATGGAATACCTGAACCATATCTGTCTGTGTGCACGGAACTGCTTTTAAATTGACGCGTAGTTGTGCTATAGTCTATATTTGGGAGGTCCATTATTTGGGGGCCCTTCATAGGCTTAAGTTTCTTTACAGGTGCCCCCGTTTTCTTTTTACTGGCAAAACTTCTGTTTTTCGTGCTGCCACGTTCTTCGAGGCCCTGGTTCTAGTGACTCTGCCCACATGCACTTTTGGAACTGTTTCTGGGCCTGGCACAATAGGCGAAGGACAAGACGTAGATGAGACGTTAATGGGGGAAATAATAGACGGGCCATCATGAACACAGTCTCCTGTTGCAACAGTCTGAGTGTCCACTAGATGATTATCCCGATGGGTGGATGTCTCCAGGGAAAGACGTCGCTCAGTTAGTTCTATCTCATGGATCAGTAATGTTTCTGCCCTGACCAAAAAAGCATCTAGCGTACCCGCCACTCCCTTTCGTTTTTCCATTCTATAATGAATCTCAGTTAATGATGCAATAAACAAAAAAGCAGAGCAATAGTATATTGAGGGTTCCACAAAAGGCAATACCTTCGATAGCCAGCAGATTTCCAGTCAGTAGCTCTCAGGGGCACGATGTTAGGGGACTTGCCCAGCCTTTTCCTGGCCCGCCCTTGGCCCGGGCACGCCCGCGCGGGTCCCGCGCTGCGGGAGGACCGCTGTGCTTTTATCGCGCCCCCCGGCGCGGTGACGGGATTGCAGGCGGGATTGCAGGAGGCCTCTGGGGGATGTAGTCTTGTTGGGCCGTTCCCCTCACGCCGGGAAAGAAAAAATCCAGCCGTTCACCTCACGGCGGCAGCGGAGGCTGCACAACAATGGACCCGGTCAGGTCAGTTTCCAAGAAGCGTAAAATAAAGACTGGTATTTTTGTTTTGAGAGCAGAACCTACTTCGTGTCTTGCATTTTTCCAATAAAATGTTCGTTTTTCTGCAGACGGCCAGTTCAATCCAATGCGTATGAAGTCTATAACCCCGAGATTTTCTAAGAATACACCAGACACCGCTGTTGTTTTAAAGAAGAATGAAATGTCTGCGCTGAGCTCAGCAGTAAACTTGGGGAAGAGCAGGTAGGTCGCTTCCGTCAGACAGGTGGCCGCATTCCAGAAGCTTCTGGCACCATAGCAACGCAAGGGACTGACACGCCAGGCTGCCACTGAGTTCGTTCTGCTCGTGTCCGTGATGAAGCTCTATATTAAGCTTGTGCATTGTTCCCAGTCACTTCTCCTCCACTTCTCAGCTCCCACTGTGCCACCACTGCGCAGACACCTGCTCAGAGCCCTCTCTCCCTCGGCCGGGGACGGTGAAGAGGACAATCCGAGGCCGGGGGTGATGTCAGAGGATGAAGGTCACCGCACATACAGATGATCCTTCCACCCCTACAGCTGCTGGACCATGCAACAAGATAATGCATATATACAAGGTAACTTTAAATACAAATGTATTAATACCGTAGGTTAACTTCTAAAAGGTACATTTCTTACTTGCTGCTGATCGCTCCTTAATAGCACCATGAAAAACCTCTGTTGTAAAAACTGGTGCATTGTCATTTATGTCCAAGACTTTAACTCGAAGTTCTATTGGAGGTTCTACATCACTCCCATCCTGCTTCAGGGCAAAGCCTTTGAGCTGAAACACAGAATAAAACAAAACTGTTAAAAGTAGGTTTGAACCAGAACCAGCTTATGTAAACAATGGAGAAAACAACAGAGCACATGAGGTGTGACCAAGTCCACTGATCTGGGAGGCAGACTGCTGAAACAAAGCAATCTACAGCCTATCTGATGATCTCTTAATTCCACCAAGCTTGGATGGGTTTTTACATAGGTTTAGTAGGCATGTGAGTACATGAGAGTCGCTCATCTGCTTGAGCGGAGAACGAGACAGGCATGCACAATAGAAAGGTGCAAGCACAAGACACATGCATGAGACAAGAAGGCCTGCACACAGGACAGGATGCTGTGCATACACAATAGAGAGTATGTGCTTGTGGGAGCGAGCATGCACATGCGAGAGAGAAGCATTCAAGATCCCAGTGCGAGCGAGAGGCACATGTCAGAAAGAGGCCCAGGAAGAAGAGAGACACACTTGAGAGGTGTATGAGACATGCAAGAAACAGAAGTGCATTTGAGAAAGAGGCATGACAGGAGGTCGAGAGAGGAGCAACAGAGATGCATGTGTGACGGGCAAAGAGCACAAAAGTGTCTCTCAGGAGGCCTGCTAAATGGACTGTAGCAAGGGTACACAACTGCAGCAAATAAACCTTTGCCCGCAATTTGTTCATCAAAGTGACTGTACAACTGCTACTAGGTGGCAGCAAAGCAGCAGGATTGCCAGACAGACATATGGAAGAAAAACCTAAGCTATAACAAAAAAGGAGTCTGGAAGGTTAGCTGCTGCAGATCACTCCTCTTACTCCAGGCTGAATGGAAGAAAGCTAGCTATGCTGAGTGAGGGTGATCTGATGTACATGTTGCGGGTGTGGTGGAGTGTAAGGCTGGAGGACAGCAAGAAGTGATGACCGGCCGTATGTTAAACAGTGACAACTGGCTTTTCCTCTTTGGAACAGCAAGTGAGTAAGAGGTGAAAGAATAGTAGAGAAGAAATTGAGGGATGACAGAAGAAAGGAGATAATTAATAGTAACCAAAGAAACGGATGAGGTGGGACACAAAAACATGTGAGAACGGCCAAGGATACAGGATAAGACCTGGGGAGGGAAAAGGCGGAAAAAGAGCTCAGGTGACAAAAAAGGATAGCAGAACTGGGGCGAGAAGTGACTGCAGCATAGCTGAAAGAAAGAAAAGGAGCAGAGGATGGTTTGCTAGACGATGAAGGAAGGATGAGGGCAAAGGTGAAGAGAAAAACAAGAGTTTACTTTGCACCTGCCACTTAGGTTTGTGGCATTGCAATTAACACTTACTCACTTCAGTAATGGATATTATCTCAGCTGAAAATGCAACTCATTCGTTTGGCTCTCAGGACAACTGAATCAGCATGATATACTTCTTAGGTTAATAAAACAAGTACCTCCAATTTATATAACAGTAACACTTGTCAAGTGACAATGGACTAATACATTCACTACAGGATCATGTGTTTGACTGTCTAACAAAAAGTTCGAATTCTGAAGGCATCACTCTGCTTTTTAGGTCTCGCCTAATCAGCGCGCAAGCGCTGCTTAGGAGTGACCTCTTGGAATCGGTCTGCACTTTTTGGAAAACTCGTGCATGTACTGCACTGTTTCCAATGAGCGCTCATGCATGTACGGCATCCACCTTGCGGGAGCGAGCAGCTTCGCCATCTGTTTCCAATTATCGCGCCCGCGCTTGTTAATTGGAAACAGATGGCGCTGCAAGGTAGATGCCGTACATGCTCGAGTGCTTTCACTTTCTTGCCGGCTCTTTGCTTCGTCCTGCTAATGGCTCCTCCCTCCTATCGCCTCCCCTGTTCTCACTCCTGAGCTTACATCTGGCCTACTGTCACCCCTCACAACCCGCTGTGCCTTCTCCCCCCCTCCCCACCTAACCCGGGCTCTGCTTCCTGGAGCGGAGTGGCGCAGCTCCATCAGCGCAGCTCTGCAGCTCCTCTGTCAGCACGCGGCTGAATGAGGCAGTCAGGCAGGAAACCGCTTTTCTTTTCCTTTTGTCTTGTTTCTCCTCTTTTGCACTCACTACTCTAGGTCATCCCCTTTTCTTCTCCAGCATACAGATCACAGCAAAGCCGGTCCTTCCCTCGAACAAGCATCTGAAGTGTGTGCCGCCCTCACTGTGCCCCGCATGGGCATACACTGCCTCTGCTCGCCCTAATCCTCGACACTCAAGTTTGTTTTAAAATGTCCGCTCTATGGGTGATGTTAAGAGGGGTCAGGACATCTCTCTTCGGCCCCATTCGGAGCCGGCACTCCCTTCCAGACTTGTTATGACATTACAGATCTTCAAACCCCAAACACAAGGGAGGGAGCGCTGACCCGGCATGGGCGCAGGCCCAGACCCGACATTTATTGTGCGCAAAGACGATAAGGGCTATTATCAACAACACATTTTTTTAGCCCAAACAAGTCTGCTTGTCTCCTTGTACTCCAGAGACAGCTCAGCACCCAGAGCACTTGCTTCTGATAAACAGTATTCGGCCTATGAAAAGGTTATCATGTTACCCCCTGCTTATTAGATAGGCCACATAAAGGGGCACTTGACAGCTGCCCTGCCGTTCACTAATGTGACTGTTGTCAGGGCTGTGGGCATAGATATCATATTTGTGAGTTTATGTTGAAAAACTATTTCTTCAAATAAATGCCTATCAATGCAGGGACAAAATCTGATCTGATGTACTAAGGTGAAACGATTTTGTGTGTTAAAGGAATTGACTTTTTTGTATTTCGAAGACACGTTCTCATATTTTGATACGATGTTCATTGCATGATTTATATGGCAAATATTTTCAAGGCTTCGGTCGTGCACAGCTTCTTAGAGGCAAGCCAGACCCTTGGCTCGGCTCTAGCTCGCTCTCCCTGTTAATTTGCTGACTTGTCCACCCTTAAATATTAACATATTCGACCATATAAACACAAATTAGAGCTCCAAACCCCCCTAAGCTTTCAGCGATTTCTTGATTCTCCTGCAAAATCCACCTTCATGAGCGATGTCTGCATTTTCTGTTAAGGAGCAGCTAAAAAGTGATAATGTCTTATAGTTTATTTCTGCAATGATGCACAGCTACTGGCTCTTCACACAAGGCACTTCATAACGTGCCTGTGCGTACCTCTGACGCATTGCATCCGTCTTTGATAATATATACACCCTGCCCTAGTTGCTAACGCAGTATCTTCGAATCAAGAGATTGTCCTGATGCATGTGTGATCTGCTGCAGGCTGGAACCATTAGTTTTGCCAACCATGTTTACAAAACTTGCCACCCTCCCCTTCATTGTTTCCTAATCCCACCACCCTCCCATCGCTGCTTTCGGTTCCCCTAATCCCCCCCAACTTTGCTTTCAGTTCTCTCCCACCCTCCCGTAGTTGCTTTCAGTTCACCCCCACCCTCCCATCATTGCTTTTAATTTTCAAATCCGCCCAGGAAAAATGGGGCAGAAGCAAGCATGCATTCCTGAATTACACTGCATGACCCAGTGTGTAGTAATTGAATAGCTATCCCTAGCGGCACATGACCCAGCATAATATGCTGCATGACTAAACACTTATAAGATACCAAAGGCGAGACCTATTGGCTATGCCAATGCTTGTTTATTCTTCCAATGGGGAAAAAGGAGTACTTCTGAGGGGGAAAGCTAAGGCTCTGGAGATGCTGAAAGAGAACAAAGTGAGAAGGAGGGAGTGATAGGCAATGCAGTGGGCGGTGGAATGGGAAGGGCTGTATAGTGAAGGGTTATTGATGGCGAGGATGAGGTAGGGAAGTTAGGTGGAGGATGGGGAAGTGCTGCGGTGAGGCAAGACCAAGGGGAGATACGAGGGAGCCAAAAAAGAGGAATGAGAGGATGAAGCAAGGAGGAAGGGGGTAATGAATCATGGAGGGGCATTGAGAGGAGTGAGATGAGGAGGGCTACTGAGCGGAAGATATGGGGAAGTGTGGTGGAGTGGAATAGCGAAGGACAAGCATTGGCAAAGCCAATAGGTCTCACCTATGTGAGATCTATTGGCTTTGAAAATGTTTCTTAGCCATGTTGCAACATGGCTGAAAGTAAAGAAAAAAAGCTGTATGACACAACCAACACTGACCAAGTCATAGAGCTTTTATTTCGTTTTTTACTTTCAGCCATGATGCACTAAAGCCAGCGCTGCTGTACAATATGACTAAAAATATATTGACAAAGCCAATAGATCTCGCATAGGCGAGACCTACAGGCATTGCCAAAGCACTGGAACTCTTTGCCTTTCTCCTTGAGTTCTCAAGTCTATTTCAAGCAATTAACATTTAGTGAATGGTTGAAAACCTGGCTTTTCGTCGCCCAGTTAGTCGTCTACTTTTTTGTTTGAATCTTCAATCCAGTTAGGTTTCACAGCAACAAAATACACCTTGGGTGTATAGGAGTACTTCATAAATATGTAGAAAAGAAAGAAAAAAAAAAAAAGTAGGGCACGCACTCTGGGTAAAGAGCAGGGGGAATACCCGCAGATGACCTAAAGTTCCACCTGAAACCAGAGGAGCACTGGATGAGACTCAGTGTCCCGTTGGAACCTATTAGCAGCATCAGAGTTTCTACCATCTATTCTACCTTTGCTCAGGCACCACGTGGGTATGTAGTCCAGATGGCCCACAGTCCGACATGCTGCATACATTACCGTCAAGGTGCAGTTGAGTATTCCATTAGTTTGTTTTTACAGTTCAGGTTTAGAAGAAAAAAAAATGGCAACCGAGATATAACCGAGTTTTAGAGGTGGGAAAGCAACAGAGGCACAAGTGACTGATATGGAGGGATGGTTGCATCTCCTTTGTAAGGAACAAGGCACCTGGATTGTCGAAAACCATATCAAAACGCCACTAGGGTACAATACACCATGAATGCACATAAGCAGGCATTTTTGAGACAGTGAGGACATGAAAAGCAGGAGCTTTCCTAAAAGATTACTGCAGCACGGTTGTTGCTATGTATTAAAGTACAGCTTATGGGACACTTTTACTGTATTTAAAATATGTAATTATGATTGAACATGATCTTTATACATTTCCCCAAGCACTCATTAACCGGGCAGCACATCCTCTGCTTGCTGCCATCCTCGTAAAAACTGAGATTGCCCTGCTGTGTGCTCAGCCCTGCTGTTTCAGCACAGCGTCGGCTTGTTGTGTGATAAACACCGTAATCTGCTGCGAGCTGGAAGGTTTGCTCACATTATCTGTAAAATATATATGAAAAAGTATATATCTTTTCAACACTACTCAAACTGGCCCAATGTACTCAGAAAAAAACATGCATTCTGACCTTAAGGCGGACAATCAGACAATACCGCAATATGTATACAAAAACACAAAACTGCAAGGAGTGCAGCAGGGCGATAATGATGTTAACCCTTCTGGCCAATCAATGAAAAGGCTACAAAGATAAAACAAAATGAAAAGAGCAGCTGTCCCAGCATACTTCTAAGCAACTTAGATATGAAAGCATAAACTACCAGAAGTGTGGATGCCAGCAAGATGACAGATAAAAGCGATTTGCCCAGGACCATGCATTATTTTCTAACAGGAAAGCCATTAAAAGAATTGTGAGACCCCTTCTCCATGGGGAAAGCAATCGGCATTCCTCTTTCTTATAAATGCTCTCACTTTGAAGTCAGCTGAAAGCAAAGTAAATATCATGCTACAATGGAAGACAGCTTGACATTTGACCTGTGTCTTTGAATGCCCAGCAAACGTGACAAAAGAAGAACAAGATTTAAAGGCCTGTTTAAGAAAACAAGTTTGTGGAAGAATACAGTAGATACGGTTTTGGCAATGGGAGGGATGAACTGAGCATGGACAGTCTAAAGCAAATAAAGCCACCAAATGGAAAGCAAAAAAACTTGTTACAAGTCACGGGCAGAATGCATTCCTAGGTCAACTTTTTGGAAGACCCCAAGATGTTTTTAACAAACTCAGACAGCTGAACTGACTGGTAGGCTACCATCTAAAAACAAGCATTGGCATAGCCAATAGGTCTCGCCTTTGGGACCTTATAAGTGTTTTGCCAGAGCTATTGGCTTTGTTAATGTGTTTAAGCTATGTTGTAGAGCACTTGTGACGGCCTGTTTAGTAGTAAAATATTGCAATAGTTGGTGGTTAGAGGGGCTCCTAGAGCTTTGGGCCCCAGTGTCACTACACCTGCTGCACCATCTAAATAAAGCCCCTTTCAACTGCAAGGTAACTGCAATTTGACTGCCCGTTTAGGGGTAAAATATAGCAATATTAGGTGTTTAGAGGAGTTCTGATAACTTTTTGGCCCGGTGCCATTGCACCTGCTGCACCATTCAAATATATATAAAAACAAGTGTGATTATTACCCTGTTTAACAGTACACAATTTATTAACCTGAGAAAGATGAAAGGTGGAGATGGCCCACCAGATTTTGAACTTGCTTTCTGAATGAGGAAGAGGGAGAACGAGGAAGGGACATGCCATTGAAAGAGAGGGAGAGAAAAACTGGAGTATGCTTCAATAGAGAATTCTAGAATTTGCAAGAATTAGTAATAATCAGCAGAGGCAAAAGACACCAAAAATAACATTCTGAAGTACAAACTTGATCTTGACAACCGCTCAACTTTTCATCGCTCAGGATCCCTTTCAGGGCCTGTGAATACATGATTGCTGAAAACATATTTTAATCAAGGATGCCCGCATTTCTACACTCATCTGGAGAATCGCATTACGCGCACAATGATTTAGCAGTCACTGTAGGCGCACCTGAGGAATCGCATACCTGGCGCTGAGTGATTGCAGTCCGCAACACACGGTGCTTAGCAGTCTACGCAGAACTCGTCTGATTTTAGCAGCGCGTGGTCAATTGCAAAATATTTGTTATTCTTCTGCAAAACGAGAAAGGGCAGCTGCGGAGCCGACACAAAGAATGCACGCACAGCAGGCAAAGATGTCCGGATGATATTACATTGATGGGTGTAGACAGGACTTTGGACTGCGCTGGCTTGTATTTTATTTTGTCCTTTGTCGTCCAAATTTACTCTTTTGAGCATAATAAAAGTGGCAGTCGAATGATGTGCCACCGCACCAGTGTAACCTACCTCCTTTACAACTCCGCTTAAAAGAAAAGCATCGCCGAGGCTTGGTAAAGGTTTGCACAACACGCAAAGACAAATAACATACCGCAACGGAGCTCGAAGTGGAGCGACTGAAAGAAACAAGCACGGCACGAAAGTGAAAGCGACAGGCAAATGTAAACAAGGGCGGCCACGCTAATTAGAAACAGATGGCCCCCGCGCGCCGCTGCTCGCTCCCGCAAGGTGGATGCCGTGGGAGTCAACATTTTGAGAAAAAGGTGGGACATGTACCAGCTCTAGGCCAATTGCGTGCTTTCTTTTCTGAAAGACAAACGCAAAGGCCAATACAAATACTGCAAAAAAAAAAAAAAAAGCCACACGCACGAGTTTCAGAAAACTGCAGACCGATTCCAAGAGGTCATTTCCTAGAGCAGCGCATGTGCGCTGTGCTAGGCTCGACCTAATGAGGGGAAGAAAGTCTACGAAGAGTAGGACTGACAGGAAAGACTTAGAGATGGAGAGTGATGGGGAATGAAATGCTAAGTAGTATTGAATGAGCACAAGAAGCAGAGTTTTGTGGTGCAGGAAACGGTGTAAAAGACAAGTGGTGGCGACAAGGAACTTAAAGCACTAAAAGACCGAAAAAGGGAAGCAGCGAAAGAGCTGGATAGAGGATGATTTGATAGATAATTTTATTGTGAATTTCCTAATTAAAACCAATCACAGAAATATTACAAAAATCACATACATAGATACTTTATAACATTACAATGAAACGGCAAACATGAATCCATTTAAAACAATTGCGCTCCGTGCCTGCCTAAAAGCCTTCCACTGGCCCTTGGAACAAAAGTAGAACTAAAATAGACCAATTACTTCTGTCGGCAGGGTCTTAGACTGAAAGGCTTAAGAATTTTTTTTATTTATCATTATTTTTTTATTTTTTTAAAACACCACCACCACCACCACATCACACACTGTTATGCAAGTTTAAATTGGGAGCAGAAAAAAAAATAAGTGATTTCTTTAGCTCTAGATCAAACTCCCATTATGTGGAAGTATGACCATACTTAAGTATTCTTTCCGCACGCATATCTGGACACAAACATAAGATGCATCAGGCAATTTAGTTTATAGCCTCATAAGTTGCAACAACTGCATTTAACAAAAGAGTTCTGTCAACTACTAATAATAAAAATCGAAATGGTGAAAACCCATTCCCCAACGAGAGCAGCAGAGAAGGTGAAAGAAAAAATTGAGGGGGCATAAAATACGAAATAACACATTTTGTGGCACCATTATTTTCTTTGCAAGGAACCAGTGCCATCCAATTTCTAATTAACAACTTGAAATGCCCAGAGAGAGTTTGGTATTTAAGCACTCCTAGTTGATTCCAAGATGTGCCACAGTTTATCAGTGTATCATTGTTCGCAAACTAAGACTTGTAGAAGTATAGCACAAAAGAACCATTTGCTCTGTAATGCAGGTTAGTGACCCCCTATTCCAACCTATGCCAAGACTGAGAAGTGGACTGTGAGTCTACAGATGCTTCTCAATCGGCTAAAGTATAACATGTCTAAAAAATGTAACCAGTTTACAAACAAATATCGATACCCCATTGGTAAGAAAACTTAATTTCTTACATAGAAACAAAAGGATTAAGCGAAAAAATGCAGCAGTTTATTATACAGACACCCGACTCTGTGAGCCATTAAAGCGGCCTATTTAAGTCTAACACAAGCAGAGACCTCTTGCAGTGTATAAATACACAGAGTGGGTATTGGTTCAACAACCTTCAGCCATAGGCTCCGTTAGCCAAAGCATCCATCATTTTGTGGGTCAGACCTAAGCTTTTTGTGGATGTTTACAATGTGAAAGTAGTTCCTCTCACACTAGCAATTATTTATCGAGTATATAAGCTAACTTGAAATAATATTTATCTGTTATGATAACGACGCAGCACACAGACACTATATAGTCTGTAAAAACTAGAACATCACGGCGACAAATGCATCATCTTAATTCACACATTAATTATATGCACCTATAACTAAAATCAATAAAGGCACGTCAGCTTAGACAGTAAGAGGACATTACTGTATGACAGCTTAGGCAGGAGACATGATAATGCTTCTTTGCATGTATTAAAACTTCACACTTCTGTAAGGAGATAAGAGTGCATTAAGATAAGCGCAGGATGGAAACAGAACAGCCTGACAGGGCTGAATCATGAAAATAAAAACTTGAATTGGAACTGCCACAGTGTTTACGACATCCCCTGAATGTTAATTGAGATAGATGCATTTTAGCCATTTATAAAATCACATAAAAACATCAAAAAGTATATTTATAAAAATTATATGGAAAATAAATGCAAACAGTATATTGCATGTGCATTTAAAAACTAAAAAATGCTAACTAGGCAAATCACTTCACTAGTGCGGCTGGATGCAAAAGAAAAAAAAAAAGGTACAAATTGTCTTTTGGCCAACTTCATTTTGTTGTTGAGGAGCAAGAACATGGTTTTTCCCTTTTATGCCGAGACATGTTCCTTTCTTCCCAATTGATGATGGGATCATGCAATGCCCATGTTATCTGGGGGTTTTGGTTTTCCATCTGCACTCGAAATGGCTTAGGAATGGTCAATGCTGCGACCTTTTGTTTTTTGCTTAGTGACCACTGGTGAAATAGATGGGTAATATGCATTGGAAAAAATCCTGTGGATCCAGAGAATTCAGAAATGGAAACATTTCTTGTGGATCTATTCTTGTTAGAACAGGTAGGTTAGGAGTTGAAGTTGTAGTCGACTTGAACATTGGAAGTTAGATGGCACATCATTTTATATAACATAGGAAACTGCAGTGCTTGGCACTAGACTTGGTGTTGCGTCCGTAGTCGAAGCAGTTGTTTCATGTTGCACTGGAGGCATTTCCAGTGCAACTTCCAGGATTGTTCTTGCAAACAGTTTATGCAACAGAAGACTGTCTCACTTGTGAAGCATTAAGTTTGCAAAATGATAAAGTCCAATACTCACTCAAGAGGGTCAGCCATTTGTAGCCAAGGCAGAATGCCAAGCTGTCATGGTACTGCTTCTCAATAGGATGGTCGAAATTCATGTTGATGGTTGAATCTGGCTTTTATTTTTTTAAACAGAAGACGAGAATGCCTGAGCCAATGGTACAGGATAATTATTGGAAATCCTCTAAATATACTTGAGAGCAGTGAACAGAAGAACGAAGGAATAAATCAAAAAACAGTCTTAAAACCAATCAACAAGCCAGATCCACTGCTTTTGAAGAAGTGCACTATATCAATGTGCACTATGTCACAGTGCACAATGTTCGATGAATAGAAGATGGCCTGGAAAAGATCTACAAAACGAGCAGGAAACTGGGGTTGCAGGAGTTTTAGAATCTGAGCCAGAGTAGGCTGTCTGTAAGTCAAAGGTTTCTACTACTGAGGATAAGAAGACCTATTTCTGCACTAGTATCATAACCAGTTAGTTCAACTTTCTACATATTGTGCACATTACCCATATCTACTTTTCATATTGTGCATATTACCCATATCTATTTTAGGACAAGGAACATTTTTAAACAATTTTTGTAGGGGACAATACAAGGTTATACCACAACACTTTGTGGTTTCTGATATTGTTAACAATTAGGTGTGTCCACTGTCCATTCCACAACATGCTTCAATTCTTATTAATAAATAGGAACCATTATTTTGGACTGTGTATTAGGAATGAGTTGAATAGATGTAGCGAATAGATTACAGCGTAAACCTAGAATCAAAACATAACAGGCTCTGAATTGCGTAATGGTAGCACAGATTAATGAGTGACCCAGAGGACTGGAACATCCAGCTGTATTTATGAATGAAGGACTGTCTCCGGAGAGAAAGTAGAATTTGAGCGAAAACTCCCATGTGTGATGAAGAAAAGTGTTGAGCATTTTATTATACCAACCCAAGGACTTATGCTTTTGACACTCATTGGAATTAAATGTGGTAATAGGCAGTGAGATCACCCAATGTAGGATCCACGTAATGTGTGGGTTTTCTCCTTTAGAAAATTGGGCATTTTCTATCTCCTCAATACTGAATAGGATATATGTAGCTTTTTTCAAGCCATTGTTTTTTGGGCAATAGTCAGTTTATAAGGTTTGAATATGGTGCCTTTGTCTATAAGCTGCCAAGGCACTTTGCCAGATTGTAATGTTTGGAGCACCCAATTCAGCTGTGCAATAGCTCACAACTGAGCCTGTCTGTCTTGTTGAAGGACTAAGTCTTCCTTTTGAAGAGCAAGGGCTGAAGACAATGTGCTTATAAAATACACTTGTTTCAAAATTGTTTAAATGACATTGTCAAACCTTTGAAAACATTTTGCATACTTTATCAATTTTCCCAATTCTTTCTGCAGCTTCTTTCTCTAAATATTCCTGCAAAATGTTATAAATCGCATAACTCTTTGCAAATACGAAACGCTTAACTTTGATGGGATGTGGGGAGCGTGGCTTGGCGCGGAGAGCAATGGCCGCTTGATCAAGCGCTTCCGCCGGGCTACCTCTCATTTCCCCCTATTAATCAGTCTAAATATCAGTTTAGAGGGCGTGAGTGGGGTCCCTGTAACCCACTCGGTGCCCGGGTGCAAAATTAGCCCCAAAGGAGCGGGGCAGCCCAGAATCGGAGGCAGGATAAGGAGCGGCCTATCAGCGCCGGAGTCCCCGGGCTCAAGTGACGGAGCCCGGAAATAAGAGCTGTGCAAAAAGGAACCGGAGGGAAGCCCGCCCGGAACATACTGCGGGGCTGAGGAGGGGGCGGGATCCTAGCGACGGGAGAAATTTGGCCCAGGCCCACAGCCCATCGGTCAGCAGCCGCGAACTGCAGCAGAGCCCGGGCCCCGCAGGAGATGGGCCAGCGAGATACCGGCGGACAATTTGGGCTCGCGGGACCGAACGACAGGGCCGCGGCGGTGTCACAGGAGTCGGAAGAGGTACAAATCGTTAGTGGAACAGCAACAAGACAGTGAAAGGCATATTGGGAGTGGTGGGACCCATGTGACGGTCACACGTGAATCGGCAGCCCTTAAAGCAGAGGCCGCTCCAGAAACAACGTGCAAGGAAAAGAAGTGGAGGAGATACATGAGCGGTGAGAGGGAGCAGGGGCGTGCATGAGAGGGCTCTCTACAAATAGGGTAGCCTAAACAAGCAGTAGGAGAAACAACGGTTATCCTACTGTACATAAAGGGGGGCAGTTACCTCCCTAAGTGTGAAGCACCAGAGCAGTTGGAAGTAGAAAAGGGACAACCATAGAAGTGGGCAAGAGAGGGTCACGGAAACAATAATACTGAGGGGTGTGGCATTTTGTGACACAAAACTGCAAGGTAAGAAGTCAGACAGGGGTAACATCAACGGGCTGGTCCCGCTTGCCCGAAGCCCCCACGCATTAAAGTCACTAGGGAGATGACTGGGGCAGAAGCGCCAGAACCACTCAGCAGACAAAACTGGACAAATTTGCACTTCCGAAGGACCAAATGACCAGTCCAGAAGGAGCAGACGCAGGTGGAGCGCAGACGGTAACGCCCCAATTAGCGGCTCCAGAACCCACGCTACAAGACAATATGGCAGCTATCCAAGGGATAAAAACTGATCTGGGTGGCAAAATAGATGCAATGACTACTGAGGTATCGCTACTTAAAGCAGACAGTAGTAATATGAGGAATCTAGTATCCGAACTAGAGGGAACAACCGGATTAGTGAACAACACGAAGGCCCTTCAGAAGCAGGTCAGCGACCTGGCAAAGAGGGCAAGGGAGTTAGAAGACATGTTGGAGGACCAAGAAGGGCGCTCCCGCCGTAATAATATCTGTATAATTGGGGTGCCGGAAAGGGCGGAGGGACAGGCAATGGACCTCTTTGTCGAAGACATCATACTGAAAGTGCTCCAGCCCAGGGGCCTGTCAAAGTTCTTCTCGGTGGAGCGTGCCCACCAAATCCCAGGTATCCTACCAAGGCCCGGGGCCCCGCCAAGACCTATAATAGCGAGACTGTTTAATTATCGGGAACGCAACGTAATTCTTCAGGTGGCAAGAAGTGCCCCACCACTGAAATATGAGAATGCTCTCATCACCCTCTATCCAGACTTTACACTGAAAGTCCAGCAAAAAAGACGGAGCTTTCTTGAAATAAAAAAAGAACCTGCACGCACAAGGCATCAAGTACTCTATGCTCTTCCCGGAAACCCTTCGAGTGGCGGCTGAGGGCAAGATATGGAGGTTCGCAACTCCCGAGGAGGCACAAGACTGGCTAGACGGCTGGAGGACAGTAAAGAAACAAAGGCGTCGAGAACAGAATACACCAGCGGCAAAAGCAGAGGAAATGGACCCTGGCGATGAGCCTGTGCATGGACACCTACGGGAAGAGGGACACTGCACAGAGGCGGGAGTGACTACTCCGAGTGAGATCCAGCAGGTGCCACGGACCTAAGACTGACCGCTGATCATTATGGACTAGAGAGGAAGGAGCAAAACAGTACATCGGGCCAAGAGGCACGAACCCATACGAAGAGAAGACTCATGCTTTTCTATGTGTTGAAATGTATAATTAAGTGTCATTGAACCTGCCTAGACACACGTTGCTATAGCACCTACACAAGGTATGACTGGGGAGGGGGCTTTTTGGGGGGGCGGCTGGAGGACTCTTCGGCCTCTGGCCTACCCGAGTTTGGAGTTATTATGAGATATCAGGCACTCTGCAAATTGGGGGGGGGGGGGAGGGGTGGGTGGGTGGTTCGAAACCCACAGAGAAGCAGGGACGGGGATGGTCCGTTTAAAATTTTCCAGTAGCAGTCAGAGAGATGGCACAGTTTTAAGGTTATTTTTGTTAAGAACCTGGGGGAGGAGAGGGACGAGGCATTCCCCCTAACAATGCAAGACAGACCATATACAACCTGAATAGACAGCCGCATACCCATGTTAAGTAAGAGATTAGATTCAAATAATCTGCAGGTACGTACCCATGCAGGAGCAGATATAAGAGTTTTGACCTGGAACGTTAATGGTCTGGGACACAAAATAAAACCTACAGTAGTACTACAGTATCTCCGTAGGAAAAACCCCGCTATAGCATTGATACAGGAAACGCACCTCAAAGGCAACACATGCAAGGCACTAGACAGATTAGGGTATAAACTAGTAGCGCACGCAGGATTCACCACCGGCTCGAGGAGTTGGGATTCTGATCCGAACTACCTTCCCTTATACAACAGGTAAGACCAGGCATGATCGGACGGGTAGATATGTAGCTCTAACAGGAAGATGGGAGGGCAGAGTTCTAAACATATATTCAGTGTATGTACCACCAAGGCTACACGCGGACACTCTAAAGGAAATAAGTGCACTACTACTGGACCTCCCAGAGGGAATCTTAATTATGGGAGGGGAGATGAACGCAACAATTGACTCGACCCTGGACAGAATAACGACTTCTTACCGGGACGGGGGACTGAACCACTGCGAGACTTTGCGGAGCCGCTCGGACAGGTGGACCTATGGAGAGAGCATAACCCAGGGGTCAGACAGTATACGTACTACTCAGCCCCACATGGGGACATTCCAGACTAAATAACCTTCCGACACAAGGAACAAACGCACACAGGTTTAGAGGAACAGTACAGATGGCAAGAGGAATTTCCGATCACTCACCTGTAGAAACGCACCACCAGGGGCCCATGAGGGAAGGTACCATACCCCCCAAATTGGACCCCTGGCTCTTTCGAGATAAACAGATTAGGAATAAACTCGGAGAACGGACAAAACAATACTTCCAAGACAACACAGGAACAGTAGACTCAGCCTGTATATTGTGGGAGGCATACAAAACAGTAATGCGAGGCGGTGTGCAGGGGATAGCTGGGGGGAAAAAGGAAGAGCAACAAATTAAACATGACACTCTGGAGAAAGACATCCTCCGACTGGAAAGGAGTGCCGTGGTAAACAGTGAGACAGAAACACAAGTTAGACAACAGATCCGTATTAAACAAAGAGATGAAAGACATAGTGGAGGAAGCAGCTAAAACTCAAGCCAGGGCGACTGTTCGAAGTCGGTGTTAAGGCTAATAAGCTTATAGAGTGGCTGGAAAAAAGGGACAAAAAGAAACTGGGTACTAGAAATATATACCCTGCAGGCAGGAACTGAAAAGACGGTAGAAGAGATTGCCTCTGCTTTTGCAGATCACTACGAGGCGCTATATAGGTCTACATCCAATAGAACAATGGAGGACTGTGCAGAACTACTGAGAGACCTTCGCATCCCAAGATTGTCTAATGAAGATAGGGAGGAGATGGACAAAGAGTTCATGACAAAAGACATAGTGAGGGCCATTAGGGATCTACAGTAAGGTAAGGCACCTGGACCAAACGGCATACCAATAGAAGTCTATAAGGGAGTGGCATCGAAAGTGGCCCCACATACGTTAAATATGTATCAAGAAGGGCTAGACCACGGTAAACTACCCGAAGATCAGAGAATAGCCACTAATGTGGCGATATCAAAACAGGGGAAGCAACCGGAGGATTGCAGATCTTATCGTCCAATAGCCTTACTTAATGTAGAAGTGAAGCTACTGGCAAAGGTGTTGACAAACAGGCTTAGCACTATTATTACATCCATAATACACCCTGATCAATCCGGGTTTATGCCCCACAGGAGCACCAGGCTTACTCTGTGGCGATTAAATGGGGTGATGCTTACTACCAATGTTTTTTTTTAGTTCAAAGTATTTTATTAAATTTTACAGCCAGAAATAGACAGTGGCAAACGAAATGAATATACAGTAGGAGAGGTAGGAGACACCAAGGGGATGGGGAGGAGGCTGTGCATAAAATGATACAGTAAACAATCTGCAGTAGAAGTTGATCAGAGCTTTACATAAGGGATAATACATAGGCATGTAGATACTAGTACCACAAAGGTAACGTAGCATGACATTACATTACATTTTGTATGATCAGAGCTTTGCATAAGGGATATTACTTAGGCAAGTAGGTACGAGTACCACAAAGGTAGCGTAGCATGTCATTACATATCGTATGATGTGAACTCCAATGCAATACATACATGTTATACATCACCATTTATATGATCATGTGGATTAGAACCGAGAAGGTTAGAAACATGCATAGTAATTTACCTCGACATCTATGACATATCGGAATGCACAGGAGTGAATAAAATGATTTTGTCTCACATATGTGGTAAGATGGTAGCGCGGATGGTTGTAGAGCCTAGTGTATAGGAAGTCGAAGTTGCATGGAGGAGTCATATACAACATGAAAGGAGAGCTTTGAGGGGGAGATGGGCTCATCTGTGAGAGGGGTCATGGTGGTTTATAAGAAAAGGCACTCGTGTCTAGCGCATTCCAAATTTAGCACCGTGAAGATCTCCACGGGGAGATTTGGGGAGCAATGTTATCAGCGCCTCTAAGAAAAGTTAGCCACTCTTGCCATTTAGAAAAAGAGACAGCTTTGGAGTTTTTCCAGTTGGTTAGAATTAGTTTGCAGGCAAGAGTAAGCATTAAGTCCAGAAGGAACCGATCATTGTCTTCCTTGATTTGGGGGTCCAAGGGGCCCAATATAATATATGAGAAATCCCTTGTGGGGAGAATCTTTAGGGTATGTGTAATGTAGCCAAACACTTTAACCCAAAAGTCTTGGAGGAGTGGACACTCGAATAGCATGTGTGCAAGGGAGCCCTCATGTTTGCCGCAGCACCAACAGTTGGGGTCTTTTGTAAGGCAGACCTTGAAGAGTCTTGCGGGAGTCCAGTAAGTCCTATTTATTAACAAATTTAATTTGAGAAAGGATATGCGAAATTTTATGTGCAAAGGGGGATTTGTTGATGGTGGCCCAGTTGAAGGCAATGTTTAACTTGTTAGACTCGACTTCCCATTTCCGTTGATTACGAGTTAGAGTTTTGTTTCGGCGAGAGAATTTTATATATGTACGAGACTAGGTGCCCTACCTTGGTTAGATGGTTCAGGAGGGTAGTGATAGAAGGACTAGTACCCGCTAGGTTCAATTTGGCAAGCCCTACTTTAAGGTGAAGAAATTTGCAGCAATCCAGATTAGCAAGATTGAACCAAGTTTGCAAGGTTGAAAATGGTAGAGGAATGGTGTTTTCGAAGATGTCTTGCACTAGGTTAATGCCCTTGCATGACCAGTCTGTCCAGAAAAATGAGGAACCGTCAATTTTGAGTGCGTGATTATGCCATAGGGAGGATAGGTGGGAATGTTTTATCTTTACCTCGAAGTGAGAGTCAAGGAGTAGGATGGCTCTTTTGGTGTTCTATATGATGTTTCTAGAGTGAGGTAGGTGGGATATATCCATCGTAGCTAATGCAGTGTTTGGGATGTTCTGTATGTGGGACTTTTCTATCGTCACCCAGGGTGGTACATATGATGGGTTATCAATAAACCAATTTGCACCCTGTTTGCAAAACAAAGCCGTTTGATAGTTTCTGAAGATGGGTAGGGAGATGCCCCCTTTGTTCTTGGCCAGCATGAGCTTTTTCATGGAGATTCTGGGCTTTTTGCCCTGCCATAGGAATTTGCTAAAGGTTTTGTCAATGTTTTTTAAGAATTCTTCTGATAGGAACATGGGCAGCATGCTAATAAGATAATTGACGAGAGGGGTTATCATCATCTTCAAGGTCTCTGCTCTTCCCCACCATGATACAAATTTGGGAGACCAGGTGTTTAGAAGTGAGTCTATTTCTTTGGACAAAATTTTTTCGTTAGTATGTAGAGTGGTGATTAGTTCATTTGTGAACTCGAGACCTAGGTATTTGATAGAGTTCTGTTGCCAGGTTAGTCCTGACGAGTCTAGAATACTTTTATCACTGTATCGACTGAGTAGTTTTACCTCGGATTGTCCTTGTTAAGGGAATATCCAGACATTTCTGAGAAATGGTGTATGGTATTCATCGGTGCTGTGATTGCAGTGGAGGCTTCTTCTATGACAATTAATACATCGTCTGCGGCAAGCTTTACGTTTGAGTTGCCAAAGGAGACGCCAGTAATGTCCTTATTTTTCCTGATATGTTGTAGAAAAGGTTCCAAAGCAAGGAGAAAGAGGGGGGGCGAGAGAGGACAGCCCTGACGTGTCCCCTGGTGCAGGTTGAAAGCAGGGGAGACTGAGGTATATTCTATAACTTTCGCAGTGGGATTGTGTAGAGGGCCATTATCATTTTGATCAGGTTATCGCCAAAGTTAAACTTCTCCAGAATAGCCTTTAAGATACCTCAAATCAACCTTAGCAAAGGCTTTTTCCGCATCTAATGTGATGGCAACCGTGGGAGAATCAAGGAGTCTAGCCTCTTCTATGGTATGACACAACAGACATGTGTTGTCACTGGAGAGCCTGGGTTTTAAGAAACCCACCTGAGATGGGTGCATTAGTTTGGAGATGTGTTGTTGAATTCTATTCGAGAGAATGGATGCGTAAATTTTGCAATCCAGGTTTATTAATGATATCGGCCTGTAGCTTTTAGGTAAAAGGGGATCTTTACCTTCCTTGGGAAGGACGATTATGGTTGCTTCCGCTGGAGTGCCAGTAACTTGGCCCGTTTCCGAGAAGTGAATAAATAGCTTCAAATGTGGGGACGGAGAGAAGGTTTTGAAAAATTTGGCATTGAACCCGTCGGGGACCGGGGCTTTACCCAATTTCAACTTATTGAGCGCTATCAGTACCTCATTTTCTGTGATCGGGCCATTTATTGATGAGTTCTCATGATCTGTAAGGCTAGGGAGAGTAATACTGCTTAGATACTCATGACATTTTGAGTGCTTTACGTTAGTGTTTACTTTGTATAAGTCTTTATAGAAGTCCATGAACGGGTCAGCTATTTTCTGCGGGTAAGTAATAACATTCCCTACCTTATACTTTATGGCGTTAATGGCGTATCTCTGTATTTTAAATTTTAGATAAGAGGCAAGGGATTTGCCTGCCCTGTTAGATTCACATAATTTGATGCTTTTTTGTTTGTTGATCCATAACCCCGCCCTATTACTGATGATTTTATTATATTCGTATTTCCTGTTGACGATTTTATTAAGGGTATCATCGTCTTTGTTAGTGATATGTATTTTTTCTAGGTCCACAATCTCTTTCTCTAATTTCACTAAGTTAGAGTTAGTTATTTTGTTCATTTTTGATCTAATCCGGATTAATTCCCCTCTTACTGTTGTTTTAGGGCCTCCCATCTTGTCAGGTCGGATGTCTCACCAGCCTTATTCTCAGCAAGAAAATTATGAATCGTGTTTTTAATTGTCTGAAGATTATCTTGATCAGCCAATAACTCGTCATTGAATCGCCAGCTTGATTGCTTTTTTTGTGGAGCGGGGTCAGAGATAGTGTGATACAGGAATGGTCTGAGATCACCCTGGGTTCAATTGTTGTGTGACCTACCTTACAACGCGTATTGTTGGAGACTAAAATATAGTCTATACGCGAGTACGACTTGTGAGGAAAGGAGTAAAATGTATAATCCCTTTTTGCAGGGTTTTGGATTCTCCAAGCGTCCGCCAGGTTGAATTTCGAGCGGATTTTCTTTAGGACTTTGTGATTTATTTGTAAGAAATGGAAATCTAGAGTTCTTGTCTAGGTGTGGGTCTAGAGGTAGGTTAAAGTCACCCGCTAAATGGTAGCTGTATCTGGGATTTTTTCTAATTGTGAATACAGATCGTCCCAAAAGGACGGATCGTCCTTAGTAGGTGCATAAATGTTTGCTACATAAAATTCAACCTTATCTTTTGAGAGCTTCGACATGGCCCATCTGCCTTGTGAGTCAGAGGATTTCGTGAGAAAATTGATTCTGGATTTTTTTTAAATCACTGCAAGTACACCGTTTTTCTTTCCTACAGCTGCTGAGTGGGCACTATCTGAAGAATGACAGTTAGCAAAACTCTCGGATAGTGTATTATCCAGTTTTGTTTCCTGAAGGAGAATTATGTCTCCTTTAAGCCTATGCAGATAGTCCACTATCTTCCTCCTTTTTACTGGGTGATTCAGGCCTTTCACATTTAGGGAGACTACCTTAATGCTATGGTTCAGATACGCCATATGATGTGCAAGTAGAGGGTACTACAGGCCAGTGTCACCCTTGAATAGGGTTGCGATGATCGAGGCCACAATTGGAATAGAGACTTCCCCTTGTATGAGGCAATTTGAAATGAGACCTGCGAGACATAAAACAAAAAGCAAAACAATAGGCAAGGAAGCCAACAGGATGTACAGTAAAACAAACAACGAACCCGACCCTTATTTACCCACCCCCCACCCCTCATATTCGCCATTGGGCGTAGCGATAAGAGGAAAGTAGCTCCTCCGGAGGAACATTTATTAAGATAATCAGTGAAGTGGAGCGAAACCCCGCAAATATAACTGGGATCTAACGTTGTGTGAAAAAAGATCATATTGACATTGCACAAAATGCGCATAATGTTGTAATCTTGGGAAATGTGCTATTGGAAGTGTTTGAGGCTGTGTTAGTATACCACCAAGGTGAGAATAGCATGTGGATACATGACCATAGGATACATGATCATAGGAGCACGTAAATTCATAGTTTGAGCTTTAGCGTGAGTAGTTAGGGACTGAGTATTTAGTGATTTTAACCATGTGATGCAGCCAAGAGTAAGTGAGAGCTTCACGTGCTAAAAGGTATGTGCAAGATGTAGCTGAACTTTACCGCTATAATGAAGGCCCACAGCATTTGATAGGAGTAGGATCCGCATATATAGCTATGTGTGAGTATATGTACGTGTAGCGCGTGTGGACACCAAATGTAGCTACATGCGAGTGAGGATGTGTCACTAAATAAGAAGAAGACGTGTGAGCATGGATGTGTGAATGTGAGCTTAAGTGTGCGTAATAAGTGCATGAGAGGTCTGCCTGAGCATAAGCATAGGTGTGGATATAGTACAAGGGAGAACATTAACCACACATAACATACTTGTAACTGTAAGATAAACCTGGTAACAGGTGGATCTTGTCAATAGGAACGATATTATTAACTAATTAACCTGCTCCAAGTACCTTACCAGGATGGGATCCGTGCATACTACCAAGGTTAACCCGGGAGAGGACGCAGTACTCCTATCGCTAGACGCCTGTATGGCATTTGATAATATTGAGTGGCCATATTTATTTGCAGCATTGGAAAGATTCTGACCCAGATTCTGTGCTTGGGTGCGACTCCTTTACACGGACCCGCTAGCCAGAGTGCAGGTGAACGGGGCGATATCAAGGAAGTTTCAACTACATAAAGGCACGAGGCAGGGATGCCCGCTTTCCCCCATGCGGTTCGCTCTGGCGCTTGAGCCTCTGGCGGCGTGGGTCAGAGTAGATCCATTAATCCGGGGAATCTATGGGGGAAGAGACTGGGAGGAAAAAATATCATTATACGCCAATGATACATTACTATATGCCACAAACCCTAAGTCCTCGGTAGGGAGAATAATTCACATATTCTATCTGTTTGGGAGTTATTCAGGGTATAGGATAAATTGGAACAAGTCTCTTTTATATGTACTAGCCGGGGAGACCCCAAATTTACCAACATGTGCGCAATCCCTAGTGATTAGAGAAAGATTTAAATACCTTGGCATAATAATTTCCAAAGCAGATAACACATTCCTAGAAGATAACCTCCTGCCCCAGCTTGATAGACTGTGTAGAGAGACACTGCACTGGAGGAAACTCCCACTGTCCCTAAAGGGATGGGCGGCCTTGTTCAAAATGATGGCATTACGAGATTCTAATACATTCCACAAAATACCCCCTTGTGCAATTCCGCCCGGTTTTTTAAAGAAAATAGACAATAAATTAAGACAACTTTTATGGGATGGAGGACAGTCTAGAATAGCCCTGAATAAGCTACAAGGAAGTGTGTCTGAGGGTGGACTTGCAATCCCAGACATCTAAAAATACCACTGGGCAGCACAATTAACAACTATAAATGGGTGGGTATTTGCGACATGAGAGGAACCGGCATATAGAGTCGATCGGCACTACATGGGATGAGGTGGATACCTAGCTGCATTGTATAGTGGGCACACAAGCAATACATTACCTATACACACAAACAACAATAAAAGTGTGGAGGGAGGCGACTACATTCCTAGGTCGGAAAAAGAAATTGACTGGACGAACGCCATTGCGGGAGGGTGACCTACTGTGGGAAGTGAGCCAGCTAAAGGGGATCCGTAAATGGCAGATCATAGGGATTGAATATCTTGGGGATCTATGGAGGAGGCAAACACTAATAAGTGTTAAAGACCTACAAGAGGAGTATCAAATGTCTGATAAGGAATTTCTGAGATATCTACAACTAAAACATGCCTTAAGGGGACATATCCCAGACGGGGCGCAATTAGCGGAATACACTCCACTCGAAGATAGATTACTGATGGGACCCCATGCATGAGAAAGAAGTTTCCCTAGTGTATAAAAAAAATAATTAATTCCCCAGGCCCCCTCACAACTCTGAGAAGCTTGGACGAGGGACCTGGAGACACTCTAAGATGACGACTGGACAGAGCAATACAGAGTCCGAGGGAGGTAGCAATTAGAGCAAAGTTTCGCTTAATACAGCTGCGTATACTACATAGATCATACACCTCGAGGGCACTGCTGCATCATATAGGACGCAGTGACTCGGAGCAGTGTGCAAGGGGCTGTGGGGAGGTAGGGACTTTCTACCATACACTGTGGTCATGCTCAATAATTCAGCAATTCTGGAGGGAAATTATAGAGGCTATGTCAGACGTGATAGACCAGGAGGTCACAAACGAAGCTAAATGGCATATTATCTGCGTGACAGGAGAACATAAATGGCCAAAATACTCCAGGACATGGCTCATGACAGCAGGTATAGTAGCCAAACGAAATGTAGCAAGAGAGTGGGGTGCGAGGCAGCCACCGAGCGTTGAGAAATGGAAGGAAGATTTAGATTGGTGTTGCAACGCTGAAAAAGTGGTATTCCAGGGCAGGGGATGCCCGAGGAAATGGAACAAAATATGGGGTAAATGGATACAATACAGAGGACTAGGAGATACCTACTAGAGTAACAAATAGGGGGAGAGGTGGAGGTAACACCATGTACTGTACCGTCTCGTAAATGTAACCAGGATTGACTATCGATATATTCCTGAATTGTATACAAGACGGACTGCCTTGAAAGTGTATTAAAGGTATTTGGTCAATGAACGCACTGCCAGGTCCTTTGTTTGTTTACTCAAAAAGATTATTATTATTTATTTTTTTAACTCTGATGGGATGTGGCCCTCGGAGAAAATCATTAAAATCCACATCCTCACTAATTGTGGAGAGATGCTGTTTCACATCTGCAAGACTGATGCGTGCTGGCCAACACTGACACAACTTATCCACACTGTATGTGGTGACAGTTGCAGGGGGATATTTATTGTACCTTGGGTCTTAACAAATAGTTAAAGGACCAGGAGTTTTGGAAACAAATATGTGCATGAATACATCGGTGTCAATTGGGCATAGAACTCTCTCTTATGGGTGAAACAGTTAAATTGTAAGTACTATTCTAAATCATTTATTTCAAATAACGACTAAAATATTTTCTTTCCAATGCCAATTTGGAAATATTGTCAAAGTAATTGTTGGAATGGAGGGTGTTTTTAAAACTCTAATGGACCCACATCCCAGAGAAGCTGTCTGTTGAAATGTTGTGTTAAAAAAAAAATCTTTCTCTGGGTATTATGCATGCTCTAAATTAGTCCTCTGTAACTTGCATTTGAAAATGTTTTATTCCCCAAGTACTTTTATATTAATATTTTGCTGTCAACCCATATAGCCTTGTATAGCCAACTCTTCAACAAATTCCTTGGAATATATTAGTTTGTGGTGGGCAATCCAATTAAAAAAAAAATCTGCTTCTGTGAATAATAGAAAGCTGATAGGTCTGATATGTCAGCAATGTTGAAATAAGAAAATCTCTTTTGAAAATTCAGATGACTAGTTATGGGTGAAACTTGGAAGTGTTCTCATTGCGTATAATTATACATTTCTCCGAGACTACTGGTTCTGTTAATATAGTGACAGCAAAAATGGTGGTGGAAACCATAAATTTCTTAAAGACTATTAGCATTTATTAAGAATCTTCATTATCGAAAGTAGTACAACATTGCAAAACTTTTATCATTCTTGCAACAGTTTTAATGCCTTACATCTGAAAAGGTCCCGGTATTACTAAATCAGCTAGTAATATTGTTAAATCATAGGGGAGTTGTAACAAGGCAGTAGGTCCCAGGATTTGGCAGCAAACCTTTTACCAAATCACACCATCCAGCACTGAATATGCAGTGATGTTCACAGCAGGCTGATCCTGATGTGATCTGTGAGAAGAATGCAGCTGCAATTCCTAAACCACAGGAAATGGCACCGTTTTTTAAGGAATGTATTTCACATTTATTGACAGCAAAACTGTAATCAGCAAGGTGAATCACATTGAACACTCCAGTAGCAATCCAGAAATAGGACCATGGTGGTATTAGATATTGGGCTCTAAACCAGCTGCAAACAGAAAGCAATTAATCATGCTGAACAATGGTGGAGCATGTTGAGAGGTCATTTAGTTTAAAATATGCATCAGAATCACTCTCATACAGTGTAACTTCTTTAAGTAGTCGCAACTCAAAGAATGGCTGCTCAGCGTGTGAGTCCTAATACACTACACCAGTTGTTGAGAGAGTTGGGGCTGTTGAAATCACAGCATCAGGTTCTTCAGGGGAATTTGGTGTAAAGCTGAACACAAAACAGGCTCTGAAGTCCCCTGAAAGACTCAAAAATCTAGTTGGCTGTACTCTTCTAGGGGTAGTTTCTTCAGAGTAGGGAGAGGCCATGAGGTTCTACTTCAAAGGCAGTTTGGTCTAAAGGGGGGGATGTCTGCTGAACAGAATCAGCAACATGATGCTTTTTAACCTTATCTATAGACACTTTCCTGTTTATCTTTGAACCATGCAGGATGCAAGTTCACATGCCTTCTACCCCAAATACTGGTACGGATGGTCTGCAAGATGGCACAAAAATGTGTTAGTTAAAGCCAATCTCCAGAATCGTATATACATCACCTCAAAGCTTGAGAAGCACTTAAATCTTAACCTGACCTCTCGAGATAATAGAACCCCTCACTCTAATCAATTCGCTCCAATCTCTATAGTACGACCTAACTTCCCTCATTATGTCTCAATGATCAATGGGATCTTAACGATCCCGCTCGTGAGATCTCAACCCCACTCCAATACTACCTCCAGACCCCAGAGGGTTACAGAACACCTATCTGATGCTGACACACTCTTCCTTCTGCTCTGATATACCAATGTGCCCAAGGACTAGACACCCTTACAGAGCATCATCCAGGTTATTCCCTCCAACCTGCATAGAGAATCCAGTCTCAATAACAGAGCCATGAACAAGCATAATCTGCTTCACGTATACATGACACTCCAGGAGACATTAGTTACCAAATCTCATCTCAGATCTTTGCTCCTTAATTGCAGATCAGCGATAAAGCATGCAGCTAACATCACTGATCTCATTCTTGCTCAAGACCTAGACCTCCTTATCTTAACGGAAACTTGGCTCAATGATTCATCCCCTCCAATTCTGGACATACTAGTACAATCCAACTACGACATCAGAATGGGCAGATCCGGAAGAGCTGGGGGTGGCATGGCTTGCATTTACTGCTCCACACTCACACTAAAACAGTTACAATGACGTTGTGTGAATACCTAGGTACAGAAATATGGAGCAATAACAAACTTGTCTGTAAACTGCACATATTTTACCAGCCTCGGGTAATAACTTACCTTTTATTGAACAAATGATGGAGACCATCTCCCCTAACTCACACCAACACACCAATCAGATCTTCCTTGGGGATTTTAACTTCCACTGGAATGACTTAAATGACCCCATTCTTAACACCTTCAAGGCCTTCCTTACAGACCTCAACCTAATCCAATCTTGCAATGGCCCAACACACAATAGAGGTTCCACCCTCAATCTAATCATCGCCACGGGTGACTTGATACACCTTGAATCTATAAAACCCTGCGACTGGTCTGAACACTACTTAATCTCCTTCCTTATCCTAGAAAAGGTGTTAACCAGAAAGAGCCAACTACTTAAACCCAGACTATGGTCTAGAGACCTAAGAAACATTAATCCTGCTGAGTTGACTGCTATTAGCAACAACATCCTACCTCCTCCCATGATCATGATAAACGTGAATGAGCTTACCGATCATTACACCCAATCCATGACAAACATATTGGACATGATTGCTCCCAAACAACTTAAAAGAATACCTAACAGAGTCCAAACCATGGTTTAATGGCAGTGTAAATGAGGAAAGGCGCAATCTAAGGCTTGCTGAGAGATCTTGGAGAATCGTTCCCTCTTGCTCTCACGTCAAACAACTGAGGGCATTAAGAAGCTTCAACAATAAATACATCAGAAGGTCAAAAGCAGAATATTTCAGATCGCAACTAGAAAATGCCAAAAAGTCCCCAAAAACTTTTTGAAATCAAACAAGGAACTTGCCATTCTAAACACCACTCGAGTGACAAGGAGACACTACCCAATGGTGAGGATTTCTCCGCACATTTCCTCAATAACACAAGGAAGATCGAATTAAAATTGAAACACGCTTCTCAGCTTGGACAGTTCTACTCATACTGGATTTACCACAAAAAAATAAGGCTACTTGGCCTTCCTTCAAAATCCCGGACGAAAACAACATACTCACTTTAATTACATCTATATAACCCTCTAACCATTTTAATGATACTCTGCCAGCTAAGCTTATCAATGAGCGTAGATCTGTCTTACTCTTTTTATGGACGAAGATTATCAAAGCATCCCTCTCTTAGGGCATGCTCCCTGATAGCCTAACAATAAGACAGGTCACCCCTATTCTAAAAAAACCCAATGCTGACCAGTCTGATCCCAACAATTTTTGCCCAATCTCCAACATAACGACTCTAGCAAAACTTCTGGAGAAATGTGTACACCTGCAACACTGAAATCAAATTGAACAATTCCAACTTCTAGATCAGTACTAATCTGGGTTCAGAACTGGTCATAGCACTGAAACAGCTCCGACACATTGTTGATGATGCCCTGAGACTGCTGGATCAAAATGAATGTGGTCTACTTGTACTTCTTGATCTCTCCTCGGCGTTTGATACGGTGAAACATGACCGCTTGATTGATCTCCTCGAAAATATGATGGGGTTATCAAGCCCCGCCTTAAACTGGTTTGCTTCATTCCTTCACAATAGACCTCAGAGAATCAAAATGAACCAATCCCTATCAGATATTACACCGGTAACAACCGGAGTACCTCAAGGCTCAACACTTTCACCCAGGCTATTCAACCTGTTCATGGAACCTCTTACAGACATTTTAAGGATCTCAAACATTCATTACCACATGTACGCTGCCGATACACAATTGTATCTGAAAATCTCCTCACCTGAGGATATCAACACTTAACTGCACTCTGTTGAAAACCCAACAATGGCTGACCAGTAACCAACACCTTCAAAACTGGATTTCTTCTGTTCGCCCCTCACAATCTCTCGGCCCCCAAATTAGATTTGAACCAACAACTCACAGCTCTCAACTGCTCCCCCACATTACTGACTCTACTTGATCGCTAGGCCTAACTTTGGACAAACATCTTAATATGCAAGATCATATTACTGCAACCATCAGGGGACCCAATAACCAAATTAACATTCTAAGGAAAGTCAAACCCTTCTTGCCTTCATTGGAAATTCAGTTAGTAGTACAATCTCTAGTCATCTCCCGATTAGATTACGGGAGTGCCGCTCTTCCCAGCCTACGTAAAGTTGGTAGCGTTAAAGGCCACACTGAACTCAGCTGCCAGACTCATAACAGGTTCCAAGAGAATCAACCACATGACTCCGGACCTAAAACATCTAAAATGGCTCCCATATGAAGCTAAAATCCAATTGAAGATTGCATGCATGACGCACAAGGCCCCCCACCACAATACTCCAGGCTACTTGGCAAAAAAACTCAAGCTATCCGGGGGTAGTCACTCCTTAAGAAGCACTGACTCACTCTACTGTTGAAACCCCAGAAATAAAAAAAATAAAATGAAAACCTACAACCGCTCCTTCTCCGGCATTGCCCCAAGAATTTGGAACGTTTTACCACCGGAAATCAGGACAAACCCCACAACTATCTCCTTAAAAAAAAAAAGCTACAAATATCTTGATTCACAGATTCCTTGCCTAGGTGCCCTGATCCTTCTTCCGCCTGGCTAGCGTTTGTGAACTCCCGTGGATCTTGGAAAGTATATGCTTAACGATATACTGTATATATGTGATTTCACGATTATTCCTTCTCTCAAGGTCATTTGTTTTTCTCTTTCCCCGTTATGTATGACTAGATTGCTATATGTACAGCGCTCTGATAACTGGACAGGTCATGTTCACGCTTTATAAAACTCCATAAATAAAAAAATTTTTTAAATAAAAATCTTTTGTTCTAGAACCCCCACGTTGGGGAGCCACCTGTAAGCAGCTTCAAAAACCTCATCGTTGAAAGTGGCGGATTCTGAACGTTTCAAATTAGATTGCTGGTCTCTGACCTCTTCTCCTATAAGACAGTCAAACGGTTGTCCATGTCAAACTTTTTTTCTAATGCCACCCTTCCAGGACTATCTAAGTGAGACACATACATAGATACTCCAAAGATAATGTCATATGGAATGCGACCACCTAATACTCCTATAGGTAAATTATTTAATGTTCTCTAAACTCCATACAGATTATATAGCCAACTTAGCCCTGTACTTAATAGGCTAGTGGCCAAGGCTATTGACAATGTATCCCTGCAAGAAGAAGGATGAATCCAACACTATTAGAGTGGGAACTGACAGATCAGCCTTCTGTAGAGCAAGCTACAAGGCATGAATTTCTGCAAGCTGTGCAGTGCAATTACCTAAGGTTTTAGGGTGTCCTGAGGCAGCCGGCAGTTTGTCCCGATGTTACTGGGGGAGATGACAGACTTTGGTGATGCCTCTGGACTCTGGATCTATAGCTCTAAATCCTTGTTGTTACCACTAGTTGGGCTTGGTGGAATTGCATTGTCCCAGCTCCCACAGGTTGAGCTACCCTGGACGATGGACAGTGTCCAATATCTGGGGATGTTTATAACTCGTGAGGAGGACCGATTTTATGACCTGAACACGAGACGGGTCGTAGCGGGGCTGCGTAACTCCATCCAATTCTTGAATACGTTGAGGTTGTCCTTGATGAACAGGATTGCCCTGATTAAAATGGTGGTATTGCAGAGATGCCTATATCTTATGCAGGGGACTTCTATGAACTGACCCTGTGGGTATTTTGAACAGCTGGACACACTCATGGTGAAGTTACTGTGGAAAGATAAACAGTGCAACGAACCTGGGAACAGGGGGGACTGGAGATACCAGACCAGGAATTATACTATCTGTCGACGCAGCTCCAACAAGCGATACATTGGTTAGATACAGACCCAAGTTGGCAGGTATGTGTGGGTGTCACCAGCTGGGGACACTTTGGATGAGGGGTAGGACCCTTCCACAGTCATTTTCCCAATTGGTTCGGCTGATGGCTAGGTTGTGGGAACGTAGGGTCCAGACAATAATAAAAAAAAGGCACCACACACCCCAGAGCTGGACATTTGGATTATCCACCCGTTTGCTCAAATAGCGCAGTCTATGTCAGTGGAGCATTGGAGGGAGGATGTCTAATGATGTCCGTCTTATACCCCGAGGGTAGATTTATTACACTACCAGATGTAACGGAAACGTTAGCTTAGGGCACTGGACAATTCCTGCAGTACGCAAAGATTGCAGCTACAGCCCGGCAACTGTGGCCAGCATTTCCGGAAGCCCCCGACCTCACGTGATCACTATGGCGGGTGAGCCTAAATTTGTAACTCATCTATACTGGGCACTGCGTGCGGACATACCGCTCAAACCACTAAAAGTGGAGGAGAGGTGGCAGGCCATTTTCGGCAAGTCCTTGTCCCCAGTGACTGGTCCCACATTCATGCAGAGTTTCGGAGAGTGTTGGTGTGTGTGTGTAAGGTTCAAACAGATTCAATGTAACATAATACACATGGCATACTTGCCATTTACCTGACATGACTCTCGATGCCCCAAGTGTCAGAGCCCTGAGGCAGATTTTCTACACATGGTTTAGATCTGCCCGTTGGTGGCCGATTATTGGAAAAGAGTTGTAGAGCAGCTGCACCGTGCTAATGGTTGGGGTATCCCACTGACAGTTGGTAGTTGTCTGTTGGTACTATTGCCCAGAGACTCAAAACGTAAGCTTGGTAGACGGTTTGCTGTGCTGGGACTAACGGTAGCAAAAAGACATAGCGATCCACTGGATGAGTTTAAGCTCCCACCAGGGAAAAGTGGGAGGGAGATTTAAGAGAGTGGGCAACTGCACAGGAGGAAGATATGAGAAGAACAAGGAAGGATGACAAATTACCGGATGTGCTGCTTGCCTGGGGAATGATGCTGCAGGAGTTGTGGGACCCTAGTCTGAATTCTCAGCAGGAGACTGTGGGACAGGACAACGCATATGGATCAGAGGACGAGGTTTGCACTAATTACATCCAGAATGGAAATTTGCCTAGCAACGTGAAGGTAAGTTTCAATTCTATTAAGGACACGGAGGCGAGGATTATGCTTTGTCCTTCTTTGCTTTATTTTAACAAGATTTCATAGCAGCCATTAAAAAAGACTTGAAGAAAAAACACCAACTCCCATGAACCATAGGGAGAACCACAACATCAGAGTCCCTTCACAGTGTCCATGACTCCAGCACAAAGTCCCTTCACACTGTCCGTGCCTCCTCTTTCTTCGCGTGAGTCACCCCAACAGCAAACTCACTGGTCCCGCTTTGAACCGTCATTCCCTGGAAATAGAGAAAGCGTAAGAGTCCAAGCAAAAACTGTTTGAACATCAAAGGTTAACAACATTCCATCATTGAAACTGAAAACACAGGAATGACAGTTGCAACTTATTACCGAAACCCTTGGAAAGCATAAACGGGTTACTTACCACCATACGGGGAGGGTTCGCACCGGAAAGTGCCCCGGGCGGGATAATCCTCGCCTCCATGTCCTTAATAGAATTGAAACTTACCTTCACAATGCTAGGCAAATTTTCATTCTATGTCAAGACCGGAGGATCAGATTATGCTAGTTTAAAGCTTACTCACCACCAACTGAGCGACCTCTATTACTGGTTTGAAGTAAAATCTGTTGAAGGTCAAGTCTGAGGACCAGTCCGCTGCTCGCATCAAGTCCTCCAGACGTGCCCCCAAAGAGAAAGCCTTAGAGGCCATGGCACCCCTGGCCGAATGGGCCCTGAATTTTTTCGCGTCAATGCCCGCCTCTTGCATGACCCATCGCACCCACCTGGCTATGGTGGGGGAAGAGACTGCTTTGTGGGGTTTCTTTAGAGCGATAAGCAACTGACATTTGCTCGAAGGATGAAATTCCTGAGTCAACTCTTCGAAAGCCTTGATGCAACTCACGACACAATCTTGGGGCGTCGGGAAACGCCGGGTAAGGGACTGTGCGAGTGAGCAACTTGGTGCGGCGACCCCCCGTGAAAACCACCCCGTCCGGGGAAAAAACTCTCGCAGTAAGGCCCTCACGTCAGAGACCCTCATGCAGGAGGCGAAGTATAGCAGCATCGCCAGTTTAGCTGAGAGTTTTTACAGAGAGGTATTTATTCGGCTGCCAGGACAGAAAGAGGATCGAGACCAAGTTGACGTTCCACAAGGTCGAGTAGCGTGGTTCTGGGGGGCAAGGAGAGGCGAATACCAGGCTACAATCTACAAATTAAAGGGTGCGCCCCCACCGGTGCCCCTTCAACAGGGGCATGTCCTGCGGAAATTGCAGATCTAATTGTATTGATTGAGCGGTACGCCAACCCTTCTGCCGCCAGATCAGCCAGGAAATTTAAGATCTGGACGACGTCTGCAACCACAGGATCCAGGTTCCTCCGAAGACACCAACGAACCCATCTTGTCCAGGCGGAAAGATAACGTTTAGTGGTGCTGTCTGCCCACGCCTTCGACAAGAAGAGCTCAGCCGGTCGCAAAAGTCCTGGGAGCGACCAGCGCTGCCTGAAAGCTGCCACCCCATCAGCTGCAGAGAGCACTGAGCAACAAGGTGGTGTGGTAAGAGATCCGGATTCAGAAGTAGGTGAGGAAACGGGGGGAGTTGGATTGGAGAATCCCAAGAAAGTTCCAGTATTACCGGAAACCAAACTTGCGATCTCCAAAGCGGAGTCACCGTTACCACCTCCGCCGCCTGTCGATGGATCTGGGCCGCTGCTCTCGTGATCATTGAGAACAGAGGGAAGGCGTAACCCCTCTCTTGACTCCAGTCCTGGAGGAACGCATCTGTGGCCACTGCCAGGGGATCTGGCCTCCAGCTGAAAAACCGAGGCACCTGATGGTCGCGACGCGAAGAGATCGGTCGAGAACGTACCCCACAGATCCGACAGCCATTGGAAAACCTGCGGGTCCAGCTTCCATAAGCTGGAATCGTGAAGGTGACTCAAGTGCCAATCCGCAACCTGGTTGGCCTAGCCCGGGAGGTACTCCGCCGTCACTGAGACGTGATGAGCCAGGCAAAAATTCCAAAAGTCTTTCGCCAGGGCACGGGAGCGAGAGCCCCCCAGGTGGTTGATATAACGGACCGCAGAAAAGTTGTCCATCTTGAGGAGAACGCAGGACGGAACCTTGTCCCAGGCCCAACAACGGACAGCGAAGGACCCCGCCAGGAGTTCCAGGCAATTGATATGAAGAGCTTGTTCGACAATGACCAGCCTCCTCCAGTGGAGAACTCCCCGCAACGGGCGCCCCAACCGGACCTGCTGGCGTCGGACTCTATGACCAAGTCGGGAACGGAGCCGAAAATCGCCCGGCCATTCCATGCTTCCTTACGGGTCAGCCACCATGCGATTTCTTCTTTCTCTTCCATGGTGAGTGGCACCAATTGGGCGTATGACAGACCTTTCCGCAGATGGTGCGCCTTCAGCATTGGAGGGCCTGATAGTGAAGGGGGCCCGGGAAAATTGCCTGGATGGAGGAAGAGAGAAGGCCCACCAGGCGGGCAATTTGCCTGAGCGACGTGCGGGGCTTGGAAATGGTCTGACGTAGCTTGGCCATCTTCCGGGATGGAAGACTCAAGGAAGACTGAATCGAATCCACAATGAATCCGAGGAAGGTTACTCTCCGAGTAGGGGCGAGGACCGACTTTGGCTCGTTGATGACAAACCCCAACCCCTGCAGGAGATCCACTGCTCGTTGAAGCCGATTGGTCAGGGTCCTGGGGCACTGCGCCATGAGGAGAATATCGTCTAAGTACACGATCATGCGGATGCCCTGGGCCCTGAGAAACTCCACCGCTGGGTGGAGCACCTTGGTGAAACACCATGGTGCTGAAGAAAGACCGAACGGAAGGGAGGTGAACTCTGAGACAGAATCTCTCCAACGGAACTGCAGAAACGGACGATGAGGAGGATAAATCGGGACCACCAGATAGGTGTCCTTTAGATCTAACCGCACCATCCAGTCCGATGGTAGCAGAACATCCCGAAGGAGGTGAATCTCCTCCATTTTGAAGTGGCGGTACACCAACCACTCGTTGAATTCTCGGAGATTGATACCCGGACGCCGTCCGCCATTGGATTTGTCTACTAGGAAAATATTGCTAAGGAAACCATTGCGAATCAGTGCCGATTGACAGATGGCCCCTTTGCGCAGGAGCGCGGAGACCTCCTCATCGATAAGCTCTGCATCGCGAACCGTAAAACAAATGGGTCGAGGATGGGATTCCTGCCGAGGGTTATCGTAAAACTATGTGGAAACCCTGTACGGTCTACAGGACCCAAAGTCTGAAGTGATGGAAGCCCACACGGCCGAAAAAGCCGCCAAACGTTCCCCAATGCGAACCTGAGTGGACGGTAAAACACTCAATATGTTCGTATTGCCACCTCCGGCATTGTTCTTGAAGCCTCCATGACCTCTGAAGCGCTGGCCCCTTGTGGGGTAAAAGTTATTGTAGTTTGCGCTGTTGTGGTATTGGCCGCGTCCGGAGCCTTGTCCGGAGCCTTGTCCCTTGGGGGGATTCTGTTGGAACCCACAGTCGACCGAGCGCCCCCTGCTTCGGCTGGCCCCGTGGAAAACCTGCGGGATAAAAACTCTTTATATTGGATTGCGCCCTATCTAAAGAGGTAAAGGTCGCCACAAACTTGCCAAGCTCTTTAACGAAGGTGTCCCCAAAGAGGCCCCCCTGGGCCACTGCGCCCGCCGCCGAGGCAGTCAAGTCCCCAAGTTTGGGGTCCAACTTGATTAGCAAAGAACGGTGACGCTCAGTCGAGAGCGCGCAGTTTGCGTTGCCCAGGAAAATAATGGCACACTGGGCCCAATTAGAAAGCACATCGGGAGAGATAAGGGATCCAGAAACTTTGGCTGCCTCGGCCATATCCAATATTTTGATCATGGGCCCAATGGCATCGAGAAGCTTGTCTTGGCATGAGCGCCAAGATCTGTCTATGCCCTTACGCGGATCTTTCATGTATTTAGCTAGGAAAGTGGCCATTTTGGAGTCGAGTTCAGAGTAAAAGCAACCTTGCACTCGAGTGGGCCGCGGGCACTCAGCTTTTAGGCAGCCCCGGGCCTCCTTCTCAAGGGGCTTGCGGAGACAGCCGGCGACAAACTTAGCTACCTTGTCACCAGGAGCCCAAGCAACGGACCATGGGTGGACAATATCATCGGGGTCCAACATGCCCGAGTCCTCCCCTGGGGAAAAGGGTGAAAGCACCGCAGGGCACCACGGACGCAAGGAACCCGCCTCGTCATCTGAGTCTCCCAGAGAGTCATCATCAGGCTCAGGGGAAGCCGGATCGGGAGACTCAAGGGGGTCAGTGGAGGGGACGTTGAATTTGCAAGAAAAGCACTCTTGAGGCACGCAAACGCGTCCCTGTCAACCCCCTCTTCGCATTTCTTTGGCGGGGGGGGTTGGAGGGGAGGGGGAGGCTCGTCCCCCGAACGGTGACTAGGGGTGGGGGGGTGTTTGGAGAGAAGAGGGCTCCGCGCAAGAATGTGCCAACTTCGAGCGTTCTTGAAACAATCCTGTCAGCCAGGCATTGTTCGATAGGGCCAACCACTTCATTTACCACTCTATATATGGAGGAGTCAGAACTCATCGTAGAACTCATCATCCCATTGCACATATGCAAGGGAGTCTTCCTCCTCATAGATACCGTCCTGAGCCTCCATAGGTATTGAAAGGCCAGGCCAATCCTTATCTCACAAAAGGAGGTGTGGTAGCGCAGGAGCACAAGAGAAATAAAAGCTGGGGGACCCAGACAAAGATATGTGTGGACCGGAGGCCCACAATAGGGATGCACGAGTCCCAGCGCACTGAGTAAAAGCCCTCAGGAACTGACAGGGCTCCGCTGTCCTGCTGTGCGCTTAATGAGGCCTAGTAAACGTATGCAGTGCACAATACGCCAACAGGCGTCCCCGCGGAAAATACCCGCTAATACAGACCCCCGACGGGCCGTTAAAATGTGCAGAAAATGCAGGCAATACAGACCCGGAGTCACCGGGCGTCACCGTGACAACGGGGACAAGGCTCCGACGCTATACGGCTCCTGCAGCGCGGTCTCTTGAAATGAAGAGACGCGCTTGACAGGAGCCAGCGATACGCCGAGCAGTACCACCTAGTGGATGTCAGAAGCACCGCTGCACTAATGGACACCGGCCGCCAAGGAGCACGAAAGCGGTCCCACGGCCGGACAGGAATCTGGGTATACAAACCGCCACAATACAGTCACAGTACTACCAATTATAAAAAAAATTAAAAAAACCCGGGGGCGCCACAGCATGCGCGCTAAAGCAGGGGGGAGGAAAACCACAATGATAGTCAAATAACATGCAGAGAAGTAAAAAAGCACTTAACTGGCTGCGAAGCAGCGAAGAAAGAGGAGGCACGTACAGTGGAAAGGGACTTTGTGCTGAAGTCATGGACACTGTGAAGGGACTCTGATGTTGTGATTCTCCCTATGGTTCATGGGAGTTGGTGTTTTTTCTTCAAGTCTTTTTTAATGGCTGCTATGAAATCTTGTTAAAATAAAGCAAAGAAAGACAAAGCATAATCTGAGCCTCCGGTCCCGACATAGAATTAAAGTTGATGGGATGTTTTCGATATTGACTTTATTGGCCTCACTGTGTAATGTAACAGTACTCTATGTAAACTGTGGTTTTGATATTAACTGGAAGCACTTAACGAGGCAGCCCACAGCAAATGACACAGGTGTAGTGAGGAAGCATTAGTAAAGCTTGCTTTTGTCACTACTTCTAGTGGGCGATTAGGAGAGGTTATAATAATACGCTTCCCCTGAACCAATGGACACTCTTTTTAAAGTAAGAATTCTCTCCATGGGAACGAAGCATACTTCAGCTGTGTAATATAAATGTGATTTGTAGACTATGGGAGTTGTCTGTCCCTCATTCTAAACTATGTATCTATAGCCTGAGGAACTGGGAACAATTCTACTAACTAAGTTTGTTTTGTTATTGTTCTGTAAAACATTTAGCTCTGACATGTCTGTTTGCAGACCATGTGAGATGGCTGTATTTTTTCTGCTCAATGTTTTTTTATAAACATGGGAGAAATCAAGGGCTTCACTTGCTCAGCATAATGCAACAAGTCCTCCCGAAGTTAGGAAATTCCATCAAGCCTTGCAACTTTCTAAACATATTTGGAGGCTGTAAGGTGGCACACTACTGCATGAAATCCGCTGCCAGACCCTTACTGGACAGTTCATACCAATGGAAGAACACATTCAAATAAGATCATTTAGATTTTTCAAAGTTAATCTAGTAACTGTGTGTGGTCAGTACTGTCAGTATCGGATCCAACATAGCCAGGTGTTCCTCTAAATGATCATGTGCGATTTATATGTCATCAATGTAGGATAGAGCCTTGGGATCTGGTTGTAAGATCCTTATAATGTTTGCGGCAAATAAACCAGGATTATTCTTATAGCCCATAGGTTATCATTTAAAACACAAGTGGAATCAATTAAATGAAAAACCCGTTAAATAATCGTTTTCAGGTGCAATGTTTTGACTAAAAACTCCATTGGAAGTGTCCAAGGTTGGTTTATATTTTTTCCACGCTAGATTAATCATAAATCCTATGCTATGAGCATTTTGTACATCATAGGTATGGGTGTGCAAATTCAAATTCCTATAGTTTTAAAGTATTCTATATGATCCCCCAGGTTTTAAAACCGGAAATAGAGGGGTGTTCATTGTGGAACTACAAAGTACTATAATACCTTGATAATGTAGCAGATCTTTTATGTCGCATTTTGCTTTTGGCTTTAGAGGCTATTGAGCCTGGACTTGGGGCTCACTCCGTAAAAGAATGACATGTGGAACTGAATCTTTATCCCATCCAGCTCATTTTCTGTGCAATGCTGAAGCTTGCCACTCACATGCATACCTTTTCCTTAGGTTTACAGCTACTAAGGAGGAAACACTAACATAATTACCTCCTTCCTCGTCTCTCTTAAAAACTGGTTGCCAGTCATCCTCTGCAATAATGTCAAACATCTGATAAATGCAGCTTGAATATCACCTTTACTGTGTATGGTTTATCCCCCTCAACGTATATTTCTACAATATAAACCCTATCTGGAGGGTTGACATGAGTCTCAACTTGTAAATTCATCAGTCTGTTTCAACATCAAATGCTACTGGAGAGTATGAAGAACTATCATCACTTTTACTGTGTTGTCTAGAAGCACTATTGCCCAAAGCCTGCTCCTCAGAATTATTCCTAGTTTGCAGGGCAAGTTTTTGAGTTATCCCAGCTACTTTCTTCTTTTTAAAGTGTGCTGTAGAGCCGGGATCTTTCTATTCCTTTAAACTAATCTCCGCTTCACGTCCAGATTCACTTTTCTGCCGGATACGCTCGTCCTTCCTGCAGTACTCTGCCCATCCAGTCCTCCTTGCCCTTTGACTGTCAGAGATCTTAAAACAACAGGTAGAACAGTATACTGATCCTGATCAGGCTTTTTAATTTCCCTCAATTGTATCTACCCAGGCTGGACTCCTGACTTTATAGAGATCCAGTCCTTTTCTTCGGTCTCATTTTCTGCTTCATTTTGGTCTATGGCGCAGCTTTTCCCTTACCAAAACCGTCAATCTAATCTTTTTTTTAATTTTAAATGTGGTGTGACGGCCAGGGACCCTAAGGTATCACGGTGAACAGATGTATATATTTCCGAAATAATCTTTGGTAATTCCCATTCATGCTCCTGAACAGAAATGGTTATTCTCTGGTGTATTGCCAGGGCTGCGCCATCTCCATGAATGTTACTAAGAATGACTGAAAACTATTTCAAAATTTCCCATTAATTTCATCCACAAGTCAAGAGCTGGTGCAGCTCTGTGCTCATTTTACACTTGATTTAATACATCTGCTAATTACACCAATTGGTGTGTGCCATGCATAGTAGTATATATGCACTCAAACATACTCCTCCTATTGTTGCACTCCTCTACATGTAGCACCATCCTAAGGGCTTGATTACGATGTCCTGCCTGACACCGTCACGGTCCCGACCAAGTTCAGGTCGACGGTCCCGACACCGCTATTATGATGCAACCGCACATGGTGCGGACTCATTCTTCCATTTCCCTATGGGAGCTTGTGTTACGGTCGTAAACAGGCTGTAACACAAGCTTCCCATAGAGAAATGGGAGATTGTGTTAATCCCTGCATCCCGTGGCAGGCACCTCAAGGTGCAGGGATTAAAAGGGGGCACCATAGGTGCCCCCTCGGCCCCCAACCGGAGGTCGCAAGGGAAAGGGGGCCCTACTAGGAGCCCCCAAACACGCTTTCCGACAGGGTTTCCATGTCAGAAAGGCCGGCATGGAAACCCTGCTGGAAACCGTGCATCGTAATCTGGACAGCGTAAACCGCCGTCCATGTGGATTAAGTGCCGGTTCCGACTGGCCGACAGGCTCCTTGAGCCCATCTGAAGCCATACGGAATGAGCGACCGGTTTTAATTCCGACTGGCAGTTTCATAATCAGCAGGTTGGAAGTGAAACAGACTGTCAGCCGTATAGCCTCCGACCTAAGGTCGGAGGTTTTACGACCGACATCATAATAGGCCCCTAAGTGTAAAAGACAGCCAAAATTCTTTGCTTGTCCTGTGGTGGGGTGCGAGGTTGGGCCGCTTCTAACTGATAGTCTTGTGAGCAATCTAAAATACAATTATCACGTTTTAGGGGTATTCTGCCAAGAATAGCGTTTATAGTCTGTTGGCTGATTACCTGTACCTCTTGCCTACTGTTGTTTGCAGTACATATTGTTGAAGTTGCCTATATAAAGCTACTATTTGATTTAATAGTTTTACTACATCTGCGGGTAGCAGTGCTATATGATGTAAACCCAGCCAATTCAGGCCAGGTGGCTCAGTCATTACTTAAGAGACCCAGTCTAACATTCTATTTACTAGCCGCCAAACCAATTTTGGTGTTTTTAGTAAGTCAAAGGGACCTCCAAGTCACAATATGCTTGGCACTATTTCTGATGTCTATGTATCAAAGTGCAACAGTAGTGGCATCTACAGCATCCATCCATTAGTAATACATTTCTAAAGCATGAGCAGTACGACAAAGGTTACTACAACCCTGGTTGTGGGGACCCATCTGTAAGATGTCGTGTAACGACTGTCCTATAATTTTCTCCCATTGCAACAGGAGCCACCAGTTTCAGAGAAGAGATGCAATAAACATGAGATACAAAATAAGGAAACCATAGAATGGGGAAACCCTTTTACGAGTCAAGCTTGACAAACCTACAGAAAAACAACCCAAGTAATACTGCGCAGGAATATTTTTCTGAAAAATCATTCCCACAAAACGAGCTGAGGGACACAGTGGAACTCCAAGCCCTCTTTGGCAAGTGAATAACAAAACAGGACTTAGAAATTCATAATTTCCGCTCTATCGTTGGACTTCCTAGTCCCTCACGATGCAGCGGCATTAAATATGGGTGACACCAGGTGAGTTTTGCAATTGCTACCCCACGCCCCACAAAGTTTGTCTTACGCTATATATTATCCAAGAACATACATGTTTACCTTGCAGTCCCTCCAACAGGATCACCTCGACCCTTACGGAATCCATGGACTAGGTGACAGTCTGGATGTTCTGGAGCATCCATTCGAAACTGCAGGTAATCGGATTAGAGCATTGGGGCTTATATTTACACTAAATGTATGGTCTCTATGTCTGAAAATGGATATATTGCTCACTCCTATGTTTTAGAACGGAGGCATCCCGAATTCCTTCTAGTTCATTGGGCTATTTGTTGCGCGACAATCCAAATTTATACCGGAACTAATAGCTGGCTCTCTTGGTACCCCTAAAACAAAATTCCTTTAAATACGTTCAACTGCACAGGTTGGCTGAATCAAGTTATTCTTTTCCCTTTTACATTTTAACTTTGCTACACACTAATTTCAGCCTTGAAGCACTATTTATGGACCTTCATGTATGTCAGGCAAAATGTGGGTCCTCCTTCTAGCTTGGCGTTTCGCTCTGTTCCATGGTACGCTGCATGGTTTAAGGCCCTTGCCAGTTTCTGTACCACTTTACTGTGGTTTTATTTTAGGTGATTGTTTTCAGTGAGTGGTTACAAATTGTGTTACCGGTTTGATCTTGGAGTTATTTTTTGCGTTGTTTCATGCTGAGGGTAATATTTATTGTGATATGTACTTGCAGGTACTTTTTTTGCATAACAGGGGGTGTAGTCACCCCAAGGAAGGGACCCATTGGTCCCAACCTTTGCCTACCTGAAACACCCCTAAATGTAGTATTTAGGGGCAACCCTGTACCTTGCCTCCTCAGACAAGAAAAAAAACAAGAAGGACCGAAGAACCGTGCTGAAGGAAGGAGGGGGACACCAACTAACTTGGCCCCAGCCCTACTGGCCTGTCCCGACCTCGAACTGCTCCAGCATACTCCTGGTGTGCCCTGCAGCCCCCACAGAAACCAAAGGACCTGCCCTGCCTTCCCCAATAAGACTTTGTCTCCAATGAGCACCAGATTTGCTCACCAACAGACTCTGGCTCCGGCCAACTCCGTGAGTCTGCACCACTCTGCACCCGATGCCCACGGCCCGAGTTTGAGTGGCCCAACACCACAAGGTGGTCTCCTCAGCGATCCTGACCTGGTGATCGCTGACCTACCCAAAGTCTCCCACTTCACTGTGGTTTTATTTTAGGTGATTGTTTTCAGTGAGTGGTTACAAATTGTGTTACCGGTTTTATCTTTGAGTTCTTTTTTGCGTTGTTTTATGTTGAGAGTAATATTTATTGGGATATGTACTTGCAGGTACTTTTGATTGTCATTAGCACATAGATCTCCTAAAGAAGGCGCAATGGCGAAACGCGCGGAGATAGCTGAATACAAGCCACAGGAAGATTTGCCAAAAAAGAAATCTATTTAACAGACTGAAACATTGATTGTCTGATCAACTATCTATATAACTGAATATTAATCTCTGTATGACATTTCATTCTTATATATACATTTTCATGTACTCTGCTTTTTGCGTGGGTGTTTTTGAATAAATGTGAATACATACGTTAGATAAGTGCATTATAAATTTCTTTGGTTTTTATGAAGAATATAGTGTCTTTAAAGTTTTACACATTTTTTCTCACTATATTAAATAATGCAAGACTAAAAATATAATAAAATAATTGTTGTTACACCCCCTGTATATATTTCATTCTTTTTGCCCACTGTATTATGCTTTTCGTTAATGACAGTGTAAATATTGTAGTTGCCTCAGGTTCTTATACACTGGTGAACAAAGAGATTAAACATCTTTCCTTGTACTATACTTATACTGATTTTTTTTATCAAAACCGGACTGCATGTCCTGCTATGCCTCCACCTACCTTCAACACTTTCTGATAAATACTATCTAACCGCAGAATCCTCACCTTTTGAATAATCCCCAGGTGTCAGACTGAATCCAGAAATGTTTTTAGTAGTACCTGTGAGTGCTGGAAGGTGGCGCCATGCAGCTCCCCACTGTAGGAAAGTGCCCCTTTTTGCATGGTTGCCCCCCCACTTTTTGCCTAAGGTTGATGCTCTTTGACTAAGTGTGCCCTGGGTTCCTGCCAACCAGGTACCCAGGGCCTATGCTCTTCCCCTAAATCTGTACTGTTGCGCACTCAATTGGCAACTCTCTAGCCACATGCAAGTCCCTAGTAAAAGGTACCATGGGTACCAAGAGCACTGTGACCAGGGAAGGCCTCTAAGGGCTGCAGCACATATTGTGCCACCCTTAGAGGCCCGGTACCCTGGCGCACACACTGCCATTGCAGGCTGCTTGTTTTAGTGCAGAACAAAGTGAAGCTTCTACATGGCACACATCCCTGTGTGTCATGCCTATAACCCACTACCTGTGGCATAGGTCAGCCACCCCACTAGCTGGATGCACTATGCCACTGGTGAGGGTACAGGTGCACGATCCCTGTACCCCTACAGTGTTTAAGTCCATTCTTAGACATTGTAAGTGCAGTAAGCCATAGAGAGCATATAGTCTGGGAGTTTGTCATTACGAACTCCACAGCACCATAATGGCTTTACTGAAAACTGGGAAGATTAATATCAAACTTCTCAGCACATTAAACCCACACTGATGCCGGTGAGGGATTTAATGCAAAATGCACTCAGAGGGCATCTTAGAGATGCCCCCTGAAAAACTGCCTGACTCTAGTGTCTTGGCTGACTGGCTGCTCGCCAGCTGCCACTCCCAGGCATGTTTCTGGACCCCGGGGTCTAGAGCCTCCTGCTCTCGGGGTCCTGAAACAAAGCACATCCTGGGCAGAGGTGCCAAGCCACCTCCCCCAGGATGGGCAGGGTCCACGGAGGTGAAGCTTCAAAGGCTTGCCGTCTTTGTGAGCTGACCCAGCCTTTTGCTGCTCCCAGCAACTGGCCCCCAACCGGTTCTGATCCCCCACTTTGGGCAGGAAAACCAAGATAGGAGGAGAGGTGTGCCCACCTTTGCCAATCCCACCCCTCAGGTGGGGGTGACGAGATGAAGCACAACTCTCAGTACCTGCCATCCTGAAGAGGGGGGGACCCAGCCAACGAGAGTGAGGCTTATGCCCCCTCCCACTGGAGGGTGGCATAACAGGGGGTGTAGTCACCCCAAGGAAGGGACCCATTGGTCTCAACCTTTACCTACCTGAAACACCCCTAAATGTAGTATTTAGGGGCAACCCTGAACATTGCCTCCTCAGACAAGAAAAAAAGAAGGACTGAAGAACCGTGCTGAAGGAAGGAGGGGGACACCAACTGACTTGGCCCCAGCCCTACTGGCCTGTCCCGACCTCAACCTGTTCCAGCATACTCCTGGTGTGTCCTGCAGCCAGCAGCCCCCACAGAACCCAAAGGACCTGCCCTGCCTACCCCAATAAGACTTTGTCTCCAATGAGCACCAGATTTGTTCAACAACAGACTCTGGCTCCAGCCAACTCCGCGGGTCTGCACCACTCTGCACCAGACGCCCACGGCCCGAGTTTGAGTAGCCCAACACCACGAGATGGTCTCCTCGGCGATCCTGATCGGGGATCTGGTGATCGCTGACCTACCGCAAGTCTCCAGACGACGCCTGCAGCCCCTATATGGAGGATCCGCGCAACCCGAGCCGGAAGGGAAAACCAGACGCCAAAAGACACCCCTGCACCTGACGCCCCACGGCCTTGGGTGGCCAAACCGACGGTGTCACGGCATCCCACGACATCCCAACTTACCTCTCCAACTAGTGGTCGCCTCAAGAAGATCTTCGTGCCCGAGCCTGCAATTAGTTCTGACCGGAGCTTCCCCATTGAAACCAACAGAGCTCCCGATGTCGATCCAGCACCCTGCACCCGGCCGTCCCAGTGCCGCTGTGGGTGCACTTTGAGTGGCATCTTGGATCCCCCTTTGCCCTGAGCGAAACCCTGGGAGCTATGCTCCCACATCCAAGTGGGGTGCCCGTGAGCAGCCACCAACCGGAGGCCCCCTATCCCCCGTTGGATAACATTGGGCCTCAGCACTCTGCACCTGGCCGCCCTAGTGACGCTGAGGGTGCTTTTTGAGTGCATTCTTGACCCTGGGGGAACCCTTGTTCTAACCCCAGAAACTCAACCCTCAACACAGTTTACTTACCTGCAAAACCATAACTCCATTTTTCTCCATGGGATTGCACTGACTGTTGAGGGTGTTTTGTATGGAAACCTAAGAAACTGTGTTTTGATAAAAACTATTTTGCTCACCTTTTATCCAGGAAATGTCCCAGTGTGATATCTAGGCATATCACACCGAGTAGAAAAAGTAATCTGAAAAGTAACTTAAAAAGTAATCACAAAGTAATTGCAGAGTAACTGAAAAGTACTTTCAACTGTTTCTGAACATTTGACCTACCTGTATCTACATTCAACTGCATTCAACTTGATTATAAGAAAAGTACTATTTTTACTTACCAGCACCAAGTCTGAATTGGTTCTAAAAATAAAATACAACAAAGAAATATTTTTATACAAAGCTATTGGTCAGAGTTCAGTCTATGAGTGTGTGAAATCATTTCTTGTCTGAGTGTGAACAATAAATGCTTAACACTACCCTCTGATAAAGCCTTACTGCTCGCCAACACTACCACAAATAGAGAGCAAGGTATTATCTATTATTACCTCTGCCTACCTTTGGGGATCCACTGGACTCTGCACACTATACCTTACTTTGGTATAGAATAAACAGAGCCCGCTTCCTACACCCACTGCCGAAGATCCGCTCTGGAAATAACGTGTGGGTCCATAAATGTGCCACTCCTGTTTGCCGACGTCAGTTACTCTCGAGACTGTCCGCGCCCCCCAGAAGTGTAGTTCCAAAGGCAAATTGATGGACCGTTGTTCAGATTCCTAGACTTTGGATCTTATTACTGGGTAAAGCCCGATCAGGGAGGATGAGAGGGGTGGTGAGGAATATGCAGCTACACAGGGTCTCCACTAGAAAGAGTTATCGAAGGTAAGTAACTTGTCCTTCTGATAGAAGTTTCTAGCAGCAGATATTTCACTTTTTGAATAGATAAAAAAGCAGTACCTAAGGGAGGTGGGTCTGTGAATGCACTGATACCAGAATGTCCTGCAGGGCCAGGTGGGCAAAGTTCCCCTCTCGGTAAGCCTGGCTGTCCAGACAATAGCGCTTCGTGAATGTATGGCAGGACGCCCACTTAGCTGCCTGGCATATGTCTAGGAAAGGGAGTCTGTGTGCTAACCCAGTAGTGGCAGCTTTGGCCCTGGAAGAATGAGCATGCAGGCCCTCTGGAGGGTGCTTCTTAAACAATGTATAGAGAGATCATGAAGCAGTGCACAACCTAGCATGAGATGGTATACTTCTGCACACCTTTGCCTTTTTTCGTTCCAACGAACCCTACAAAGAGCTGATCGCCCACCCAGTGTTCTTTGGTACGATCTATGTAGAAGCTCAGTGCTCTCTTGGGGTCCAAGAGGTGGAGTCTTCCACTCCTTATAGGGGTGAAGCACAGTATAGAAAGCCGGCAGGGTCCACTCAGTCACAATTTTTGGCAGAAAGGATGCCCTAATCTGCAGAACCATTTGTCTGGAAAGAAGTTGGTGTACGGAGGATTAACACAGAGCCTGAAACTCACGCACACCGTACAGAGGTAATGGTGACCAAGGAACACACTGTAATGCAAGGAGCCATAAGGAACAGCCGTGGAGTGGCTTGAATGGAGCACTCATCAGATATGGACGAGACTGAGGTTCCACTGGGGTATCACAAAAGAAGAAAGAAATGGTGTAGCCCTTTCAAAAACTGCATCATCATGGATGACAAACAATGAGGGCTAATCAGGCAACCATAAGAATGCTAAAAGATAACCATTAACTGTGCCCAAAGCAAGACCTTGCCAGACAAGAGTTAAACCAAACAGGACATCAGAGTTTGGCGTGAGGGGTCAATCTAGTGTCCAAACTGAACCAAAACAGGCGTATACAGTTTGTCAAGTGATGTCTGGCTGCCAAAATGAAATCAATCACCTCTGGAGGAAGGTTACAGATGTTCAGTTGTCTCTGCTCATATTCCGAGCATGAAGGTGGAGATTGTGAAAGCCCGGTCGCAGAACCCAGCCCTGATGATGTGACAGCAAATCCTCCCAGTGGGGCCGCCTGGAAGGAGGACAAATGCTAGAGTAAAGGAATTCTGGATAACATGCTCTCGGTGTTCAATCCACAGCCACAAAGAGGACTTGGGCCCAGTCGGTCCTGCTCTTTTTGAGAACTCGGGGCGGAAGAGTTATCGATGGAAAGACATACAAGAGTCCAGAGTTCCACTCGTGGTGACCAGCGCCCAGTACATATACTTAAGATGGCTTACCTGTTCACTTGCACTATCTAGTAATCAAACTAGACAGCAGAAGGGGACATCTGCTCATGCAGCTATGTCCAAACATGTTAATATAATGCACCTTGCCTTAGGACTATAAGGTCTGCTGTAGGGGTGACTTACATATACTGCATGCAGTGTCTATTGGCAATGCACACAGGGTGTGTGCATTTCGTGTTTTAACTTTTGCCTGCATGAGTTTGGTGGTGGGTCCCTTAGGGTGGCACAAAGCATGCTGCAGCCCTTAGGAACCTTCTTTAATACCCATGCCCTAGGTACCAGAGGCACCACTTACTAGGGACTTACAGGGGTGCCAATTGGGGAATTGCAGTTACCTTGTTTTAGAGAAAGAACACTGGTGACCTGTTTAGCAGGGACCCATTGCACTTCAGTCAAAATTGCATCAGGATACCAGGCAAAAAGTGGGCATGGCCATGTCACAGAGGGGCACTATCCGACAAAGGCTTTCAACGCCAAGTGGGTAGCCCTCCACTCAAGATTGCTTCGGAGACCAGCGGCCTCTCCCAAATGGCAGAACCAACCTAGAAGCGATGCATTGATCACCACTGCCTGCTCTGGTTGGGGAAGGGAGAGGGGTATGCAGCAGACCAAATTGCAGTCCAGTAACCCTAACTCTCTCTTGCAGCCTCCTCCGAATTCTAGAAATGGTCAGAGAGGTCCCCTTGATGTTAGCCCCAATTAGACTTCAGATCCTACTGCAGAGCCCTCATATGCCTCCTGGGGTGTTTGAGCAGCATGATGGAGGCCATCAGTCCCTGCAGCTTTAGAGACAACCTCACTGAAATCCAGAATAGAGTCCTGAAAGATCAGGATCATAGCCTGAATGTCCTGGACTCTCTTTCCCAGGAGAAAGGCACTAAAATGAACTGTGTCCAGAATGGGACATATGAAAGGGAGTGTCTGAGAAGGAGTCAAGTCTGACTTCAGCACATGGATATTGAGCCCCAAAGATGACTGGATGTCAGCTGTCATCTGGAAGTGCCTCACAACTGCCTGTGGCAAGCCCGCCTTCAAAAGCCAGTCGTTGAGGTAGGGTGAAGGATGGTACCCCCGAAGGTGTGCTGTCACAACCGCCATCACTTTCGTGAACACCAGAGGAGCACTGGTGAGACCAAAGGGAAGTATAACCAAAGTACTACTGTTCCACAATGAACTGCAAGTAGTGCGGTGGGCCAGCAGAACAGGGATATGGTAATAGGCAACCTGCTGGTCCAACACCACCATCCAGTCTACAGGGTCAAGAGCAGATAAGTCCTGGGCCAAGGTGAGAACTTCAAATGTTTCCTTCCGGAGCAGGGCGTTGAGAGGGTGCAGATCTAGAACAGGCCACAAACCTCCATCATTCTTGGCCATCAGACAATAGTGGGAATAAGAATCACATTCCACTTCTGACACAGCCCCTTTGGCCAAAAGGGCTTGCACTTCCTGCAGCAAAATGGAGAGATGGTCCTCAGTCAGTGGTTGGGTGGACAGTGGATGGTGCAGCAGGAAAGAAAGGAAGGGTAAAGCGTACCCTTTGAGAACAATCTGTAGGATCCGCCTGTCTGAATTAATTGCTTGCCATCCCGCATAGAATCAGTGGACTTTGCCTCCCTCTGCACCAAGTGGTTGTGGCCCTGTACGGGTACACTGAAGAGGTTTGGCAGTTGGGGTTGCGGGGGGGGGCGGGGGAGGGAGGGTGGACTGGGTGGCATGCTGACCTTGGCCTCTCCCACACAACTGCAACTGATAGGTTCCCTGTGGGAGCTGGACAGGTTGGCAGTAAGGGATGCCTCTTCCAAAGCCATGAAATGAAAGATGGAAATGCCCAGAGAGCAAGTGGTAGCCATACTCTCTTTGAAGTGTTCGAGGGCAGAGTCAGCTTTGTCCCCAAACTGGTGAGTCCCATCAAAGGACATGTCCATCGGGGAGGACTTGACATCGTCAGAGAACCCTGTCGAGCGCAGCCACTTAGAGGCGAATGGCAACACTGGTGCCTATGGGCCACCATATGGAGTCAGTGGTGCCCAAGCCACAATGAATTGTTAACTTCGTCGCATCAGGATCATATTGAATTGACTGAGACATTACAGGGCAAAGGTATTCCGGTGCACCAGGGACGACTTGTGCCACAGAATACCAATGGGCGTGAGTGTAACAGTCCAACAAACATGAGGCATTAACAGAGCGCAGGCCCAAAGTGGGGGAAGAAAAACATTTTCCGAATGGTTGCACTCGCTTAGACTCCCTTTCAGGGGAAGTGTTAGGAAAGTGTTTGGATTGTAACGGCTGGTGGAGGTTTGCATCACAAGACCTTTTGGTGAAGGGTGCTGTGACCGGAAAGCCTGGGCACAAGGGGCAGGGAGATGGTGCCTGGCAATCTGTCTATTTACTGGTGGAACAGAGCAAGGCTTGGCCCAAGTACCCAAAAGGGTGTCTGTAAGAGCCTCATTGAAATGCAGGAAGGGCCAAGCTGAAGTCTGGCCCAGTTGCAGTACATCAATAGAACATTAGTTTTCACCTCAAGGGTGGGAAGCTGGAGGTCAAAGACTTCAGCCATCCTACGCATGACGATAGCAGGAGGCAGATTCTTCTGTGGCTGGCCAGGAGGAGAGAAAATATCAGTCTCTGGAGAGGTGTCTAGCCCACTAGCCTCCTGGAAGTCCTCAATTCTGTTGTCATCCTGAACAGGTTGAGCAAACTCATCACCCGGGTCACAATCGTTATCAAGAGGACGGTCCCAAAGAGGGAGTGCAAGGAATGTTGCCCGTCTTGTGGTAAGTTGTGTGTAGGAATTGTAATTTTATTTATATAGTGCGAACTACACCTGACTAAGCGTTTAGGAGCTTTCCGGCGAGTAGCACGCTACTCCGGAACCCAAAGTGGGTTAGTATAGGGAAATCAAAGTTGTTAATTCCAGCGGTGGACATGCGAGTCTATTAGTTGGAATGAATAGGATAAAGGAGTGATAAAGGAAGAAAGTCTAGAAAGTGTTATTTGTGAGATCATAGTAGTAAAATGAGGTGAGTCAAAGAAGGGATAGAGGAGGGAAGAGTCTAGAAAGCATCCTTAGGGAGATCATGGTAAAATGAGGTTTGGGATGAGTCAAAGGATGGATAGAGGAGGGAAGAGTCTAGAAAGACTTGTTAGGAAGATCATGGTAGTACAATGAGGTTTGGCATAAGTCTGAGGGTGGAGGTAGAGGATATACTGAAAGCGGTAAAGGATGAGACAGAGTAGTAAATTGGAGAGAGTTGAAGAGTTTTTTTTTTTTAAATGTATTTTATTTTCTACAGTATATATACACATAACTACATAGAAAGGTATACATGTATATATACATGTATATGGAATAGAGATTATAAAATTGTATTATATAAAGTCCCATATGTACATGTAAGTATATATAGTTAGAAACTCCGACATCCAAGTGTTGCTGTACATAAAGCTAATTTATGTATTTATTTTTTTAACTTATTCATTTATATTTATTTTTCTTATTATCTTTCTTATTTTCCCCCAATATTTCAACAGTAAAGCACTTATAGATACAATTGTTATGATCATATTTACACATTGTGATAGATAAAATAAAACAGAGACCCATAAGCATACAATCAAATAACTTGTATGTAAACTATGCAGTGACCTACATACATGTTAACCATAAAATATATATATTTATTTTACCCATAAGTAATATAGACATGTTTACATACACAGGCATATGCTGTACATTTGTGTTTTGAGCGTGGTCGTCATGTAAGAAAGAGCCAACTCTTGAGTAGTCTTCTGAAGATAAGACAGTTTTCCACGGTTCTTATGTTTGGGGGTAGTGAATTTAATAGTTTGGCTGCTTGAATAGAGAAAGATGTACAACCCAAGGTTTTTTTTTCCTTGTATGCTGGGCTTTTGAGGTGAGGTGCCAATCTGGAGCCGAGGTTCCTTTGTTGTATACATTTGGTGATTTTATTTGTGATGAAGCGGTCCTGTTCCATGTATTGCTTTGTGGGTGATACAAAGCAGATTGAAGGTGGATCTTCTGGCAATTGGTCACCAATGTAGGGCTCTCAAGGCAGAGGAGATGTGGGCTTGTGGTTTTACATGTAGAAGTAGTTTGGCAGCAGAGTTCTCAATTCGTTGTAGTCTTTTCATTGTTGATAAAGATGATCCGTGGTAAAGGCCCTTGGAGTAATCTAGTCTAGACAGCTGGGGGGAGCACCAATTACACAACTTAGGTCAGACTCTGGAGATATTATACACGACCCAGACGCAATTAATGACTCCTTCCACGCATACTATGAAAAACTGTACGCAGCTCTGGCAGAGGCCCACCTGCCTGACAGAGGTTTCCTGGGCCCCCTGCCGCTCCGCGCAGTGGATGCCTCGGTGCGGGAAGAGTTGGGAGATCCGATAAATCTACAGGAAATCAAAGCGGCCATTTTGGCATTGGCGCCAGGCAAAACGCCTGGGCCTGACGGCGGATATCTACCAACGCTTTGCCGACACGCTAGCGCTACAACTAGTCAGGTTGTATGCAGAGTCGTTTGAGCACAGGGAACTGCCCAGTTCCACCCAAACTGCACTAGTGATCCCTCTCCCAAAGACTAAGAAACCAGATGCTGGAGTGGTGGATTACAGACCTCTCTCCATGCTTAATTGAGATTTTAAAATTTTAAGTAAGGTGCTGGCGGGTAGGCTTCTCCCACACGAGATCCCTAGTTCATCCCGATCAGAATGGATTCATTCCTTCTCGCAGTACCTCCAATAATCTCCGCAGACTCTACTCTATCCTCCATCATGTGGAAGCTCCAACCAAACAACGGGCAGCGGTTCGGTCAATTGATTTAGAAAAAGCTTTTGACAGGGTTGGTTGGGAGTACTTGTTTGAGGTAATGCTACACATGGGTCTGGGGGAGGACTGGGTGCGGCTTCTTTATGCTTCGCCCACAGCAAGGGTTAAAACGGGCAGAACGATCTCCAGGCAATATCGGATCTCCCGGGGGCCCCGGCAGGGGTGCCCCCTCTCTCCCCTCCTGTTTGCCCTAGCGATAGAGCCACTCGCAGAGAGGATCCGACTGGGAGGGGATGGGATAGGATTATCAATAGGGGGGCGGCAGCATAACATCTCCTTATATGCAGACGACTTGTTGATCTACTTGGAGGAGGCGGTCACAGGCACCTTCATGGCTATGCAGATATTAGACGGCTTCGCGCTGTTCTTGGGCCTTCGGGTCAAAAAAGCCAAGACATATCTATTTCCCGTGGCAGGCCCGTCACCCAGACCGGAGGCCTTGATGGCGGAAATACTCTGGGCCCAGAGTACATTCAGGTACCTGGGTATACATGTCTTCCACTCCTTGGAGGACTTTAAGGAAGGGAACCTGAACAGGGCACTGCGCTCACTTCGTTCTTGTGTGCACTTTTGGCGCTCACTACAATTGCCCATCATGGCCATGATTTCGCTATCCAAAATGGTCATGCTGCCCAGTCTGTTGTACTTCTTTGTCAACCTCCCGGTCCTGATGCCGAGCAGTTGGTTTCGCCCGCTGAACACCCAGTCTACGAGACCTGGTGTGGGGTGACGGACGCCCGAGGGTGTCCCTGAAGACTCTGCAGCGTCCCATGGCGGAGGGGGGGCTGGGAGTACCGAATTTTGAATGCTATATGCTGGCTGCCCAATTACAGTGGCTGGCGCAATGGGTAGAGGGAGTGAATGAGGAAGGCACATGTCTGGCAGACCCGGAATCTCCCCCTAGCCTAGTGATGGCAAAACTGCTTATACCAGCAACGACTACCCCATACTGCTCGTTCCTACAACGCATGGCCTTACCAGCCTGGAAAAGGTGCCAGAGTAAAGTACAGCTATTCCCTAAATACACACCCATGTTGCCCCTGGTGGGGTTGCCGCATGGCGACCCTCAGACTGTATTCACAAGCGAACAAACAGCGCGCTGGTCAGAAGCGGGGCTGGACAATGTTGGGGATTGCTACCTGGATAAAGAATTGATCCCATTTGAGGAGTTGATGGACAGCTGCAGGCTTCCCCCAGGACAGTTCTTGCAGTACGAGGCCCTGACCCGCACATTTGCGCAGCTGTGGGAGAAAGGGAGGGAGGAACCAGAGACGCACCCTGTGCTGCATGCCTTATTCACCCTCGGCACAGCGGAACATCTAGTGAAATGGTTTTAGCCACGCTAATAACAGCGACCCTCAGTCCCTTGAGTGAGCTATGGGTAAAGTGAGAAAGAATTGTGGGCAGGGAACTCACTGATGCAGAGTGGCGCAAGACCTTGCAGTCCCCTAAAAAGATCTCTCGGAACACACGCTTAAAGTACATTCAATTTAACTATATACACATCTTACATGACGCCGCATCATCTTAATGTGACTTATGTGGGGGGGGGGGGGGAAGTCCGACAATGCCCTAGATGTGCATACCCAGACGCGGATTTTGGACATATGACCTGGGACTGTCCGTGTATATGCCCATTCTAGGAGTCTGTGTTAGTCAGGATCAAAAGCGTATTGGGTAGGGTATTGGCCCGCATGGCGCAGGTGTGCTTGATGGGCCTTTTCCCTAGGCCACCGAATCGTAAGGTTGGGAACAGACTGATAGACTTCGCACTAGGACTCGCTAAGCGTAGAATAGCGATGGAATGGAAGTCAGCGAGGGGGCCCCAGATCGAAACCTTGAACAAGGATGTCATCACATGGGCTGGGGCAGAGGGCAGAGTATTAAGCTGGGAAGAGACCAAGGGAATGAGGAAGCGCCCAATAGCCGAGCAATGGAAGGAGGCGATGGTGTCTTGGGAAAAGCCAGAGGGCACGAGTAGTGAGGAGGAAGGACTGGGACGAGTGACCCAACACGGAGGCACTGAACACAATAGCCCCCTACACCCCCTAGGGAGTCCAGGGGACTGAAACTAGTTGGAGACGCCCACAGGCTGTTGAACTGTAAGGGAACCGACAATTTGGAGAGTGGGTATGGACAGCGGTGGGGGACCCCTCTCTGGCCCCCTTGTGGGCTACCTGCGCTGAGACCCTCTTAAGGCTATATCAGTAAAGATCACTCACATCACTCTTCTGCACAAGTTTTTGGTTTATGTTAAGTAGATAGAATAACATTTGTGTTAACCATGAGTGGTATGCTTGTATTTAGGACCAATGTTGAAAAGCTACCCACCTAAATGATGTAGCAAAAATGTAAAAGTGGAGCAAGTACTAGATAGCAGAGTCATGCAAAAGTGATGTAAACATTTCACTGGATTATCGCTCCTGCCGATTATGTATTGTGCTGGATGTTGGGAATGTATAAGTACTCCGCAGGAAAGTACCAGTAAGGACATCTGCTAGTAATGTTTTGGGAAAAAGAAAGTAACTAATAATTGTAGGACTTGAAAATTACCTTTGTAACGATATTGTGTGTGATGATATATACAAAATGCCAATACAAATACGTAAAAAAAAAAAAAAGGTAACTAGTTCTGGATTTGCAAAAATGACTTCTAGGACGTGTCCAGCGATGTGTGTGGGTTTGTGGATGATCTGATGTAGGTTCAGTGTGTCTAGGCCAGTGATGATAGTTCTTGGATGGGGCATATTGGGTTTGTCAAACCAAATGTTTAGGTTACCAAGGATGCATAGGTTGGAGTGCAGTGCCATAAGGTTTGAAACCAATAGAAATGTGTTTGGGAATGTTGCATTGCCAGATGGTGGTCTGCAAAGGAGGAAGTTAAAGGAGGAAGTTGGTATATGGTTGCATCTGGTGATGAGGGACTCACAACCTTGTATGGAAACGTTGTCAGCTTTAATGAGATTTATTGTTTCTTTGAATAGAACAGCTAGTCTGCCTCCTCTTTTGCTTGTGCGATTATGTGGGATGGATTGATCGCCTGGAGGAACAGCTTCATGTAATACTGGAGCCATGTCCTCTCCCAACCATGATTCAGTTATGAAGAGTAAGTCAGGTAGTTTGACAGTGAGTAGGTTGTAAATATGGTGCTTGTTTTTAGAGAGTGAGCGAGCATTTATTAGTAGTAGGCGGTCTAGAGATTGTGTTTCGGTGGTGGTGTGACTGTTTTCTAGAAGAGTGAGTAGTAGTCTTTGAACTAGTAGCAGGTGTATTATTAGTGTTGGTATTAAATGTATCAGAATAGCAATAGTATTGTTTGCCTATATCATAATCCTCGCCCAGCAGGGTTAGAAGGCATTTTGTTGGGACTGTGTGTGCAGATGGTGGTTGAGAGAGAGCTGGTGGGCTGTGTTGGTTTTGTAGAGTAGTCTTGTTGTGTAATAGATAAGGAGATGTGAAGAAGGGTATGTTATTTCTTTTTGCATCGGTTTAGTGTGGAAGATGTATGGGTTAGGGGTGGTGGTGGAGCATGTGGGTCATGCTATGTGGCTCTAAATTGAGCAATGGATGAGAGGTGGGTGAATAAGTGTTGTTGTTTTAGGGTGTTTGTGGTAGGTGTTGGTGAAGACAGAAAATGTGGGAGTAAAGTTGACTTAGGATCTGTATTATCTGTGTAGTCATGAGGGCTGTTTCTATTTTGTGACGGAATGTTGTACGAAATGGTGTGTGAGAGAGATTTTGACGTGCAGATGTGTGTGTTATGTTTTTTTTTTTGTAAAGTAGTGAGATGAGCTACTGATGTAGTGAATTTGTGCACGGGTGCCTAGGTTGGATTCGGGTGTGACACCGGTCAAAGTTGGATCTGTGTCAGACAATTGGGGCCACCTCTTCAGGCGGTGAAGGTCCCATTGGCATCAATGTGGGCCTGGCGTGGTATTAGAGGGAGTCATCGGAGCTGAAGGCAAGATTGGCTCAGAGGAACCAGCTGTTGCCAAGGGCGAACTCGCTGGTGGTATCGTAGGTGGAAGGACTTAGGGCTCCTTGGGGCCTGAAGGTACGCCAAAGGGAGTCGGAAGGGATCCGAAAGCTGGAGCATAGCTGCGCGGAACTCTTCAATCTGGTGAGGTGTGGTTGAAGGCCCTGGAAACTCTAGTCGTGCTGGAACCAGCTACATTGGTCGACTTCAAAAGAGTGATTGAAATTGTTAGCGTCGCCCACACACTTGCTCAGGGGAGTGTGAGTGGTGCAAAGGATTTTTTTGTTTTTCTTGTGCTTCCCTGAAGACTTGGAGCACCACAGAGACTGGCCTCTAGAGCGGCTCCGTCGAATCTGGGAATGGGACAGGAACCAGGATTGAGCCTTGAAAACGTAGCAGGACTTGGAGCTTGGAGAAAGGGTTTTCTTATGTTTGACAGCAATGCCTCGCATTGCCCGATAGCCTTCGGGTTAATCGATGTGCAGTCTCCACAGGTCTTGAAGTTATGGATCGACCCCATACACCATAGGGATACCAACAAACAAAAATCTGTTTGCGACAGTCCCTACAGTATTCGAAACCTGCCGTTTTAGGGGGGGTGGGGGGGGGGTGACATCACTTGCACACTGATGAATTTTGAGGAAATAGAAGTAAAAGTGTCTGAAAGACAAGAGGAAGCTTGGATTCTGCATCTGGTGGCAAGGAAAGAAAACCCGACGTCAGCGCCCAAAGTGGTGCCTTTATGGGCCTGCACCTCATTTCCGGAGGGTAACCGCATCAATGCCACAGAGCCAACTTCCAGCACACGGAGGTACTACGAAAAACTTCTCCCGACCCAGTACAACACCTGGGGGCTATTCGAAGGGTAAGGAATCTGGAGCTAGAAGTCTTTCAGAAGCCACTGCTATTCAACCAAGAGAGCAACATGTGATCTCCTAGCTTCGCATATCTTTTAACAAGAACAATTTGCACTACCACATTCCAGCTATTCAGTGTTATTTGTATGCAGAAGCTTAGCTAAATTCCAGTTAAAATCACCTATCACAAGCAGAAGTGTCAGGAAAAAACGCATTATGTGTTGAGTCTACAGTTTCTTAAAGCACCACGAGTATTGTTACCTTCCACTATGACCTGGATGGAGCAAATGTTAAAAAATTAAGGTTCTAAAATTTCATCTCTGTTTTATACTTGTAAAGATCCAAAACAATAAGGTTTAAATTAGCCATCTCTTATCTTATATATAAACTTTATTCTGTTATTACAACCAAAGTAAACATCCATAATAGACATTACAAAAGTCATATTTAAAATGATTAAAAAAAAACATAACATACATTCCAATTGTTTAATTACATAGTACATCACAACCCCCAAAGTGGTTAGGTCATGCCAGAATATAAAGTGACCTGTGCTTTAGAAGCAGTGCAATTTTGGTTAACAACTATGAACACATAGCAAAATGTGCAATAAGTACAATGAGAGTCTCATCCCATGAATCAAATGCCAAAGTAATTCGTAAAAAACATGTCCAAAATGTAAGAAAATGCTAAAATAGCCATGTCTATTTGTTGGATTGGATACTTATAAGATTTACATAAAGGCTTACATATGGGCAACCCTACCTGCTCTTAGAGGCATCTACAGTAAAGCAAGCACAGTTCTCCAAGGGAAGAAGTCCTGAGCCTTCAAGAGTCATCGTGCATATCAATGGATGTCAAAATAAAAATTGCTCTATCTCCCCATTAAATCAAATTTAACCCAAAAGGCTACATTTCATGATAATAGTTAAAGTCTGTGTTCATCCCCAAGTCAAGGGGGGAGCTAGGAATAACACTGATTAACAAAACTTGGTGTCCCCATTATTCGGCTCCGGTGCTGCTCCTATGTTCCTCAAAATTGATGACAAACGTTTGGGCTCCATACCACATTTAGCGGGATATAATTTTCATCTGGCCTTTGATATTCCTCAGGCCCAGCTGAAAAGGACCTCCCTTGACTCTAAATAAGTTGATTATTATTATGCAAGTCATTCCTTTGCAATAATGCAAATGGATACAGACAAAGGCTGATGAACTTTTATAGCCGATGAAAAAATCAGTTGTGAGTGGGAACTAAATGTGCCATGCCTTTTGACGCTCATTCAGTCACTAAGAATCTTAAATCCTTTAAATTGAGTCTCTGGAAACACTGAAAATTGTAACACGGGATAGGTACGGAATAGTTTTAATATATGAACCCTATTCAGCATATCAAAGGAGACTGGTGACATCTACTGAGGTTTTGTAAAATGTTTAGCTGGTCAAAAGCATTTAGAAAAAATGCTGGGGATACAAGTGGCTCAAGATCCCCCACCATCCCTATTGGTGATATAAATATAGTTGACCTGACTCCAACTCTAGAGTCTGAGTTGGTACAAGGAACTGCAGGATTGTCATATTAAGTCAATGGTAGATTTTCAAAGCAGTCCGGCATCAAGTTACGCATCTTGTCACCCTCTTCTCCAGGAAACATTGGGAAAATTGTCTTGGATCTTTATAGGCCTACCTAACACTCCAATGGAAAATATGCTGATTTGGATATGCCTCAACATGCACACTGAGTGTTCACCATTGTGAAGTTAACACTATCTGACCAAAAACGACGTCAGCATCTTGAGTTTATTCCTGACAAAGTGCTCAGATCCTGTTTTCAGGTTGGCTGAAAGACTACAATTCAAAGCCTCCTGTCCTCAACTATGGCTTGGAGGTGTACCACTTTCACCTACAGCTTCCACTGAAGAAACTCTAAGCTCAGAGTTTAAACTCTGTGAAGGGCACAAGCAGATCTCACTGTAGTACTGTGTACTAAGAACAACTCAGGAGGCTGAATTACACATTTAAGCATTCTTGCTCCTATTGTATGTACACCTGTATCATCCCTTTTTGAGTTGATGATCTTTAATCTATTTATTTTTTGTCTTTGGCAAGCCTCACAGAACTTCCAGGTCTGCGTTGCTTTCTAACTGGTGAACATTTTCCTGCCACTGTTTTACAGAGTGCAGATGTTCACTAGCATACTCCAGCCCTTCATGCACTTTAGAATAAATTCCATGCTTGTGCCTCAAAGGTATGTCACTGCATACTCGTGCTTCTCCTTTCTCATGATGCGCAGAGCTTGTCTCACTTTCGGAGCCCTATAAGTAATATTTTACAATATTTAAAATATCAGTTTTTCCCTCCCCTAACATGGAGAGTTAGATGTCAGGATTGTGCTTATGATTAGGGAATGCAGGATGTGGTAAGAATAAAAGATGAAGGGGAGAGGAGATGCTTATCATAACTACAAATATTTACACTCTGGAAAAAATGAGTTTCTCTGGATAGCATTCCGGCCAACCAACCCTTGAAGCTGGGACACTCGAAACTCCACACTAGTACAAACATATAATATGTAGGAATGACCACAACAAACCCAGCCATCTGTTTGGTGTAGAGAACATGCCAGTCACAAATGGCTTGCCCTGAGCAGCAAGCTCTATGCATTCACAACTCAAAAAATAGAAAGCCCGAAACCTCTTTGTAGCACTTTGTACTCCAAGAGTAAAATTTGGTAAAATGCAAATTATACTCACTGTATATCCTTTTCTCCCTGCCAGCCTTTAGGCTAATGTTCATGTTCCTTTAGTTTAGAATCAACAACAGTTTTCCCTCGAGTTACAAGTGTGTACCCAAGGGCTCATTGACCAGGAGGCCTTTTTTTACCGGGAAAAGTTCAGATAGAGATGCCAAGGAGAGATATCAGTTTCTCGACAAAGGGTCCTATGGGGCAAATACATTTGTTCACAGACTCCCAAAATTGAATGTCTTTCTAGCTCAAACCTTGTCATGTTCACTCCTTAAGGCATGATGATTTCTACTTCTGCATCTTGACTGGAACAGATTCTCATCCTCATTGACCATAGAATGCAAGGAATCAATCTACATAAACTATTGCTATTAGTATATTCACCATTATACGCCCCCAACCTCTAACCCCACCACACCAGTGTCAGCACCAGCCTCAAAGGGCTACATTTTGGCAGCGTGGAACTCAGTCACGTCATAGTATGCTTACTGCTGGCTGGGTTGTGCTTTCGTTGGATCAAAATTGTCCATCCTCTTTTCATTCAGCCATCAAAATGCTGCGAGCTGAAAAGAATTCCTGTTTAATAATGCTGGTAGAGACAACAGAAAAAGTGCTCCATTTTAAAGAGGGGAGCAGAAGTTTCAGAAGAACACAATCAGTTAGTTGTGCAGTGTTAGACCTGTCAGCCCTAGGGTGGTCTTTCCCTGTTTTTTTTCCCTTTTGCGCCTCATTTTTGCCACCATATTTTTACTGGACCTAGGTCTCCGGGCGCCTTGCCACTGCTAGCCAGTGCTGAGGTGCAGGTGCTCTCTCTCACTCAAGATGGCTGCCACAGGCTCCTGCTACTGCAGAGGGGCCTTACACGCATACACACTAGTAGCCAGGGTCAGGCTGGGACATAGGGATACAGTATCCATTCCGTCCCCGCCTCTGGGCCACATAGCCAGGCATGTAGAAGGTTCCAGAACCTTCCGGGCTGTGGGAGGAGTTATGTTTTGCCGCCTTTGGGAGAGTCACCTGACCTAGGGGTATAAAAGGCTTGGAGGGAAAACTTTCTAGTCAGTTGATGAGGCACCACTGATCCTGGGAGAACCTCCGCCGGAGTATAGGCTTTAGGGCCTAGGGGGGAGACCTACACTACTGCTGCTGACAGGGCTGAGGCCCTGCTGTAGTAAGATAGCTGAGGAACGCCCACCACCCACTGACCTTGCCCAGTGTGAGGGGACCCAGGGAACCACCTTCAGTGTGCGGGGAGGAACATCAAGCACTCCCAGACCACCAACTCATCCCCCCCCCCTCATGACAAGAAACTTCTGACAAGAAACTTATAATAAGGAACTTCTGACAAGAAACTTTGACAAGAAACTTATAATAAGGAACTTCTGACAAGAAACTTATAATAAGGAACTTCTGACAAGAAACTCCTAACAAGAAGCGTCTAAGAAGCAACCAAGCTGGAGCAGTCGCAAGACACCTTAATTTGAGGAGGACTGACCGTCCAGCCAGGCCTGAAGCCTAAACTGCCCAACTGGGGATCACCAGGTAAAGCGCCGTACCCTGAAGCGCTAGACCTTCACCCCCTCTTCATTTCTGCTTGCTGCTGGGCTGCCCCCAAGTACTTTTCCAGTCAGCCCTGCCCACAGGCTGCTGGTGCGCCCTGCGTTCTGTCACCCCTCAGGTCACTGACCTTGTGTGGAGATCACCGCCGCGGCCGCCGCCTGAGGAGAAGTGCCGTGTGGTGAGGTGCGCCGTCGCGCCCTCACCGAAGGGAGCGCTGAGGTGAGGGAAGCCCCTCAAGTATATGTGGTGAGGTGCGCCGTCCGCGCCCTCACCGAAGCCTCTATAAATTGCCCCCAAATTGTTGCCACCGGGCCCTGGGCCCCATCGCCGCCGTCGCGGCCGAAGAAATCACTCCCCGCCGCCGTCGCAACCGAAGAAATCGCCACCGCCGCCGCCGCGGCCGAAGAAATCACCCCCGCCGCCGAAAAAAATCGCCATCGCGGCCTAGCGCGACCAGCGAGGCCTCCAGGCCCCGCCGACGCCATCTCCAAGCAGCCGGGGACGCCGGCCGCGCCCCCAGGAAGGCCGCGCAACGATTGGGCGCCGGCTCCGGTCACGCCCCCAGCGCCGACGGAGGCCCAGGAAGAGCCCCGGCCGTGCAGAGGGAGACGGGGAGCCGGCCGAAGAGGACTGCTGGCTCCCGCTCCCTTCCCCAAAGACCCTGAGCCCGTGCACTTCACTTACCTGATCCCGGGGGCCGGAGGAAGGTGATCCCGGCCCCCGCAACGTCCCGTCAGTCCGGCTGAAGGCCGAGGTACCCCGACCGGGCCCCGCCCTCCAGAACACGGGTTGGGCCTGGCGGAGTGCCAGTCGCTAGAGAAGCGCGACCAACGAACAAGCACCAGGTGAGCCCAGGAGGCCCCTAGGGCCCACAAAACGCCACTGGGGGCCGGGGGCCACCATTAACCCCCAAGTTAACAATGTTACCTTTCCCCATGAGGCGAGGCCCCGGAGAGGAGTGGGCCTAGCCTGGAGTTAACCCCTAAGGGTCATAGAAGCCCCAGGATACAGGACATGTTGAGGGGTTCCTCACAGTATTTAATAATTTATTGCAGATGCCTATTGTAATTACTGCCTAGGCTATGCTTTTAACTGCTAAGTCTTTACCACAGGGGGAAAGTGTTTAATTGAATTGAGCTGAAGTGTACACCGCCAAGAGTTGAAGTGTTTTATGTTACAGGTGTACTGGAATTGCGACGCCCACTGTACTGAATGTGGGCGCGCCTAGATTAATGCAGGCCTATTTAAATGTAACGTGAAAAGCCTTCTTTTAAGTAATTGAATATGCTAAAGTGAACTGCATGTTTAGGCCCATGTTTTATTAACGTACCTTGAGATCATTATTAAGTGCTACGTTTAGGAGATAATTCCTGCAGCCTCTTAGTGGCCTACAATGTTGATGAGCTATGATGCTTTATTTAAAATGTGCACCAGTTGAGTAATGCAATGAATTTGAATGTAGATCTGAATTAACCTGCCTCATCTGATGCCAACTTGATTTATATATAAAAGATCTTGATTTTAAATACACAAGCCTGGTGTGGTGTCATGTTATTGCGTTCGCATTTCTGAGTCAAAGTAAGAGTGTGCTGCACAACTGCCTTACACATTGCCTTCGCGTGCTTTCCGCTTCGCGCCATGCTACCGTGGCGGACTCGGTAAACCCGGTTCCAACATTTGGTGTTCAGCGGTTGGATAAGGACTGGTGTTTGTGCAGCACCCTACAGTGACTCAGTGTGCGCCGCAATTAGACACCTATTGTAATGCAAGTGCTAGGAATTCTTTTGTAATTGCCGATTGTGTACATTCCTGCGTTAGACCTGCTACCTACAGTCTAGAACCCTTTCCTTAAATTGTCTGGGACCCCACCTAGGAGGATGGAGTTTGAGTTAGCCAACCTAGAAAGGTATACGGTGACACAGCTCAAGGAGTTCTGCCTAGAGAGGGGGTGGCCGTCAAGCGAGGCGCCAGGAAGGAGGTGCTTCAGAAAGCTTTGAGGGCATGGGTAATGGCCCACCCGGAGGAAGAGGGGACGAGGAGCAGGGGAGGCAGACAACCCAGGAGAACTGGACCTACTGCACATTGATGTTAGCGAGAATGTGTTGCCAGGAAGACGTTCCAGGGCAGGCAGTAGTGCGTCAGGGGGGGAAGTTTGTCAGCAGAGGAATTGGAGGACAGAAGGGAGAAGAGGCACTTGACATTAGAACTTGCTAGGATGGAAAGGGAGCGAGAACAGGCAAGGCTAGCCATGGAGGAAAGGAAGCTTGTACATGAGCTTAGCCTGAAGGAACTAGAGCTCCGGACCTTGCAGATGGAGATGCAGGGCAAAGTGAATGGTGGCAGCGTACCTGCTAGGGTTCCACAGGAGCCCAAATTCTATTTACCAAGAGAGGTGATGGCCAGTTTTAGTGTAGGTGATGACATCGACAAGTGGTTGGCGGCGTACGAGGTGGCTTTGGTGGCCCATAGAGTTCCTGAGAGCTACTGGGGGGGGGGGGGGGTCTTTATAGGTACATACCTCCATTAGTAAGGGACACACTTTTAACTTTGGATAAGGGTGAGCAGACTAACTACCCTATCATGAAGGAGGCCCTGCTCAAGAAGTTTGGCCTCACCCCAGAGAAGTACCGTCAAAAGTTCCGCAACAGCTACAAGCTTCACACACAAAACTGGGTGGATTTGTTTGATTATGCCCGGAAGGCATTGGAGGGTTGGGTGCGTGGCAGCAACGTTGACAATTACAAAGGGCTGTACGACCTATTCTTGAGAGAGCACCTCCTAGAGAAATGTTTTCCGGAGCTGCGCCAGTACTTGGTGGACCGCAAGCTGACCAATCCTAGGGAGCTTGCAGAGGAGGCAGACACGTGGGTCAGCACTCAGGTGTCCCACAAGGGAGCCGGGCGGACCCCCGAAAGGTGGACAGGGGCTCCCCCAGAAGAAAGAGGGGGAGATAAAAGAGGGAGTTCTTTAAAGGCCCCCAAAATAGACCGCCTGGGAGAGGGGTAGGTTCCCCATCCCAATCTGGATCCCAGAAACCCACTTATCCTGACAGGAGTCAGCAGCCCAGAACTGTCCGGTGCTACGAGTGCGGGGAGGTTGGACATTACAAGGGGGATCCCCAGTGTCGCAAGAGAACCCTAGCCCCCACAGGAGGTAAGAGCCCCGGGGTGGCCAGTGTAGCGCTTGGGGAGGACTTGTCCCTAGGTAGGGGAGGTGAGTGGACAGGCTTGACCTTAGTTTCCCTGGGGGATAGAGAGATCATCCCACGGGTTCAGGTACTTGCGAACACTGCCAAGTATCGGCAGAGGGTCCTGGTGAACGGGGAGGCGGTGGAGGCTCTGAGGGAGACAGGTGCCAGCATGACGATGGTGAGACGTCAGCTGGTGTCCCCAGAGCAGGTGATTCCTGAGGAATTCCACCCGGTTGTTATGGCTGATAATAGCCTGGGTCATTACCCCGTGGCCCAAGTTCCCTTTGAGTGGGGAGGAGTATCACGTCTGTTGAAGGTTGCGGTGAGCCCTGCCATGCCAGTTGACTGTCTGCTGGGCAACGACTTGGAACATACTGCCTGGAGGGAGGTAGAGTTCAATGCCCATGCTGAGATGTTGGGATTACCAGGATGGACTTGCGTAGTCACGCGGTCCATGGCTGCCCGACAAGGAACTCAGCTGGGGTTGGAGCCTGAAATAATGGCCCAGCCCACTGCTGGACGAGGAGATGTCCAGGAGGAGACACCCGGTGAGATGGATGGGGAGCCCGCAGAGGTGACCCCGGAGTCCGCTGAGGTGGTTGGTGTTCCCGTGGGGGACCTGCCGACCCCTGCAGAGTGGCAGGTGGAAGGAGGGCCTACCCGGGAGGAATTTTGCCGGGCGCAGAAGGAGTGCCCTACGCTTGAAGGCATGCGGCAACAGGCCGAAGCCCAAGCAGCTGGAACAGAGACTGGTAACTACCATGTCTACTGGGAGGATGGTCTCCTCTACAGTGAGCCTAAGGCTCCGGTGCATGGGTCCTCAAGGGCCGTGGTGGTCCCCCAATGCTACCGAGCCTTTCGGCTAGAGTTGGCACACGAAATACCACTAGCAGGACACCTGGGCCAAGACAAGACGTTTGCGCGTCTGGTCCCACATTTTTACTGGCCCAGGATGCGCGTCACTTCTGACACTTTTTGCAAGACTTGCACCACTTGCCAAGCGAGCGGCAAGACAGGGACGAAAGTGAAGGTCCCTCTGGAACCTCTCCCAGTTGTCGATACCCCTTTTGAGCGGGTAGGGATTGACATTGTCGGGCCATTGGACCCGCCGACTTCTGGAGGACATAGGTTCATTTTGGTGCTGGTAGACCACGCCACCCGGTACCCGGAGGCAATCCCTCGGAGGACCATCACTGCACCGGTGGTGGCGCGGGCCCTGATGGGGATTTTTACCCGAGTGGGATTCCCCAAGGTCGTGGTGTCAGATAGGGGCACAAATTTCATGTCGGCCTACATGCAGGCCATGTGGAAGGAGTGTGGAGTGACCTACCGGTTCTCCACTCCTTACCAACCCCAGACGAACGGGCTCGTGGAGCGCTTTAACAAAACCTTGAAGGGGATGATCAGGAGCCTACCCGAGGACTTGAGAAGGAAGTGGGACGTCCTCTTACCCTGTCTGCTCTTCTCCTACCGAGAGGTGCCGCAGAAGGGGGTCGGTTTCAGCCCCTTTGAGCTGCTCTATGGCCACCCCGTACGGGGGCCCCTCAGTCTTGTCAAGGAGGGGTGGGAGAAGTCTTCCTCGAAGCTTCCCCGTGATGTGGTCAGCTATATGCTGGCATTCCGCAGCCAAGTGGCCAAGCTGTGGAAGGAGGCCTCGGACAATCTAGAGGCAAGTCAAGCCGTCATGAAGAAATGGTATGACCGGAACGCGCGGACGGTAGAGTTAGACGCTGGACAGAAGGTGTGGGTCATGGAGCCAGGAGAGCTTAGCGCCCTCCAGGACCGGTGGACTGGGCCGTTTGAGATCTTGGAAAGGAGAGGCCAGACCACATATGTCGTCGATGTGAAGACCCCACGTCAACCCCACAGGGTGTTCCACGTCAACCGCCTGAAGCCCCACCAGGAGCGTTCAGAACTCACTCTCCTAATGATAACAGATGGAAGTGAGGAGGAGGAGAGTGAGCCTCTTCCAGACCTTCTGGCGGCCCATGAGAAGGATGGTTCGGTAGAGGGAGTGGTCCTCTCCCCATCCTTAACCCCAGAGCAACAGAGGGACTGCCGCCAGGTCTTGGGGCAGTACGCACCTGTGTACCCATGATGTGGACACAGGGGACAGTCCGCACGTAAAGACCAAGTCTTACCGGCTGTCCGATAAAGTCAAGGCTAGTATCCAGGGTGAGGTTACCAAGATGCTAGAACTGGGAGTGATTGAGCCTTCCAGTAGCCCTTGGGCTAGTCCGGTGGTGTTGGTGCCGAAAGCGGCCCCACCGGGCACCACACCAGAACTTCGGTTCTGTGTGGATTACCGCGGACTCAACTCAGTCACAAAGACCGACGCTCACCCGATCCCTCGGGCGGATGAGCTCATTGACCGGCTGGGAGCAGCCCGGTATTTGAGTACCATTGATTTGACGTCAGGCTATTGGCAGATCGCCATGGCGGAAGGAGCAAGGGAGAAGACTGCGTTCTCCACCCCCGAGGACCACTTACAATTTCGGGTGATGCCCTTCGGGTTTGAAAAATGCTCCAGCCACTTTCCAGCGGTTGGTGAACCAGGTGCTGTCTGGCCTAGAGGCCTTCTCTGCTGCCTTCCTGGACGACATAGCTGTCTTCAGTAGCAGCTGGGAGGACCATCTGGAGCATCTCCAGGAGGTGCTACAGGCTCTGCAACGGGCTGGTCTAACCATCAAGGCCAGCAAGTGCCAGATTGGACAGGGATCTGTCGTGTACCTGGGACATCTGGTGGGCGGAGGTAGGTGCAACCCCTCCAAGCCAAGATTGAGACCATCTTGGCCTGGGAGCCCCCCAAGACCCAAACAGAGGTCCGGGCTTTTCTCGGCCTCACGGGGTATTACCGCCGGTTCGTCAAAGGATATGGAACCATCGTGGGCACATTGACGGAATTGACTTCAAAGAAGCAGCCACGCAGAGTCATCTGGACGGCTGCCTGCCAGGAAGCCTTTGAGACCCTCAAACGTACAATGTGCACCGCACCGGTGCTCAGGACTCCAGACTTTGGACGGGAATTTATTGTGCAGACAGACGCTTCTGAGCATGTGATAGGAGCTGTGCTCTCGCAGCTGAATGACGATGGCCAAGACCAGCCAGTGGCCTTCATTTCCCGAAGACTACTCCCCCGGGAACAGCGGTGGAGTACCATCGAACGAGAAGCCTTTGCCGTGGTTTGGGCTGTAAATTAGTTGAGGCCATACCTTTTTGGTTGTCACTTCCTGATCCAGACCGACCACAGACCCCTTCGCTGGCTCATGCAGATGAGAGGCGAAAACCCCAAATTGTTGAGGTGGTCCATTTCCCTCCAGGGGATGGACTTTCGGGTGGAACATCGACCCGGTGTAGACCACGCCAACGCTGACGGTCTCTCCCGGTTTTTCCGCCTTAGCGAAGAGAACTCCCTAGAGGTTGGGAAGATCTCCCCTCTTTCGGCTGGGGGGACGCGTGTTAGACCTGTCAGCCCTAGGGTGGTCTTTCCCTGTTTTTTTTCCCTTTTGCGCCTCATTTTTGCCACCATATTTTTACTGGACCTAGGTCTCCGGGCGCCTTGCCACTGCTAGCCAGTGCTGAGGTGCAGGTGCTCTCTCTCACTCAAGATGGCTGCCACAGGCCCCTGCTACTGCAGAGGGGCCTTACACGCATACACACTAGTAGCCAGGGTCAGGCTGGGACATAGGGATACAGTATACATTCCGTCCCCGCCTCTGGGCCACATAGCCAGGCATGTAGAAGGTTCCAGAACCTTCTGGGCTGTGGGAGGAGTTATGTTTTGCCGCCTTTGGGAGAGTCACCTGACCTAGGGGTATAAAAGGCTTGGAGGGAAAACTTTCTAGTCAGTTGATGAGGCACCACTGATCCTGGGAGAACCTCCGCCGGAGTATAGGCTTTAGGGCCTAGGGGGGAGACCTACACTACTGCTGCTGACAGGGCTGAGGCCCTGCTGTAGTAAGATAGCTGAGGAACGCCCACCACCCACTGACCTTGCCCAGTGTGAGGGGACCCAGGGAACCACCTTCAGCGTGCGGGGAGGAACATCAAGCACTCCCAGACCACCAACTCATCCCCCCCCTCATGACAAGAAACTTCTGACAAGAAACTTTGACAAGAAACTTATAATAAGGAACTTCTGACAAGAAACTTATAATAAGGAACTTCTGACAAGAAACTTATAATAAGGAACTTCTGACAAGAAACTTATAATAAGGAACTTCTGACAAGAAACTCCTGACAAGAAACTCCTGACAAGAAACTCCTGACAAGAAACTCCTAACAAGAAGCGCCTAAGAAGCAACCAAGCTGGAGCAGTCGCAAGACACCTTAATTTGAGGAGGCCTGACCGTCCAGCCAGGCCTGAAGCCTAAACTGCCCAACTGGGGATCACCAGGTAAAGCGCCGTACCCTGAAGCGCTAGATCTTCACCCCCTCTTCATTTCTGCCTGCTGCGGGGCTGCCCCCAAGTACTTTTCCAGTCAGCCCTGCCCACAGGCTGCTGGTGCGCCCTGTCACCCCTCAGGTCACTGACCTTGTGTGGAGATCACCGCCGCCTGAGGAGAAGTGCCGTGTGGTGAGGTGCGCCGTCGCGCCCTCACCGAAGGGAGCGCTGAGGTGAGGGAAGCCCCTCAAGTATATGTGGTGAGGTGCGCCGTCCGCACCCTCACCGAAGCCTCTATAAATTGCCCCCAAATTGTTGCCACCGGGCTTTGGGCCCCATCGCCGCCGTCGCGGCCGAAGAAATCACCCCCGCCGCCGTGGCCGAAGAAATCGCCATTGCGGCCTAGCGCGACCAGCGAGGCCTCCAGGCCCCGCCGACGCCGTCTCCAAGCAGCCGGGGACGCCGGCCGCGCCCCCAGAAAGGCCGCGCAACGATTGGGCGCCGGCTCCGGTCACGCCCCCAGCGCCGACGGAGGCCCAGGAAGAGCCCCGGCCGTGCAGAGGGAGACGGGGAGCCGGCCGAAGAGGACTGCTGGCTCCCGCTCCCTTCCCCAAAGACCCTGAGCCCGCGCACTTCACTTACCTGATCCCGGGGGCCGGAGGAAGGTGATCCCGGCCCCCGCAACGTGCGCACAGTTCATTCCCTGATCCCGGGGGCCGGAGGAAGGTGATACCGGCCCCCGCAACGTCCCGTCAGTCCGGCCTGAAGGCCGAGGTACTCCGACCGGGCCCCGCCCTCCAGAACACGGGCCGGGCCTGGGGAGTGCCAGTCGCTAGAGAAGCGCGACCAACGAACAAGCACCAGGTGAGCCCAGGAGGCCCCTAGGGCCCACAAAACGCCACTGGGGGCCGGGGGCCACCATTAACCCCTAAGTTAACAGTGTACCTTTCCCCATGAGGCGAGGCCCCGGAGAGGAGTGGGCCTAGCCTGGAGTTAACCCCTAAGGGTCATAGAAGCCCCAGGATACAGGACATGTTGAGGGGTTCCCCACAGTATTTAATAATTTATTGCAGATGCCTATTGTAATTACTGCCTAGGCCATGCTTTTAACTGCCAAGTCTTTACCACAGGGGAAAGTGTTTAATTGAATTGAGCTGAAGTGTACACCGCCAAGAGTTGAAGTGTTTTATGTTACAGGTGTACTGGAATTGCGACGCCCACTGTACTGAATGTGGGCGCGCCTAGATTAATGCAGGCCTATTTAAATGTAACGTGAAAAGCCTTCTTTTAAGTAATTGAATATGCTAAAGTGAACTGCATGTTTGGGCCCATGTTTTATTAACGTACCTTGAGATCATTATTAAGTGCTACGTTTAGGAGATAATTCCTGCGGCCTTTTAGTGGCCTACAATGTTGATGAGCTATGATGCTTTATTTAAAATGTGCACCAGTTGAGTAATGCAATGAATTTGAATGTAGATCTGAATTAACCTGCCTCATCTGATGCCAACTTGATTTATATATAAAAGATCTTGATTTTAAATACACAAGCCTGGTGTGGTGTCATGTTATTGCGTTCGCATTTCTGAGTCAAAATAAGAGTGTGCTGCACAACTGCCTTACACATTGCCTTCGCGTGCTTTCCCGCTTCGCGCCATGTTACCGTGGCGGACTCTGTAAACCCGGCTCCAACATGCAGCATGAAGGCACTCATCTTTACAGTGAATATCTGGATGACGTATCGCTGGTATGGATGGAGAAAGTGCATCAGGAATTCCTGGCCAAGCTTTTCTCGGAGGACGAAATTAGTGAGACCATTGATGTTCTTGATGGTTCTAAAGAGCCGGGCCTGAATGGATTCACGGGGTGCTTTTATAAGAAATATATGGCTATACTTGTACCACACCTCATCGATATGTATCAAGAGGCGGTGGAGGCAGAGGTGCTCCCGCCCACTCTAAGAGAGGCGGTCATAACTTTGTTGACAAAGCCTGGGAAGGATTTGCGGCATTTTAGTTCGTATCGGCCTTTATCGCTTCTAAACTTTGATAATAAAATTTTGGCCAAAGTGTTAGCAACTCGACTTGCGCTCATTGTTGAGCAACTGATTTCACCAGCACAGTCAGGTTTCATTCCCCACAAATCTACGGCACTTAATCTCCGTACACTGTTTGCTACACTGAATAGAATAGATCCCTCGATTCAGGCAGCCGCTGTGCTGCTAGATGCTGAAAAGGCTTTTGATTCCCTTGAATGGCCCTTTTTATATGTAATGTAATGTAATGGGTTATTTATAAAGCGCGAAACTGCCACTCCGAAAGGAGCATCCTGGCGCTGGTTAGAGGTGAGGGAGGTTCCCAAAGAGATTAAATAAGGGAAAGGCATAGTTCGTCTGTGGAGCTGAATATCCATGTTTTCAGCAATTTCCTGAATTGAGTTTCATTATTTTGTAGTCTCAGGTGAGTTGGCAGCTTATTCCATGCTTTGGTTCCCAGAGCAGCTACTGTCTTTCCCCCTTTGGTTTTACACCTAAATATAGGTGGTTTGAGGAAGTTAGCTGATGAGGACCTAAGAGTTCTAGATGTAATATAAGGAGTAAATCTCTCAGCGAGATACTTGGGTCCTAACTTAAGCGAGGCTCTAAAGGTAATTAAAAGGATTTTAAAAAGTATTCTTTTGTGGAGTGGGAGCCAATGGAGGGCTTTCAACGCTGCCGATGCCGAGGACCTACTAGGCAGCTTTAACACTAAGCGCGCTGCCGCATGTTGGACTATTGTGGTCTTTTCAAGATTGATTTTTTTGTTCCTGCTAAGAGGCTGTTGCAATAATCCAAACGCGAGAGGATTAATGCCACTGTCACTGATTTCCTAGCAGAGAGTGGTATTAAATCAAAGAATTTATTCAGAGATTTAATAAGGCTAAAGCAGGTCCCTGCTACTGCCGTTACATGTGGGTGAAAGGATAGAGCAGTGTCAAAATGGACTCCTAAATTTTTAGCTACCTTCACCATATCCGGTGGCGGTATCGTCCCCTCTGGCCACCACTCATGTGGGTGGAATAGGACATCTTTTCCTACTGGCAGAATCTCTGTTTTGTCAGTATTACATCTGAGGTGATTATCCTTCATCCACTGAATAATCTTGGATAAACAGTGTTTAAAATTAAGTTCGGCGTTTGTGGAATTATTGTCCAGTGAAATAATCATTTGAGTATCATCTGCGTAGGAAGTAACTTTGATCCCGAAAGATGATAAAGAAATGAGTGGGGTCATATAAATGTTAAACAGTAAGGGACTCAGCGACGAACCCTGTGGTACTCCTGTTGTAATGTACCGTTCAACAGAAAGAAAAGATCCCAGGGTCACTACTTGTCTACGATTGGTAAGAAAAGACTTTATCCACTGAATCACAGTACCTGAAATACCACAGAATTCCAGCCTTTGCAAGAGGATGGAGTGTGAGATGGTATCAAAGGCGGCCGATAGATCGAGTAATATCAGGACCGCCTTTTGTCCTTTATCCGCTAACATTTTTAAGGTATCAGTTAATTCCAGAAGTGCCGATTCCGTGGAATGCTTTGGGCGAAAACCAGATTGTTGGGGATGAAGAATGTTAGCGGTCTCAATGAATTTAGTAAGTTCTTTATGAACCAGCTTTTCAGTAACTTTACCCAATAAAGGGAGTAAGGATATGGGTCGAAGATTTGAAAGCACCGAAGGATCAATGTTATGCTTTTTTTGTAAAGGTTTTACCAACGCCAACTTCCATTCATCCGGCACTATGCCTGAACTTAATGAGGAGTTAACTATGTTGTTTATAATTGGGTTAACTATATCTGTAATTTTGTGGAGAATTCTAGGAGGGCAGGCATCCAGAGGGGAACCTGATTTGCATGCCATGATAACTTCACAAGTTTGTCCTGTTGATACTGATTCAAAAGTTCGTAGGGAAAAGGCAGTGGTGACAAAATCATGCTTTTGTGCAGCATCCGAGGCAGGGGAAGATCTAAAATCCTTTTGAATCTTTTGAATTTTGTCTTCAAAGAAGACTGAAATTTTATCACACAATTCTTGGGAGGGTGGAATCTCTTTCTGTAAGGCTTTCGGGTTAGTAAAGGATTTTACAATAAAAAAATGGCTTTTTGGTCTTGGTTCGCTTCCTGAATTTTATTAGCGTAGTACTCTTTTTTAGCTGACTTAATCTGAGCATGATAGATTTTCCTACTAATTTTGAACGCTAGTCTATCTTCTATGTCATAAGATTTTCTCCACTTACGCTCATATTGCTTACATTGGAGGTGTGTTTGTGCCAGAGCGGGCGAAAACCAAGGTGTTTTTTGCGTTTTTGATTTAGTATTCTCGTCAGATTTATTTAATGGCATAACTTCATTACCTGTAATAGTTAACCAAGTGTGAAAAAGGTGTGAATCAATTACAGTATTCCCTGTTAATACGGGGAGATGGGCCTGGGCAATTTTTGCCAACCTAGGATCTGCAACTAATTGTGCCCATTTACGCCTAGGCTGGGAGTGGACAGGTGTCTTCTCTTGTTGACTTCTAGGATGAAGTTTAAGTGCCAGGGGGATAAAATAATGGTCTGACCATATCTGTGGGATACCATCTAAAATATGGCCTGCCCGATGGGTTGGGACTTCTACCAACTGGCACAATTTAAATAATTCATTTATTTGGAAGAAAATTTCCACTCCTGGCTCGGTTCTGTTTTCCAGGTGAAGATTAAAATCTCCCAACAAAGTGAAATTAGCATATCTAAGAAGAAGGTGGCTTAGGGTATCACCTAATGATTCTATAAAAGCTGTGCTTGGACCCGGTGGCCGATAAATCAAAGCACCCGTAAAAGATAGAGCGGCATTAAGGGAGATGCAAAAGCCTAGGCTTTCAGCTCCCCTAAGTGTATCCAGCTCAAAATTGGCACAATGCAAAGTATCCCGAAGGATAATAGCCAGCCCCCCTCCTCTACCATCCACTCTATCTTTCCTATGGATAGTATAGTTGGGCGGGATTGCAATGGCAATGTCAGGGTTACACCAATCTTTCAGCCATGTTTCGGTGATAAATACGAAATCTAGCTGTAGATCAATGATAAGATCTCTAACATCCTGACAGTGCCTGCTTAGGGATCTGGCATTTATTAAACCTCCTTTTAGGTGGGTGGTATGCATTTCCGTTATAGACCTAGGGCCATTATTTTTAAAGGGGAGTTCTAATCTGCAATATGCACAGCTGACTGCCCCCATTAAGTTATTTGGGGATAGTGTGCATCTACACGCTTGTTTAACATTAAGCTGCATTAAAGCCTCAGACGTATATGCTATGGGTGAGTACAGTTGGGCAGAATCTCCCGTCCTTGTCGCAATCTTGGCGCAGACGGGCTTGCCTTTGGCGCGCCGGCGGCGCGTCCGGCCCAGCATGAGATTAAATAGCTGCCGGCGCAGGAAATGACTGTTCTGCCTTCTCCGCCGGAAGTCAGGCGGGCCAGGCAGAAGAGAGTATCCGGTTCCCTCCAATCAATCGGCCAAACGCCGTGTCGGACCGGGGAATCGGAGACCAATCTAACAGTGAGTGCAATGTGCAAAAGTACAAAAGCCAATGTTTAAAAATGCTATTTTAAAATATTTAAAATCTACAATCAGGTTGACAGCATTTAAAAGCATAAATGGCAGCTTAGACTTTAAGGTGCTCTAAAGGGCTGCTCACCCCTCACGCTCCGCTGCGCATCCGGCCCAGCATGAGACTAAATAGCTGCCGGCGCAGGAAATGACTGTTCTGCCTTCTCCGCCAGAAGTCAGGCGGGCCAGGCAGAAGAGAGTATCCGGTTCCCTCCAATCAATCGGCCAAACGCCGTGTCGGACCGGGGAATCGGAGACCAATCCAACAGTGAGTGCAATGTGCAAAAGTACAAAAGGCAATGTTTAAAAATGCTATTTTAAAATATTTAAAATCTACAATCAGGTTGACAGCGTTTAAAAGCATAAATGGCAGCTTAGACTTTAAGGTGCTCTAAAGGGCTGCTCACCCCTCACGCTCCACATTGACACATTGGGACGACTGGGGGTGCCGGAGCGATTCCTTGCGGTAATTAAATTACTGTACACTTTACCCACTGCACGTATCCGTCTCAATGGGACATTGACTGACGAATTTGTACTTACACGGGGAACAAGGCAGGGGTGCCCACTCTCACCACTGTTGTTTGTTGTGGCACTTGACCCATTGGTGCGGCATTTACAAGAGAAGCACAGTCACCGGGGGTTGCAATTTATCACTGGACCTCTGCTCCTTACACTCTACGCAGACGACATAATTCTTTATGTGAGATACCCAGACAATAATCTGACATCACTCCTCCGCGAAGTCACGAGATACGGCACCCTCTCGGGTGTGCGTATTAATTGGGACAAATCGGAAGTCTTTCCGTTGACAGCAGCACCCAGTAAAAGAACAGTGGAATATCCACTGAAGTGGTGCGATGAATCTGTGAAATATCTTGGGGTTCATATTCACAGGGAGAAGAGTCGCATTTTGCAGTTGAACTATGGTCCGGTCATGGAGAAGTTGGGGCGTAATGTTGAGCGTTGGTTGTCATTGTCCTCATCATTGGCTGGCAGAGTTGCCATAATCAAGATGGTGGTCCTTCCGCAATTCTTGTACCTTTTCCATAACATTCCTATCCCATTGTACAATAACTTCTTTTCGGACCTTCGCACGCTGTTGACACGGTTGGTATTGGGGGGTGGGGGGAGCAACCCCGCATAAGTTGGGACACACTAATGCTCCCATATGAGATGGGTGGGTTTGGGGTCCCAAACTTTCGGGTTTATTACTTGGTAACACAGGCCAGCTATGCCAGACAATGGTACCACGTTGATATTAGGATCCCATATCACAGGCCGGAGGCGGACTTGGCGCTGCCAATACCACTTAATGCCATACTGCCGGTTGGGGTTCCACGAGACCCTACGGATATTCAAACATTATCTACGACTAGTTGGGCGTGGCGTAAGTTGAAAGTGTTGACGGGAGCCCGTATATTATACTCCCCCGCACTGCCGTTATCTGGGAATAGCTGGATTCCTATCCTGCAGGAGGGGTTGGTGAAGCGCACACTGGCAAAGTTTCACTTAGTGACATTTGGTGACCTTTTTCCAAAGGGTCACATTTTTCACGCACGAAGGATCCTCGTTTCCATGATGCCACTGTAATGGACCATTATGTGTTGCATAGATTACAGAGAGCACTGCGCGCATCTGTGTTCAGTTACCCTCTAGAACCACCAGATTTTCCCATCTTGACTGGGGTGATTAAGGGTGGGGATGGTAGTCACCTCGTTGCAAGAATGTACAAGGCAGTAGTGGCTCTGCTTCCCGGTCGGGACTCCGGGGTGAGGGCGGCATGGGAGCGTGATCTTTTCCATCCAATCACAGCTGCACAGTGGGGGGAGGTGCTGTACTCAAACTCGTCGTGCCTCCCCCAATCATAGGCATAAGTTGGTCCATTTAAAATTTTTGTGGAGGGCTTACATGACACCTAGTAAAATGCATCGTATAGATCCATCCAGTCCACAAGCCTGTTTGAGATGCACCTCTCCTGAAGTTGACTTCTCGCACATTACATGGACTTGTTCCACGATAGAGGGGTACTGGCGGTCGGTCTTTATAGAAATCTCCCGCATGGTCGAGATGGAGGTTGTACCCACACCCTTTATGGCATTGCTTGGTTATGTACACACCCTCCCCAAATCTAGGAGAAGGTTCGTTGCGATTGCACTCCTCACTGCTAAGCGTGAGGTCGCCATTAACTGGGGCAGTAGGCGCGCACCCACGTTACAGGCATGGCTACGGAGAATGACATTCTGCAACACCACTAGTGATACATACGCTCAACTGCAACCACCATCTGCCAGACCACTAGATATTTGGCAACCATTCCGTGATTACATACAGATGGCACACGAGGAAACTGATAATACAACACAGCCTCAACAGAATAATACAGGGGGCACTACGGGTGTGTAAATGTTGGGTTAGCTGGGCCTCACAACCTTCAAGACTGTATGCTCTATACGCAAAGTTGGGCGCTTATTGAACAGAAATGCTGCACACTGTATTAGCCATGTTTATTCATTTATGTACCTGGATTCTGTACTTGTGTTTTTCTGTTCTCTCTCTCCTTTTGCGAATATGACATGTATACTGTACCGTATCGTACTGTAATGATCTTGATCTGCTCTTTTGCTTTTCTTGGTTGCATACTCAATAAAATCTCTATAAAAAAATAAATTTCAAAAAAGGCACTCACCTTTACGGGAATTGGTAACCCATTGCACTGTTAACTCTTCTTGCAACACCACCTATGGAATCTGTTCCTTAAATGTAATAAGTTTTAAACGTTAAATCACACTAATCTCTGAGACACCTTCAAATCTGGTAGTCTGATATTTCCTGGGATTTTATCAAAGAGGTGGAACATTTTTTTTCCAAACTAGATTTGAAATCCTGAACACGCAATTAAGGCATTCAAGGGACAATTCGTGTAACAGAAAATAATTGTTAGGTATGTATCTTTGCAGTAATTCAATGTACTGCATTACGTTACTTAACACTTAAACATACAACAACAAAAAAAGGAAAGAAAAACGTCAATGCACATGCAGCCGTACTCACATAGAACATTGATATTTCTTCTCTGTCAACAATACCAGTAACATTCATTTCTCCAGTCTTTTCATTGATGATAAAGAGACCATAAGGTGGCTCAGTCACTCCCCTGCCAGTGATTCGATAAGTAATTCGATTCATGAGCAGGATTTGATCAGATTGAATCTGCAAAGGAAAATTGCAGACAGTATGTTTAAGAAAAACAATAGTGGGCAAGAGATTGTTGCCATCAACACAGAATGTCATTTTTTGGGTTAACCGCACATTAATGAGCATAGCAAGGGTCATGTATTTTAGTACTCACTCAAACAGTGAAGTTTCTAATCATAAAACATCTGCATTACTCTACTCCTACGCAAAACACAGCAGCAGCAAAGAACTTGCACTAATAAAGCATCTAGAACACACTATTTAAAACTATAATGTATGACAATTTCTAAGACTGCAGTGTCATGTGGTCACATTAGGCCCGGGCTGAAACACCACCATTTTACATGCTCACATTTAAATTTGACATCTTTTTTTAATTTTGACATTTGACATACATTTGCTTGTGCAGGATAATATTCTCTGAAATGGTTTTGCTTACATTTACTCTCCTTCGTAGGCATATTATAGAGAGCCTTGAACATTCTATACAAGGGCTAAGTTCACTGTGCAAAAAGGGATCGTTATTGTCTGCTCGGCGACAGAGCTATCACGAAAGAATTAACAATAGCAGCCTGACTGAGACTTCGGCATGATTGCATGAGTGGAGTTTATTAAATAAACAACATCCACTGTTAGACAGAGGAGCATTTCGCTGACACTGCTGAGATCACCCCATGCCGGAATTCCAGCCCAGCTGTTTCCCATTTACCTCCTGAGAAGGATGGTGCCCAGCCCTACACCAAGACGAGCTCTCAGATGAAACCTACCCACAGGTAACTGGGGAGTTAGATCACCCTACAGGGATTCTGGCAGATCAACCCACACTAGGGACGCTAGGATAGGGAACAATAGGTAGGACCACAAATATAACTGTACTTACATGCAAGCATATAAGCTATGTAAAAGCACAACTGAAATGTTCATACTCTTCACCATTCTTGTGATGCCGATTACACTGCTCTGTTTCCTTCTATTAATAATTGCTGCACACATTTTACACAAGAATCATATTGTGTATGTCTTGTGGATCTCTTAGGTTAAGCATGAGCTACCAAATGAAAGGGTTCTAGATCCCATTCCACGATTTCCTTGGAGAGTCAGGGTGGTCATGTTCTGAGGTTGCACATTCCACCTGTTACCATACTAGGATAAGGGTGCAGATGGTGCACGGTGAGCTAGCAGGACTAAGGCCAACATTTCAAGATGGTGTGCGTAGACTAAGTCTTGCGCCGTTTTGACGTTTATGTTGTCCAACAAACAGTTTTACTGAGAAAGTATGAACCGTACAACAGCAGTTTACAAATGTGCCTCTAAACATATAACGTTTGTTTTTACATTGTTTTTCTAGGTATCAGCGATTTTCTTGATTCCCTTTTTACTGTTTCCTTGGCTGGCATTAATCTGGATCCAAAGTACTCTCTGTGCAGATACTGTATTTTTCACATAAACTGTGTAAGTATTTTACAGTTTGCTCTACTTAAAGGACTTGTATTATGTCATCTTAGTGTATTAGAAGTTGGTCGATGTTTGCAAGATAGGTGGAAACTGCACTGGGTGTCCACACATGGACTTCTCTCTGTTTATTTGGCAACAGTGGGAGGGGGCGGGGGAGGAGGGGGTGTGGTGGTTAGGCGGTGGGGCTGTTCGGCAGGGGTAGGAGTTATTATTCACTCCACACCAAGCTTAACAGGAGTAGGCGTCTCTGCAGGTGTTGCACTGTGGCACTTTTCATGCGCAGACAGCTTTCCTTCTGGCTTATTCGGTTGGAAAGCCACTCTGTGAGCACTGTAGTTCTTAAGCTAAGAAATTAAAGTACTGTTGAAAGTACGATATGTTTCTGACTATACGAAACAAGCATTGGCATAGCCAATAGGTCTCGCTTTTGGGACCTTATAAGTATTTAGTTACGCAGCACAATATCCTTGGTGCAACAACATCAACTGTTGCATGGCTAAACACTTATAAGGTCCCAAAGGGGAGACCTATTGGCTATGCCAATGCTTGTTTTATTGGTCTTTCATGTGTAATTGCCCCTACATAGCTCCTTCCCTCCCATTGCAACTTCACTTAGCAATCCTGTTTGGCTTTACGCATGCATTCAGGTTCCTGCTGGTCGGCTATCGCAACGTGTTCCAGATGGCTGGCTGACCACGGGTCAGAAGCAGTTTAAATATGCCTGTTGCTGCACTCGCTCACTATTGCTTAACGATGCGCGCACGCACTTTGGGTACTCATTCTTTTCTAAAGCATGCACATGCTTATCCCAAAGCATTCTATTGCTGAAGGAGTGTGGGCGTGCATCTTCGGCAAGCTTGTGTGCACTTTAGAAAAATAACCAAATGTTTCTAAAGCACGTTCACTCGCTTCCCAAAGAGTTTGAAAAAAGATTACTTTTATATTGTGCATGTGTATATTTAAACAAAAAAAAAATGCATTGTTCTTGTTTTGCACTGGAAGGGCTGTGTTCTGTTCATGGGATACGTCTCAGTCTACATTGCAACTCCAGCACAGACGCAGCATGACTAAATACTTATATGGTCCCCAAGGTGAGACCGAATGCATTGCAAATGCTCGTTTATTTGCCTGTCCCGCTTTTTTTCATTTTAATATTTTTATTTACATTGTTTCCATTGTTCCGCCTGTCGCAGTTTGTTTTCATTGCGCCGCCCCTCCTTGCAGTCCCTTTAACCATTTTGGTACGGTAGTGATGGTGTTGCTGAGTCCCAACTAGCACGTTATTGTCAAGCCTCCAAATGTGCAGCACAAATGTGCAGCACAAACACGGAGCATATTTTGGGAAGAACATTAGGTGAAAACCCAAACCCGCTTTATGGTACTGTGACTCACTTTTTCTTGTTTTCTTTTTTGCCAGTGCTATTTTAGAGCTTTGTGCAAACTGCACTCACGGTTTTCACTCCCACGCATTTTGCTGGTGATAACTGTGAGGGAATCGTGTATTTTTGTTTTTTAAATGCACACACAAAAACAGTATAATTTCAGTTTGCACAAGTTATTTCCCATGTTTGTGTCAAAGTAAAAATCGCCGCCGCACCCCCAGCACCAGGGCCATGAGCCTCAATGATGCTGCACCCGCACCAGTAACTGAAAGATGACGATAGCCTGAAAGGACTAGTGTTAGATTTGGGGGTCTCTAGTTGGCAGAGGTAGGTACCTTTGACCAAATGGGGACCCTTGCGTCTAGTCAGGGTAAGGGGGTACACTCCTAAAATAACCCCTGCTCACCCCCTTGGTAGCTTGGCACGAGCAGACAGGCTTATCTCAGAGGCAGTGTGTAAAGCATTTGTGAACACATACAGTAATATAGTGACAACACTACAGATGGACACCACACCAGTTGTATATTAAAAATAAGTATCTTTTATATAGATTTAAACACAAGACCACAAACGACAAAAATCCACAATACTGTACTTCAAAAATGGTAGAATTAGCTCAGTTCTCTTAAGATGGTAAATGCGACACTTTGAGTTCAATGTACCTTAGGATGCGTAACGCTATACAACGAAAGTGTTGCAGGGAAGGTGATGCGTCGGTTCCTTACACGCAAGAACGGTGATGCGTCGGGTCCCTACTGATGCGTAGGGGATGCGTCGGTTCTTCTCGGCGTGGGAGGTGATGCGTCGGTTTCTTACTGCGCTTCCGTGGCGATGCGACCAGCAACGCCGTGATGCGATGAAGATCCGGTGCAATGAACAAAGATGGCGTCGTCTTCTTGATGCGACACGATGCGTGCACGCCCGACGGCCGTGCGGCGACTCAACGATTCTTCTGAGCCGCGACAGGCCCTGCGACACGCTTCCCGGTGATGCGGCGGCGTCTGATGCGACGTCGATCCTCTTCTCCGGCGATGCGAGGCGCTTCTGCAACGATGCGACAGCAGAGGCGACACTCTTCTCCGTTGATGCGGCGGCGTCTGATGCAACGTCGATCCTTTTCTTTGGCGATGCGAGGCGCTTCGGCGGCAACGCTTCTTCGTGAGTCGCGCTTCCAGCTCCTTGCGACACGCAGTCCCTCAGAAAGTCCAGCACAGCAGCAGGCACTTTACAGAAAGACTCTTGGGGAGCTGGTTGGTGAAGTCTGTTGTCCCTGAGACTTCAGCAGGAGGCAAGCTCTTCTCTCAAGCCCTTGGAGATCTTTTACAAGTTGATGAAAGTACACACAAAGTTCCTTTCTCCTTTCTTTGGCAGTCAGGCAACCACTGCAGGCCAATCCCCCAAACAGCACTCCGCTTAGGGATAGTCTCCTCCTCAGTTTCTCTGGTTCCTCTCCTCAGCAAAGGTTCTTCTTGTTTCCCAAAGTGATATAAAGTTCTGGGGTTTGGGTCCCCTCTTTTATACTCATTTCCCTTTGTTCTCTGAAGGCAGAGAGGCCTTTGCCTAGTCCAAACCAGTTCTGGTCAGTCCTGGAGCACTTTGTTGACAAGACTCCTTCGTGCCTTTCACAGTGTAGGCCAGGGACATCAGACACACCACAGGAGGTGGAGCCAGCATTGTGGAGGGAAGGCACAGCCCTATTCAGGTCCCAGGTGCAACTCCTCCCACCCATCTCCATGCAGATCTCTCTATTCAGCCCTGTGCTGACTCACCCTGTCTCCTGGAATCTCCCAGCCCCTGTCACTAAAACTCCAGACAAGGAATACACAACCTAGCAGAGGCAGGCTTGGATAGTTAGGCAAGAAAATACCTACTTTCTAAAAGTGGTATTTTCAAACACAGAATGTTAAAACCAACTTCACTAAAAGATGTATTTTATCATTCTGAGTTCAGGCATACTAAATTAGTTTTTCTACCATGTTCCCTGGGTCAGTTCGGATTATAAGATGCAATAATCAAACTGCTCATTCTGGCCTCTGGGGAACAGGTAGCCTTGCAATAGTGAAAAACGAAAATGGCTGTAATTCACTATTAGGACATGCCACCCACATCAGGGCATGTCCTACCTTATACTTACAATGCACCCTGCCCTTGGGCCTACCTTAGGGGTGTCTGACATGAAAAAAAGGGAAGGTTTAGGGACTGGCAAGTGGGTGCACTTGCCCAGTCAACATGGCAGTACCAGACTGCACACAGGCTCTGCAATGGCAGACCTGAGACACTTTTACAGGCTGCTTCTGTGGGTGGCACAACCAGTGCTGCAAGCCCACCAGCAGCATTTGGTTTACAAGCCCTGGGCACACTCAGGGCACTGTACTAGGGTCTGACAAGTAAACCAAACCAGCCAATCATGGAGTCACTAATCCATACATCAATTTATACCAGAGAGCATATGCACTTTAGCACTGATCAGCAGTGGTAAAGTGCCCAGAGTCATAAAACAGCCAACAGGTCAGAAAAAATATAGGAGGAAAGCAAAAAGTTCCGGGATGACCCTGCAAAAAGGGCCAAGTCCAACAAGTAGATAGAAGTGATGCTCTAGTTCTGCCCTCCAAGAAAGCAGCAAAGAAACAAGTAATTAAGAAAATCTCAGAAACCATTGAGCAGGAAACAGAAGATAATCCTGCAGAAAGTTTTGGAGCAGAAAGAGAAGAAGCTTGAGGTACGTAAACACTTTTATTGTGCGAAGACCATCACTTGCAGGATCCTCACATGCTCTCATTTGAGTGAAGCGATGGCTTGAATTGAATGAAGAAGCTATGAAGGTTCCAAGAACAGCTGTAGTTTACCACGAAGCACAGCGGCTCAGGCAAGCTTGTGTAACGTGGCTCTATTCCACAGTTAGTCATCTGATTCACCTCCCTGCTGCTCACATTACAACACGTTTGTACTAATTCAGCTCTATGGTTTATGCAGGAATAAAAAAAAACAAGTAAAATGCATCCGAGACGAGAAAACACAAGGATCAGGGTGTGTACGGAGAAGACGGGGTGGACCAGACACACAGCGTTTCCCTTGAGGGAGCGAGCAGGGGCACCATCTGTTTTCAAGATAATTACAAACAGATGGTGCCAAAGCTCGCTCCCGCAAGGGAAACGCCAAACGTGCATGCGTTGCAATAGAAAGCAATGCAAAACGTGCACACCAGCGCATGCGCGCTGCGTAGGCGAGACCTAAAAAGGGAGTTACAAGCCTCTAACCAAACAGGAAATGTGCTTAAGGGTTATTATTAACATTCATCTTTGGTTGTAGATAAACCTTGGTCACTTTCGATATACAAACATAATTATTATTTCATTACAGATTGATAAAAAAAGCACACAAAAATGTAATGGGTGTGGATGAGCCATCAACTTGAATCTTTGCTGTGGTAGAAAAGGCTGCCTCCCAAGATATGAAGGTACTGTGTGGATAGAATAAGGGTGCTTTTCTGTGCATGAATAATTATTCTCGTAGCAAAGTAAATATCTCTAATCTTAAATATATATATATGGACTTTTCATTGGGAAATGGATGATGAAGACTGTTGCAGAGATTGTTGGGTGTTCAAAGAAGATGTAAACAACAAACAAGATTGTAAACAAAAATGTTTCATGCAGTTCCTTTTAAATTTATAGACAACGATTCCTTGCAAGTGCAACACTTGAAACGTTATTGTATCTGAATTGTTGAGACATTGAAACAAACCAGCTATCTCTTCACTAACTAAGTGAGACATCTTTAGTTGTTGTTTATGAAAATCGAATTATTTCTTGGTATACGAGACCTGCAAAACAAGCCAATCGCAAAGCCCGAACAGACTGCTTATGGTTTATATGCCCCTTCACGCTGCACTCATCTTCTTATTAATCCTCAAAGCACTCACTGTTGGTACGAGCAGGTTTGACCGTGGGTTTAGATTTGTGATTCGGAGATCTATGTATTCAACTTTCTAAGTATAAAATGTTTTCTCCTAAAATTGTCACTTTTTAAATGCATCGTAAATACTGTTATTACTATTGTGATGAAATAGGATTCATTATGACATGAATCCACTAATGGTTTTTGAACATGTCTTTAATGTCAGGTAAAATCCACTCGCCCTAGGCTTACTTATGAGAATCACTAATGCCCTAGCAAACATCTCATGTTCTAAATGTGCTTTAAACACACTAAAAGTGCTGGGATGAAATCTTGTAAATAATCTAGCAACTGTCAATCGCTCAGGGTAGCAAGCCAAAGCATTGTTTAATTGCCCAGTAGTCAACCTCCGATTAGACCCAGCGATGTGCAATTCAGCCTGGGTCCAACTCCAATAAGGACAGTCCAGCCTGAACTGCCAAGCCAGGTCATCTGTGAACCAGCGAACAAGCAACCCAAGATGGGTTTCTGCCTTGCTATGTCTCTTCAATTAGATGCAGCTTGGTACCAATGCACAGTGAGCAAAAAAAACACATCTGGCCATCTCTTTGCCACTAAGTGCCTGACTTAAAAGACCCAACTAGGCCAAAACTAGTCTTGGGTTGCTGGTGTTCCAGTTCCGAGATCACCTAGCTTGGCCATGTGTTTGAGAAATCTTTTGAGATACAAGGGGTTCTTCAGTACTGCAAATAAGGTGAAGAGATAAGATAACGTCACATAAAAAATGATTAAATTTCAGCATAAATGTAATGTTTAGTTTTTTTGTTTTAAATAAACCATCTGCAGTTTTACAAAGCATAAGGGATTTTTTAGTACAGTAAACTGCATTTGCTTCGATTAAATGTTCCACATCCAGATACTGGAGTCAAAATGTTTGGAGTGGCATCATCTATGTCGGAGACAATACCAGCCATTTGTTTTTTCCACACAGCAGAGATTTAGAATCAGTAAAGATAAGAAAAGAATGCAGCAGAGATTATTCTATTTACCTTTGCAATTGGATTCTTTTTGGAATTGTCCTGCTCTTCATTAATGCTTACAGGTGGTATGACCCATTCACGTTTTTGTCTTGCAAAAACATTGTTCTGGGATAGAGGATTCTTTGCTCTTCTTACAACCTATGAAAACAAAAGTTTAAACATTCAAATAATCACCATGACCCTTAAGTAGCATTATGCATTACAGTATCGCAATTTCAATACATCTTTACAGATAAGCTACTAACAATGTTTATGAAACCACAACACCTGCCTACATAGAATTATACTTCATGTTGGCTAAGAATTGACAAGGGGCAACTTGTGCCCCATAACAGATTCCACCATGGCAGAGCTGGACAAACTGCAAGACTGATGCAAGTACTCACAAACTTTAGCCTCCGGTGGGCTTCCCTAACAGAAAGGTAACCACGCGGTATGGCTTCCTGTTTATAATTTTTCAGTTACAAAATATTGAAATTCGTTATTTGGCTAGGAAAAGTTGATGTAGTGTACACGGTACAGAAAGGAATAAAACACCACTTGAAAGTGACCTTCTATACTCTTTCATACCATCAACAAACTTTGAAATGCTGGAGACTAAATCCTGGCTGAAAGACTTCTACATGCCCTCTAAAATACTTTACTATCTAAAAGCGGCAACTTAAAAATCGAGGGTGCTGCCTGCATTTTTTGGCTAGCACAGTACCACATCCAGTTAATGGCCATCTTGCCAGTCAACTGGTCAGACCATCAATAGATCCTCCTCAATGCAAATAAACTTTTCACTACAAAGTACAAACCCTTGACTACAACACTACAAGATGCCTTCAAAATCCATGAATGGAATCTGTCATAAAGCCTCAACTTAAATCTTACTAAGTTATCACAGAAAACCAAGTGGTTAACAAACACTCCATGCCCTGAAAAGATGTAAAGCTACAGATCACCCAACAAGATCCAGTCTACTACTGCACTTATTCCCCTAAACGAAAATTGTCATCATATGGACACTACCTGGTAGAAATCCCCTAAGCCTTGAACCACATATGTAGAGCCACAACAGGACTACTATCCTGATACAGTTCTCAAAGAAAAAATAATCATCAAACACTGCACAATGTAAGTCAGAACAACCATGACAATGCATAACCAGGAAAATATTTTTTATCTTGAATAGTCCTTAAGACTCTTCTATTGTCAAATGTTGTTCATCACCCAACATCTAGTCAGTACGTCTTATGATGTTAAGCTGTAGACTGCAATGCCACGCATCACTGACACCATCTTTATACAATGATTTCCAACGATATCAGACCCCGAGGAGGTATGAGGTTATTTTGGGAATTTAGGACAGTCTCCAAATGCGTAACTATTATTATAGACAAGTAACGTTTTTCTAGTGAATAACTCCTCAATAGCCAAGTTTTAGTTGAATGAAGATTTATTAATTAGAGCCTGCCTGAGCAGGACATTCCCTGAGGCAGCCACAAAGATATTGACCGAGTGGAACACCCACTCCAGAAGTAAATAAATGAACTGTTAATTAATACAGTCTGCAACTTCGTGCTGAACTGTGCATAGATCCTAGCAGGACAGATTTCATCCTTAATTTGTGTAAAATAAATGTGTTGTTCTTTATCCCACTTGAACACGCACCCTTTCCTCACTTTTCGCAGCAAAGTTTTCAATAAATTTCGAATAAATCTCAATAGGACCCATGAAGGACCTTAATTGATCTTTGTATTGAGATGAAGGGGATCTGATAGAATCGAGAAAATCTTTTAGATCTCACCCAATCACCCGAAATAGTGTGTCCTTGGCTAAAGTAAGGCCCGCCTTAAGCGGTCTGTCTAAAGTCTGTTTTAGAACTTTATTGTGCTCTTCTACGGTTATATCATCTTGAAAATTGATGGTGTTGGACAAATCCTTGATAACCTCAGCCATCATCTGCTGGAAGACACTTGCTACCGATGACATTCCAAACCGCATTAGCGCAAATTGAAATGTTCTTTGCATAGTATTAAACACTGTTAAACTCTTAGGGTATTCATATAAACAAATCTGATGGCATGCACTCTTTAAATCCAATTTTGAAAAGAATTTGTCACCACTCAACAAAAAGGTAAATTTTTTTAACGTCGAGTAAGGGAAAATTATCAGTGACATATTCTCAAGTCCACAAACAATCTCAACCGGCCATCAGCCTTCTTAGTAATCACCACCGGCAAAACCTAACTTGAAACTTCGACTGGTTCTATAATTCTCTCATTTACCATAGAATCAAACATTTTTAACCTCCTCCCAGCTACTATAGAAACCTTCCTTAACTTGTGTTCAACTAGTACAGCCCCAGGCTAGAAAATTATTTTATGTACATATCCATTTAGTAGCCCAGCTTTCTCCCTGAACAACCCTTTCGTACCACCAAGTATGTCATCAACAATCATTTCATCTTCCACAGCTCTCGGTTGGAAGCCATTGGATTAATGACAAAAAAGAAGTTACTTACCTGTACACTGTGGTTCTCCAGTATTGATATATTTTATAGATCCACATGCTTGAATCTTCCCCATCGTCATGGTGGGAGTCCCACGGTAACAGTAGTAATAGTACTGAATACATTAAATAGACCTCCATAGAGAGAAAATTCAATTGAGCACTCTATCAACCTCATTTTATAACATCCAAAGTTCAGCCAATCACAGCAGAGACCTCAGAGTAATCCTCTCCACAGAGCCACCACACCTCAGATTTCGAGCACAAGTTTGTATATATATATATATATATATATATATATATATATATATATATATATATATATATATATATATATTACTCGGAGGTAGAATGGAGTCTCTAACCGGGGAGGAAGGCGGGTCGCATGTGAATATATAAAATATATCAATACTGGAGAACCACAGTGTACAGGTAAGTAACTTGTTTTTTCTCCAGCTTGAATCCGATTAAAGAGCAGTATATTCATAAAAAGAAGTAACAATGAAGGCGGGAAGGTGAACAATCACACCATGACAGTACCAGATAAAAATATATATAACCGGAATTCTCTTAATGCAAGTAGAAATAACAATAAAATAGATATACAAGAATAAACAAAATAAGTAAATAAAGAAATCAGGATGGCTACAAGCCTCATACCTTAGGCAAAGAGATGACGAAGAGCCGCTTGTTCCACTGCTATATCTGCCTTCCTCCAACCATCCAGGCAGTAATGCTTTGTGAACGTGTGCGTCCTTGTCCACGTTGCTGCCCTGCATATGTCAGGGAGAGAAGCCCCCACAAACAGGGCTGAAGAAGTTGCAATTTTTCTCGTCGATTGGGCCTGCACCCTTGCAGGCAATGGATGTCCAGCCTTTTCATAGCACAAGACAATCGTTGAAGTGACCCAGCGAGCAACACTGGCCCTAGTTGGGGCGAGTCCCTTCCTGGGTGCAAAGTAAGAAACCAGCAGTTGAGAAGACTTACGAAAGGATCTTGTTCTCTGTAGATAAAATTTCAAACAGCGTTTGATGTCCAGAGAATGGAGAGATTTTTCCGCCAACGAGGACAGATATGGAAAAAATGTAGGCAGAATTATAGGTTCATTGAGGTGATAGGACGAGAGTACTTTTGGTATGAAAGAAGGATTCGTACGTAGAATAACCTTGTCTGCCAGAAATTGAAGAAATGGTTCCTTTATAGTGAAGGCCTGGATTTTGCTGATACGTCTGGCCGACGTAATGGCCAAGAGAAAGGCCACCTTTCAAGAGAGAAATTTTAAGTCACATTAGTGTATATGATCAAATGGGGAACGCATTAGTTGCGACAGCACTGTATTTAATTGCCACAGCACTGGAGGAGATTTCACCGGTGGGTAGGCCCTGAAGAGGCCTTTCAGAAATTCCTTAATAAGTCTATGAGACTACAACGAAGATTGATCCAGACGTCGTCTGTACCTAGAAATCGCAGCAAGGTGGATCCTAATGGAAGAATGCGAGAGTCCCGCCTTGGCTAGGTGCAAGAGATAGGGCAATACTTATTCCGGAGAGGATGAAAGTGGATGCAATGAATGAGCAATGCACCACACATAGAACCTTTTCAATTTTGCAGAGTAACATTTGAGCGTGGAAGGGGCTCGAGAATTTTGTAAAATTGCTTTGCAATCTTTAGCTATGTTCAAATTCCCAAATTCAATGAAGTGAGGAGCTAAGCCGACAAGTGAAGAAAGAATTTGCGGATGAATCACATGCCCCTTGTACATGTAAAGAAGATCCTCTCTCGAGGAAAGAGAATCAGAGTGCACTCTGATAGGCGAAGTAGCTCTGTGAACCAAAATTGCCTTGCCCACCCGGGAGCGATGAAAATGATGCGGCACAGCTTCAGTTTCATTTTTTGGAGAACTCGAGGAATGAGAGGAAATGGGGGGAAGGCGTAGGCAAATGTTCCTGTCCAGGAGAGCAGAAAAGCATCTCCCCATGATCCCGGCTGAGGAGTTCTGCTTGCGTAAAAGGTGCATTTTTTGTGGAGGTACGTAGTGAACAGATCTATTGTTGGGGAGCCCCAAGACCGAAAGACCATCTGCAACACGTGGTCGTTGAGCTCCCATTCGTGGCAATGTTTTGACACCCTGCTGAGAGAGTCTGCCCACTGATTGTGGACCCCTGGCACATGCTCCACTCGTAGTGAGATTTGATTGAGGAGAAGCCATTCACAAATCTTCTGCGCTTGAAGAGAGGGGGCCTGAGGTCTCATGCCACCCTGTTTCTGGAGATAGAACATGGTGGTGGTGTTGTCTGTCCGGACTAGAACTGGAGATTGAGGCAAGAAAGCTTTCAGGCCCAAGAACACCGCTCTTAACTCTAGAAGGTTTATGTGACATTTAGATTCCTGTTTGGACCATTTTCCGTGCACCTGTAGCTCCTGAAGGTGAGCTCCCAAACCCTCCATGGATGCATCCGACGTCATCACAAAAACTGAGGAGTTGAGTGAATGAAAGACAGACCCCGAGTAAGGTTTTCCTTGGTCCTCCACCAAGACATAGCAGCTTTCATAGTCGTCAAGATTTGGATCATGTCATTGAATGACCCCTCGGATTGAACCCATTGAGTGTCCAGTTACTCCTGCAGTGGGCGCATACAAAGATGGCAATTTGGAATTAGTTGGATGCATGAGGACATCATCCCCAGTATAGATTTGTACTTTCTGACAGAAACTGACCTTTTCGATGATAGGAGGCGTGTCCTCTCCTGGAGAAGCGAGACCCTTTCGGGAGTAGGAAAGGCCTTGCCGAGATTTATATCGATGCGAGCTCCTAGGAAAGTCAGAGTTGGAAGGAATGAGAGAAGACTTTTCTAGATTGAGGTGAAGACCCAGAGACTGGAAAAGATTCCGGCAAGTTTAAGTAGAGTTCCTGGCTGCCTGAAACAAAGCTTTTATTAACCAATCGTCCAGGTAGGGGAATACCTGGTGACTTGAACGTCTCAGAAAGGCAGCTATCGGGCCATGCATTTGGTGAAGACCCTGGGGGCCGACTTCAACCCGAAGGGAAGCACTCTGAACTGATAATGGCACCCCACCACTTCGAACCCGAGATATCTTTAATGGCTTGGGATGAATGGGGATGTGAAAATAAGCATTGAGAAGATCGAGAGATGACAGATAATCCCCTTTTTCCATAAGAAGGATTTCCTGCAGAGACAACATCTTGAACGATTGGTTTTTGATGAATTTGTTCAGTAACCGGAGGTCCAAGACCTGCCTCCATTTCCCTGTCTTCTTTTTGATTAAGAAGAAATGGGATTAAAACCCCTGATTGCGCTGATGTATGGGTACCTTTTCTATGGCGTGTTTGGAAAGAAGAGTTTATATTCCCCTCTTGAGATCTGGTAGATGACGATGTAGCACCTTCGGAGGAGGGGTAGTTGGAGGATACTGTACAAACTCTAGGGTGTGACCGTGACGGAAGACATCCAAAACCCATTTGTCCGACAAAATGGACATCCATTTTTGTAAGAAGTTTGAGCAGGTTGGTTCGAATTGTTGTGGGACTGTAGTGGCAGGGGCCTGGAGAAACTCATTGCCTTTTGTTCGAATCCTGTGATCTCCCAGCAGATTGCTGCCTTTTACGACCAGTGGGCCATGAATAGGACAATGCAGGGCTGGACCTGAAAGGTTGGATTGTACGCCTGGTAGGTGGTATGAGGGTAATGTTGAAACCGCTGTTGGAACTGCGGTCTAGGTGTATACTGATCTCGAACTCTGCCCCGAAAGGACTGGAAACGACACGGTTGTAGCGTTGCCAAGGATTTAGCAGTGTCTGAATCCTTCTTTATAGATTGAAGGGCTTCATCTATATGGACTGCCAAATAAACATTCGCCATCAAAAGGCATATCTAGCACCTTAGCCTGAGCCTCTTAAGGAAGCTAGTTGCCTTCAGCCACCCCTGACGCCTCAGCACCGCTGCTCCTGCCATTTGATGAAAGGAAGTAGAAGAGAGATCCGTAGCAATCTCTATAATTTCAGTGGAAGCCCTTTCCCCTTCTGATAAGATATCCTTTGCTTCCTTTTTCTTACCTTCAGGAAGATGTTCTAGAAGTGAAGAGATGTCCGACCACATCTGTCGGTCGTACCTTCCCAGAATGGCCATAGCGTTGGATGCTCTTATAGAGGTAGCGCCAGAGCGGAAAACCTTTTTCCGATGTTGTCCAGCCGGCGACTTTCTTTATCCGGAGGTGCAGAACACGGAGATGCCGGGTTTTTAGCTCTTTTGTGCGGCCTGCATGATTACAGAATCCGGTCTAGAATGACGGATGAGGCATGTGGGTGAATTATCAGGCGCTTTATACTTCTTGTCCAGTTTCGGAATTACCACTGGGATAGAAGCTGGTGTCCGCATCGGTGTAAGACCTTCTTGCCATAAGTAATCCACTATGGGGATTACCCTAATGGATCGCTGAGTGCCTGGCTTAAAGTCATACAAGAAACACTGTTTGTTTAACTGGCATCGGTAGATCAAAGCGCTTCAAGGCACATTCTAGTAGGTCATGAAAGCTCCCGATGTCAGCAGGGGAGAGTCTGTTGGAGGAGGGATTGGAGAGGACGGCGTGGGAACTATGTAATCATCCCATTCGTCCTGGGTGTCAACATCAGTGTGTATCTCTCATTTCTCTACTTGTTGTTGGTCCACATTTTGAGTATCGTCAGGAATAACAATTGGAGGAGGCAAAACCTTTTCCCTTATGGGCTTAGGTGTTACTTGTCCTGCGTGCTCTACAGGGGCATGTTGAGGAGGCGGAGCATTCGCCTCGGGTAAACGTCTGGAATAATCACTTAACATATGACGCAAGTCTGTTATCAACGATACTGGGACGTTAATAGATGGTTCCCTAAATTGGCGAGGACCTTCTTCGTCATGGGGATAACGTTCTTGAAAAGATTCTGGCTGCTGTACAGTAGCCGTATCAGTGAATGAATACTCTCCTGCAAGGTAAGAGGAAGGGATAATGTCCTCTAAGCCCTCATCATCATCATCAGAGTCCTGACACTTAACTTTCAGTTGAGAAGGACTATACGCAGGGCCAAACATGCCATCATCTTCAGACTCCTGAAAGTCAAGCAGATGTGCTGGAGGCAAAGGAGATATTTTTTGAAAAATCCTGTTTTTAAAGGTCCCAAATGGATTTTTTCTCCCGTCGACGGGCAGTGTTGATGCAGATACCAGCACCGTCGGCGAAAACGAGGACAGAGTCATCAACCGAGTGGCAATAGACAGAGAAATTCTCGTCGGCGGCGGAAGACTTGTCGACGGAGATGGTCTCGTCGATGAAGAAGCCGTCGTCAAAGTCAACTGCAGGCCTGTCGACGCAGCAGCCGTCGTCGACGTGACCGTCGACGGTGTCGCCTTCACTGTAGAAGCCGTCGATGGCTTAGAAATCACTTCATGTCTACCAACAGCGATAGTCAGAGAAGCAGAGACTGGAGCAGAAGATGATTTTGAAGCCCCTTCTACCTGTTTTCTGTGGCATTTCTCCTCAGATTTTTCCTGCTCCTGTGATTTAGATCCCTTGGAGTCCCCTTGGTAAGAAGAGGAGCTGCCTTTTTTTCTTTTTCTGGAGGAAGAATGGGGTTTTTCTAAGTCTCAGAGCCGGATTCAGAAACAGCTTTTTTCTTCTGGAGCCAGAGGAGCAGTCTTCCTTCCCTATCCTTGACGGTCTTGGCCGAGAAGGTTCGGCAGTATTTGTATTCCCTGGGTTTATGGTCAGGGCTTAGGCAACAGAGACATTGCTTGTGGGGATCTTCTGAGAAAAGTCTAGATTTCCCACAAGTTTTACAGGGCCTAAACAACCCTTTTTTATCTGGCATTATGAAAGTCACAGAAAGGAATACCTTGAGCTGGAAGCTGGAGGTCAAAAGTTGAAAAAAAATCAACCGTCACTGAGCAGAGCTCAGAGAAACTCCCAATCACACGACGTGCTGTAAGAAATCTGAGGTGTGGTGGCTCTGTGGAGAGGGTTACTCTGAGGTCTCTGCTGTGATTGGCTGAACTTTAGATGTTATAAAATGAGGTTGATAGAGTGCCCAATTGAATTTTCTCTATGGAGGTCTATGTAATGTATTCAGTACTACTATTTCTACTGTTACCGTGGGACTCCCACCATGACGACGGGGAAGATTCAAGCATGTGAATCTATAAAAGATACAATGCAGAAGAATATGTAAATCATATTGATGCACCCAACCAAATATTGGTGGTTCACACTGCAATATAAACAATCCCTTCTTTTTCCCCAGTCAGAAATCTTATGGTGGTGGGGCGTGGCTTGGGCACCATAATCATCTGAAGCAAGGAGCTGTCACTCCGGCTGAGGAAGATTGGATCCAGCAGCTATCTGAGCCCTATTTGGCGTGCGGATGTCGGCCTCTGGCAGCGTGAGAAGGAGCCTGCATGGGCTGTTAATCGCCCGCCGTTGAGCTATATCAGTGTAGTCATTCAGCCAGGTCCTGGCGGCAGATGGGACCGGAGGCATCTACCACTGAAGCAGATGTGCCACGGGAGCCGGAGAGACACCCCCCACCATCATGTCCCCATACAGCGCTTTTTCCTCTGCTATTTAAAACTAGAAATGGAGACCCCCAGAAAGCCACGCCCCCTCCGTACAGAGGTGCAGCACACCCACAAGGGCAGGGGATCGACCCTGGGGACATTGGTGATCGAGACTGCTTGCAGGGGCCAGGAGGAGAAGGAAAATGCTCCACCCCCCCGAACCCAGAGATGAGGTAAAGCTGCAGAAAATCAGCTCCAGCAGGGCCCTGGCTGGCTCCAAATACTGCGCCACCAGGGCAGGGAGCCCATTAGAAGAGACCTAGTACCTACGGGTGACAACCTGCCCACCTGGGAAGCCTATAACCAACACACTGGTGCAGCTGAAGGCAGGGGTAGACGACAAAGCCAGGTGTATACACGTTCGACCCCCCCACAGGGGAATTCCGTGGTACATCATCCTCCCAAAACTAAGCAATCTAACAGGATGGATAAATATGCATTTAGGGGAGGGCGTACCCTGAAAGTGGAGACCACAACAGAACCTGGACTGTGCTTGGGGGTGGGGGGGTGGAGGAGAGACAGGAGACCCCATACTTAGGGAGTAGAAACCAGCTATCAAAGACTCTAGGGACGCCTTGGATATTAAAATCGATACTGTGGCAGTAGACATCACTCTTCTACATGCCAATGCGGGAAAAATAGAGTACATACAGCAGTGACAACTCTACTCCAACATGATGACTCTATTAAGACCTTGTTATGGTAGGTTAATTTAATGTGGTATGGCACACGGATCATCCCTGCAGGGATATCTTGGCACGGAGGACAACCGCAACAAAAAAGGTGCAGAACACGGAGTTAAGACAAATCAGTCTTTAGTAGTTTCTTCAATTTGATGTAATCAGTACAAGTATGGACATAAATTAGCAAGTTATTCCAATAAGTGGGGCCAGATACAAGAAAGACCTGCCTTAGCACCTGGTCCTTCGGATGCGAGCATGGTAAGTAAAGCTTTGTCCATGGATCGCAATTTCCTGACTGGATAATAGAGTTTGAGCTTCTGGTATAAGTATCGAGGACCCTTCCACATTAAAGCTTTTTGGGTTAAACAGACTTTAAATATTTGACAGGTAGCCAGTGTAGCATTCTCAAAAGTGGGGTAGAAGCAGATCTCAAGGTATGATTACAAATGAGCCGTGCTGCTGTATTTTGTACGACCTGTAATTTGGACCGTAATGTATTTACCATAGTCCAGCCTGCTTACAATGAGAGCCTGCACCAAGGTTTTCCTAGCCGCAAGCAGGAGAACAGGAAGTGCTTTCCTCAGTAGGTGCATCATATAAAAGCAGGTACCCGTTGTGGAAAGGATCTGCTCTTTCATTGTTAGAGCTTGGTCTAGCCAAATGCCAAGATATTTTACAACCTAACTGGGAGTAGGGGCACTAGGCCACCAATCGGGGGTCTAGAGTTGTTGGGCTTTCCCAAAAAGCATGATCTCTGTCTTTTCTGTATTTAACTGAAGATAGTTATTTGACTTGCACTCTGCTATCGCTTTCATCCCTTTGGAGAAGCGATCCTTCACTTTGTCTGCGTCTTTGTCAAATGAGATGACCAGCTAAGTATCGTCAGCATAAAGACAACATTTCAAAAACAAAGGATTTGATGATCTTGGCAAGGGAGGCCACATATACGTTAAATAAGGTGGGGCTCAAACAGGATCCCGAGGGACCCCATGTCAATCTGCATGGTCCACGACTTGAAAGCACTCAACGAGAAGACTTGAGATCTATTTTTCAAAAAGTCTTGGAACCATTCCAAGGCTGTTCCATAAATGCCTTTCTCGTTCAGCTTTTGAAGAAACCTAGATGTGACATACGGTCTAAAGCTGCGGACAGGTCTAGCAGCACAAGCATAGATTGAGTGTTGACATCCAGAGAACATCTTATGGAGTCTATCGCGGCAACCAAGGAAGTCTCAGTGCTGTGTTCAGATCTGAACCCAGATTTTGGTGGATCCAAGATCTTGTTTCTTCAAGGTAGTCGGTCAGCTGATTATTAATTTGACCTTCCAGCAGCTTACTTAGAAGTGGAAGCAAGGAAATGGGCCAGTAGTTTGTGAGAATTGAAGAGTCAACATTAGCCTTTTTAGGTCTCGCCTAGGCAGCGCATGCGCGGTCTCTTCGAGACTGCTGTATCTAGTCTGTGGAGTAAGTGCACGCCCAGGTCCATGCGCATTGGTGACACTGGTTCTTTGTGGTGCCTCTCGTAAATGTGTGTTTTTTAGTGGTCACTTAGTTGTATTTGTCCCTCCTTTTATTGCTGGGTTTCCTCCCATGCAGACTGCCCCGTTACATGTAAGCTTACTCTATTCTTAATGTATGCATTTGTCAGTGTACTATTTTTTTTTTTTTTTGGGTTTGGCTCGTTTTCAGCTTTAGAATGGCGACAGAGAGACACCCGTCAAAAAAAACGCTACCGTGCTCCCTCATCCTCACAGCACCCCCGGCTTGTTCTTTTTTCGCTGCTCAGGTTTCGCTCGCAGGTCCTCCTTTATTTGTTACGGTTTGGCTTTCCTGCACAACTACTAGTTGTCGTTCTGAGGATTCGTTTATTTTAGGTTAGTCTTTGTGGGAGATTTGTTTCTTGTCTGGTTCAGCAACTGCACAATGCGCATGTTCAAGCAGCTTGCTTAGGCTGCCCAGGAACCAGCGGGAAGGAGCTCAGACACTTAGGAACATCATGCAGTGAATACAGCGCAGGGGACCTGTCCATTTCTGGGAGACTGAGCAAATGCTGGATGCAGAGAACCTCGGCACCAGTAACAGTAAGACAGTCTTCCGAGTTCACATTTGTAGTGTGTGGAGGGAGTGCCTGGGACTAGTGTGCACTGTAGTCTTCAAGCAGCTTGTGTTGCTAAACACTGTCTGTCAAAGTTTCCAGCAGAATTTGCTGTGTCAACAGTTGTAGGCAAGCTTTATTTTGCCAGTCACAGTTTGTGTTGCTTCTTCAGGGGTGAGCAAAGTTCCAGGTTTTCATAACCGACGCATATGACCTTCACATCAAAACTACGCATCATAGTTGAGGGTCGTTCCTGGTTCTTTAGCAAGCAAACGATTAAGACGTGCGAGTGGCTTGAGGGATTGCAACCAGATGAAAACAAGAAACGTGGATGGGAGTGGACACAGGATGGGACAGGTAGATCGAAGAGCCTTAGGGGGCAGCAAAGGGAGACTCATCAACGAGTAGGACACTGGACTTGAGAGGTGCAAAAAGAACTACTGATGGGCAGAATGCTGATCAATGTCAAACATTCACCCCAGTACAGAGATCTGGGCCTAAATTCATCGTTTTTTTGCTCTCCATGCCATTCCAGTTTAAACCCAGCCATATGCAAATCAGTCTTGACCCTGTTCCCCATGGGAACAGTCCAGCCCGAACTGCCAGGTCAGGTTCTCCCTGGACAGGAAACAAGCATCCTAGGACCAGTTTCGGGGTTTCATCCCTCATCAGCCAGGACTTGAGAGGATCTGGGATGAAGATGATATGACTATAGTAGGGTGGGTAGTTTGCCACCGACATAATGGGGTACCTTGAAAGAATTGGTGAGGGAGACGAACGCAGTGTACGAGACACCCCAGGCACATGGCTTTCCACGTATAGGGAAGGGGGATTCACCTTTATGACCTGGAATCGGTTGAAAAGAGGGATAGTGTCCCAGTTCTTATATAGACAAAATCTGGATATCGTCCAGCTACATGAGACTCACCTGGAAGGAAACAACAGTGCTTTCCTGGGAAAGGGTAGATATAAGGTCCAGGGACACTCAGCCTTCTTCCAGGTCTTGGGGTGCTGGAATCCTGGCTTGCTGATCTCTCCCGCTTCAGGGCCACAAAACATGGATAGTTCAGAGGGCTGTTTTGCAGCACTGACGGGCACATGGGATGGAGAAAGTTAGCAGGGGTCTAGTGGTAACTTCCACCAAGTCTCAAAACTCACACTGTGACGAAGTTAGGAGACTGGCTATCTGGAGTACAGGACATGACTACGGTCGTAGGCGGGGACTTTAATCTGATGATGAGAAGAGAGTGGGACCGGCTGATCAGGGGCGAAGGGAGGGGCACATGCCTGTAGACTTCTGTGGATCAATGCGACTGACAGACAATGGGCCTGATGGACTTGTGGAGGGAGGCACAAAAGCAATTTTAGATAGTACTCCTATATGCAGGGCGTGTCTGGCCCGATGTTAAGGTTAGATTACCTGCTGACCCCATGGAACCAGAGGGGTTGAGGTTCCGAGAAACTAGATTCCTGGCCAGGGTAATATCTGACCACTCCCCACTGTGCACGCGCCAGGTGGGCTGGGCCCAAAAGAGGCGAACTGAGTGGAATCTTGATCCATGGGAATTTACGGACCGGTGCACAAAATGCTTTCAAGGATCGGCAACAGAACACTACTTTAAAGTAAACAGCACATCGGTTCAGTCCAGGACCTGTGGTGGGAGGGTGTTTATGACAGTGCCAGGGAACTCCTGATCTCGCACATAGCAGGGAAAACAACAGAGTATACCAAGGTAGTTGCGGACTACAGATACAGTGGTAGACCTAGAACATAAGTTATGCCAGTGGGAGTTTGATAATCTGGCGAGCCCCAGCCCAGCTTTGACACACCGGATCACCCTTGCGAGGGATGAATACAGGAGAATAGAGGAAGAGGAGGCTAAGGTACAATATAGGGCTAGGCAGCATAGGCTCTATGAAGTGGGAAATAAAGCGGGGAAATTGTTGGCATAGTTAGCCCGCCAAGATGAGTTGCTGGTGGATAGCCAGGGTAGAGATCGGGGAGGGCAGTGGCCATGGCAGAGATGGCTGAAGCCTTTGTGGCGCATCTCACTGAATTATTTAGAACCAAGATGGTGGATACAGCAGAGGAGTATAGGAGGTTTCTGCCGACATCCTAACCCCAGTGTTAGAGGAGGACAACAAAAAGATGCTAGACGGTGACATCAGGGCTCAAGAAGTCAGAGAGGCCATTAGATAGCTAAAGAGAGGGAGAGCATCTGGCCCTAATGAGTCTCCACCCAAATTTTTCAAATGCTTGGCAGGAAAGGTTACGGGCCCGCTCATACATATGTGGTGTGAAGCGCAGCAGATGGAGTGCCTCCTGAGAGATCTTCGAACAGCCAAGATTGTGCTTATACATAAGGCAGGTGTGCCAGCAGAGCAGAGTGTGTCTTACAGGCCAATATCCCACCTAAAGGTGGAGGTGAAACTCATGGTAAAAATACTGGCTAATCACCTGATACAAGTAATCAACAAGTTGATAGCCCCCGATGAACTGGGTTTTATGCCCCCAAAGGTCCACAAGACACAACCTATGACGGTTATTCGACTACATAGCCAGAAGCAAAACCTTAGGAAAACCAGCAATACTCCTACCTTAGACACTGAAAAGGCATTTGATGCCACAGAGAACCATATTTGATAGCGATACTATGGAGATTCAGATTTGGGACAGAATTTATGGCATGATTAGGCTCCTCTATGCTAAATCCTTGTGAGGGTTAAGGTCAATGGAATGCTTTCCAAAGAATCTGAGCCGGAACAGGGGACAAGGCAGGGATGTCTGCTTTCCCTCCTGCTTTTCGCATTGGTTCTCAAACCTCTGGCAAACTGAGTGCAAGTAGATGCACAACTTTGTGGATTACGATGGGTGCTGGGGTGGGAGGATGTTACATCACTCTACACAGAGGATATACTCTTATATCTGGCTGACCCACTTTGCTCCATACCCAGGCCTCTGGAGATGTTCTGGAGATTCTTGAGGCTGCACACTACGGTGGACACGAGGAGTTCTCATACTTGCGAATATATCTGATGCTGGACCCAGCTGAGTTCCAGCAATGTAAAATAGGAAGGGTACCAAGACTATTACAAATCAGATATGAGTCACTGGCAGAAGCTAGCGATCTTGCTACTGGGCAGAGCGTCACTGTATAAAATTATCACTCTCCCCTAGTTTTTATATATGCTGCAAAACACAATGTACAAAAAAAGGACAATTCTTTCAGGGCAACTGACTTGATGAAGAGATAGCTGCTATAGGACCAGGGGCATTCTCCCAGAACAGTTTTGTTGACCCCGACTAGGAACCCCTACGACAGGGGCATACACTTCCGGGTCTGAAATTGTATAACCAGACAATTCAGCTTCAAGTAGTGAACGAATGAGACTTCACCTCCCAGCAGGGATTAGGGGGGAGGAGACTGTGCCAAAGTGTAACTTACTATGGTGTAACATGGCCCTCATGGTGGCCAGGAGAGACACTGTTAGACTGGGGGGCAGTCCGGGAAATTCTGAAAGTTGAAAAGTGGATCAGAAATATGGGCTGGTGCATGTTGGTGGAGAAATCAGTATACAAAGCATGCCGCTGTACAAGAAAGTTTGATAAGGTGTGGGGTCCTAGAAGGGAATACTGGGACAGGACTAACCTCATCAATGGGGTGGATGGCTAACCAATGAGTGCCGTGAGGAAATGGATAATAAAAGGCAAGCATTCTAAACTGGGGAGGGTGGGGAAGCATAGTATTCTGGGCGATAGGACTGGTCTTTTCCTTTTGTTCAATTCTCCTTCTAAGATATTGTGCATAGTTAAAACCTCATGTTGGATGGTTACTCAGTTTCAGTTGTTGATTACAATTTGTATTTAGAACGTAAATTGTAATAAAAAGAAACATGGTGGTATTACAAAAACAAGAATATCTATTTCATATCCTTGATAAATACCCCCCTCCTCAACCTCCGCTGGCAAATATATCTATGAAATCATTTCAATCTAGTCCACTTTGCTATACATCGACCATGAGTAAATCATCAGATCAATATTTCTTACAATTACTTTAAATATTGCTTTTGGCCTTTTTTGTCTTTCTCCGTGATCAGCTTGACCCAAACTCAAAATCAGATTAATTTGCCATCAATTAATTCCTTTGTGGCACCTACTTTAGACTTGGCATACTCTGTACATATACGCATTAAATGCCCTTTGCAACCACATTTCCTGCATTCTTTATTAATGGTGTAACAAGATTTCAAATCCCATTCATGGAAATTACTCCTATATCTACAGCAAACTCTGTTAAACTGCTTGTTCTCTACACTTTTTTTTAGTTCTTTTGGAGCTTTTAAGCATCCAGCCCACGGTATTATCCTGTTTCTCAACATTATCAACAGACATTACCTCTTCATAGCCACCCACTACAACTCAATAAACCATTTCTCTCATACAAAACTCAGACTCTCCCACCACTACGACAATATCAATAGAATCTTTTCAAGTAGTTTATTTTTTAGCAACCACAACCATTCTTGGATCTTTCTACTTTAACACTGGACAATAAACTAATCAACTAATAGGTTCTTTAGTCATTTTGCCAAATCGAAATTCACAGATAATTCCCAGAGCCTTGGTACAAATTCACCAATGGACTACCCTAATTTTGGTGGTTGCATATAAAACGTATATACCTTATTACCAGATTTACTTCTTTAGAAAGCCTGCACTCCAATCTAAGTTGGCTTCCTTCTACAGGTATCCTTTGGCAAACCTAATCCAAAACTTCAGGAATAAGTTTAACAAGCATTTGCAAAGCAATAAGTCTCGCATTACTGAAAATTTGAGCTAATGGCGTTGCAAATAATAATGCAACGCCAATTGCTCAAACTTTTAGTAATGTGAGACCTATTGCATTGCAAATGCATTGCAAAGCAAGTCTGCAGGTGCACCAGCTGTGGGCATAAGCAGAAAGGTGAGCTCTTACACTGAAAGGTCAATGGGTGATGTCATCTAATAAAATATGCATCAGGCTAGGGAAAATAGTTTGGCCTGCAATAATCGAAAGGGTTGTATGGCAGCTGCTCTCGGTTTGTTTAAAATGTGCTGTCAGCCTCGGCCAGGGACCGCTCTCCCCACCAGAGTCTAGCAGCTGTCTCCGGCAGGTATGGAAGCATGCACAACGGGAGGTAGGGATTCTGCAGCTGCCTCGCTGCACAGTAGTGCCACATCTGCAGTCGGGCACTCATCGCTGTTGCACCCGCTCTACAGGGAGGAGAGCTACCAGGAGCTACTTAATCATGCCCCAAACAAAATGTGCTGTTAAATTAAGGACGCACAAGCATGTTGATCCTGAAGAAGGGGGTAGGCGAGGGAAAGAAAGACAGTAAGAACACAGCCCCATTGAGAGGTAATGGCGGGGGGGAGGGGCATGAGTCTCAAACAGGCAAGAAAACAAGAGTCAAAACGTATTATTAAACTACAGGCAGAATTGTTCTGGGAGGGTAATGTGAGATTGCAAGCCAGCCACCCAAGGGTTAATTGTTTGTGGGGGTGGCGGGAAAAAGGGAAGTTGTGCGAGCCGGCCTGAAAAAATAAAGGCTCAGCCAACATTGTTGCTGATTAGGAGCGGTGTGCCGTGGTGCTTAGAATTTTTTTTATAAAGTTGTTTAGAGTTGGGCGAGCGGCATGGCCGCCATTGTTGAAGATTACGTGTGGCGTTACGCAATACTATAAAAAAAAATGCAAATACTGATGTCCCCAAAAAATTTTATAAAAGAGGGCACCTGCAAAAATCTTAAGCGTGGCGCACGTGTTGTTGTTAAGATGAAAGCGGGCGCCGTGCTGAAACTGCTGACGGCAATGAGGAGCAGACAGTCAGCAGAGAGTGGAAAAGTGAGTGCCGGTGTGTGCAATAGGAGAAAATCATTTAAGAAAATAGTGCTCAGACTGTAAACTTACCGAGCAACAACACACGCAAGAGGGCCAGCCCTCATTGGGGGTCACAAAAGAAAAGGCGGTTCTAGGGAGGGACTACTAAGCCCATTCACAAATCAAGAGCAACCATTTAGAAAGGACAGTAACAGGAGCCAATTGAAAAGATGGGTGGAGCTTCAGGTCCAGATCTTTATACAGCAAGTCTCAAAGAGATCTAGCAAGCGCTGCCTAGGAGAGACCTAAAAATGTAATGCCCTTCACTTCCAAGTGTGCTTAATAGAAGAGCTTTCTTCCTTTCAGGTCTGAAGTCTTGGCCATCAAATGCTAATAAATAATTGTCCAACATATCAATCCAATCCTTCTATTGAATAAGCAGAGGAGGTTTGAAGCGAAGCTGGGCGAGAATCCCGTAAAATATTTTGCAGAAAGGCCATTGATACAATCCAGAAGGTTCTGAAAAAATTCCTTTAAATTATTGTAATATGGAGAACTGCTACAATCCAGCAATTCCATGTTTGAGTAATTTTTTTATTTTTATTTCATCATTTTTTTTTTCATACTATAGGAAAGATCTTCCGTGTTTGGGCGATTTGTTTTGTTTCAGCGTTTTCTTTCACCTAGCAATAGGCGTTTTTAATAGAAACACGAGTTGTGCATGCACGCAGGTAGCACACAGCAGACAGGGAAGAAGTGCTGAACAAAGTAAGGTGTTTATTTTATTTTCCTTATCCAGAGGGGACACTGATCCGCTTGAGATCCAAAAGACTCGTGTGATGCTGCATTCTGAATAGGCAGAGCAATTGGAGTGTGCTGTGTGCAAGGAGTGCTCGAGAAGCGCCTGTGAGCGCAGTGCAGACTCGTGCCTGGTACCTCAAACTGCCCAACTAATCGTGAACTAGTGCATCCCAGCCTTAATGGCACCACCAGCCCAACTCAACCTCTGTGACCCAGGTTAGAGAAAGAGGCACTTAGGCTCAAGCGGAAGTGCACAAAGCAGTTCATAAAAACGGAGATGAAAGTCGCCAAACTGGCAGGCGAGGATCTGTCGAGGACACTATCATATGATGGGTCCGCACAGCCCTTCTCTGGCTGTAAGGCTTGCAAGCTCGTGTTTAAAATGCAGTGAATAACTCCTCAATACCAAGTAGTAGTTGAATGAAAATTAATTAATACTAATTCATGGGTGAATGAAGATTTATCAATTACAGCCTGCCTGAGTGTGATGTTCCCCAAGGCAGACAAAGCAACTGACCGAGTAGAACACCCACTTCAAGAGTAAACAAGAGAACACTCTAAACATGCAATTCTACAATATAGCCTTATATCCCGCCACAGCGGGCTATACCGGCCATTAAATGCACGCTCCTTTCAAAAAGGACAAAAACACGAAGCCTCCAAATGTACCTCTTTCCTAGGAAACCATGACCTGCACCATTGCGTCTAGACAGTGACAAATTGAGGGTGACATCCAAGACTTTATCGTAGTGATAAATTAGGCACAATAATTACTGTCCCATTTGGCAGTACAGGTCGGATCCTGTTCACAATCCAACACCCTCAACTGAGACCAAAGTCAAGAACGAAATGTGCTAGGTCAGGGATATTCAGAGTATAGCTGTACAACTAAAGGAGCAGATCAAGGCTCAGCAAAAAATAGAAGGCGTAAGTAAGAGTGCCTCGGAATAACCCTGTGCACAATTATCACACTATGATAAGCTAATATTTTAAAACAAACTGTCTCTCCGACAATTTTTTTTTTTAATCTGCAACTTGAGACTATGCTATTTAAGTTTTAAAAGGAAAGCTCTAAGTCGAATTAAAAGATAGAGGAAAAAACTCCATTTCAATTTTTTGACATTTCCTAACAGCATTTAGCACATGAAGCAAAATTCTCAAAATTCTATTAAAATGACAAAAAACATGCCCCAAAAACTTTTTAAACTGGTACAAGATTCATTTGCCCAATAAACAACCAAAAAATTTCAAAAGAATTCAGACACTGAATTAAAAAAAAAAAAATCATCTCCATTAGACAGGCACATGCATCACTTGATCGCCTGCATTCACTAATCCTAGTGAGGAATTCTTCAGACTATTATACTAACTACTGGTTCGTGTTTGGTCATACTCTCCATGATGTGCGGTATCACATCTGAAATGGACCAGTAACAAATGCCTCTGACACTAGCAGAAAAATACATTCTACAGTTTTTCTTTTCTACTTGTGGTCACATTTTGTGTAGAACCTTTAAAGGTACAACACTGTAGGGCCCAGCAGAAGCACGACAAGTAGATAGAATAAGAATTGTGTAGATATGCGGAGTTGCGACCTGTCTGCCTAAACCAAAAGGTAACAGGTTTCATCTTGTTTTGTTTTATGCTTTGATGTACTTGGCGCAGGCACGCTGTGGTAAAGACCTAATGATTTTTTTCCATGTTGTCAAGTGTCTGAACTAGAAATGCAATTTATATTTCAGCAGGATATCAACGTTGTAATATATTAAAGGCTGTTACCAATGACGTTTTACAAAAACGTGCGACAACGCAATCAAAGGTAATTGAAAGCAAGTATCAGCAAAGACCTACTCAAAGTCAAGAACCATAGTACACTTCTATGGAAGTTTAAAAGAACCAAGCAGTTAAACGAATTTCCAGAAAAACACTGATGAATTTTGGTTAGATTCGATTTTAAGGCTAGAGGCAACATGGTTACATGTGTGGCCCTAACAGTCAATTTGCCACCTTCCCACAAACTGAAGATAGATACATTATCTTACCTGCCAATGAAGTCCGAATCCAAACTCGAAACACACCTGGTGAAAACAAACAGCAATTACTTTAAAATAAGTACATACATCAAAAACGTTTACTTATAATCAAGAAGAAAGTTATTATTTTCGACATGACAAACCTCCTGAAGACATTATTGTATAACATTAACAAGCATTTGATGCATGCATGTCCACAGAAAAAAATCAGTAAGTATGATGAACAAAATGGAGCTGTGAGATCTGATCGTATAAAATGGGGTTTTAGGTTTCACTGCGAAATACAAAAGGCTGATTCTTCCAAAGTTAACTTGGTTGTTAGAATGGTCATAGTTTCAAGTGATGTATTTGAGAGAGGGTGCTATTAAATTCAGATGAAAAAAATATGAAATGATACAACTTTTTTCTGGAAATCTACACGCTTCCGTCTTTAAAATTTTATGAGTAAATTAATTCCATGACAAATAAATGGCAGTTAAAATTTACACAAGTAGCTCATCAAACTCTTGCCTTGTGTTGCTCAATGCGGAGATGAAAACACATTAGATAACAGCCCTGGGTTATTTAAGAGTACGATACGTGAAGGAGACAAAAGAGGAAAATATGAACATGAAATGCTTTACTAATATTTCAGCGTCTCTAAATCTGAGAGTTCTATTCTAAACACACTCTCTCCCCAGCTTCACATTGCTTGAGATATTTGGGGCTTTTTTAGATAAAAAATTCGCAGAAAAAAAGTTAATCTGAAGCATCCAGTGGGCATGATAAAGAACCACAAAGGTTTTGAACTCATTATAAGGGATAAAGAAAATCAAGACAATAAGCAGATTTTAGTTGAATGAATGTGTCTTTTGCAGGATATTTTAATCAGGACAAGGACCTGTTACTCATGTAAGTAAACTCTTCAGCTTGGGTGTTTTGTCAGCGCAAACTTGCCAATTGCTGGACATTAGGAAGGAAGGACGAGGTCTACTTTCACAACCACATGTTCACTTTATGATTCCTTTGATAGTTTCAGCATATAAAGTCCACTATGGGCGCTAATTGCTTCAAGTTGCTTCTCATAGTGTCCAACTGTGTTCCATTTTTGTAGCGTAAAAACTCAAATACCACATTAGACCGTTTCATCAATTCAAGAATGCACTGATCCTGTGTATTAATGCCTCAATCTCGTATTTAATTTTTAACTCGGAACTTATGGCTTCCTGCTTTCAAGTACAGGAGAGGATGGTGTGAGTGCAAGCAGTGGAGAGAAGGGATATGTATTCCCATTTGCAAAAGTTGGGAGATCCAAGTTTCAATGGTGCCCTTCTCCCACCTTACGTCCAGTGTTTAAATGTATTAACTTGTTAATGCTTTGGTTCAGACACAAATACAATTCCTTCCTCTCTCTCTGGTCTATCAAATAGAGAGATGCTTCTGGAGAAAGGAATTAATTCATTTTGTGAGATACCTGAACTGTCTGTCCACTCAGACGATGTGAGTTATTGGGCTACAAGCCAGGAATAAGCAAACTATTCAGGTACAAATCCCGATTCAAAGAAAATAGATATGTGGACGCTTGTAGGTACAGTTTTGACTGCCAATAGTTTGGACTTTCCACAGAAATAAATTTAGGCATAGGAGGTGGGAAGATGATGTCCAACAGGAGAAAAAAAAAAAAAAAGGTTGGCCTTTGAGAAGGTGGTTAAAACTCACAAAATAGAAATTTTGATTGTAAGTAATAATTTTCCTCTTAGAAACGTAACGTTTTCTGGTACTTGCACATCAAATAACTGCAGCTAGAATGGCATTGTGGCACTCAAGTTACAATTAGGCCTCTGTCTGGCTAAACTGGCGTGCAGTCTAAGAAATGGAGGGGGGTAACATGAGGTACAGACGTGGCTTGGTCATGACATGCTAGCTAATCTGACTGCTGATATGCATGCAAATGTTCATACAAGGTATGCAAGAGGAACAGGACGCGTCTCATGCAGCTTTTCTTACATGTACCTCATTAAGGAATGGCAAGGAGGCTGGTCATGTGGGGGTGCAGACAGATAGGAATATGCCTCCTCAATTTTTGAGTCAGCAAGATCCAAGCATAGATGGTTCAGGAAGCCCATGAACGTGATCAGCCATGGTCTATGGGGTAGATCCAGAAGCAATAGGAGAGTAATCCAAGGGAGACACCTATTTAGAGTGTCTATGTGGTCACCAAGAAGCTGAGAAAGATGGGATACCATATTGCTCTAAGTAGGAGTGTTACAGAGCCTATCTCCCACGGCATGGTCAAACAATCAGAGAATACTGTATGGAGACCATTCCGGAGCAACAAAGGCCCAACAACTAAAGGCACTGTTAAGCAAACTGGAATGTAATAGACTCTACCCAGACATGATATAGGTCCTTCTGTTGGAAGGCATTGCTAAACCTATCAGTAACTACCAAGTACCAGAGGTACCAAATGGATTACCTCTGGAAGCAATATACACTCAACTACAAGAAACACTCAAGTAACTGTGAAAACACAATAGCGTCCACCTACAGGCAACAGAGGCAACACCCTAGAAGCACTGTCGACCAGTAAACATTATATAGACTACTGAAAAATTATGGTGAAAATGTTGAAAACAAATGTACACGTGAAATGTGCAATGTTAAGTCCTACTCATATGGGTGTGCACTGGCAAACTGATTGCTTTCCCTTCCCTTTTCTGTCTGCCATTTCTTTCCTTCAACACTAACTTTTTGCACAATGTTTCCCAGATTGCTATGGTCTCTCTTTCCGATAGAAACATTTAAAAATAAATATGGTTAAAACATTGCAAGTGAATGTGTTTCGTTAGAACCCAAGACATATAAGGAAAACATTACTTACCTGTACCAATCAGTTTGCACCTTTTAGTACTATGGTTACACATGCTCTGCAAACTCCTGCCATCTAATTTTCAGCACATTGCATGTTTGTCTTTGAAGCAGATAAATCACCTAAGAGAATATTCTCTTCTCTTAACTTTCTGGTTAAGTAAAATGAACCTCCCGAAAGCATACATGTTACTTTTAATACAGACTTCCTCTTTTTGAATATGGCCTGCGCCAAGGTTGAAGTAGAAGAGCCAACTCAATAAAGTAAATACACCTCAGCTGCTGAAGAACAAAGTGACGTCACCTGTTGTATGGTCTTCTTAAATGTCCACAAGCACTATGCCCAAGGCGGTAAAAACTACAGGTATAACTGCAGAATCAGGCAGGAGTGCTGCGGCAGGCAACAAGGAAGAGCAGACGTCCGTGGGCGCCGTCAATGACAGTGAACCAATGTGGTTATGTGGGGCGGGCAGGGATTAACTGATACCATCCCTGAACGAAGGAAATGTCGGAACACACTCTTGAAGGAAGGCGTGTCTCTGTCTCAACACGGACGCTGACTGGAAGCCTGACTGAGTCCTCTGCACCGCCGCACAGACCAGGATACATTTTCGCAGACAGATACCTGTGGGCCACCACGTTAGAACAAGATACGAGGACCCAGGGACTGCACAAGATTTTTCTCAGAAGTGGACCACAACTGGCACAGTCCAAAACCTGACTGCCAGGACACAGATTCAGAAACTGTGAGGTCCTTCCTTCAGCCAGATCCAGGGAAGAAGGGAGACAAGTCTCCCCAACAGCATTTTTCTCCATCTGCCTTGAAAATAAATTTAAAAAAGCAATTTGGTAGAGCCAAGGCCGTTTCCTTCTTTCACAGCTTCTGTTGTGTCAATTACTGTGTTCACGCACTTGGCAGTAATGTTTGATATGGACATTAGCAGCTGTGAAAGGAAGTAGAAGCTGACAAGGGTCGAGGGAGTTTTGACCACCCCGTTTTTCCTAGCAGGTTTTTAGGTCTCACCTAGGCAGCGCCTGCGGTGTCTCTTCGAGACATGCTGTATTCATGTATGGACCTTAAGCTCTGCCCATTTTCCACTCCGCTTTTCAAATGGATCCGGTTACTCTCCATTGTAAATGGTGGCTTTTGATCAGTTAATAGGCTTAGTAGTCCCTCCCTAGTACCGCCTTTTCTCCTGTTGTAACCTACCATGAGGACTGCCCCTGTTACATGTGTTGTTACTCAGTATGTTTTAATTACAGTCTGTGGGCACTATTTTCTTAAATGATTTTGTCCTGCCTGCTGTTGCGGGCAGGACACGCTCTCCAGCAACTGCTTTTTTTTTTTTTTTATCCAGGGCGATGCTCGCCAAGCTTTATCTTATGTTTTTTGGCTTCAGCTACATAAATGGCGACCGGCAGAACTTTATGCTGAAACTGTACACAGCATAATATATTTTTTATAAAGCAAAGAGTCACGCCACGCTTTAAAAAAAAAAAAAAAAAAAAAAAAAAAGCGTGGCACGCTGAGGTTTTTTTTTTTTTCCAGCATCGCATAATCGTATGTTTTAATTTCAGAAGCGCGGCACGCCACGCTTCAACTTCAATAGCGGCCGGACCTTTCTTCTGCGCGGCTTGCCCAACTGAATCCAAGTGTCCTTTTTCAGTGCTTACAGCTGGGGACGTGTCCTCCAACTAGAGCTGGGGGGGATGAGCGTCCCTGCTATTTGAGGCTTTGGCTTCCGTTTCCACTTTCTGCTGCAGTGCTCACTGCTTTTCTGTTCAAAAACGCCGGTGCCGCTAGTTCTTTACTTTCAAAGTATTAAATATCTTGTTTATTTTCATATAATGGTGCGTTCTTGCGCGTCAACCTAAGTAGATGGTGATCCGGTCGCAGCTGCATTCGCTAAGGTAATAACGTGCAAACTGGCTTATTTGTTAAAACATTTAGTTTTTTTTTAGTTTTTTTTTTTTTTAATAGGCATGAAATAAAAGAGCTGTACCCTACAATGGACAGCACAGCAACAAAACGCACACTGTCATGATTTTATGCTGGCAAACAACAAAAAAACAAGAGACTGATTGGTTAAAGCTAGCAAATAAAATAAACGAAAGTCGACTCTTTAGTTCCTCTCTGAATAAAGTAAACTGGCCGCCCATCTTTCAGTCAGCTTGAGTGCTTACATGGTAACTGTAGAAACTGGGCATGGACATCACTTTAAGATGAGATTTTTGTAATCTTCAATCACAAAAGTTTGTAGCATTAGAGAACAAAAATGTACAATTAACCATAGAGAAGAAAGCCTTTTGGAGCGACACACTTTAACCAATCGGAAGCGAAGGCATGGCCAAAGCCCGTAGAAGTGAATACAGCATGCCTCACTGAGCAGCACATGCGCTACCCAGGCTCGACCTAAAAGCACTATACAACCAGCATATTCCACCTTCCGTTAAGCATAATGCAGCAAAACGATAAATTGACCAACTTATTTGTTTACTGAACAATTTGTAGAAAATTATAAACATTTTGTTTTGAATTAGGATTGATTGAATTCAGATCGCACTGCATTTACTGTCTAAAGTCTTTACTAACATTTCTTGAGTAGAGGTTAAATATTCATTCAGAATTTTATACTGCACGATGGTTAAAGGACGGTTTAATTTTTGACAATTGCTTCACGGATCTCTAAAATTAATTTTATATACAAATGCACGAAAATATCATGTTGGACCCGAGTGTTTACAGACTGTAGGCAAGGTTGGTTTGTACCCTCGTCTCCAACTCTAGTCTCTCTTGTAGACCCCATTTCATACCTAGTATAGGAGTTACTTCTTTACTGAATAGAGAGCAGCAGAAGCAGTTACAGAAACTAGAAAACCTTTGGCTTGGGAGAAGGCTACGTGTATAATGTAAGAACGGTGTGAAATCCATTTTTTAGAGCGGATAACAGAAACCGAATCTTCGATGCATTCAAGCAAATTTTATTTTGACCGTATTCAGATGAACAGGTCTCTCTGGTCAGCAGCACTAGGCTTCTTACTTAGCAACACCAAATCAGGATGTGGCATCTGCCGATATATAGATTATTTTTGGGAAAGGTATTGCACTTTGTTTGCCCAACAGCCAAAAACCACAAACTTTTCCAAGGAGAGAGAATAGAAGCGTGTACGATGTCCTGAAAGTTCATGCATTGTAGTGGTCATAGAGTAATGCTTCAAAGCCACTGGTGCATGTGGTACTTAAATCACACTACCCCAAACAATGAAAGCAATAAAAACTGCAACAATCATGACTACGATGGATAAGGATGCAATGCAGAGCTACATAATTTATCTGATAGGCGAGTGTAGCTAAACAGATATTTATCCTGATAAAACAGCCTTTTCTGGCTCATATACTCGATATTTATCCTGATAAAAACAGCCTTCTCCGGCTCATATGCCCTTGTTAGAAAATGTTATGCAACAAACTCGACGATTCGAATCTGAAGAGATTTGGCAAGGGCTGGACATCCGTTAGAGGTATTAAGAAAATGCAAAAATGCTGATAACTGATGGGGGGCCAGGGGAAGAGAAAAGGGGCGGAAAAAATGGCCTGCATAACTTTCTCACTGTACATGTACTGGGGAGGATGAAAATTGTTAGTCTCCTGGCTACAGTAGGACCTCCGGCACTGTAACTATCTATTAACAAGCAGCACTAATGTTGGTGTCTTTCAAAGAAAGAAAACACTCGCCTTCTTTTATCCCGAAATAAATATCCCCTCCAAAAAATCTCAATTGTGGACAGTTCCTCTAATCTAGTTCTCCTTAAGCGACTGAAATGGGCAAGACGTGGCCTTGAACTAAATCAAAACTGAGCCTGAAATGCAGTTGGTTTAATTTTTCACCAAATTAACAGACGTTATTTTTAGAGATATGCGAGAGAGCACTTAAGCAATCTTTAGTAATTTGTTCTAAGAAACTATATACGTGCAGGTGCAACTTTTTTTCCCCCAGAAACTGGAGAAACCACAATTTACGGGTCATAAACCTCTATTGATAGAGAATTTATATTGATGGAAGGTAGAAGCTATCCACTACAAAACCAGTTTCCACATATGCGCCTTCCGCTTGTGCTTTTTTTCCAAAATCGACTTCAATTGCTAATATCACCCAAACACCAACCATTATGAATTTGTGAAACATCACTGACTGAGGCAACAGACAACCTGCTGTTGTAGAAGACAAAACAAGACGTCCAAAATATTTCTACTCTCAAGAGGAGACAACAGATTGCTTACCAATCTTTGACTTTCTCCTAAAATGAGTAGGTCTTCACTGTCAGCCATGGTGAACACCAGAAAAAGCAAACATATCACTTTACACAACGAATTTTCATGAAAGTCAATTAACCAAATTGCCAGGGGTAGCGGAAGGGACATCACACACCCATTGGCCTTCAATTTCACTCACACGCTTACACATAACACACATTCACACTTACACATTCTCTCTCATGCAAACACTCGCCCTCAAGCACACACAGAACATACATTTAAAACATTTTCTTTTACTGACCTCAGCTGCCAGGGAATTGTACTCCATTTTTATTACACTAATAGTGAATAATGAAACAGTATTCACTATTAGTGTAATGAAAAAAATTGAGGATGTGGTTTAATGGCTAGAGTGGGGAACCGGGTTAGAGTTTCGGCAGGGACGCTCAACATCCTGTGATTCTGGACAAATTACTTAATCTCCCCGTGTCTAACAAAATGAATGTATCTGTCTGTAATGCAACTGGTGGTCATGTAAAACGTTCCGATATCTTCGGGTCGAGTTCATGGTATACAAAACTCCAGAAAAAAAAAAAAAGAGCGGAGCCCCAACCGATGTCCATAAGGACGAACTGCCATTGTGTCCGACACGAATTTTGCTGCCTCTGAGGCCAGGGGTCGCAAAGGCAATGTCAGGGGTCGCAAGGGGCAAGGCAGGGGTCATAGCTGTGTCCTCTAAATGACGTCCATGCTAATTTTCACGTTCTGTATTTTAGATTATTTCTTGCCGGCGTATAATATTTTTATTACAATAAGCCAGTTGGCTGACTTCAATCATTAATCCCAAACAATCTGAGTTATGTTCTCAAAGATCACTCCCAATCCTTCCTGACCCTTTAAGGAGGTCATTTCATTGCTGAATCTTCTTCTATTAAATTCTCGCCACTATCTTGTGATGCGCTAATTGTTCTCATATTGTATTTACCTTGACTGCACAAACTTTTCTTGATCTGTATATATGTATTTACTTCAATTGAACGATCTTCATCTTATGTAAAGCGCTCGGATACCTTCGGGTCTAGCTAGCGCTATATAAAACCTTTAAATAAATAAATTATTCCAACATGAATAACTGAAACATACCATATCTGTGTACAAGCTATCTTAAGCAGCAAGTCGTTTACCAATAAAACCAAAACGAAAGTACTGTGCATTTCAAAATTAGCCAGGCTCTAAAAATCAGGCGTATTAAGCCGACCTATACAAATCCACCACATGGCAAAAGAAGGAGATGCAAAGCCCCGGAATAGCATCTTGCAATACGCAGCTTAACATCAATGGGTATTTTTTTTCTTCAAACAATGTTTTCTCCACTTGGGTATAAATGCAGTTAGTAGTTTCACTACATTTTTAAGGTTCTAAGGATGAGGTAACTACCCGAGAAGTGAGTTGTGATTAAGAGTGGACATTAGGCAGTAAGCTATTATTACTGCAGCACTGATATGGTTCCCCACATCACTTCCAGCCGTAAGAAAGCAAGCGATGCTGCAGGAGGCGTGAATCACTGTTGCCTGCAATGGTGCGTTACATCAAGGGACACTTCTATAATTATGGCATGAAACTCTGGTAAACTGCTCCATGCCAGGAACAACCTACACTGAGAAAAAAAATACTGGGTGACAGCACCAGGGTAGAGCAGGAAGTACAGAAAGAAATACAGTTCCCCACTTTAAACATGTTCACATCTGCACACATACACATTGTAATGCTGACTGACTAGGTGTTCAACTGGCCTTAAACACCAGCTTATGTACGAATGAGAATTTTTACCCAAGAGACGATCAAATAAGGCAGATCTCTGTAAACGTAAAAATAAAATAAAAATAAATAAATAAATAAATCAGATAAACATAAAATAGGGATAAAGTACCACCGAAGGTACATTATGAGGATACTGGAAGTCAAAGAGGAGTTACCCTGACCATTGTAAGGCGTAGGGCCGAAGGGTCACATAACTCCAAGAGGACTTGCAATTTACTTTTTACATGAGATATGGGGGTACTTTACTTCATTTAATGCATGTTACATACACCACCAACACCTCTGAAATTCGCTGTTCTTTCCTCCTTATGCTCCTTATGAAAGACGCTCTGATGGCAGTTATTTAGATTCAATGTGGAATCGGTACTGTGAAAATAAACATGTTGACATGAACTTTGTATTTTCTTTTTTTTTTTTGCAGAAACACAGATGCAGCAGTTAAAGCACTTCTATCCTAAACAGTCTATGGGTTCTAATGTATGGTAAACTACAAATACATAGCTGCCTTCTGTAAGCATGTTCAGCTGTGCAATACGCATCAAAACAAAATGTCTGCTTGCCACAGAGGGTGGGAGGCAAGATAGAATCAGGCGGAGCGCAGGCAACACTAGAGGCTGAGAGCTCTCTCCAGGATCAATCCACAAATGCATGCAGATGTTAACTGCAGATAATCTTGAATGCATTTACCTTCCTTTCCTTGCTTAATCCTCGCTTTAGGCTTCTACTAGCATGGATTTATAGCTATATTGCACTGCTATATGATGTATTGGGCCCCTCCTCACAGCTTACCTAGTGTGCTGCTGGTGCTCCTGTACTGTCAATTCGTGGGTGCTTACGGCTTCTTGCTACTGAGCTTCTTCAGTGAGCTGTGCAGCCTGGACTTTGCTTTGGGATGACTGTAAGCGGTCAATGTCGTGCCTTGAAATCAACCACAGGGCAGCCATAATCACTGAGGTCGATTTCAATTTCGGAGATCTTTGAACGAAAGACTTCTGCCTCCGATCTACCACTAGCTCAGAAAATGAGAACTGAAGAAAGCAGTCAGCTGCTTCCACACCCATTGCAACTTCAGTTTCCAGCTCCATCATGCTATCTCCGATGAGCTAATGAAGAGGGTCGAGACCTGTTCTGACTGAAGCCAAAGTGGTTTTGGAACGAGCGAGCTACCAGGAGACCAATGATGGCAAATAGAGCAGAATGACTGCCGGATGTAAGCATTAACGAAACCGAAGGGGACCACTCTGCTGAAGTGCGGGATGCAGTGAGCAGGAAAAGGCGCATGGCTGTTAACAGGAACAGCTGGAGGTAAACTCTTTTAAAGTACTTGTAAACAAAAACTTGCCTGCAGAAAGTGCTGCTTCTAAAGATAGATATACCAGAGTCTTTGAAAACTTCGATAAAGTTGGTGCAGCAGAGCTCTTTAAAGCCACTTAGTTCCCTCCTTCTCCACCCACAATCCATAATAAAGGAGAATGATTTTCCAAGTAAAACTTCAATAACTGATTAGTTAGGAAATACAATACCACCATCTAAATATGCCTTAGGCAGTAGCACGGAGGGTTCCTGCTGAAAATACTAACAATGTGTCCTTACAAATCACTATAGTGAAACAGGATAAAAATTCTCTGGAGGTGGTTAGACCGAAGCAGATACAGGATACAAATCAATCCAAGTTAAGGACGACACCCACAGCACAAATGGGGAGACAAATAGATAAGCTGGGATTCATAGCTGATGCTATGGCTTCTGTAGCTCAAAGAAATTGTGCAGGGCCTAATGGGCAAGAAGCCTTTTTTCCCCACTCTAGCTAGCAGGATGCAAAGACCAAAATTTGGCATAAAAGTTAGAAGACTTGGAGAATCGCTCTTGAAGACATAACATAAGCGTGTTGGGTATCCCAGAGGGCATAGTGATGACCACAGAGGTTTTGTGGTACACCAATTCCAACAAGTCTACCCCAACCTTTCAGAGTGGGATATTGAGTGTCAAAAACAAAGGACTCATAGGTTTCTCTTTCAGAAAAGAACCTTGAAGAGCAGAACCATCCCCATGCTATGGTGCAAATTCTATTTTTAGACAACTTTTGTACCAGACTGCCCCTCCAGGTAAACCAAGTCGGCTGGAATCACAAACTTTACATTCAGACTTTTGCCATTCAACCACAGAAAGGTGTTGGCAATTACTGCAACTAATCTGCACAGAGGTCCAAAATTTGATTCGGCCCTCAGTTGAGCGCATGACTGTTGATCAGCTTGCCAACAATTTGGTCTCTCACTTCTGGCTCTTCCTTGGATGTCTGTCTGGTACATCAACACAAAAGAATAAGTAATAAAATCACTCCTGTATTGACCACTCTGTATAAAGTCTTCACTTTCCCTTTACTGAAAAAGCCTAAGCTTGACTCGACCATTCTGACTAATTATTGACAAATCTCTTTACTGGCTTTATTTGCAAAACTAAAGGAATTGGCGATTAACAAACAGAGAAGTTTCATCAAAGAACAACATCATCTCTTCCACTTTTCCAATCTGAGTTTCGAAACAAATCTCAGCACTAAACCTTTTTGGGCAAAGGCTACAAACTGCATCTGCCTAATCTTGGGTAAGGGAGGGGTGGCAGCCCTGATTTATCCGCTCTATCGGCTGCTTTCGACACCATTTTACATTCTATCCTACTTGGAGGTTTGGCCCGTCTTTGGTGTCACAGATACAGTCTACAATCAGTTTGCACCGGCTGCAAAATCACAGCCAATTTTCTTGGCCACTTGTTGGCCCCCCCGAAGTCTTTCCTTACAGGTGTACCTCAGGGATCCACTCTCAGTCCAACACAAATCAATCTATATACTGTGCAGCTTGCAAGATAGACTCATTTGGCTTCAAGTTTTATGCCTACACCAACCTCATTTTAGGGCTTGATGCTCAACTTCTCTTAAGGCTTGATCGGGACACGGACAAATCAGCTAAAAAACTCACTATGTCTTAAGAAGGTGGCCAACTGGATGGAAAAATGCATTAGTATTAAATGGAGCTAAAACAGAAGTTGTAATTTTGGAACTCCTGTCTTGTGGACCAAAAAACAGTGGCCTGGGATTCTAGGTACCATTTACTTTCCCAAGCAGCATGCAAGAAACTTGGGATCATTTCAGACTTGAAGCTCTCTTTTGAAGAGCACATCACATTTCTAAGTGTCATTAGGAATAATCTTCCATTCCTTCCATCATCCTCCAGAAAGTCTTGTACAAGCCTTCATAATTTCCAGGCTTTCCAACTGCAAACCCTTTAGTTGGCCTTCCCAAATACCTACTACACAGACTTCAAGTGGTACAAAATGCTGCGGCTTACTTAGTCATAGGACTCAACAGCAGATAGTCAATTTGCTTACAACTGTTGTCAACTTCACTGGCTGCCTATTGTCAAAAAAAGGCCTGTATAAAGCTTTAGGTCTTTGTCATGAAGCCACTTATTCGCCCCGGACCAAGAATTTACACGTCCTCCCTCTTTTCTTGGTATCTCCCTTCACGCAGCCTACATTCCAACACACAGTATTTGACAGTGACCTCCCAAATTTTAAAAAGACAGTATTACAGTATTATAGGGGTGGGGGGGGGGGGCTCTTTGTCTGTTATGATACCTAAAGCACAAAATAAACTGCCTTTCTCCCTCCTGGCTCAACCTAACCCAAGTAGTTTTATAAACAATTAAAGACTTACCTGTTTTCTATCACACTACAACAGTCCCCAGGTGTTGCTTAACCTGTCTGTTTCTCCATCTGTTTTTGCCCTAGTTGCAGCACCAAGACCCTTCCTTTTGCGATACCTGCACATTTAATAATGTGCCTATTCATTCCAAAAGCAGACTTCTAAAGGCTACGCACACTGTCAGCTTCTGAAGAAAGTTGCAGACTTCAGGTTAAGGCCCCCTCACCTCTGAGAGACTGGCTGTCATGCTGACACCAGTACTGGTCACACAGCAGTCCTCTGGCAAATCTACAGCATTTCCTTCCTTGTTCAAGTACTAGCAACTCAACAAACTTCAGCGGTTGGATCTCATTTTATACTAATTTTCAAGACTGGGATGTGGACCCACTGTATAAAGTTTCGAGACTGGTTTATGGTGGTTCTCTTTTAAAAGTCATTTCCTGGCGAACTCTCATCCACAGCCTTTGTGCATGGTGATGGCTCTCATTGCATGCAGCCATTATGTTGGCTCCAATTTGGAGTATCAAAAACAAGGGAAGAATGACATGTGGGATAACTGCACCTGGCTCTCATCTGCTTTACTGAAGCAGTAATCGCACTCAGACAAAAGGGCAGGCTCTGACTAGACACTTCCTTGCCTAGATTATCTGAAACTGCAGTCCCAAATCTTACCACTACCATCTAACAAATGGCAGGGTCAGGAAGAACTGATCAGCAGCCTTTAGCTAAGAAGGGCCTTCATGAATTTCTAAGGGTATCCCCGTCTTAATCCACTCCAACTTCAGTATTTGGGTGTCCACCCTCCATTTACAGGACATAAAATATAAACTTCCACTGTCTGTGGAAGCAGTTATCTACCCTCCATCTTGTGCCAAGCTAAACCAGAGATGATCCAAAACAGACCCCACTGGTCCCAGTACCCAGGCTCTCACCATACATAGTCCTGTCATCACACGTTATGCATTCACTGCACATACACAGTGTCAAAGTAAGAGTCTGGAGCTTACACTAAAGCAGGACTTTACACGAGAAAAGGAGGGAAGGGAATCAATACAGAAAAGGGTCTGGTCAGAACTAATGATTCACAAACATCTGTCAGCTACCACCACCGCTTTACATTATTAACCTAGGGCAAGGACAGTAGTACCATGTCATCTATGAGGGTACCCTTAGTGCGCCCCTCTAGGACACAGACCAGGCTCTCTGGACCTCACATTACCATGGAAAGGTCTAGGGCTCTGCATACAAGCAAGGTTAGCTTGAATGCAGGACCAAACACAAATGTGAGGATACCAGGTTCACACGCAGATGAGCATTCACGCCAGATGCGCAAAGCCTGTCTACCATGCAGGAGACATTCCCATCACAAAACAAGAGATGCACGGAAATGCTGAAAACATTTCAAACATGAAAACGGAGAGTATAAAGTCCGATCAGGGGTGTTTACACTTACAATTTTAATACATTTATCAGAATAGTCATACCAAAGACAAGGCAGAATACAACTCTGTGTGCCAAGAATGTTTATGGATTTGTTTTGACAGCATTCCAGTAACAATGGCCTAGCAAAGAGATGGGACTACGACCATGAATCACAAGCATTTCATTCTCAACAAATCTAGTGACATGAAAAGTCAGCTGTTACTGGGTAACTTTCAAGTTAAAATTCATTTAGTTGTCACAGAGGAAAGATATTTGAAAATGACTACTATCTAATAAAGCAAAATTAGGTTCATAAGAAAGCTGGCTTGGCTGCAAAAGTAAAAGTCCTGTGCTATACAGTGGTGTGGTCGTTTACAGTAAAGATATGGCATGATATGCAAATGTGAGTTGCAGCAAATGGTCAATAAAAAGCATTTGGCATATTGTAATAATGCAGACTAAGCATGCAACCATTGCTCAAAAGACCAAAAAGCCCGGAGAACAATGCCAAAAGCCCTAATACTGTAAATAATGTAAATCGCTTCAAACCTAATTTTTTGTTGTTTCTGAGAAACCATTTCCCAGTGAAATCTAGGAGTGAACACAAGAATCAGGTGATGATTTTTTTCTTTATTGCCTTTTGGCTTCACTCAAATCTGTGGAATATTAGCGAGTCAATTCAAGCCCCCATAAAAAGACAAGCATTGACTAACCCAATAAAACCAGCACACAAGTGAAAAGGCTTCATTGATTGGAGAGTGTTGTGTGACTGGGCAATTGAGTGAAAAGTGAGGAGTCAGTGATTGGAAGAATAGATGGATATGTGAATCGTCAGTACGAACGGACAGTTGGCAGCACGAAGTGACGAGTCTGATGGAGCATAACTATTAAGAATGGTTATGCTTGGTCAAATCCTGCTCATTGCTTGTAAAAAATTACTAAACGTACTTAAACATGATTTAACACTGTCTTTTTGTACACAGAGCTTAAAACTGCATCGTAAAAGCATGTAGAAGGGTTGAAAACTGAGTTTGAAGCTTGAATCATTCATGACAGAAAGAAGAAAACTAATAATGTCTGAGATTCCGGTCCAGGTTTTCACGCTGATTTTCGGTGAACGAGGAAGGCGAGGAAGACGCCGAACTGCTGCCTTGCGCCTCACCTCACCTCCCAGTTTCCAGCTCGTGGCTCGTTGTTTCCCGCTGTTCTGCTGTTCCGTGCACAGTGGGGGCCCGAGAAGTAATCATTATCTTCAAGCCTCGGGCGGCCAAGAGCGAGTTTCGGACGAATTTCGCCTCCTCCCTGCAGTGCCCTCCCGCAGTGTTCTTGGTAGCTGTGTCGGGTGTGAGCAGCGGGAGCAAATAGGAAGGTGGAAGTGTAGAAGAGGGGTGAACCCCCTCGGTGGAATGAGACCGGGTGTGACTTGCGGGTGTGGCCAGTGAGTCTACGGTGAGTTTACGGTCATCTGGGACAGTGACAGTGTGACCGCAGACAGGGGACTTCACGGGACTACACTGGTACCTAGGAAAACTTAAGAAAACGTAGGAATCCTTTCCCTTCAAGAACACCAACAGATCATAAGACCTCCTGAAGGAAGTGGTGGTATTCCATATAATTTGTTAACTGAGTGTTCTTCCCAGAGATATTTTAATTTAAGTCTTTCATTTCCTCTGTGTACTCATTGGCGACCGTTGGCTACGCTATGAGATCTGGTCGCGTTAGGGGTCAAGCGCAACTCCATGAACAGTTACAAAAAGGCGGAGAGTTGCCAGGAAAATGCTAACTTGCTCCAAAAGAATCCCCTGGAGGCAAGTGAGTCAGCCGACGAGAATGTACAGGGTAAAACTGGGTTAAACTCAAGCCCGGGGCTTGTTGTGAAGGCAGTGGGGCAAATTAGCAATCCATTCTCTGTTGGAGGTGGAGGGGGGACCACCTCCTTTCAGCCAAGTATTAAGGATTTCTTTATAAATAAAGGTGTCGTTCAAAATGAATGTAATGGTGATGTCATCATGCCCTCCGTGTCAGAAATTTTGATTAAAGATCCAGCTGTATTTGAGGACTCTACCCTCTTCAGGGAGGAGTTGAGAGATAGTGGAAACCAATTGTTTGGCCCTACACAATCAACACAACCAGTACAATCAAATCAGGATACATCTGCTGCGAAAAAATCATCGTATAAAATGGTAGTTAATGCACAAGTCCATGCTGTCCCAATAAAGGATCATATAAAGGTGGGGTCACAGCTTGGTGTAAAAGTTGAACAACAGTCAGTGAATACTTTTTTGGACTTATCAAGCTGTACTATGCTCTTGAATGATAGCGATGCCTCTGTTATCTGTATTGGAGATGTGCAGGTTAACAAAGTGTCCCAAGTCCTTTTGATACCCGAGATGCCTGTACTTGGGGTTGACAAGGAAAGTGGGAACCTAGGAACGTCTATTTTTGAGATAACAAATGACAAGAATATATTAGGCATATTTGGTCCAGGGATATGTGGTGATGATCAGGTTCTAGATGATCATGCAATTTTAACTCCTGTAAAAAATGAAATTATAAACAATCATCAGGGTCCTCAGACTCAAGGGCAAGTTGATATTTCACTGAATCTTGCTGATCCCATTCTAGGTCAGCCTGATGATTCAGTGAACCCTGCTGATCTTTCATTCCTGGACAAATATGATGTTTTACCCAATATTGCTGCACATACTTTAATAAATAAAAGTGCAGATGATATTGGTGTATGGAAAAGTTTGTTAAATACAATGAATGTTATAACAAGCACACTTGACTACCATTCGAATAAACTTGAAATCCAGGTGGATCTTTTAAATACCTTAGCACTCTATGTGGCCGGTATTGACTCAAAACTACAATCACTGACAGGATTGGTGGTTAAGGCCCAGACTGAGGTTAATGATCAATTGATAAGATGCACATGTTCTCACATTTTGGATAAAATGTCTGACCTCCCAGAAATTGTAGGTTCCCTTGTGAAAGAAGTTAAAAAAATTGCAGGGAATCCTGTTTTGGATAGAAATTTGGTTTGTAATAAGAAAGAGGGTGATAATGAATGTTGTGAAAACAAGAAGCATCAAGAAGTTGCGGCAAAGGTGGGTTGTGATAACTCTGGATTTTTAAAGGATGTAGACGGGGAGGCTAAGGTTAGTCTGTGTGCAGACCTACATTTAGAAGATAGTCATGTCTTGCACGGAACCAAGAATGGGAAATCATTGAGTATTGCTAAACCCTCGTGCTCAAGTTCTGGAGATAGTCGAAGTGATTGCCCCGTTATCCAAACGCTCAAGGAAAAGGTTGCGGAAAGTGCGGAATAAGGCCAGGAGGTCAGCTGCCTTAGTAGCTAAAGCAGCAAAACCCAAAGATTATTACCCTATATTCAAACCAGTTGTTAAGAAATGTTTATCTCCGGTGGGTGTAGAAGCAGGGGGGGATTCTTCTATAATATTGCCGCTACCTTTGAGGGATAATGATCAGGGATCTGTAAATAGTAGTAATAATGATGTTCTTAAACCAAATGGCTTAATAAAATCGGATCTGGAAGTTATTAGTAATGAAGGGGTGATTTGGTTGGAAAATATACCCCAGGGGCTAGGATTTTTGCCTAAAGAACAAGTTGTCGATACCCAGAAGCGGTTAAATACTGTAGAAATGCTAGAATCTAGCAATGCCCAGACTCCATCTTCATTAAATATATCTACCAATGCCCAGAGCCTATTTCCATTAAAAATATCTTCTGAATCTACTTTGCCAAAAGATAGTAACTCAGGTATATTAAGCTCCTTGTGTGGCAGACAGGATTATAGTTGCAGTAATGATGGGGTGCCTAGGTTGGACAATAAACCGCCGGGGCTATGATTTTTGCCCAAAGAATAAGTTGTCAATACCCTGAAGCGGTTAAATGCTGTGGAAATGTTAGATTCTACTAATGCCCAGAGTCTATCTCCATTAAATATATCTTCTAAATCAATTCTATCTAAAAATAGTAACTTAGGTATATCAGGCTTCCTGTGTGGCAGACAAGAGTATAGCGGTGGAAATGGGGACACCAAACTAGTAATGCATCCCCTGTATGAATCCCAGGGGTTTTATGATAGCCTCAATCGGGGTTTAATCTTGAAAATTATCTCTACTATTCCGGAATTAGCGTTTATTAAATCCATTGATTTGTTGTCAGTACAGTTTAAACATGTGCAACCCAACACTCTTCGAGAGTCTACTATTACAACTTGGTCCTCAAATGATATTGTTACTAAGATTTTAGGATCAAGTTTGTATTTCATGGAATGTGGAATTAAGGTTGAAGTCTGGGCTAGTGTACAATATCCCCCGATTTTGAAGGTGTTGGCCCTTAAGGCGGATAAAGGTTGCAAAACAGTCGTAAACGAGAAGCCAAAACCTGTACTCAGAGGAGCAGCGGGTCCATTAAATAATCAATCTTGCAGTTCTGGTTTGTTGATCACCAATTCCCAAGCAGGTGGTCGGCTCTGTGAGTGGCTACCCAAAAATAATGTGCGAATGGAGGACTGGTCTTGGCTGCCAGCATCATTGGCAAAGGTGACCCGTGTAGATAGTAATTGAATAACCGGCTCTCCGGATGTTACTGTAAATGAAATAAGTTTATGCTCCTGGAATGTCCACGGATTAAACCATTTATTGTCTGACCCAGATACGATATTATTCTTAAATTTATTTTCATTTTTATTATTCCAAGAAACGTGGTGCGAACAAATGACCCCTTTGTCTGGATTTAATGAATATAGTATTCCGGCAGTAAAAACTAAAAAATTTGGACGGGCAAAATGTGGATTGGCGTGTTATATTGCGGCCGACTTAAATCTAGCAGTGGATGTGGTAGATTTCAACCTGGGTTGGCTACAATGCCTTGTGGTAGATACCACTGATTTAAGTATAATTATTCTTAATGTGTATTTGAGTGCCAGTAAAAATAAGTCTGCACAGATTTATATCCTGCGGGATGTACTGAGCACATTAATAGTTCAATACCCAGATGCTGGTTTAATAGTATCAGGTGATTTTAATTTGCAACTAAGTCGGTTCTCAGATTTTAATTGTAAGTTTGGAGGTCTGGCAAAAGAATGCTGTGACATTATGTCTGAGGCTGGAGTTAGCCAGTTAAAAGAAAAATCCAGGTTCACTCCCACGTTTAAGAATTCCAAACAATGTTCAATCATTGATTATACATATATTTCAGACAATTTGAGATCAAATATGTATGACTATAAGGTAATCTGTAGGCCAGAAAGTGATCATAATCCCCAGGTTGTAAAATTTAATTTTCCTGTTAAGAGTCACTCTAAATCTAATGATCTTCCCAATGTGGCATGCTCTGCATATAACCTGAGGAGGCTGGTATGGCATTTAGCTAAAGAGGAGGAGATTATGCAAACAGCTGAGGTATTGATTAAGGAATGTGACCTGGGTGTTCAAGACGATATGAATATGATCAACAAATGGGACTATATTACAACGTCCCTTGTGGGGAAATTTGCAGCCAGCAAGATCAGAAAAATTAATACCCATTTGAATCCACAAAAATTATGGTTCCCCCCCAAATTACAAAAGTTAAAGAAATCACTTAACAAAGCAGTTAGGGTTGTGTACGCTCATAGATTTTGCCAGACCTATTCAGTGTATAAAGAAAATCTGAAGGAACTTAAGAAGTCCTATAAACAAGAAGTCTGGAAAACCAAACTTAAACATCAAACTGGGCTATGGAATAGTTTATTATCCGCCTCAAAGCAAAACAATGCAAACAAATGTTGGTCAATTATTAATAAGCTCGAAAGGGGAGGCTTTAGGGCTTTTTCTGTAAATATAACTATTTTGTTGGGTCACGTTTATAACCAATTTGTATGGCGCATCGGTCCAGATGGAAAATCAACCGGATGTATTGGTTGGATGTGTTGAAAATATTATTTTACCAATCAATGTAGGGAATGGTGAGTGTCTGGAGTTGAATTCTATAGATCTTATTGACTCCAGTCCTGATCCAAATTTTGACTTGGGAATTCTGAGTTGTAATCAGATATTGACCCTGTTAAGAGGGCTTCGAGCAAATGGTGCCCCTGGACCTAATGGGCTACTTAATGCCATGTTTCGTGTTAATAGTGACATGTGGGCAGGTATTTTGCATAATCTATTTAGGGAAGTATTGACATTGGGGATTGTCCCAGAATCATGGCAAGGCAGCATACTGCAACCCATTTATAAAAGCGGCCCGGTGGCTAATCCCGCTAACTATCGATTAATTTCACTTACTGATGTCGATGCAAAGGTGTCCGCTTCTACTCTTTTAATAGAATTGGAAGATTGGGCTACGCAGGAGGGCATTATTCCCTTTAATCAGACTGGTTTCCGGAAAGGACAATCCACCATCACAAACCTGTTGGCTTTAACCCTACTTGCGGAGAGGGCTGCCTTAAATAAACAAAATTTATATATTGCTTTTATTGATCTTAAGGCAGCCTTCGACTCTGTGCCACGAAATTTGTTATGGAAAAAACTGTTAGATCGTGGCATTTCAAGTAAATTGTTGAAGGCTATCATTCTTTTGTATACAGATACTTGGGTCCAAGTTAAATTGGGCGATGGCAACTTGTTATCAAGGAAGATTAGGACATATAATGGCCTAAAGCAGGGTTGTGTTCTTGCCCCCTGTCTATTTAATCTATTCTTATCTGATCTTTCCCTGCATTTGGAGGTTGTTAATGGGCATGTCCCTAGGATGGGGGGTGCAAATTAGTTACCTCCAGTATGCCGATGATACTATACTCGTGAGTCATACTCCTATCGGCCTACAAAGACTTATTACCGCCTTTGAGGACTATACTCAACAGAATGGCCTTGAACTGAATGTCAAAAAAACCAAAGTGATGAAAATTGGTGTAGTTAAACAGAAGTTTACTTTCTGGAAGGACAGAACAGGTATAATTGATGTTGTTAAGACGTATAGATACTTAGGGGTGGTGTTTGATAACCGTGTGTCTTTTAAATTTCATCTTAAGGATCTAAGGGCTAAGGCTGTGACCTTAATCCATGCTTTTAAATGTTTAAAAGAATCATTGAACTGTCAATTATATGATTTTATTTTCAAAGTAATCAAAGCCAAATTACAACCAACCCTCATATACGGTTCTCCTATTACTAGAGGTAAAGATGTGAAGGTTCTTGACCTATTGGTCGTTAAGGTCTTCAAAGCAATTTTTGGGATTGCCAAATCAGTGTGTCAGGCAGGAATAAGATTGGAGTTTGGTCTCCAGAGACAGAGCCTGGTATCAAAAGGAGCTTTTATTAAATGTATGGTTGCATTGTCAACTTCAGCACCCGCATCCCTAGGGGCTATTTGTTGGCAAGAAATAGACAAGTCTGTTTACGCAGCTAAATGGAGATCTTACATTTTAACTTCCATAAGAGACATCGGCCTGCAAATTGAACTGCAAGATCTGAAAATGCCCAATTACAAGTTAGTTTTAAAAAGCATATTAAAGCTGAATCGCTTAGATTGGATAAAAATGCACTAGCTGAGAAAAATTATGCATGGTATGTGATTAATACATACCAATCCCTGCGTATTCAGCCGTATCTGAATGTCTTCTTTTCAGCGAAGATTAAAAATAAGTTTTTAAGGTTACGCATGGGATTAAACCCAACAAAGGAGGGCACGCAATCCTGGATCATGCAGTGGTCGGATTCTAACTGTAGACTTTGTGGTTGGCCACAGGAAACACTAATCCACATAGTGTGTGTATGCCCCAATTTGATTAATCTCCGACGTACAGTTTTGAGACCATTTTTTCAGGTGAGCGGGGTGAGATCTGCTCGTCAGGCTTTAATCATGTCACTATCAGGTGAATCGATCCCATTACTATGTCAACTGGTAAAAAAATTTATCGGCAGCTGAAAAATGTCTGATATAATAAGGTAGTTCTCTACTATTTGTATAGCTGCCGGCTAATAGTGCTATGCGGTCCATACTTTTATCATTTTAATATTATGTTGTGAGGGTGACAATCTGAAATGTAACGATGGAAGTGTCACCATACAGTAAATTGATGCATTTTAATCTTGTTTTATATGACGGTTGTTGCTATAATTGCACATTAGACTTTTTAGTAAATTGATGCACTTTTATTGTTTTGATATGATGTTGTTGCAATAATTGCACATTAGCACTTTGAAATGTAATTTGTGCACTAAATGTATAATAGAACTGTCTCAGTTAGTTTTGCACTTTATTATTAACACTTAGTAATACAATATGTATTATGTTTTGCAGTAGAAATCAATGGTTATTTAGTAGTTATTTTCCGCTATGCACAAGGAAATATTATGCTGCGCATACCGATATTTTAAAATTTAAAATGTGCAATATGACTATGTAATTAATGATGTTGGGAGGCTAGATCTGAGTTTACTGATAAGTTTTTAACTTGTACATATGGGACAGTTTTTATGTGAAGGGAAGATGTTTTGTCTGTAATGAATTTTTTTATGATTAATCTGGTTTTAAGATTGAGATGTGAAGATGTTGTGATTGCAATGACTTAATTAATCAAGCAATAAAGATGTTTACATGTGAACTAATAATGTGTTATGAGAATAATAAAAATAAATAAATACAGTTTGTGCTTTAAGTGAGTAATGATAAAAAAAGAAATGCATTAATGAAAAGTTTTGTGCTAAAACATTTTATCTTTAGCACGTAAAAGCTGAAAGCAGCAGAATGTTGTTTGCTTTATTATTGAAACAGGAGAGTAATTAGACAAATGTTTATAAGAGCATTTCTTTTATATGTGTTTATATTTCCCTTAAAATGCCATAAAAGGGTATGCTTTTCTTTAAAGAAAATAGAGACTTGTGTGGTTTTCGGTATAGGCCTCAAATTTCATTTCGACTTTCTATTGCAGACCTTAGTAATGTAGTTTGTCCTTCATTATTTCTTTTTTATATTAGAAAAGCTGACTTGATTACTTTAGCAGTGAATGTTATCACGGAAGTTTTCTTTCTTTGAGTTGAAATGTCCATTTGTTGTGCATAAAATGACAAACTGTTGCAAACCGAATCAGAAATGAGCGTCTGCTCGGGATAAGTTGCAAGTGTGTTTCCTAGTTCCGAGGTGAAATATTTTCCATATTCTTAGAGGACAAAATACAAAGGATTACGTAAGGGTTCCGGATGATTTGGACTGAAGAATGATCATTCTACGATCAAACCATGAGAACATGGCCAATAGAAATCGTGCAAACTGAGCGAGTGATACATTGAGGGCAGGAACTAAGGACATTTTGAGGTATAATTGCCCCGTGGGAAGAGGACGTGTGCCGGCTACTTTCTGCAATTCTTGGGCGCGATACGCTGTCAGTCTGAACTTTTCTGATTTCCCTCCTGTACTTCATCGGCTGGTGAAGTTGAGCAGGCTAAACCTTTCGGCTGAAGGGTTGACTACTCAGGCTATTGCACACTGTGCTCTAGTCTATTTTGCGTCTCAGTCTCGATAAATCTACAACAGAATCTTGGTTCGTATGATTCCTGAAATTGCATAATGTATTTGCAATGTGTGTTCTTTCTTTCTCACTTTCTCTTTACCCTCTCGCCAGGCATTTGATCTGTGATATATTTTGCTTAACTGTTATTGAACTGTGATTTACCTGTATACATTTGAATAATCAAGTATTAAATAATTCTAATTGTATTTTTGCATTCTGACCATTTCAACTTCTAAAATTTAGATAAAAGTACCTTGATAAGTATTCCGAGTTTGTCTTTCTTTACTGATATTATTGACAGTATAAGGTTATTGATTATCGTTGTTAGATAGGAACTTCTTCATTACAGGTCCTCATGAGGGAGTGGCAGCAGTCTCTAAATTATATGAGTCCCTATTTAGCTCTTACCAAGATGTATCGGAGGACCTCATGGTTTGTAGGTGGTTGTTGAGTTTCTATGGGCCAAACTCTATGATATTGTGAAATGTTTTCTGATTTATTTGTGTTACGTTGCAATGAGTAATCTTAGGTTTATGTTCGCAAAATTTACACCGCTTCTGCTGGATCAAGTTCAGGGATGGATAAGTTAGTGATTAAATGGTTAATCTGAAGGGTTTGCACGTGAATGTATGGAACTGTTTAAAATTATTACAAAGTCCGGGTGTGTAGCTTCCCATCAAGGGAATAAGATGAAAGGGGAATATGTTCACAGGGCACTGCTTATAGCTGCAACTCCACTCCCATACATTCACCTTGCCTTGCGGAATTCAGCTGCTGTCCGTAAAAGGTGGAGGCTCTTGGCCACTGCTGTCCACATGCTGCACCCTAGCAGACAGAAGAGCGCCACCATGGTCAAGTCCAGGCAATGACCTAATTTTGGAGCAGTGCTGCTGTGGAGAGATGGAGAAGGTCTTCACGGTAGCATAGTATCTGCACTAAATCAGATTTGGTAGCTTGTCCCAGGGCAGTACTACATGCTCACTCCACCACCAACACCATGCCAGCACTAGTTGTGAGCACCGCCAGCAGCCCTGCGCAGCCCTTTCTACCATGCTGGCTGCTGCCCCAGCAGCTGGACCGTTATGGCACAGACCTTATTACATGACATGTGGAAGACTTGCAAGCTGAAGAGGACAGGGAAGGCCCTGGCCTGTTCCCAGGTTGCACGTGTACTAGCACTGCCACAGAGATACTTGTATTCAATCTCTCCGATGTCTGGCACAGACTGGGGATGCAGCCAATCTCTAAACGTTAAGTTATAATGAAAGAAGTCAGCCCCACTCTCGTAATAAGAAAGAGAGGGAAACGGCATTCTCGATTGTCTTTAAAAGGCCTAAATTTGGACAATTAAAATATACCTCCAGCTAGCAGTTTGTTTAAAGTGCACAGGGTACTGCAGACTTTTACATTCAAAATGCACAGCAAGGCTAATTTTGAGCTGGTATATACTTTGAATGCAGCTTTACTTGGCTTTCATACATCGGAGTACTGTACAAAGGAGGGCAAAACAGTTAGGGTACTAAAAAAACGGAAAGGTCGAAAGATATCTACAGTTCACATAGTATTATGACATAGTTTACATAGTATTATGACAAAAGGATGAACTGGAGTGCTTTCTACATCAGAGTTCCAACTTTGAAAATTCATGAGGACACACGGGCGTAGGTTAAGGAATCGTTTATTAGTCTGGAGTACTGGTGGCAGACTTGTTGGGGAGTGTCAGCCACAGGTATGTGGTAAAAAGTCAAAAGGAGTGTGAGGATAGGATAGCCAAGTGGCTATGTTAACCGGTCAGAGTTATTGGGGCCTAATTAAGGAAAATCTAAGACTTTGTTACTGTGAACCATAAGCTTTACGCTGAACAGTGGGCAGCAAATGTAACTATTCTCTGCACTAGAACGAGAGGTTAATAGATCAAACATGTACCTAGTTCACCCGATTGTACTAGCCTGATAGCAAAATAGGCAGAAATACACCACAACCCATCAAACCAGACTATAAAGAACCATAGGTACTCATTCTTCTCTACACTGAGCAGTACCTCCCACTTATAATGATGACCTACTGAGTTCCTCCTCCTACTTGTAGCAGTACTGTTTACAAGACAAACTCAGACCTTCCACACAGAGTTTTTACTAATACGGTGTGTGCTCTCACAGAATAAAGGTCGGTATACTCAAAACCTGCGAGGAGATCTTCCTTCTTCAAATCTGGGCAATTAACTGAAACAATGATTTTTATATAATCTTGAAAAATAGATAACTAACATGAAAATAATGTGTTTATTGTTCTGTTCTACATGACAGACTGGATAAGATAATGATTGCACTACCTCCCTATACAAATTATTTTCAATAGCCCAACTTGATTGGGTTTTGGTGTGAAGATTCATTTCTTGCTAACCCCGCATGAGAAAAAAGAAAATAGAACTGTATGTGTGACAACATACTGCCTCAACTATTAATTTATTACTACATGTATAAAAACTCTTTGGTGCGTATTACTAGCAAGGGACCTGTAATTGGAGCTAGCCGTATTTGCATTCATAAAAGGTAAAAACCACAAAAAACATTATTTATTACATGTGGCACTCCTGGCCAAAAATAATCCAAAACATCTTGATATTGGGGTTTTACACCTCTTAAAGGCTACTTTATGTGTGCACAATGCGATGTTGGACACCTGAAAATTGAAACCAAAGACTTTTTTTGCTCTAGAACACATGTTCTCTAGAGGCAATTTTCCAATCATGACACTAGTGATGTGATCTACAGCATTTTTTGCCCATGTGGCCTTCTCTACGTATCAAAAATTTGCGTGTGGATCTGCCAACATTGGAGCAGGCTCCCCAATGCACCTGTAATTGCCACTTTCAGGAAAAGAAGCATACACAGGAAGATCCGAGACGACAGATGACTGAAACTATCTCCATTCCAACATGAGGGAGCGATATCACAAGATTATTGCATGAAGCGGATCTGAAATGGATTTTGTTCTCCAAAACAGAATACAGGGTTCAATAATACGGAGGATTGCGGAAGCTCATGTGGCACCTGTTCCGTCAGTGGCCCACTAAAACTTGAAAAAACCTTCATTACACAAAGTCAAAACCCTTTGCTTTGCCAGTACTTGTTTAACATTTATCTTTTCTAAATGATAAAGTTAACCCATTCCTTCGCAGTTCAGTATTTAAGGTCTCACTTGCTTTTAATAAAGATAAAGTCCAATTCTTCATATACTTTCTAGCAACTCCTAAGAAAGTAAACTGCGTTGATGGATCCCAGTTTATGTTTCGTGTTTTGCTCCTACTGTTCATCCCTAGATCTTCACCTGCAAACTGGAGGATGTGGAGCGACGGAAGGCATGAGAAGTATTGAACAAAGCAATAGGTAACTTGACTGCAGCTATGTGTCTAATATGAAGACAGCTATGTTTTGTAAACACTGAGGCTGTCTAAGCACTTTTTTGGTACACAAGTCAGGAGGTCGTCTTACAAGGATTCCAGTTTTACCTCACTTTGCAGCCATCACAGATGTTATCTGTTAGACCTGGTACCATTGGCGTGGGTCTCCCTTCCATTTTTTTGTGCTATGCCTTCTCTGTTACGGACCTGTTTTTGCTGGATTAGATGCTTTGGGCACTTTGCCACTGCTGATCAGTGCCAAAGTGCAAGTGCTCCCTATGATAAATTGATGTATGGATTAGTGACTCCATGTTTGGCCTATTTGATTCACTGTCAGACCCTAGTACAGTGCACTGGTTGTGCCCAGGGCCTGTGAGTCAAATGCTGCTGGTGGGCTTGCAGCACTGGTTGTGCCACCCACAGGAGCAGCTTGTAAAGTGTGTCTCAGGCCTGCCACTGCAGAGCCTGTGTGCAGTCTGGTACTGCCATGTCGACTTGGTAAGTGCACCCACTTACCAGTCCCCAAACCTTCACTTTTCTGCATGTTAGTCACCCCTAAGGTAGGCCTGCGGGCAGGATGCATTGTATGTAAGAGGTAGGACATGCCCTGGTGTGTGTGTGGCATGTCCCGATAGTGAATTACAGCCAATTTCGTTTTTCACTATTGCAAGGCTACCTGTCCCCATAGGCCAGAATGGGCAGTTTGATTATAACATCTTATAATCCTAACTGACCCAGGGAACATGGTAGAAAAACGAATTTAGTATGCTTGATAAAATACATCTTTTAGTGAAGTTGGTTTTAACATTCTGTGTTTGAAAATACCACTTTTAGAAAGTAGCTATTTTCTTGCCTAACCATCCAGCCTGCCTCTGCTAGCTTGTGTATTGTATGTCTGGGTTTGTGAGTGACAGGGGCTGGGGGACTCCAGGAGACAGGGTGAGTCAGCACAGGGCTGAATAGACCTCTCTGCATGTAGAGTGGTGGGAGGAGTAGCACCTGGGCCTGAATAGGGCTGTGCCTGCCTTCCACAATGCTGGCTCCACCTCCTGTGGTGCGTCTGATGTCCCTGACCCCCATTGACAAAGGAAGAAGGTGTGCACTGGCAGAATGCACCCAGAACTGGTTTGGACTAGGTACAGGACCCTCAGCCTTCAGAGGACAAAGGATTTATGGGTATAAATACTGGGGCCCAGACCCCAAGACTTTAGATCACTTCTGGAACAAACAAGACGAACCTTTGCTGAGGAGAGGAACCAGCGAAGCTGAAGGAGGAGACTATCCCTATGCTGTGTGCTGTTTGAGGGATTGGCCTGCAGTGGTTGCCTCATTGCCAGAGAAAGGAACTTTGTGCTACTTTCATCATCTTGCAGAACATCTCCAAGGGCTTGAAGATTGAGCTTGCCTCCTGCTGAAGTCTCAGGGACACAAGACTTCACCAACCAGCTCCCCTGAATTCCCTTGCTGGGAATTTGAAGTGCCTGCTGTTGTGTTGGGCCTTCTGAGAGACTGCGTGTCGCTGGGAGCTGGAAGCGAGACTCACGAAGAAGCGTGTCGCCACCGCAGCAGTTGTCGTCGCATCGCCGAGAAAGCGTGCTGCCGCTGTCGCCATCGCATCACCGAAGCGCCTCGCATCACCGGAGAAGAGTGTCGCCGTCGCAGCAGACGCTGTTGCATCACCGGAGAAGCTTGTCGCAGGGCCTGTCGCGGCTCAGAAGATTCACTGAGTCGCCGCACGGCCGTCGGGCGTGCACGCATCGCCCCTTTGTTGTCGCATCGAGATGAAGACGCCATTTTGTTTCATTGCACCGGGTCGTCATCGCATCGCGGCGCTGCGGGTCGCATCGCCACAGAAGCCCAGTAAGAAACCGACGCATCACCTCCCCACGCGGTGAAGAACCGACGCATCACCTCCTCTCCGGTAAGGAACCGACGCATCACCGTCCCCTACGCAGCAGTAGGGAACCGACGCATCACCTCCCCCGGAGCAGGGAACCGACGCATCACCGTTCTTGCGTGTAAGGAACCGACGCATCACCTTCCCTGCAACTCTTTTGTTTGTATCGCGTTACACACCCAAAGGTACATTGAACCTTGAGTGTCGCATTTACCATCTTTATTGAACTGAACTATTTTCTACCATTCACAGTCATATTTTTCATAGTGTATTGTGGATTTTTGTCATTTTGGGTCTTGCGTTAAGTCTATATAAAAATACTTATTTTTATAATACAACCTGTGTGGTGTCCATCTGTAGTGTTGTCACTGTATTACTGTATGTGTTCACAAATGCTTTACACACTGCCTCCGAGATAAGCCTGCCTGCTCGTGCCAAGCTACCAAGGGGGTGAGCAGGGGTTATTTTAGTAGTGTATCCCCCTTACCCTGACTAGAAGCAAGGGTCCCTATTTGGACAAAGGTACCTACCTCTGCCAACTAGAGACCCCCAGTTCTAACATTATCCAAATCAATCAGGGATTTTTAAAGCGCGGCTACTCACCCGTGGGGGCTTGCTGAACCATCCGGGTGTGGAGGGTCAGTCGAAGAGCCAGGTCTTAAGGTCTTTACTGAACTGGGTCAACGACACCGATTGCCTGAGGTGGAGGGGCAGGGTGTTCCAGGTCTTGCGAGGTAGGAGAAGGATCTTCCTCCGGTTCTGGTCTTGTGTATCTGTGGGACGGAGGCCAGGGCGAGTTGGGCAGAGCGGAGTTGTCTGGTGGGTGTCTGGAAAGCGAGGCGATGGTCCAGGTATTCTGGCCCTGCGTCGTGGAGGTGCCTTGTAGGCTTGTGTGAGGAGCTTGAAGGGGATCCTCTTGTTGATTGGGAGCCAGTGGAGTTGTGGGAGGTGTTGTGTCATGTGGCTGCAGCGGGGGATGTCGAGGACCATTCTGGCTGAGGCGTTTTGGACGTTCTGTAGTTTCCTGAGCTGCTTCTGGGTGACGCCAGCGTAGAGTGCGTTGCCGTAGTCCAGTCTACTGGTGATGTGTGTGGGTGACCATCTTTCTGGATTCTGTGGGGAGCCATCTGAATGTTTTTCGAAGCAGGCAGAGTGTGTGGAAGCAGGATGAGGATACAGTGTTGATTTGGCGTCATTGAGAGCCAATATAATGCCACGGTTGCGTGTGTGGTCCATAGGGGTGGGAGGGGTTCCTAGTGCAGCGGGCAACCAGGAGTCATCCAAGGCTGAGGGGTAGGTCCCAGGATGAGTACAGGGCTCGAAAAATCCACTCTCCACTCACATTGAGGAGCAAGATTAAATCAGGACGAGCTATTTTTAGGACTACTCGCCCTTTCTGGCGAGCTAAAATCCTCTAACTTCTGTGGAAGACAAACTGACTTTTGACCTCGGTCTCTGAAAGTGGAGCAAATGTCCTGCACGGATCCTGTATGGTGCACAGACGAGGCAGCAGACTGAAAGGGAGACGAAGTCAGGGCCAAACAAAGTCCAGAGTGCCCAGACGGTAGAAGTGCAGTGGTTTCAGCTCTGAATCTTGTCCACGACGAATCTAGGGACCTACATTCAGTTAAGCCCTTAAGTACCCTAAGGAGAGGGTTGGGAAGATTCAGGGGACCCTCCCAGGGGAGAGTCTGGACAGGAGGGAGGTTACTCCCATGTCCTTTGTCCAGTTCCGCGCCAGAGCAGGAGCCAACGGCTCCCAGGACTGGTTTGAACTGGACTATGCACAGGGGACACCAAATGTGCCCCTCTTGCAGACTTTCAGGCGCTGGCAAGTGCACCCACCTAGCCCTAATACACTAAATCCAGTCTGGGAGGTGGTCACACCTCCCTGTGACAGGATGCCTATTGTTCTGCCTTCTCCTGCTCAAGCTTGGATCAGCAGCAGGAGGGCAGAAATATGTCTCTGGTCGGCAGCAACCATTTTGTGCTGTCCGGGACTAAAAGGCTTGTACCGGGAACACCGAGAGCCTAATGGAGGGCTCTTCCAGTGCTTGGAATCATACCTCCCACACCGTTTACGGCGTGGGTGTACGATTCCAACATGTTTGATACCAAACATGATAGGATTCGTTGCAGCCGTTTTCGAGATGGTCATCGTGCTGTCATGCGATACCCCTCTATATAGTACATGGCTGCTTCACTGACAACCCAGGAGAATGGAATCCGTAGGCTGCAGGGGTGTCCTGCTCATGCAGGGGCACCCTCTCACTTAGAACCAAGCACCCTGCCCTCAGGATTATAAAGGCCTGCTAGAGGGGTGACTTTTAGGTTTTAGGTGCAGTGACCCATAGATATAGTAAACCTAAATCTTTAGTAAGTGGTGCATGCACCAACTTACACAGGCTGCAACGGCAGGCCTGTAGTTGCATTTTGAATGGTCTCTCATGGGTGGCATAATACATGCTGCAGCCCATGGGAGACCTCTGGGGTACCTATGCCCTGGGTACATGGGTACCATATACTAGGGACTGACAAGGGTACCCCAGTATCCAATCTGGGATGTACTCAAGTACTGAACACAACAATTTAGGGAGAAAGCAGATAGACTGGGGTCCTGATTAGCAGGATCCCAGTCAGACTAGTCAAAAACAGTATCACATCAAGCAAAAAAGTGGGGGTAACCATAAGAAGCAGATCCTACTTTCCTACACCGCTCTTGAGCTCTACGTACTTTATTTTGTGGCATGCGTCTTCCTCTATGTCCTTAGCTTGGTCAACCATTTCACTCACTCTAAATACCCCAAAGAACACCAATGCAAAGGCTGCTGTGAATAGTGTAGCCTCAAGTTCTGAGGCGGTTTTCTTTTCAACTGCTGTTATTAACAGCCCCAATTTCTCAAACTCAATCGGGAGCTGCTCATCTTCCTTCACTCTTTCCATATGGCACAATCTCATAGCTGTTTTAGGTCGAAGTCTACCAGATAGCACAGATGTCTGGTTTGCTGAAGAGATCTTGGGGACATTCAGAAAGCTTCCCTGGAAAATGCATTCCGCCCACTGCTTACCATTAGCTTTGTGGTTTGTAACTCACATTTCCTTACTTTCTATCTGCTGGCTCTATTTGTTTTAGCCTGTCCAGCTTGAGTTTGTCCCTTCCATTGCCAGACCTTGTTTACTGTATCCTTCCGAGATCTCACTTTCTGTAAACAGGCCTTTAAATCTTGTTCTTATCTAGTCACATTTGCTGTGCATTTGAACGCAAATATCAAATACCAGGCACCATCTTCCGAGGGAGCTTGGTGTTTACTTTTTTCTGTGACTTCAAAGTGAGAATGTTTATATGAAAGCAAGAGGAATGCAGATTACTCTCCTCATGGAGCCCACTCTTGCCCCTCCTATGATCCAGTTTACAAGGCTGTAACATAACCCTAAAAAACAGGCCTGCAGGGAGGAAGTTCAAGCACATTCTGTGGCAACAAATATTCATTTGGAGGTTCTTCTACCAATGCACTGTTGGCTTTTGTTCAATGTGACCCTCTAGTGAATGCCTAATGATCTTTCTGTTTACAGTCAGCGTCAGACTACCAAACCCTTTTAATAACATGAATTGGCAAGCCAAAAGGTGTAGCCTACACAACTACACTTAATGAGCAATAGCCACAGTATGCAGCATGTACAGTAGCACTATGCCATAAAAACCTAGACAACACAGATTACTGCTTTCCAGAAAACTACAAACAGGAGCCCAGAAACCAACTACGTTATTTACACTACAGCCTTAAACATCTTGCCTATGTCAAAACATAGCTTTTATACTATTTGGCAGATGTGTGTTGTCAACAATGAAATATGTGAACATGTTCCACTGAAAACAACAGCCTACCGCCACGGCTGGCTTTAGCACTGAGGGTGTCTGTTGCAACACTACACCACTTCACTCTATGCCCCTCTACTCTACACCACTCTACTCTATTCCAGTGCACTCTACCCCACTTTACTATGCACCACTGCACTATACACCAGTCCAGTCTAGGCCATTCCACTCTACCCCACTTCACTCTACGCCACTCCACTCTTTGCCTCTACTCTGCAACACTGCACTCTACGCCACTACTCTATGCTACTGCACTCTATCCTGCACCACTCTACTCTACGTCACTTCACTCTATTCTGAAACAATCTACTCTATACCACTGCACTCTATGCCACTCTATTCCGCAGCAATGCCCCCGCTCCACTCTACTCTGAACTGCACTTCACGCCAATGCACTCAACACCACTTTACTCAAAACCAATACACTCTACGCCACTATACTCTATTCTGCAACACTCTACGCCACTGCACGCTATGCCGCTCTATTCTACTCTGCCCACTCCACACCATTGCACTCTTTGTCACTGCACTCTGCACCACTCTGTTGTTCTCTGCACTACTGTACTCTAAACCACTAAACTATACGGCACTATTCTGCACTCTATGCCACTACACTCTGCAACAACTATGCCACTCTAATCTGTTCCACTCCATACCACTCTACCCTGGACCACTCAGCTCTACGCCACTACACTCTACGTCCCTCTACTCTGCACCACTGTACTTTGCGCCATTTCACTCTATGCCACGCTACGACACTCCATGACCCTAAACTCCATGATATTCCACTTCATGATGCTCTATTGCATTAAACTCTACTCTACTTTATGACACTCTACTTTATGACACTCTACAACACTATTCCACTCTACGACACTCTATGCAACTCCCTCTAAGCCACCTTACTCCACTCCCTTATACAGCACACTACTCCACTCATCCTTCAGCTTCATCGCCAGCCTTAGGTATTTTGCCCGATGATATGGCTGTTGCAAGTTCAGCAGCTGTTGCCTTGGCTCTTGATGTTCCGGCAGTGGGTGGAACACCTCAGCCTGTTGATCCTCCGTGGTTTCAGTTGCCACTGATGTTCGTACCCAGTCACCTCTAGTGATGCCAGGTAAGGTGCCCACAACTGCCCCTTAAGTCCCCCTTTGGCCCCTCTCATCAGTTACTTTGCTTTCACGCCACATGCCCTCGTTGCCTAGCGCCCAGTGTGCATTTTTCAAAAAAGAAACTGCACCTCTTCCTCCTTCTGGTGCTCTGCTGATCTTGGGATCATTTTGTGCCTTTTTTTCCTTTTAGTGCTCTGCTGCCCTTTGGACGCTAGGAGGATGGACAGTGTTGCTCTGCTGGGTGACCCTCCCTCAACTCCATTTTGGAAGCTTTGATATTGTGGCCTCTGCTGTGTTACCCTCCGGCCTCTTGATGTCCGCTTTGTGGGCAGGCCTCCATTGAAAGCAGCATTTTCCATTAAAGCCGTTCTATTTTCTGCTCTAGTGGTTTGGGTAAGTTGTAAAAGGGAGGCATGATGGAGTCTGTCTTGACTATGATGTGAGATTCTCAGTAACGCACTTTAAATCCCACTGTTACCTTGTCTATCTTTTGGTAAAGGACGAAAGATTGATACATGAACAAGATTTGGCATATAGCGGAGTTCCACCTAAATCTAGACCAGGGTGCAGATTACAAAATAAACACCTATTCCTTTTATTAAAGGGCCTGTGCCTCTTGGCCCACACGAATACCAACAACATAACACTCGGCAGTCGGACACTATTGTAGTTCATACTTGCGGCATAATAATTCCCTTATACAGCTTGACACTCTTACACTCAAGAAAAAATTGCCATGGGTCCAGTCCATCGCCCAGAACTGTACCAGTCTACAGCATTAAACCACCCACCACCAACTGAACATGCAAAAAATAACTGAAGTAATCTGCCAAATGTTGATGGCCAACGGAGGACTTCAATATAGTCCACCACCGCATGTCCTGACAAGCTACAAACTATGACCACTTCTTAACACCTCACAATGACAATCTGTATGAGATGATATTAACAAAGTTTGTCACAGATGGGAGGAGAGGTGGTGGTGGAAGACAGAGCTCGAGACTGCCGGAGTGCAAAGTGTCCGGATTAGTTTTCTGGGGTGGACTGGAGAAGAGCATGTGTGCAAGTTAACATGTTTCTCCAAATGCAAGGTTCAAATTAGACAGTTTCACTTCTTGAAAAATGAATATCTGATACCAAGGAAGCTTCCCCTGATTTATCCCGATAGGACCTCTGCATGTTGCAGATGTAGTCAACCCACAGGTGACTTCCTGCATAGGACATGGAGCTGCCGCAAACTGTGGGGGGGTTTTGGGGTGAAGTGGTGCAGGTTATGAAGAATCTCACAGGTTTGCAAAGCGAGATGTCAGTAAAACTGCGTTTACTTAGCATAATGCCAAAATGTAGATGAAATGGAGCTTCAAATATTGGCATTTGGGACTATGCTCACAAAGTTATAACACTGGTAGGCTCCCAAGGCACCGGAGTGGCTACCTGGAAGAAAGACCTAGTGGAAGGGGCATTAGCGGATAGCACCATACACGAAAAGATGACAAGATGACGGAAGAGCTTTAAGCCTGGAAGGGACAAAGAAATTCCAGGTCTCTTGTAGCCAGTCATCTTAGATTTAAGATCAAACAGAAAAGTATCGATGAACCTGCTTTATAAGCTAAGGCGCACCTGTCCAGCAGGTCATACTTTAGAGATGCAATTTAGTTTCTTGGACCAAGGTACCAAGTCCTTTGATGGTGTAGTTTAGGGTTCTTTTTGCAGTTCCAAATTGGGACTCAAGACACAAATTATGTCTAATTGTGGTCTGTTACCAGTGAGCATCTATAAATAATATAGACTATTCAGATGTGAACGAGGAGAACCATAACCTGAATTTCGAATTTAAAAAAAATCCAGTTATTTGCTGCTATGTCTTTAGAGCTGTAAAGAAACTAAATGGAAAATCACACTCCTGTCACAATGAGGGAGAGGCCAATTCCTCTACCCTCACCCACTTTGTATGTTCTACAGATGCCTGAGGGAAGCAATAGAAGGGCCGCTGCTGACCAGTTCTCACTGTGCCCCTCCCCTGGAGTGCCTAGAAACGCACAGGACGTATTTGCATGACAGATAACTGACCGCCATCTCCCTTATCCATCTTGAGTTGCTAAAAAACCTAGTAAAGAACACAATGGTAAGTGAGGGTCTGGAGCTGCAAACTGCTGTTATACTTAGCTACTGCAGGTTAGTGGGAAGGTAGATCTATCAGGGTGCTCAGAAGTATCTTTCGGTCACTGTGGCAGAGTCAAGAACTGTGCCTCTGCAGTTTCCCCTTTCTGTCGTAAATCATGCTCATTGGAGGTGAGTGAGGCCCTGAAGGTTTGAGCCAAATGTCTGGCTCAGATCGAGGCCCTCCTTGACTCAAGCCCAAAACGAGCTAAGCCTTCTATGTTCACACATCACTCCTGTAACCCCTGACAGACATCCCCCCTCCCTCACCAAGATATCAGATGAAGTGCAGGAGAGCTGCACCACACAATGTCTTTCTGAATTTTTATATTATGTTCTAGGGGATTAACATGGGTTGATCAGTACATTGCTGTGGAGTGCTCCAAATAAAGTGAACTCAATAGCCTATACACAATCAGGCCACCAACCAGCACCCCATCATTAGTAGGTAGTCAAAAAAATAAAAAGTATAATTAGCCCATGTGAACTTCTGTGTGCAAATCAGCTCTGCACTTCAACTTGGTTTCTGTGAAGATCTTTAACACTGCGGGAGAGGCCTTCCTTCTGCTAATACCTACAGTTGCCTTTACTGAGTTGCTGAACCTCTCAATATGGATTTGGAAAACCTAGGAAAGCCGGGGCGCCTTAGGATTCGCCTGGTCGCACCCCCAGCCCCGGAAGACTCTCGTACTACTAGTGGGACACACTGATCTAATACTGGTTTAAGTTATTTGGGTGGTTGATGCTATACATGGCTTGGGAGACACTAGTTAGGTTTCAAGGTGTTTACCCGGGTGTGGGTGGTACGTGGGCAGCTGGTGGTTCAAGGTTTATTACATGCATGAGTGGTTCTTGTTCAGGTGGGTGGCGGGGTGGGGGAGGGGAATGGGTGGTGGGGATGGGATACTAACATAACTTACAGTCGCCCTAGATGGGAGAATGCATACGATTCCCCACATAGAATGTGACGGGCTTGAACTCATTTGTTAAAAGGTATAGGACACAAGAACGGGGGAGCTCACATCGCACTGCTACAAGAAACACACTTGTTAGATAGTGAGGCCAAAAAACTGCATAATAAATCGAGAGGGCAACTTTTGTCTTCAAAGTAGTCCATATGTGTGGTGCCTGGGGTCCCGTTCCAGTTGCACAGAAACACTGAAAATGTGGTGGGGCGCTATGTGCTCCTGCACAGCGTTCTGGATGGTAGGGAGATCTGCCTCCTTAATGTATATGCAAACAATAACGATGACAGTGAATTTTATGGGGAACTGGAGGCCGAGCTCCTACCTTTTGAAGGAATGCCCCTCATATGGGTGGGGAATTTAAATTGTGTCCTGGACAGCCAGCTGTAGACATCTGGAAGAACCTACACCCTGCTATACACCATCTCACAGGGCTTATAGCCACCTAGACCGCTTCCAAATAACAAATGACGGATCGTTGAACGTCCAAGGAGTGAAATACCAAGAGCATTTCTTATCAAATCACGCCCCTTGCTGATAGAATGTGGGTTGAGGGTACGCATACCAGGCATCCCACTGAGGAGGTTGCAGCCGGAATCACTGGGGGACCCTGTATATAAGGAAGACATGCAGCTGACACTACAGGGTTACTTCACACCAACTGGAACTCCGCGGGTGATAGTTACGGGTGAAGGCCTCAGTTCGACCTATGGTACTTGAAAAAAAGCTGGAGAGTGAGCTGCAAGAGGCAGAGGAACTCCTTACTAAATTACAACAGCAATCGGTGGGACAGGAGGCGCGGGGCTGATCGAGGCGCAGAGGCAGGTGGCGATCACCTGGTACAGACTGGACTGTTACGTGCAAAGAGATTACAGACAACCGCTGCACAGGGAGGAAGAGAGGTCGGGAAGCATGCTGGCCTGGTTGCTCAAACGCAAAAGGCCCACACCATCAGTTCTCTCTCTTAATCGGTCAGGGGGCAGAATAGCAGTGGGGCGGGCAGCAATAAACTCCCTACTGCTAGACCACCTGGCGGAGGTCTACGTGCAGCCGGCGGGCAACAGGGCGCATGAAGTGGCATTTTTCTTATACCAGGTAGAGATGCCCGTCTGATGCAGGCCCAGATAGAGGGACTAGATGATGACATACAGCTTGGAGAGCCACAGGAGGCTCTTCGGGACATGGCCTGCAGTAAGTGCCTGTGACCCTATGGTCTCCCCATTGAGTGTTTTCAGGCATACACCACCTCCTTGCCCTGCTGGAGACCCTCCATGAGGCCCGAACCAATGGTGTCTTACCAGCCCATATGCGGGAGGCCCTAATAATCATGCTCTTAAAACCTGGCAAGGGCCCAGCGGAACCCAACTCATAGCGAACAGTGTCCATGCTAAACGTGGACGCTAAGCTCCTTGCGAAAGTACTGGCACTATGTTTGGGCCGTGTGGTCACACACCTGGTGCACGGGTATCAGTGTAGCTATATGCCAGGAAATGGCACCCACATGAACCTGCGGAGACCGTCACACGTGACGCACGAAACCTGGGACAAGGGGGTGGAGGTGGCACTGGTTGCCTTAGATATCAAGAAGGCGCTTGATACCCTATCCAGGGAACATCTATGAGAGGAGGTGAGGCGGAGGCGGCGCTGGTTGCCCTAGATATCGAGAAGGCGCTTGATACCCTATCGAGGGAACATCTATGAGAGGTGGTGAGGCGGATGGGTATGGGCATGGCTTTTCTGGCATGGGTCCACCTTCAATATCAGGCGCCCAGAATGAGGGTGCGCACCATACAAATAATGTATGACGCATTCAACATTGAGAGAGGAACTAGGCAAGGATGCCCACTGTCCCTACTCCATTTTGCGATTGCAATGGAGCGATTGGCGATACACCTGAGAGAAGAACTGAGGGGCTGGGTAGGCAAGTGGGTGACGTGACACATTGTGTCAATGTATGCGGATTACAGCCTGATATATAGGACGGATCCAGGTCGCTCTCTGCCTCACCTCCTGCGGCTTATGACTAACTTTATGGGGGTGTGGGGGTGTCGGGCCTTCATGTTAAATCGCCACAAGACAGTGCTTTTCCACCTGACGTCCTTGGCTGACAGAGCGGAGGCCAGTCTCCAAGGGGTTGGTTTGTCGTGGGAGATGCAACAGTTTTGTTATTTGGGAATGCAGATAACGTATGATTCACACCAACAATATGAACTAAACATGGGTAGGGTTTTGGAAGGCCATGTGGCCTCCATACAGTTCTGTGCAGGGTGTCATTAAATAAAATGGTATTCCTACCCTGATGCCTTTATGCAGAACTCGTCCTGCATCCTACCGAACTCCTTATTTAAGAGGCTGGATAGATTATTGGTGTCCCTGGCATCAACGGGTAAAAGAAGCGGAGTTCGGCTAGAGATCCTAAAGCTGGACATGACCGAGGACGGACTGGGCCTCCTGGAACTCAAGTTATACTACATGGCAAGGTTACTACAATATGTGGCATTGTGGTGAGACAATGACCCCAACTGGGAAAAGTCGTTACTGAAGGGGGAGACTGTTGCAGACACCTCCCCAGGTTGCCTATGAGAGGCCGCAGATCACCAGCGGGTGGCCCCTTTATAGTCTGACAGGTCACACAAGCCTGGGAAGAGACGGTCGCTCACGTTCTGAAACAGGCGCCCTATGCTAAGTTGCTTCCCATTTGATGGCTGTGCTCATTACTATGCATACAAAATTCTATGCATGTTACACGCTGGATGGAAGGCAGATGTCAAAGAGCAGGAGACCAATTTCTAAAATATACTTTTATGACAATGAAGGAGGCAGGAGTGCATTAGGGCATAGGTCAAATTTCAACAATACGCCAGTAGTATGTCTCGCATGACCAGCGAGCCTTGGACGACCTTCCCAGCTGAACCTAGAGAATCAAACGTTCTGAGGGTGCTGTTGGACCCTGCATCCACCAAGGTTATCTCCCGGCTATATACTGCACATAAAAACTGGTGGGCAGATGAATTTAACGTCCACGTGGGATAGACGGGACGGAGATCTGGAGGGCCCCCTCTCAGACGGAGAGTGGAGGCATGCCCAGTCACAGGAAGTGGCCAGCAAAGCCAGGTTTAAACTGGCAGCATTTTTTTTTTACTTACACAGAGCGTACCTGAAGCCGCACCACCTACATAGGGTGTACCCAACAGGCTCTGCCGGGTGCACGAGATGCAGGGTTTCCCCAGCTGGCTTTGCCCACGTTACATGGACGTGCCGGAGAATTGGACCGTTTCGGGAGGAAATAGTGTGGGAACTGCAGAGGGTGACGAGTATAAAGGCTGAACTAACAACACAGCTTACTGGGACTGTTGCCACTCCCAAAAAAGGGTAGCAAGACGAGATTTAAGTTTGCCCAGCTGGGACTGCTACTTGCCAGAAGGCGTACTGCAATTCACTGGGCGAGCCCAGACCCACTTGTAGGGAATAAGTGGAAGGCTGATTTATTGGAGTGGGCAGTAGCAGAGGAATGTCAGCTCGGGAGAATCAGCATGGATGAGAATGAGGAAAGAGACCTAGAGCTCTGGGGCGAAATGGTAGATCTTCTGGGCACCAATGGTAAAGAGGTGGAATAAAGTTCTACCCGGACTCTCCACTGCCCGCAGATACGATGGGCCCCATGACAGCTGGGTCTCCATTGCCACCCGCTGACCCCAAGGCATTCCGGCGTCCCCGGGCATCAGCCGACTGACTTTATTGATTAGATGGGTGACTGAGGTGAACAGGATGTGCACTCACAAGTAGGAAGATTGAGGGACTGAGAACCATTCAGTAGACCTGTGGGCGCCCTCTTCACCCTCCCTCCCCCGGGCCCTATGCCTAGACAGTTGGTCTGTTATGGGTGTATATGTGGTAATATGTGTGAATGTATGGTGCGTCATTGTCTTTTTTGCTTGTCCCTCCCCCCCCTCCCAAAGTTAGCAGTCCTCGCTGCTAGGGCCACATCCACATTTCATAAAAAGAAAATGAGCTCCTACGAGTTGGTACCTTCTCCCTTTTTGCGAGGAGGTGCCCAATGCTAGCAAGGAAAATGAGCCCTGTATCCTTTTTTCAAAGAAAAAAAGTCATAATTCTGATCCAGTGGGCACCTCAGAACCCAGGACCCAAATGCTGCTTCACTAATGATAACTATTGCCTTGCGAAGTGGGCTTGGGCTCCCATCTTGCCAACCCATCACTGCCGTCTCTCCAATACCCAAAGTAAGGCGTCTCCTCTGTTTCAATTTTCCCATCCCCTGACACATTGCTACGAGGTCCAAAACATCTGACTCAGCAAGTGTGTACTGGTCCCTAATGCAACTAAGGGAAGAATACTCAAATAGCAATAATTGGGGTTTAGCAGGAACCTCATACCGATACGCTGTGGTGCCACTGCACCTGTAGCACCAATGATACTTACTGTTCTGCGAAGCAGGGTATCTGCTCTGCCCACTCCACTGGTCCATCACTTTCAGATGGGAGGCACAAAGAAGCCTTTCTGCTCTTTTTTGTTAGAGGAAAAAGGCCCACATACCTCCCATTACCTCTCTACTGTACACAGCAAGTGTGACCTTGGACCTAATACTAGGGCCCCCGCTCCCCTTTTTCATACTAAGACAGTCATAACTGGGGTGCATTGGCCACTCACACCTGTAGCCTCTGTGTCGCAACTCATGCTGCACTAATGGCCCTTAAAAACAAATTAAAATACCCCCATATGTCACCCCCGTTCCGTAGGGGCATCTCTCCGAGAGAGTCGTCTCTGTCCAGCTGTAAACAAAGCAAGCATCTGCAAAGCCAAAATATCTCACCTATATGAGAGCTATTGACTTTGCCAATGTCTTTTAGCCATGCTGTACAGTAGCGTGGCTGCTGTTCGGCATGGCTAAACGTTAGTGGCATGGCATAGAGTAGAGTGGTAGGGTGGCATAGAGGAGAGTAGGGTGGCATAGAGGAGAGTAGGTGGCATAGAGGAGAGTAGGGTGGCATAGAGGACACTGAAGTGGAGCAAAGTGGCAAACAGCAGAGTGAACGAGTATCTGAGCTGATGGAGCACACGGCTACTCAGAATGTCTAGGCGCTGCAAGGAGAAACCAATCATGGAACAGGATCAGAGCGAACTAAACAAACTCCGAATCGCTGTGTGGCGCAAGGAGATAAAGACGTGGGCCTGATACGGGTGGCAGGTCCTACTTTGCGAGGCCAGGAGGGGATTGCGCTTGATAGAAGTAGCACAAGCCTGGGAGACACTAGTAGACGGCCTGAAAGAGCCGGAAACGCAGTCCCAAACACCGTCACCACCTCCTCCCTCACAACATTAAGCTTATATGGGTAGACCACATTTCCCATCCATTCTCTGTCTGACCACTGCAGACCAGTTGTGAGAAGTCCCAATACCCACAGAGCTCTGGGAAAACATATGGAGTAATGACTAGTCACCCAGTACCACGTGACTCTTCAGGGTTTTGGGGGTGCGACTTATCGGGGCAGGGGAGTTGAAGGATGTTGAGACTTTTGTAACAGATTTTAAATCGCTTTTATTTCTTAATTGGCGATGTTTTTTATATGGGTATTGCCATTGGATGACTGCAAACTTAATTGTAATGGTAACCTTTCAATAAAATCAGTTAAAAAAAAATAATAAAATCAGAGCAAACTTGTGGGTTTTTAACATTTTACAATAACATTCAACAAACAGTTTCTCACCTTCCCAAAAACAAGAGCAACATATTTCGGGATGAGCGTCGCCCTTCCCTATTGCCCACTCCTCCTGCCCCCCATCGCCCTGAATGAAAGAGAACACTCTGCCTGACCAATCAGAGCCATGAGCTTGACTAGACTGCATTGGTAAGACAGGATGTAAGCCACAGATTGCATATCCTCTGTGAAGACTACTGATTAGGTTAGCCATCAGCTGCTCCTGACACTAGTTATTGTGTCTTGATGAAACACTCATGGGAGTGGGCACGTTACATTTACCATTAACCCAAAACCAGATACTCGGAAGAGCATACAGATTTCTTCTTCAGAGAACACACAAAAAAACAAATCACAGGGGCTCAGCTAAACTGGCCCAGGGTTGAGATACATTTGCACACTTTTCAAAGTTGGAGAATAATTTCCTGTCACTTCCGCAAAACACTATGCCAGAAACTGTGAGGTGTTGTCACTGACATTTTTACAGCCAGAAAAGGGCAAGGTACAACTCACTTTGGGAAATCACACATTTACTAATTTAGACTTCAGTTGAGATGATATACAACTAGACTTCAACTTGACAGCTGAGATGTATGCAACATAAGAGTCTCCAGCGGTTGATATGTCAGGCTAGGTAAAACCTGAATCCTGGTAGGCTATCAATTGATTACTATGCAGCTCTGTCATTTTAAGGGTCGTTCAAAAGGGCCTATCCAGACATAGCATCACCCACATCATACCAAGATAGCAAAAGAGATCCACAAGACAAAGTGTGGCAGGCCAGCCCACTGTCATTCGGCATTGCTGCAGATCTCGCATTAAGAGAGCATGCACATTGTAGGACTGTTACATGTCTGCTGGGAAGCTCAGGCACTGTTCTGTGTCATCTCATGATCATCACCAAGCTTTATGGTGAAGGAACCTGTTGATGCTCATCAAGATATTCTAGCTGAAAATGTACTCTGTAGTGTCATTACAGGAAATGCAGGAGATGGGCTCCCATCACCAGAGGGGCCATGGTAGAATGGACTGCGAGGGTTTTGGAGAGGATTTCTGCCAGGGCATTATCCACAGTAGTCCACCCCAGCCAGGATGAGAACCATAGCAAAAGAATCTTCACCAGAAGGGAACCTGTGCAGTCTCGCCTTTGACACCACTAGGGTCCAATCCACATCAAGGATCTGAGGAAAAAAAAAATCTAAAGAAGGGTGGCCCTCTATCCAAGAGAATAGAGACAGTGGACCATTCCTCCTACTGATAAGCATGTGATGTTTTTTTTTTGTTTTTTTACTGGTATGCAACAAACCAATAGAGGTCATGTGGAAACTTTAGGGGTAGCAGTTCATAGGAAACAGCAAAATTCTGAGCCCCGGCCTTGATCACTGGCTTATCCAATAAATACTGCAGGGCTACTGTATGGAGTATAAGCTTCACACTAGGAAAAAGTGCACTACAAGCACTCTTTCAGTAAAGTGTACACTTTCTGCCCATGAAAAGCTTGTAGAGAGGAAGATCAACATGGGAGAGCGCCTAAGCCAGTCTTTCGGTGGTGCTTCTAAAATCTGTGCCTCCAGACCCTAAATAGGACCGTATTCTAGAAAGAGGACTATGTGAGATCCCCAAACAACATCACTGATCAAAGTGAAATATTTTGGTTTCACTGCCAACGCCAAGAGTGAGGCAGCAGTGTTAAAACACATGCTTTGGGGTTATTGGGGAACTCCATGTATGAATAACAGCATTTTTACATAGCGCTCAATATCACGTGTGTTTTGTAAGCAATGTAGATAACATGCATTAATCTAACCCAATCTGATTTACCATAATGTCCTAACCTCTAAAGGGTGAGCTGAAGCTGCAAGTGTTCATGACCTCCAAATTGGATCATTTGTCAGCAGGGAACATTAACTCGCTGAGCCACCGTGCCCGTTCGAAGGAGTTGTGTTTGATGACAAAACTGTGCAGTGGTTTCTCAATATCAGCAAATGTAATGAATTGTAGAATTATTTTGCCTCAGTTTCCAAATGTGTGTTTTTATTGTGTAGAAGAGGGGAATGAGACACTATCAAAAAGTAGACAATATACATTGTGTTAATTCCCTGCAAAAAATATTCTTATCCATCCATACAGTCAAGAAACTAAACACTAAATGCAGAAGTGTCCCAGGTACAATGGCAAAATAGTCAACCCATAAAAACAAAGCCAATGTCTGCTGTCAGCCTAAGAAATGTCTTCACTTCAGAACTTTTAAAGTAGTTTTCTCTGATTGAGATATACAGGAAAACGACTTTCTTTAGTTAACTACTTTAAAACTTGACATGGACGACTTTAGAGGCTCTGGAGATGTACCAACAGTCAAAAGCACCTGGTACAGAATAAGCCCTATCAGCACATTTGCAGTAGTATCAATACAATATTTACAAGCTAGAACAACGATCCAGGTGAAGGAGTAAATACCACCAGGTCTCTATACTTTGGTAAGATGTGATCAAGAGTAGGCCTCTTATGCTTTGCATAAAATCCAATATATGCTCATCCAGTTATGATTGTATTATTGCACTTGATTAAAAAGGTTAACTAAAAAACAGGGAACCATTTGGAGACATCTCAAAAGGCACGTGTCCATTAAAGAATGGAAAATAGGATTGACAGCTCCAGTCCTACTGGGCGCCAGATTAGTTAACCCACCGGGATAAAATTCAGGTTGCTGAGGACACATCATCCCTCAAAACCACTAGGTAAATGCAGCCGGCGACTGTTAATAAGGAACTAAGAATGGAAGCTTCAAGTATGAAGCTAAAACATGGGCAGGCTGGCTTATAGTATTAAGTCGTTGGATTTTTCGATTGATATACACGCGTTGCAGAGGCTACACATGACTGACTCAGCTCCAGCCCTACTGGACTCTAACAGGCCACTGTCTTTCGGGAGACACCTGCAATCTACCACGAAGTTCTAAGAAAGGAAAACACATTCAGTGGTGAACTCAGTTCACTTATTAAAGAACGGAGATGAAACAAGCATTTACAATGCAATAGGTCTCGGATTTGCGAGATTTTAAGCTACTGGCATTGTAAATGACAATGCCTTTTATTTTGTTTTAAAAATCATCAGATAAATAAAAGGCATTGTCATTTACAATGCCAATAGGTCAAACTCTCGTAACTGAGAGACCTATTGCATTGCAAATGCTTGTTATTTATGTATGGTATTCTATAGTGCAGACTTCACCCAAGCAGGTTTCAAAGCACTGTGCAGTCTGATATCCAAACAGGCCAGCAGGATATAGTTGCACCACTGTTGGCCTCTTTACCTTGGTGTATTTGATAATGGGAAGATGCGTGCTGCAGTGCACACAGACAATACTAGGTAAGAGAAACAGGTCGGTTGGAAGAGCAGCATACCAGCTAATTTAGGTCGCAAACAGATCAGTGCAGATATAGAGGCGCACGGAACAATTAAGGTAAAATTTGGCAAACCGTGCAGCTCATTACACAGCAGAAGCAAGAGCATGTTGACATTAGCATCATAGAGACCTTTGAGTATGGAGAGCCTAGTAGGGTAGAGAATAAAGTAGACAACTAAGGGAATGTGCACCTTAGAGAGAGATAAATCTCTCTAAAAACAAAATAATAAGTACAGAATGAGCAAGTAGTCTTAGAGGGTGATGCGCCCATTGAGTGTGCACAAACTCAAAGCTCTACCTACCGATGGCCCTTACTGCGGGTGTCCGGGCGGGAGTGCACACCACACGGCCTGAGCACACGAAGCATGCCCAAGGCACCGGAATGGTTAGCACTCAGCGCCCGTTCGGCCGTGTTTACAGTTTAACGACCTGCGGCCGAATAAAGAAGCCCCCTTAACAGTGTCTGGACCAAAACGCCAGTGTCCCAAAAAGGCGCGTAAAAAAGAAAACTTGTCATTTCAGAGGTGGTGGTTGTATTGTGCATCAGGATCGGGCGCTGTCTGGCGTGCGCTATCGAGCGGGTCTGCAGGTACATGCATCCTGTCTCTCCTTACCGCGGGGAGGTCCCTGGACACTCCGGCACTGGGTACCTTAACCGGACCGAATGGACATACCCCACTGTCACGGCGCCTGTGTATATCTGCCTATGTACACTCCTCTATACCTGCGGCCTCGTCTGGGCCTTCCGTGCTTTAAAGACCCGCATACGACACTGTATACGGTAGCAGAGTACTGGCGGCAGGATAAGGGGCTGCTTCGGAGCAGCGTGCAGTGCACATGCACTATTTTTGCACTTCGGCGCGTTACACAAGCAAGTCCAACATATTGAAGAGAATCATTAATGTGCAGGGAGGAACGTCCAAAGACAAAATTAGAGAGTAAAAAAAGAATATGATGAACAATATAAAAGGAAATACATGGGCTTGAAAAAAAACCTGCGAAACTCAAGCAGCATCTGTTTAAACGCAGCTAAACACAAGTCTGTGTGTAACCACAGTTTATGCTGCCGCTAACACTGTGCCTACCCCTGTATGAAGTTTTGCTCGTTAGCACATATATAGCAGCCTCACTAAGTCTGGTGTCGGGCACAGTCCGATACTGAGGTGTTTAACTCCTTAAGCACGGCTCTGGACTCACTTCCAAGTTACACCGCAGCAGCAAAAAACAAGCACGGAATCGAAACCCAGCTGAACGCGGGAATCGAAACCAGTGGTGCGCGCGCACCACAGAGGAGCGCGGGGCGAGGGAGCCTGTCGTCTGTGCCGCGCGCTGATGCGCGTCCTAGACACGGACGGGAATGGGCGGAGCAAAGGCGGGACATGCGCCCGCTTTTGCCCAATTGCGTGCTGTCTTTCTTATAAAGACGCACGCAAAGCCCAATAGCAGGGGGGAAAACGAAAAGCACACGCACAAGCATGTGCGATTCCTAGGTCAGTTTCTAAACCCCATACAAGAGGTCTCGTGCTGCGCGAGCAGTGCTGCGCACTGCAACGCTAGCCCCGAGACCTAAATAGCAGCTCCAAGTCTGACATGGAGTTCCAGCGAGAGGCTGCAGTAAGATGGGGGCTCCTCGCAAGCCCGCCTTTGACTTATCATCTAGGCAGCCGGCCTACTGGCTCTCTGGTTATCTTAATCTCTGGGAGGTGGGAAGGTGCATTCATCAAAAATAAAAACTCAAATGCTCTAGTTCAAGGGTTAATTCGTGAAATTCCTGGGGCTGTCTGCTCTGATATTTGTCTCTGTAAATGCCAGTGCCATAGTGCTTAAAAATTTATTATTTTTTTTTTAAAGAAGGGGCTTTGCAAAGACTACTCGAATGAGACTAGCCAAGAAACAGCCCTAAAATAAAACAAGAAAAAAGCGCAATGTATGGAGCATCAGGTAGGGCGAGTGGGAGAGAGACAAAAGTAGGACCTCAATCACTTTGGGAGCAGCAGACGGGCACTGATTAAGTAATCAATCTGTGCTTGGTCCGTGCTCTACAGCATGGAACGGAAGCGATGTTTGCTCTGCATTGGCCTATTAGGAGGCTGCGAAGAACAGCAACACTGAAACCAACAAATGATGAGCATCAGGAGGGCTTCAAGCCCTTTTTGCAAACAATAGTGTCTCACAAGCGAGAGCATGCTAATGCAGGCTTGACCCTAAAAATTAGCCCCCACATCCCTTTAACACTATCCACTGATCTAGTTTATATGCAGTTACCTGAAGTAGAATTGTTACAGAATATTTTGTTCTATTTAGCCACATCTTTGACGCGGCCACTCCGCCCACTGACCTTGCTTAAGGGTACTCAAGTACAGAATAGTGATGGTCACTGTGTAGTTAGGTCGGAATTTTCATAGGAAGAACTTTTTTTTTTGCTATGCTAATAATTATGCTGCCATTTCATAAATCTGCATGTAACTTTCCAAACCAGTTCATCCACCTCAGACCAATCCTGGAAAGTTTCAGGGCAATCCATTTAGTAGGGGACCAAGAAAAAACAAGCATTGGCAAAGTCAAACTGTCTCGCTTATGCAATAACTATTGGCTTTGCAAATGCATTTTAGCCAGGTTGTTCAACATACTGCCTGCTGTTCAGCATGGCTAAAAGTTAGTGGCATAGAATATCACAGAATGGAGTAGCGTGTAGAGCCATATAGTGGAATGGCAAAGAGTGGAGTAGAGTGCCATAGAGTGTTGTGTATTGGAGTGACATAGAATCGAGTGACGCAGAGTAGCATAGAGTGACCATAGGTAGGGCCACTGGAATTATGCTTTTGTGCGGATGTGACAATTTTGACATTAACATAGGATTTACCGCATTTGGCACATAATCCATCATCTGCTGCATAATCTGCAGATTTTAATAAACAATTAATTTTGTTTCTAGCTCAACCGGTTCAAAAATTACTAAAAATGCAGCGACATGTTGCTGCACAGTGGAATCCCCTTTACAAAGGTTGACTAGTTACATTTTTTTTGCTTATTTCTATATTTGGATGTTAAACTTGTATTAATGAAGTGAAACCAATGCTGTGAAAATGACAAAATAATAAAGTAATACTATCACAAATTGTGCCGCATTATGCTGCATAATTTGGCTTTTCTTGCTGCATAATTTAGCGCTCCCTTGCCACATAATTCCAGTGGCCCTGACTGTAGTGGTGCAGAGTGCAACAGCATAGAATTCAGATGCATACAATGCATTGTCGTAGAATGTAGTGGCACAGGGTATTGCACAGTAGAATGCAGTGGCGCAGAGTAGAGTGGCATAGAGCGCAGTGGCTTAGAATGGTGCAAAGTAGAATATAGTGCCATTGGGTGAAGTGATGCAGAGTAAAGAGTGCAGTGTTGCAGAGTACAGTGCCATAGAGTACAGTGGTGTAGAGTGGCGTAAAGTGCAGTGACGTAGAGTGCAGTGGCGTGCAGCAGATTGGTGTTGAGTAGAGCGGCACAGAGTGCAGTGGTGTGGTGCAGAGTGAAGTGGCATGGTGCAGAGCAGAGAGCTGCAGAGAAGAGTGCAGTGGTGTAGCATAGAGTGGACTGCTGTAGAGTGCATTGTCGTAGAGTATAGTGACGTAGAGTCCAGCGGCATAGAATTTAGCCGTGTACAATGCAGGGTCGTATATTTGAGTGGCATGGAGTGGTGCAGAGGAGAGTGAAGTATGCATGGTGCCCTTCAATTGAAAATGGCCAATACACTTGCACAGACACAGTTTAACTACTGAAACTACAGTTTACAAATACTTGCACAGTTCTTTTAAAGGTGGTTGTGTGCTAGAAAAAAAAGCCTTCCTACCCCCGGTATCCAGCAAGTTTGTCACATAAATCCTCTCACTTTGAAGTCAGAGAAAGAAGAGCAAACTCCATGCTCTCAAGAAAGACGGAGCCTGACGTTTGCCCTCTATCTTTGAATGCAGACCAAATGTGACAAAATGGGGGCGCTAGAGGGCGCACAGCAAGATGGCTGCGCTTTAGTGCAGCTCCGCCGGCCGCTCTATAATCCTCACAATATCCGGCATTAAGACGTGACAGACACACATAGGGTGAGGAGCGGCTCTGAAGAAACGATCTGGGGATCTCGGGGCAGAAATGGCAGCAAGTAACTCAGAGGCGAGTGGAGCGGCTACAATAGCAAAATGGCGGACGGAGCCTGCTGCTGAGGGCGGGGCTCACTTCCGCTGATCGTTGGATCTGAGGCACTGCTGGATGGTGAGGTGTGAACCCGGTGCACTGAGGACCTAACTGCTGCGTGGAATGTAGGCTGTGGTCGCAGCAAAGACCTGTGGTGACAGAGGCTGCTGGGGCCTGAGCCGTGGCATGCCGCAAGACGGCTGCTGATCTGGAGCTGTGCTGGGCCATGTGACGAACGATTGCTGGAAAGCCTAATCGGTGGTGAGTGGGGCTCGAGAGGCTGGGACACCCCCCCCGACTCTCCTTCGACGGCACAGAGAGTGGCGGAATAGCAGCGTTCGAAAATAGCGGGTTTCATGGCTGGGCCTGCCTGAGCTGAAGTATTGATTGGAGGCGTGAGGCCTCCTGCTGCGGCTGTACTGAGTTTGCGGCCTGCGCGGCGGCTGCATTCGTTCCCCGCTGTTCTTCTCCTGTGACATTCTGAGGCGGAAAGGCCTCAACTCCCTGGATTTGAGACCCCTGCGGAGGCTAGCGGGGACATAGACCTTGCATAGCGGCGTGCAGAGGTGGGCTCCTACATGCTGGCCTGTTAAGATAATCTGTGGACTGGTGGAGCGGGAGTGAGTTGGGAGGCCGCGGCGTGGGCTGAATAAGTTATCTGTTCTCTGCCAGACTCGGACATTGTGGCGCCCTAAAGTTGGGCTGTGGGTCATAATAACAGCTCTGCATACCTAATTGAATAGTGTTTTGGATTAACGACTGACCGGTGTGGGGGTGCCACATATCTGCACGCTGCACGGACTGGTGCGGGGAGTGTGAATTGTCGTGCGGTAGGAGCACGGTGTGCAGGCAGACCAGGAGGTGAGTGGTATCCGGCAGTACACTGGAGAGCTGAATAAAATGGGCAAACCTGATAAGACACACTTCACATTTGATGTGCGTAAGGCGGGATGGTCGCAGCAAAAACAGACCTGAGTCGGAGGCGGAGACCCCGTCTGACACTGCCCGACGCTGGAATCAACTCTGGCAGCGATGCAACATAGTTTGCAGTCGACAGATGGGAAAATAGACGCGCTCAACATTCGAATGGACAACATGGCGGCGAAAATTGATAAACAGGGCGCAAGGCTAGGTGAGGTGGAACAGCGGGTCTCCACGGCGTTAGACAACCTACAAAATGTCGCTGACAAGACCCTGAATATGAAAAAAGTCCTCGTGGTCATCCAGGCAAAGAACGAGGACCTGGAGGCAAGGTCCAGTAGGAACAACCTGAGGATTATTGGGCTCCAGGAGTCAACCAACGTTGGAAAGCTGGAGGTGTACATAGAAGGGATGCTTAGGGAACTTTTTGGCGCTGACAATCTGTCCCACATGTTGATAGTTGAGAGCCCACTGCTCGCTGGCGGCACGCCCTATCCCGGTGCCCCACCACGCCCCATCATCGCAAGGTTGTTAAATTATAGGGATTGTGACACAATCCTCCGGTTAGGTCGTGACCAAGTCTCCATAACATACCAGGGGAATACGCTAGCGTTCTTTCCGGACTTCACTGATGCGTTCAGGCGGCTAGGAGGGAGGGAGTTCATACCGGCTAAAAAGTTATTGCAGGCAGTGGATATACAATACGCTATGCTTTACCCCGCACGCCTGAGGATTGGCGCGGAAGGGACAGCCAAGATCTTTACTATCCCAAAAGCTGCTATGGACCACGTGAAACTTTAGAAAAAGCGTTGCAGAGAGTCCACAACGAACCCCGAAGAAGATGAACAATAATGCACCACTGGTTTATGCAGGCTGTAAGATCAGAGCTGGGGACTAATAAAGGTTTTATTTTTGTACGGTCAACGCTAGCAAGAAGGGCCATGCATGGACAAATTACGATTGTCATGGAACAGATGCCGCATGGGAGGGCCCTTGCCCTGATCTCTTGATATGAAGGCACCTGGGGTGTCTGGGTGGCTCTGAGCTGGATGTGTCTTTGAAATTGTGATCATTATCCGATAGGCTCTGTCACAACTATGGATGAGTTCAGCCGCCTCCCCACACTGATGGGAGGTTGATCTGTACTCTTGTGCCCCCCAATGGGTGTACCCCATCTAATTGTTTGGGTTAATGGGTGTTTGGGGTGGGGGGGGGGACGTGTTAGATTGGGTTGTCTTTAGCAAGTTGGGGGTGCTGAAGTGGGTGGGGGGTGTGGGGAGAAGAGATGGGAGTTGGCAGGTATGGTCTGATACAGACGCAGTGTACTTTTTTATAGTTAACCCTGGCGATGGTAACTTTCGTGACCGTGATGCCATCTTGCGGGCTGCCAGGGAGAAAGGAGACATCCGGCATCAGGGAAACACCTTGGCATTCTATCCCGACTACACGATGGCGGTGCAGGCTGCTCGCCGCGAGTTCCTCCCGGCGAAACGGATTCTTCAAAAACACCACGTCTCCTACTCCCTGGCCTACCCTGCCAAACTGCGGGTCCGGCAGGGCTCCAAGGTGCATGTCTTTCTGGAGCCCAAGGCTGCGTTGTCCTTCGCGAAGACTCTGGACAAAGCTCCGCGCTCTCCTACTGCTGGCTCCCAGTCCGCTGATGTTGGCAACCTGAGTGACAATGACGGACTTTTCTTGCCATTCTTTGCTTGCTCTCCACTTCGTCTCCTTGTGAACAGTTAACTGTTTTGGACGTCATCAACCTCATTTCGTTGGTTAGTTGCAAGACCCCTCCCCGTAATAATGTATCTGCCGGCTGCCCTCTTCTACATGTGGCCTGTTTTTGGACATAAGGCCCTTCATCTTTTCGTCATTGCTGATTTTACTCCCCTTCCTGTTCCTAGCAAGTCCCGACCAACGCCTCGCTGGATATGTTAGTCCTTCTGGCGCCCCGCTGCTATCTTCACATTAACTGTTGTCTGCGATACTTACTGGTTTGGCCACCCTGTCTCTATGGGCAGGGGTGTTCGCCGAGTCGAGCCATGACTCCACAGGATAATTCCCTTCATTTCAGTCTCTTCTCTTTCCCCTCCAAGTTGGGGTTCCCCTGGGTGGGTGGGGTTGGTGTGGGTGGTTGAACTATTGGGTATGTTGCCTCTCCTCCGAGGCTTGTTGTTTTGCGATTTTTTCTGCATCATGTTCTTCAACACATCATCCTCTCCATTGCGCATTCCTTCACAGTCATCCGATTCCGTTGGTGCACCTGTCCACATCCATCATTCCTCTTCCTGGCACAGTATCATGACAGCCCTCACACTCTGGACCTGGAATGTTCACGGTCTCAATGACCATCGCAAGGCCCGCCTAGGTGCATGCTCACCTCATTCGTCATAAAGTTGACATCTGTTTCATCCAGGAAGCCCACTTACTGCCTGCCACTGCCGATAGGCTTCGCTCTCGACACTGGGGCAAAACTCACTCCTCCTTCTATTCTAGCTATTCTCGTGGGGTATCCATTCTCATGCGCAAGGGGCTCCCCTGGCACACATCTCAGGTTCTCACTGACCCTGAGGGGCGTTTCGTCATCCTGCATGGCACCCTCTTGGCGCAACCTCTAGTCCTTGCAGCGGTTTACGGCCCCAACTCCGATGACCCCGACTTCTTTGCACAGATCTGGTGACATCTCATCAATAGGCCCTGCGGCGCTGCTGTGGGGAGGGGGAAGGGGGGGGGGGGAAGAGACTTCAATATCACGCCTTCAGCCACCCTGGATCGATCTGGGTGCCGCGTCTCGCACCCACATCCCTCTTTCATTCCATACTGTCTGATAACTCGCTGCTTGATACATGGCGGCACACTCACCCAGAAGCGCGCGAAGGCACATGCATCTCGGCTTCCGCTGGCTGCTGGTCCCGCCTGGACCTCTAGATCTCCACCCGGGGCGCTTTTTCGTGGGTCACTTCTGTTGAACATATGGCGCGCACCCTTTCCGACCACGCTCCTGTCCGCCTCAGCCTGCTTCCCCCACACTCCCAGAGGCGCGCGTTCACCTGGCGGCTGCCATCAAATGCGCTCCGCGATTCCGTCTTTTGTGACTAAATCCAAACTGCTATCACAAATTACTTTGACCTCAATGTCGGCTCTGTGGACTCTCCTTCCACTCTATGGGAGGGCTTCAAAGCGGTGATCCGCGGCAAATGTATCTCCAAGCAGGCTGGTGTCCTGCGCTCCATTCGCGGCACCCTGGAACGTCTGGAAGGGGAAATCAAAGCTCTGGACTCTTCTCATTCGCTCGACCCCTCTCCCGATACTCTTGCGCAACTCCGGGGCAAACTAGCTGAATTTAATGATGAGGCCGACAGGGAACTCTCCTTTTTAGGGAGAGATGCGAGGGCGCGTTGGTATGGTGAGGGGGATCGCCCGGGTAAAACCTTAGCCAACCTTCTACGGCCGCCTCACGCGGCCAATTATATTACTGCGCTTTGAGATGGGGGCTCTGAGCGGGTCAACTCTCCTGCTGAGGTGGTGTCCAGGTTCACCACCTTTTATTCCCAACTCTACACCGCTGGGTTCGCTCCTTCTCATGATATCCTGGATGAATATTTTGATACTCTTGAGCTTCTCTGGCTCGGTAACTGCCATCGGGAATACCTGGACGAACCTTTTTCTAAGGAGGAGATTTTGGCGGCCATAAATAGTCTGCCTGGTGACAAGGCTCCGGGCTCTGATGGGCTACCTGCTTCCTTCTACAAGACGTTCGCGCCCCTCCTCATCCCACACCTTGCTGGTATGTTTAATGACTCCTTCGAATGCGGTCACTTTCCTCCATCGCTGTGTGAGGCCCTGCTTACACTTCTCTTGAAACCGGACAAGTCCCCCGAGCTTCTCGATTCTTACCGCCCATTGTCGCTTATTAACACCCACAATAAAATATTCGCCAAGTTATTGGCCTCTCGCCTCCTTCCTCTTATGGCTCTGATTGCCCGCCCGACCAGTCCGGTTTCATCCCTGGTCGTGCCACATCACATAACCTTCGAACTATATTTGCTGTTCTCCACCAGATCAACCCTGCTCTCCCAGCCGTGGCGGCCCTTTTGGACGCCACCAAAGCCTTTGATACTCTCGAGTGGCCATTCCTCTTTTATCTTCTTCCCCGCTTAGGCTTCAGCCCGATATTTCTGCGCAAAGTTCACCTCCTCTATTCCCTCCCTACGGCGCGCCTTCGTATTAACGGTCAGATCTCGGAGCCCATCCCCGTTTCCAGAGGAACCAGGCAGGGGTGCCCACTCTTGCCTATGCTCTTCGCTGTGGCTATGGAACCTCTCGCCGCCCGGCTCCGGCAGCATCACACTCAAAGAGGCCTTGGGTTCGCGGCCCGAGCGCTGGTCGTCTCCATGTACGCGGACGACGTCACACTCTAGGTTCGCAACCCCCAAGAAAATCTCGGTCCCATGGTTCGCGAAGTGGTGCAATTCGGGGGTTTGTCTGGGGTGCAGGTTAACTCGGGCTAATCCATTCTTTTTCCGTTGACCGACGCCACTGTTCCCGTTCACCCCGGATTACCCATTTGTATGGGCCTCCGGGCCTACTAGATACTTGGGCATCTGGCTCAGAGATACAGACAAACTTTGGAGGGCGAACTTCGGCCGTGCGGTCGATTGGTTAGAGACTAAGATCCCCCTCTGGAGACGCCTGCCTTTGTCCCTGGCGGGACGCATAGTCATCGCCAAGATGGTGGTGCTCCCGAAGTTTTTGTACTTATTTCTCAATATCCCCATCCCACTCACGGCTCCTTTTTTTTCGGACACTTCGCTCCCTCATCATCTCTCGTCTGGGCTGGGCATCAGCCTAGAATCGCATATGAACTTCTCACACTTCCCTTGACGTGCGGCGGGCTGGGTGCCCCGGATTTCAAATTGTATGCCCTCAGTGCCCAAGCCAGCTTTCTTCACTTCTGGTTACACCCGACGCCCTTCCAGCCCCACGTAGCGGTTGAGGCAGACCTTGCGGCCCCCTTGCAGCTTCAGACGGCCGTCTTTGCCCCTGCGAAACCCTCGCGTGGAGAGATAGATACGGTTGAGACTCTGCGCTGGGCCTGGGACGGCCTCCGGAAGTTCTCCGGTTCTAGCTCGGTCTCCGCTAATTTCATGCCCATCGCCTATCATCCAGCATTCCCCTCCCTGCATTCTGCCGGAATGGCAAAACGTGCGACTAGCCTGGGGCTCTCTACGCTATCAGATCTTTATCCTGCTGGCGTCTTCTTTTCTCTTCCAGCCGAATCCAGCCCCTTGGATACCCTGCTCTACTACCAACTTAGAGCTGCCTGTCGGGAACTGCACCCCACGTTTCCACAGCCTCCCCCCTCGATGGCCTCTCTCGACCTTGCATACACCTCCGCTTCCCCTCGTAAGCTGGTCTCTAGACTTTATGCTCCTACACTGGCAGCATCCCCGATCTCCGCTGACCGGGCGCGCGTTGCGTGGAGCGAGGACTTGGGAACCGACCTCTCTCCGGAGACCTGGCTGTATTGTTGCCGGAAGACCAAACGACTGTCTCCTAACTACCGTCTGCGCCTCATACATTTTAAATATTTGCATAGATTATACCGCTCCCCTGCCCAGTTGCATAGAATAGGTCTCACCCCCAGCAATAAGTGTCTTCGTTGCTCTGCTCCCGCTGCCGACTTCTCTCACCTCGTATGGCTGTGTCCCGAGGTCTCTAAGTTTAGGCATGATGTGTGCACTGCCATTACGGAGATTATTTCCACGCCAGTCTTGCCTGATCCGTTGCTGTGCCTTCTAGGCTTTGTGAAACACTGACCCGACGCCTCCCGTAGGCTCACTGCTATGCTGCTTGTTCTTGCGCGACGTAGGGTCGCCATTCATTGGGGTCGCCGGCCCGCACCCAGGGTTGGCGCTTGGCTGGAGGATGCTGCGCGTTGTCAGACGCTCCTGTCCGAATTCTGGGACCTGATGCCGGCAACCGGCCGTATGATATCTGGGGACCCCTTGTCTCGTACCTCCTGCGCCAGCGCACCTCGCCCTGTGCGTCCGATCCAGCGCCCCCCTCCGGCTCCTTGCCAGCGGCAGCCGCCGGTGCTGGTTCGTAGATGTCGCCCCCCCCTCCTCTGTTCACTATTGCCTCTCTGTGGCCATTCCTACACATACTCTGCCCACTCGGGCACTTTACTTGGTCACGCACGCTCCACCCTCTGTTGTTTCTTCTCATGCCCCGATGTGGACTATCACTATGCAATTGTTTTTATGATGAACGTATCAGCTGTGCCTTCTTTTACTGTTTGGCGGTTTTCCTGCCTGTATACCCTGTAACTGAATGTGCAAGTCTCTTCAATAAAGTTCTTTTAAAAAAAATGTTTTAAAAAAAACCCTGGCGATGGTAGCTCGAGTAATGTAATCTTGCAAGTGTATTGTGATGCGCAGGTATGGGTGGTATTATAAAATTGGTCACCTAGAATGTGAGAGGGTTAAACAACCGCAGGAAAATCCATAATGTACTGGCCTCTCTTGATAGACTGGATGTGCAGGTCGCTCTTTTGCAAGAGACATCTTACCAAACGTACAGAAGTGAATGTGGGGGCTAGATGGGCTGGGGTGCGTGTGGCAGCATCGTTCGCTTCTTATTCAAGAGGGGTCATGATCTTGGTGGAGAAAGGCATCCCGTTCACATTAACTAAGTCTGAAATAAATGAGCAGGGAAGAGTGCTGCTAATGCATGGCAAACTGGGCGAAACTATGGTTTTGTTTGTGAATACATATGGGCCAAACGTTGATGATCCTGCCTTTTTTAATGATGTCTGGAGGCGCATTTCCTCTTTTCCTCCCTCTGTAGTGATTTGGGGTGGAGATTTAAACATAAGCCTATACTCTCGCCTAGATCGCTCTGCCGATGCGGCGGGACGGGGTAAGCAGGCCGTGCAGGTAGTGATGGCATTGATGGAATCCGAAGACATTGTGGATGTGTGGCGAGTGAGGAACCCAACTGGAAAAGAGGGCACATTTGTGTCTACGGTGCACAGTTCTTGGTCTAGACTTGACTACTGTTTGGTCTCTAGGGAGGTGGGCTCTTGGGTGGTATCTATTAAACACCTAGCAAAAACATTATCCGACCATTCCCCGGTGCTGCTGGAGATAAGTGTGCCGGCGTGTACCAGGCCACCTTTTCAACAGCAGTCATCCCTAACGGACCAAATATTTAGGGCTAAAATAGGTGTGGCAATTACAAACTTTATGGAAAACGAGGGCTCAGTCGACAGTGCAGGCACACTATGGGAAGCTTTTAAAGTTACGATAAGGGGGGAATGTATTGGAGCTCAGGCACGAGTATTGCGAGATATTAGGAACAGGATAAGTTGCCTTGCAGATAAGTTTAGTAGGCTGGAGCACGGCTGAGCTAAATCCCTCATCTGCAACACTGGCCCAGATTTGGGAATTGATTTCTGAACATAACACAGCGGACCAGGAGATACTGCATAGATCTAGGAGAAGGACAGCGCGTTATTATGGGGAGGGTGGAAGGCAGAGTCACTTGTTGGCACAGAAGCAGTCGTTACCTAAAGGGCTGGTGCATATAGACGAAATGTTGGATAAAGAGTCTATTGCTCGACACTCCACCACAGATATTAGCAGGGTGTTTATTGATTTTTTCCACCAAACTATATGGATCTAGGCAGACTGCTAGTGATGAAGAGGTTAATGGATATCTGGAGGATATCGCCCTTGGCTGGCTCTCACAGGTACAGCGTGAATATTTGACACAGCCATTCGACGCGGAAAATGTAAAAGAGGCCATTATGGCGCTACCGACTTGTAAGGCGTCGGGGCTCGACTGCTTACCTAGTGAATTTTATAAGACATACTGTGAGGATTTAGCCCCGCAACTGCTTAAGGTCTTCGCCGAGGCATACGAGACTGGCGTTTTGCCCCCCACACTTAGGGAGGCCCTGATCGTTACGCTTTTAAAACCTGATAAAGCTACAAACAAATGCGATTCTTATAGGCCTCTATCCCTTATAAACAGACACAAAAATCCTAGCTAAGATTATTGTCATCCGACTGCAGCCTCTTATTCCGAATCTAATTCTCCCTGACCAGTCCGGTTTCGTCCCCAAAAGATCGACTACACATAACTTGCATACCATTTTCGCCGTGTTGCACTTCTTGGAGCCCACACTGCCGGCTGTGCTCCTGGATGGGGCGAAAGCCTTGGATTCCCTGCAGTGGGGATACATGTTTGTAGTACTGCAAAGAATGGGAATCCCGCCATTCTTTCTGAAATGGGTGCGCCTACTATATACTGGCCCGGTCGCTAGGGTGCGGGTGAACAGGTGGGTTTCAGACACGTTCCCGATATGTAGGGGAAACCGACGGGGCTGCCCGCTTTCGCCTATGTTATTTTCATTGGCGCTTGAGTCGCTGGCCTCTAAGCTACGACAAAAGCACACGGATGCGGCGCGGAGGTTCCAACAACGCCCGCTGGTGGTCTTGCTCTATGCGGACGATACGATGCTATATGTTCGGGAACCGGCCAGGCATTTGGAGTCCCTGCTGCGGGAATATGTGCTATTTGAAAGGCAGTCTGAGCTAGGAAAAAATTGGGAAAAGTCCACGGTATTCCCCTTAACTGACTGTACCCAGGAGATTGACATGGAGTATCCACTCTCTTGGTCGAAGGACCCTGTGAAGTATCTTGGGGTCTGGATACATAGAGATCCGGAGACTGTTTTAAGTATGAACTATGGCCGCACTATCACTAAAATTACAGATCAGATAGCTTGATGGACCCGCTTACCATTATCATTGGCAGACAGAATTGCTGTAGTTAAGATGACTATCCTACCGAAATTACTTTACTTATTTGTGAATATTCCAATAAAATTGACTGTCGCACAATTCAAAACATTGCAGTCTTGTCTGTTGAGGTTGGTCTGGGCCGGTAAACAGCCTAGATGCAGTTGGAGCACTCTGGCGCTGCCGTTTGAACGCGGTGGATTTGAAGCACCTGATTTTAGGCTTTATTATTTATGTGCACAGGCGCAATTTGTGCACTATTGGTATTTTCCTCAGAAGTACTTACCGCATCTAGCAGTGGAGGCAGACACTGCTCACCCTGTACCGTTGACCGCTAGATTATTACATGGCCGCGAGAGTGGATCTAGAAAGGAGATTAGTGCAGTTGGCCGCACTGCCTGGGCGTGGCGGATTCTTGCTACGCGCGCAGGGCGGGATTACATATATGCTCCATCCATGCCTATGGCTGCCCACCCGGGTATTTCGGCGGCGCAGGAACGGGGGGCTTTGGCTGTGCTGCAGAATGCCGGTATTACTAAATTAGGAGACTTGTTTAAGAATCTCCGATAGATTTCCAAGCAGGACAAACGTACAATGCAATGCATGGATTTACTTACACCAGACTTCGTTTTGCAGTACGCTCCTTATACCCTGACTTCCTGTAGGAGCCTCGCGTGTTGAGAGCATTACAGGTTGTTCTAGCAGAGAGAGAGGGGGGGGGGGGAGGGAAAGACAGCTGGGGCCTGATCACTAGGTTGTACAGGGCTTCCTAACGGGTAAATGACTGGTCAGATTCCCCTTCGTTTGATAAGTGGAACGGCGCACTTGTGACGTCTCTAACCCGAGAAAACTGGGAGTCATGTTGTAGCTTGACTGGGCGTTTGACTGCGAACTGAAATCTCCGCATTAGCCATTTTAAATACTTGCACCAATTGTACTATATGCCTGCTCAACTGTGCAAATTTGGCCTGCGAGGGGATGCAAGGTGTCTCAGGTGTGGGCAGGATAATGCTGATTTTATCCATCTGGCATGGGGGTGTGTCGCTATATTCAACTTCTGGCAGCGGGTGGTAAACGTACTTACAGATATCACTCAGGATAGGATTGAATGCACTCCGGAAATATGTTAGTTGGGTCTCTTGAAATCGATAAAACCATGTAATTGACGTATTGTTGCTGTCTCTACCTTGTTTGCAAAGCGTGCTGTTGCAATGCACTGGTGTACAAAAGCGGTGCCTACATTGGGTTAGTGTGTTCGTGACCTTGAATACTGTAAAGAACAGCTCGAAACATATGCTGAAGAGATCCCAGTGGCGTCCAAACCAAAGGATTTTTGGGCTTCACTATCTGTGTACCTTCTGGAGAACCCTGACTTCACCTAAGTGAATATGGAATAATTGGACCTATATACTATGTGAGAATTGCAAGAACTACATGTTGCACTGCTTTAAGTTTACATCGCCTATGTGCTACCGTGTCTTACATGCCTGCCTTTGTTGTTTCCTTTGTAGGGTGGGGATTGCATTTATAAACAAGCATTGGCATAGCCAATAGGTCTCGCTTTTGGGACTTTATAAGTGTTTAGCCAGAGCTATTGGCTTTGGCAATGCCTTCCCATACAGGTGCAAACACCCCGCAAGACGGGTGTTTTTAATTTTGTCTTCCTCTCCTGTGCTTACAGTCTCTTTAGCTGCAATATAAAAAAAACAACTGGACCACCACATCAATTATATAGCGATCCGCAGAAAATGGGCACATACTGAACCCAAACGTTTTGCAAATATAACCAGTACGTATTCACACCATCTAAGCAAACTTTAATATTTATTGTAAAAAGAATGTGTGTATGCTTTAAAAACGTATTGATTTTTTAACACAAAAAGGTAGAAACATGCTGCATTTGCTAAAAAAGCATTGCGCTTCTACTTCATAAGCAAATAAACAAACACTTTTCAAAGCTCTCACACACTCCCATAACACTAAAAAAACAAGCATAGGCATAGCCAATAGGTCTCGCCTTTGGGACCTTATAAGTATTTAGTTATGCAGCACAATACCCTTGGTGCAACAACTTCAACTGTTGCATGGCTAAACACTTATAAAGGTCCCAAAGGCGAGACCTATTGGCTATGCCAATGCTTGCCAACAAACAGACGTTTTTGTGTTCTAGCCATTCACTATAACAACTTCCCTACAAATCCAAAAAATACATTAAAAAAATCAGCTACTACAAGAATGTGTTGCATTCTGCATTTGTTCCTTACTAACACACACTAAATGCGCCATCACTTCCATCTGCTGGGCACACAACCTAACGAGATCGTCATAGAAGAAACAGAGTGACCAGTTTTTACTCAGTTGTGGTATGGGAATCAACCTTAACCAAAAAGTCTATGAAAGCGGTCACAATCTGATATAATACCAATTTGATAACTTCCCCCTACGCACAATTGTCCATGCAAATACATTAAACTTCTTGGGAATGGCCCTTCCTTGAGAACATGGGGTGTACGTTAAAATAGTCCTAGTAGTGATGCTTTCCCACGGACTATTCATCTCCAGTTATCATCCTGAAACTGAGCAAGGGGTTTCACCGAACTGTGATTTAACTTTGACAAATCCTGCCAAATCATCCACTTAATACTGTCCTTTGTAACGACTTGGAAAGATTGTCAGAAAAAAAGCATGAATAGCAATAGAAACAGCATAAATGTGGCAGGGATTTAAAAAAAAAAAAAAAAATGGACTTTGCAGTTATGCAGGCAAAATTCTCAAAATACTTTTGTTGCGAAATATCAATGTGCCCGCTCTGGTTTTTAAGGATGGATTTTGGAATTTGTTACTCTCTCTCCCCCAATCCCCCCACAGACCCAAATAATTATGAGCCTCTATCCTGTTTATAAAGCTGTAACCCACAATCCAGCGAGAAAAGATGTTTTGCCTGCTAAAGACCATGATCTAATTTTGATACAGATTTATTACACTCCAGTTTGACTCTGACCCCCTAAGTGCAAGAATGTGAAAACGCAAACGTATGCAAAAAAACTGCATCAGCCACTGGCAAGCTTATTCAAACCAGGAGCGCACACTGTATGACAAGATTAGAGCGAATACCTAACCATGTTCTTGGTGAAAAAAATGAATTTGGATTTACAACATGACAAATCTTTTTCCAAGCTAGGAAGTGGAACAGATGTGAAAAGCAAAGAATAAATACGTTTAAGTGTACATATATACAACGAACTGCAAAGACGAACACGTACCAAGCAAGTTTATGTAACTGCTATACATAGCGGTCAGAAAAAAAAGTAAAACAAACAGAAAGAAAGAAGGTAACCTGCTTTAGTATCAAGGAAGTTCAAAGGAAGCAGTAAGGCGACAGCTGCAAAGCACTCTCCGGCTATTAGTTACTAAGGTGCAATAACAACCAAAATTACCAGATGACTCAGTGTCAACAAGGACACTAAAGCGCAGATCACTATTCCCTTCTGCAAACTAGTGAACTTTGAACTTATACTGAATCAACTGAAGTGAACCAGGACTGCAAATCCCAAAATGCACTGTTTTCTTAACTTACTACCAGCACAGCACCATGATGCCCCTTTAGACATGGAGTCATATGTTAACTTTATTGCGCCTACTAAGGACACCCACAACCCAGTGTCTTGTGAAGACAAGTTCCCAGCCCTTCCCTCCTACAATTATCTGGTAATGACTCCCACTCACCAGTGTCGGCTGAGGACAGCCCACTGAAGCTAGCTTGAGTTGTGAGCAACCACATTTGAAATTAAAATGTAAAGGAAACAAAATAAACCTGTTAACCTTTTACAGAAACAAAACAACCTCCCATCCCCGCCCAGTCCCTCCTTCCTAGTACCGGGAGACGAGGAAGGGAGTGAGAAACTAACCGCAAATGTATAAAATGCAATTCGGCACGACTAATCACACCAAGTAAGGAAAAATGCCCAACTTGCGACAGGCTCATCACGTGACTCGTTCAGCTGGCAGGTCAGGCCTAAATTGAACTGCAGTGAGTCAGTCATGGGACCCTGCATCATGCCTGACAAGAGCTTTCTTTGAACTTGCACTGGGAGACAGGATCTGAGGTTTCAATTAAGGTTGAAGGAATTTCTTTCCCTTGAAACAGAGCCTACTGTTTCCATACGTGCAATTTCAGGTTCAACTACTAGGCTTTTGTATTCGTGATATTAATCTTATCGTTATGTGTGTTTCGCAGCACTGAAGACGGACACTGCGATGTGCTGGGAAATAGCGTTGGCAAACAAAAAACAAGCGCGCGCGCCTCGCGCTAAAAGTAAAAAAAACACAAATGGCGGCAAAAGTGAAAGCGTTTCCCTTGCGGGAGCGATAATTGCTAACACATGGCCAAAGCTCGCTCCCGCAAGGGAATCGCCAAACGTGCACGCGTTGCCATTGAAAGCAATGCAACGCGTGCACGTTTTTGCCTGCAAAATCTGATCGATTTCAAAAGGTCTTTTTCCTATACAGCGCTTGCGCGCTGCGTAGGCGAGACCTAATCAAGAGCCGCCATGTGACCCCAGAGCATCCTATTCTACCAGAGAAACCTTGCAGAGCGTGTGTTTTCAATTTGAACTCTTCCTCCCCTGTGCTAACCCCCCCCCTTCATCTCATGAAATAACTTAGGCACTACATCAATAACTTCGCCTCCGTCTGAAAACGCGCAAATGCAAATCCTAACGCCTTAACAAATATAACAGTGTAAAAGGCAATATTTCATAAAGTGGAAAGCAGTGCTGCAGAAACAGCTAAATATAAAGCAGCGCTAACTGTTGTTCGGCTAATCAAAGTAAAAAAAAAAAAAAAATGCTTAAGCTCGTGTGCCTACATTATTTCAGAGTCCGTAACATTTCTTATGCACAAATTTTTAGCATGGCTTTACCAGAAACATTTGAGTTACAATTTAGATACTTATAGGGTAGGAGGGATGCAGAATTATTTCATAAACGCCTCGATATTGCATCTGGTGGAATTTTTTTATGGATAGTCGACGAGGAACACAGGTAGCATGGGTATGGTGTGGTGGCCACTAACTAGTTAGAGTCAATTTCAATCAAATCAATGAAACGGTAGGAATCATTTAGCAAGAAAAGGAAAGTAGTAAAAACGAAAAAGACAAAAAAAAGCGGTTCAGGAAGAGGAAACGAGCGGTGCGCGCGCGAGAGCGTGCACCATGGCCTATTGCTTGCGGTTACCCGCACGGCCGCGATAATTGAAAACACATGGCGGCCGTGCGGGTAACCGCACGGAAAAGGCCATTGTGCACGAGCGTGTGGTCAGCTTTTAAAACCACCTACATAAAGTCTCGCAGAGCAGCGCATGCGCGCTACTCTAGGCTCGACCTAAAAATGAAAGCGAAGAGCTATTTATATGTATAATCCTAAATGAAAAATAAATTACAAAAAAAAAAGTGACCAGATAAGAACAAGATTTACAGGCATGTTTGCAGAAAGGAGCACTTGTGTAAGAATACAAGGAGAGGTAGTGTGAAAAGGCTTTGCTCCTTGGGAGAGACGAACTCACTCTGGGCAGCCTAAAAAAATAAAGCCAGCAAATTGAAAGCTAGAAACTGAGTCACAAACCATAAAGCTACTGGTAAGCAACGGTTGGGAAAGCATACCTAGGGAGGATTTCCGAATGTCCCCAAAATGTATTTAGCCAGCTGTCTGGTAGGCTTTGACCGAAAAACAAAAATAACAAGCATTTGCAATGCAATAGGTCTCGCAATTACGCGAGTTTAAGCTACTGGCATTGTAAATGACAATGCGTTTTATTTATGTTTCAAAAACCAAAACATAAATAAAAAGCAATGTCATTTACAATGCTAATAGCTCAAGCTCGGATAAATGCGAGACCTGTTGCATTTGCGAGACTTAAAGCTATTGCTTTTTTAAAACATATAAGCAGGGGCCGTGATCATATATAAAGCGCTCCGCCTGTGTTGTAAATATAAAAAACGGGTGCCGTGCTAACACAAAGCGCGGCGCCCGTGCACAGTAATTCAAAAATGATGCTTAAGGTGGGCTAAAATATAAAGCATGACCCTTGGTGGAAAGGAAGCGCTGTTGAGATGTAATAAGGATTGATTGTAACCTGGAAAGCCATGGTGAGTGAATGGTGAAAAGGAAAGCCCTGGTGAGGTGATAGTGATTGATTGCGGAAATGGAAAACCTGGGAGATGCAATAATGATTGATTGTGAACTTGAAAACCTTAGTGAGATGTGGTGATGACTGATTGTGAACTGCAAAGCTTGGTGAGTTGTGATGATGAGTGATAATGAAAAGGCAAAGCCTGGTGAGGTCAGATTAGGAATGCTGTGAAAAGTAAAGCCCTCGTGGGATTTGACTGATGTAGTGCAATGGAAAGCCTGGTGAGATGTGGTGATGATTGTGAACTGGACAGTTTTAGTGAGGTGATGGTGAAAGGGAAAGTGGTGGTGAAACCTGGGGATTTGCAGCCTTTAAAGGCAGCAATGCACTCAATATGTCCAGCTGTGTCTAAAACTAAAGCTGCACTGCGGGAGTCAAAGGGCTCTGCCAAGCGTGAAAAGTATTGAGGACACGGGAGGGTGGCAGGGGCATAGAGGGAGAGAGATGACAGTGTTTATAGGGGATGGACGAGAGTCATTAAGGATTGAGGTGAGATCTGGAGAGAGAAGGAGAGGAGAGAACATGCTAGCAGGGGAAAGAGGTGGGGCGGATACAATGGCACCTGTGAGGAAGAGGAGGCGTCGGCAGGGGAAGCAGGTAATCAGAGAGGCATGCAGGTTATTGAAGAGGCAGGTCGCAATAAGAGGCTAGAAAAGGAAATAGGCTGACAAAGCATCAGCAGGTACAAAAGAACTACTGAGTCAGAAGGAAAAGGCAAAGTGGCAAAAGGGCGCGAAAGGCAGGAAAGATTTACAAAAAAAAAAAGGAAACTGGGCACAGTGCTCGCTAGGCAGCGCGGCGCAGGAGCAAATTAATGAAAAGAAAACCCATGAAAGCGGGCACCGTGGTAGGCAGCGTGGTGCCAGAGCACAATCATTTTTTTAAAAAGCCATGAAACGGGGCGCCATGCTAGGGAGCGCGGCGCCCAAGCGCATTATTTAAGATCTAAGGGTGCATGAGGGTTTGAGGTCAAAGGGTGCGGCAAGATTTTTAAAAAAATATATGAAACGGGGCACCGTGCTAGGCAGTGTGAACACATGAATTTATTTATTTTTAAACGGAAACCGGACGCCATGCTAGGGAGCACGGCGCCCGAGCACATTAATTGAAAGAATACCATGAAACCGGGCACCGTGCTAGGCAGCGCGGCGTTTGACCGCATTATTTAAGATCCATAACTGGACAGTTTTAGTGAGGTGATGGTGAAAAGGAAAGCAGTGGTGAAACCTGGGTATTTGCAGCCTTTAAAGGCAGCAATGCACTCAATATGTACAGCTGTGTCTAAAACTAACGCTGCGGGAGTCAAAAGGCTCTGCCAAGCGTGAAAAGTATTGAGGACACAGTATTATTTAAGATCTAAGGGTTTCGAGGTCAAAGGGTGCGGCAAGATTTTAAAAAAAATATATGTAACGGGGCACCGTGCTAGGCAGCATGAACGCATTAATTTTTTTTTAAAAACAGGAAACCGGGCGCCATGCTAGGGAGCACGGCGCCCGAGCACATTAATTGAAAGAATACCATGAAACCGGGCACCGTGCTAGGCAGTGCGGCGTTTGACCGCATTATTTAAGATCTAAAGGTGCATGAGGGTCCGAGGTCCAAGGGTGCCATGGAATTGTGCATGGGTCCAGCATTTTAATAGCGGCCAGCACTTTTCTTTCGAGGACCCGCGTTTGTAAACAAAGTTGCGCATTACACAAGCGCACAATGGGCGCTTGTTAAAAAACAAAGTGGCGCGTTCGCCATTACATGAAAGCGCACAACAGGGCGCTTGGTAAACAAGGAAGTAGTCCCTAAATGAAAAGATAACAGCCAGCAGCGGAACTAAACTGTAGTTGGTCAGTGCTGCTTCCTGCAAAACGGAAGTGACGTATCGGATCAAATGCCAACCATAAGCCAGATAAGAAGACCAATGGCAGAATCAACCAATGGCAAGCAACAGGAGAAATTACCCTCCATATTTGTGTTTACTATAGGTCTTGCGCATGCGCTGTCTAGGCGAGACCTAAAAAGGGAGGAGGGGTCCTCAAAGCATTGATTTCCCTCAGTAATTCCTGTAGGAAATTATCGGAAGCAATAAAGAAAAAATAGAATTACACTAACTTTGGCAGAAAGTTAGACTGTAACTCAAAAAGTGTGCTTTTCGTTATTTGGTGTATATTTGTTCAGCCATTTGAGAATTTTATGTTTAAAGAGGTACTCAGTGCTCAAAAACTGGCTAAAAAGTTAATTACACCTGGATTGTTGATGTTCAGATATGTTTAGACTGGCCCCTTTAAAGCAGACTAGTCAATCCTGATTGGCATGCCACAGCCTGAACAATATGTTTAGCAGCCATTATGGGACTCGGGGGCATGGTCCATCTGTACTAAAAATGTATGGAAAAAAAAGATATAAGAAGGTAGGATGAACACATCCTTCCACCTTGATTGGCTAGCCACATGGACAACATGCTGTGGCAGTCAATTAAAACCTCAAGGACATGGTCCCAATTGAAGTGCATTTAAAGAAAGTGTTTTTGAGGGTGCAAAAAGGAGCACCTATAAAAGGGTGATAACGGATTTTCTCACAATATGATCATTTGCTGTTGGTACCATACTAATTTTATTTTAGGGATTGCGATGGGTTCTAAAGGTGATTTTTTCTTGTGCAAAATGCTGATCTTCTGCTGGGGTTTCATGAACCATGTGTGAGATACTATCAGTCGACTTCCCAATGTTCTACTACAGCTTCCCACAGTGTTCTAATGAACACTTCGAGTGCTAACATTCTATATTTATGACACGGGTTGCACACCTGAAACCACCTTGATGGATTCAAAACTGCAAAACCTCAAGTAGTTTCTTTAGAAATTAACAAAATGAGTGTTTCTCACAGAAATTAAGCTTAGTGCTCTAGAAAGCTAAAATGAGGACATCTTCTATGAGTTCTCAAATCTCTTGATCAGCCAGGTCGGGAAAAACATCCTAACATACATACTGAAACATGTACTTTCAGCACAAACAGCAGCCTGTCAGTTAACCTCCTAGTGATCAACTGCAGCTTTACCACAAAGTTCTAATGAGCAACTAGAGTGCTAACGTTTTGCAATCAAGACAAAATAAAGTGAGGCACTCCTGAATGCATGAAGAGTAGGCCTAAGTAAATGAGCATTGGGATATTAATGCAAGCATGAAACCACAGGGATAAAAATATGAGGGGAGGTGTGGGATGATTTTATTAATTTGAGGCATAATGTATTTTTTATAGGGGCTACGAAAAGTTAAAGACAAAGACATCTGCATAAATGTAGCATCCCCTTTCCACACCATTTTACACAGCCTACCCATCTTCTCCATCTTAGTTTAAAAAAATGGAAAAAAATAGAAGTTCATTGATAAAACCAATGGTTAGGGTGACGTTATAGTAAGGTGTTGAAAAAAAGGTCAAACTAATGATTAAATAACAGAACACCTCTGAAATTCACCAGTTATAGTTTACTGAGCTAACTATACCTTACGTCCCTGTCATGCACTGCATATGGCCTCACATATTACATCACTCATGGTATGGTAATGACCTCACATATTACATCAGTGATAAGACCACAGTCATATACAGCATAGTTACTGAGTGTACATGTGCGGGTCGATAATATGGAAACAGTGTAAGCCCTGCCAACAAACGAATATAGCAATACTACTGGCTTAGCTCTCCCTGCCTTACTTGCCTCTAATGCCCAGGGCGGGTGGGGCGATGTCAGGTATTGAAACAAATAATCTTCCAGGATTTGCTGCTAAGGTAGCTGGGGTGAGCGGCAGGACATTACCTGTTTTTTTTTGTTTTTTTTTTAAAAATGAATATTAACTGTGGAAGCAAGGGAGAGGTAGGTTGAATGTCGGAATACAAGTATGTTTGCCATTGTTAGTGTGATGTTGCGAAAGAGGAGGTCTAAGGCAGTCGACAATGCATCAAATTAGCATGCTATGGCATGTTCAAAATAGTGTAAGAACAAGAAAACTGTAGATGGGGTAGACTTCAATGCTGAAAAGTTTGATGTTTAAGGGTTTCAAGCAGCCTCATCAGCAACTAAAGCTTTGCTACCTTCGCGTAGGATTTCAATCGAAACCTCTCAGTGGAGAAAAACCACATTATAGTCCCCTACCCATATAGAATACAAGAAATCTTTACAATTTATCTGTTAATTGAAAAATCTATAATGCAGTTACATACCATTCAAGAGAAGTCAGCAGTATTAAAAACTATAGAGAAGCTTCCGCACAACCTACAAGTGTCTCCCAGATTTAGTCCATATACCTAGGGCAATAGCCCATCCCACCAAATGCATGTTCAGTAAAGGTGGCCTAGCTAGAGAATTAATGCAAAGAGCCAAACCAGTGAAACATCTTGGCTTTAAGAGCCAAAACAAGCCTTAACTGGCAAGAACAATTCTTTCTCACATTCTTACTCTACTTGCTATTGGCTTTGACTTCCTCTCTCTTGCCATCTTAAGTTGTTCCATGTCTTTTACTCATCTATTTCTTTCTGGCTCCACTTTCTTTGCTCCCTCCCTTTCTCCACCCTCCATCTCTCCACTTATCCCTTTCACATCCCCTACTTTCTTTCACTCACTAAACTCAACTACCTCTCTCGTCCATGGCTTCTCCTGCTGCTGTTCTTTTTCACACTTCCTCTTCCCATCATGCTAACGCAGTTATCAACCCTTTGCACTTATAACTTCGACTCAGTTCACTATTGGCTCAAGATTCCCACAGGGCCTCAGAGACAGATTTAAGCCTTCAGTGGCTCACCCAAAGCTAATGTTCAGCTCATTATGTGATATTGTTAAATGTATATATTTTTGGTTACATCATGCAGTACAGCCCTAGATCCAAGCAGCAGTGGAGGGCTTAACAGGGTACATTCATTACAGTGGTAGTAGCATGTCCGATACAAGATGCTAAATACAGAACAGCATGGGGTGAGTAGTTTACCGTTCAGACAAATCAACCTTGTAATGTGGTGTGAAGTAGGGGGAATTGGACACGAAATAGTGACAGTAGACAGCCTACTGTACATTCGTATTTTAACATAAAACCAGTGGTCGAATCGCGTTAAAGTATGGGAACTGTGATGCTGTGCGAGAAGGGGCGGTGGGGTGAGTGAGCAAGCATAGCCGCGAGGTCAAAGGCATGGCTAAAAAAAACAAAATATGCTGTAACTTTTTTTTTGTCTTTCACCTTCGGGTAACTACATATAAAATAGGCACAGTTTAAATGAAAAATAAATGCAAGTTAAGTTAATTAGTGGGAAATGCTAACCGTACATCATGAAACCTCTATTAGTTAATGTACGGCAGAGGTCTGTGTCTGTAACAAGGAGCCACATAAGTGAATCCTGGTTGCTGCAGTGGAGAATACTTGTGTATATTTAGAATATTGTGTATATTCAGTGCTATGAAGTCTCAGTCTGTGACAGAAAGCACTATGAATATTGCAAGTCATTATTTTAAACTTGCATTACACACCGGAGATCACAGGCTGCTACAAAATGCGCAAAAAGATTTAAGATAAAGTGCTTCCAAAATATAGATTTTAATAACACAGAGCGTATTTAGTGCAATTTTTTTATGGCGGTCCTTTAAAAGCACACACTTCACAGCTCAGCTGGTTCCTTGCAACCACTGAAAAATCTGGGTCATTAGGAAGCGTTAAGGAATTCCATCAATTAAAGCCAATATCGGCTTGCAAGCACCCTTTACATTTGCAGATTAACCAGTTGTGCACATTTACATTTCTTTCAGACAAGCAGGTACCTTGGCAGGAAGTCTTGTTTAGCTGTCTGCCCCTCCCTCGGTTTCACTGCACAGGAGGTTCCCTGCATTACACTTTTGCTGTCCTGGAAGGCTGTCTTTTTCACAGAACGTTGGGGGAACTGCTTTTCTTAAATTAAATAAGTATGGGCACGTCAAGCCCCTCAGATCCCGTACTACTTCGACTACTGCAAACACTTACAGTTTCATGCAGATTAGAAGCATGTAACAATCTTTCATTGGCTTACCAAATAACTCATCACAAGAGGCATTCAAAATAGTAAACATAGGCACAGAACATGTTTATCAAAGTATGAGATGACCAAGTCGAATTCTAAAAGCATCCGTCACATTCAACTTTAACTTTGTAAAAAGTAATTTGCAAGAGCATCACAACAACATGTTTACTGTGTATGTTACGCAGTAACCACAGCTCTTGTATAAAGCTGACAAATTATTATTACCAATTGGAAAGTAAAGGGCGATTAAAATAATGCACTGAACTAGAAGCAGTAATGCTATTCAAGAGTTCTTTTCAGTGCGATCTTGACACAAAGAACTTATAGCGCTTTACATAGCCACCGAATTACACATTATACGCGGTCGAATTCTTTTTGGCAAGGTAGATTAAGCGATTTGCCTACTATCACAAGGTGTTGAGGAAACGTCAGGACTCGAACTCGACTAGTTCTCTTGTTGCAAAATCAGCACCTCTGTCCCTTGGGCCACACCTCACAAATAAAATAGCCCTACCAACCGCCGCAACAGAAACAGCTTTCTGTTTCAATAAAGTGATTTTTTTTTTCCAGTCTGCGCCATAACCGAAGAGGAGGAATTCTGCAAACCATCACCAATTGAAAGAGTGACTGTTAGTTAAAAAGGTGTGACTGGCCTCCAGAAAAACTGTTCAAGTCCTCACACCCACTAGCCTGAAGCAACACACAGTTCTGAAGAGAACGGTTGAAATGCATTAATATGACATTTAATTACCGTGTTTACACCATAAACAAACAGGAAGTGCAATTACAATTTAATATAACTGTAAAGATCAAAGTAACAATTTAGTAACAAACATTTCTCAATATGTCTACGATCCACACACCAAAAATTCCTCTCGCACAGCCTTTTCATTTCAAAGATCGCCCCTGCGGATTGATGTTGAACAAATGTGCTACCCAACAGCACTAAATTAGTAGGGTGAAACAAAAACAACATTCCACAGTGGAGGGAAATGTTAAAGTGAGGTTAAAACAAGGTATGTAGAAGAGGGTGGTTCTCCTTTGAAAACGAGAATGAGGGTCCTGCAAACTCAGCAAGAGTCCCAAAAAGCGGAATCGTGTGGAAAAAAATGTTTTTCTCCACACCGGAAAACTCCTCCCTGGAAACAAGACACCAAACTCTAACCAGGGAAGAGACCGGAATTGAGGCAGTCTTTTAACACCGGTGGCATAAACACTCACCAACAGCAGGCACAGAGCGGGCAGCCCGGCCATGGCAGCAATCTCACAGATCAGGGAAAAGCGGTCTCTATACTCCGGCTGCCACAGCAGCGATACCGGGCTCTTCAAGATCCCACACGGGAGTAAAATGGAGCCACTCTCACTGAGCCGCCAGGGAGGGAGGGGGAGGGAGCGGCCGTTCCAGAGGGTGGGGCGGGGCGGGGCCAGCGCCGGAACCCTAGCCTCACCTGCGACATGACGTCACGCGCTCCAGGGTGCAGGTAAAGGGTTACCCCACAGCTTGCGAGTCACCAGCCCCTCCTCACTCCGTGACGCATTGCCTATTCCTTTCTGCACCTCAGGAGGCAGGTGATCTGTAACGACCCGGGTATGTTAGGAATAGGGGTCGCTGCTGACGGCAGTAATTCTTGAAGGGAAGCAATTTAAGGGAAACCTTGTCAGTCCACAAGCGAAAAGAACAGAGTATTGTAGTGATGGTATCCCCCCCCCGGCGGCGGCACTGAGAGATGAGAGGTGACAAAACTCAAACTAGTGCCCACGGCTTTGGAAGCTTCGAACTTTATTTTAATGGTACAAAAGGGGATGAAAAAGGGGATGATGGACGGAACGTTTGAGCCAATCAAACACTCACCCCCAGTCAACTGATCTGGGTTTAATCCATCATCATTCTTTAGCTCACTCCACCACCCCAGTTCAGACATGGCCATATGCAAATCAGTCTGACCCTGTGCCTCATGGGAACAGTACAGCCCGAACTGCCAAGCCATGTCTTCCCTGGACCGGAAACAAGCATCCTAGGACCGGTTTCTGGCATTCCAGCCGTCATCAGCCAGGCTTGCTTGAATCCAGTGGCAAAGTGAGCAAGGGACCCACGTCTGGGCATACCCCCGCCAACTTAGGGCGAACAAAGCGATACAAAAGGGGATGATGGACGGAACGTTTGAGCCAATCAAACACTCACCCCCAGTCAACTGATCTGGGTTTAATCCATCATCATTCTTTAGCTCACTCCACCACCCCAGTTCAGACATGGCCATATGCAAATCAGTCTGACCCTGTGCCTCATGGGAACAGTACAGCCCGAACTGCCAAGCCATGTCTTCCCTGGACCGGAAACAAGCATCCTAGGACCGGTTTCTGGCATTCCAGCCGTCATCAGCCAGGCTTGCTTGAATCCAGTGGCAAAGTGAGCAAGGGACCCACGTCTGGGCATACCCCCGCCAACTTAGGGCGAACAAAGCGATACAAAAGGGGATGATGGACGGAACGTTTGAGCCAATCAAACACTCACCCCCAGTCAACTGATCTGGGTTTAATCCATCATCATTCTTTAGCTCACTCCACCACCCCAGTTCAGACATGGCCATATGCAAATCAGTCTGACCCTGTGCCTCATGGGAACAGTACAGCCCGAACTGCCAAGCCATGTCTTCCCTGGACCGGAAACAAGCATCCTAGGACCGGTTTCTGGCATTCCAGCCGTCATCAGCCAGGCTTGCTTGAATCCAGTGGCAAAGTGAGCAAGGGACCCACGTCTGGGCATACCCCCGCCAACTTAGGGCGAACAAAGCGATACAAAAGGGGATGATGGACGGAACGTTTGAGCCAATCAAACACTCACCCCCAGTCAACTGATCTGGGTTTAATCCATCATCATTCTTTAGCTCACTCCACCACCCCAGTTCAGACATGGCCATATGCAAATCAGTCTGACCCTGTGCCTCATGGGAACAGTACAGCCCGAACTGCCAAGCCATGTCTTCCCTGGACCGGAAACAAGCATCCTAGGACCGGTTTCTGGCATTCCAGCCGTCATCAGCCAGGCTTGCTTGAATCCAGTGGCAAAGTGAGCAAGGGACCCACGTCTGGGCATACCCCCGCCAACTTAGGGCGAACAAAGCGATACAAAAGGGGATGATGGACGGAACGTTTGAGCCAATCAAACACTCACCCCCAGTCAACTGATCTGGGTTTAATCCATCATCATTCTTTAGCTCACTCCACCACCCCAGTTCAGACATGGCCATATGCAAATCAGTCTGACCCTGTGCCTCATGGGAACAGTACAGCCCGAACTGCCAAGCCATGTCTTCCCTGGACCGGAAACAAGCATCCTAGGACCGGTTTCTGGCATTCCAGCCGTCATCAGCCAGGCTTGCTTGAATCCAGTGGCAAAGTGAGCAAGGGACCCACGTCTGGGCATACCCCCGCCAACTTAGGGCGAACAAAGCGATACAAAAGGGGATGATGGACGGAACGTTTGAGCCAATCAAACACTCACCCCCAGTCAACTGATCTGGGTTTAATCCATCATCATTCTTTAGCTCACTCCACCACCCCAGTTCAGACATGGCCATATGCAAATCAGTCTGACCCTGTGCCTCATGGGAACAGTACAGCCCGAACTGCCAAGCCATGTCTTCCCTGGACCGGAAACAAGCATCCTAGGACCGGTTTCTGGCATTCCAGCCGTCATCAGCCAGGCTTGCTTGAATCCAGTGGCAAAGTGAGCAAGGGACCCACGTCTGGGCATACCCCCGCCAACTTAGGGCGAACAAAGCGATACAAAAGGGGATGATGGACGGAACGTTTGAGCCAATCAAACACTCACCCCCAGTCAACTGATCTGGGTTTAATCCATCATCATTCTTTAGCTCACTCCACCACCCCAGTTCAGACATGGCCATATGCAAATCAGTCTGACCCTGTGCCTCATGGGAACAGTACAGCCCGAACTGCCAAGCCATGTCTTCCCTGGACCGGAAACAAGCATCCTAGGACCGGTTTCTGGCATTCCAGCCGTCATCAGCCAGGCTTGCTTGAATCCAGTGGCAAAGTGAGCAAGGGACCCACGTCTGGGCATACCCCCGCCAACTTAGGGCGAACAAAGCGATACAAAAGGGGATGATGGACGGAACGTTTGAGCCAATCAAACACTCACCCCCAGTCAACTGATCTGGGTTTAATCCATCATCATTCTTTAGCTCACTCCACCACCCCAGTTCAGACATGGCCATATGCAAATCAGTCTGACCCTGTGCCTCATGGGAACAGTACAGCCCGAACTGCCAAGCCATGTCTTCCCTGGACCGGAAACAAGCATCCTAGGACCGGTTTCTGGCATTCCAGCCGTCATCAGCCAGGCTTGCTTGAATCCAGTGGCAAAGTGAGCAAGGGACCCACGTCTGGGCATACCCCCGCCAACTTAGGGCGAACAAAGCGATACAAAAGGGGATGATGGACGGAACGTTTGAGCCAATCAAACACTCACCCCCAGTCAACTGATCTGGGTTTAATCCATCATCATTCTTTAGCTCACTCCACCACCCCAGTTCAGACATGGCCATATGCAAATCAGTCTGACCCTGTGCCTCATGGGAACAGTACAGCCCGAACTGCCAAGCCATGTCTTCCCTGGACCGGAAACAAGCATCCTAGGACCGGTTTCTGGCATTCCAGCCGTCATCAGCCAGGCTTATTTTAATGGTGTTACATAGCGAAGGTAGAGACTGATGTATTCAAATCAGTGCTTTAAATGGAAAAAAATAAGTGCAGGTATTCAACAAATTGAGACGTTAGCTAGGGGGTGGGGCTAGGGGGCGGGGTTAGGGGCGAGGCTATTGGCAGTCCAAAGGGATCCGGCCAGGGGCACACATTTAATGTGATTGAGATTTAATTGGTGTGCAGATGTGCATAATGATGCGAAATCATTTCTGGTATATTTTGATTATTTCATTTCCCTTATACGTACAAAAGGGTACATTTATTATTAAAGTGGGCTTCTCATGGTGCAACACCTAGATCACATATGACTCGCACAAGATATTTTCCTTAACATTTTTTGGAAAGGTTTAACTATGGTTAACCCTCTTGTCTCACTGCCACTTAGCAGACATCACCCTGCCCCTCCTAGATGGCACAGCTTTGCCTCAAAACTCCTTGCCTGCTGTAAAGTCCGATTCCCTTTTTCTGGAGTCAAGTATTTACCTTCTTTGACACACTTACTTTTTAAATCAGAATTTCCTGCTCGCACTGCCTCCAAGAGTTCATTGCCGCACATGTGCGTAGTTAGATAATTATAGGAGAAGGCCGGTGTTCGGGCTGTCACCTCCTGACCTCGACACTTCCTGCCTTTTTAGCCCCTGTCGTGGGGGATCCCTGAAGATTGTGTCCCACACAGCGTGAGTCTGAGAGCAGGTGCTGCGTGTCTTTAAAAGGCACAACAAACACGGTTCTCTAGACAGCGGTGCCACTTATCAGATTATCTCCCGGTCATCACTGCCTGAAATGTAGATTGCCAGCAGCTGTCTGCAAGTGTGACAGACTCCAAGAGACTATGGGGGACCCATGGCCAGCAGTCTTTAGATCTCCAGCTGCATCACTGTGACTTGTTGAACTTGGTAAGAGTAAAAAATGAAAGCTGCTGACATTTTAAATGTTCACGCTAAGGTCGGAGTTGCAGTTTTATTAGGTAGCTGCCAAGGTTTCAGATTGCTATGTGTGACATTTTCATAATTTTAGTACAATTTTTGATGTATGTTTCCCTCATCTTCATTGCTCGCAAAAAAGTCACTCATATTTGTTGAAATGTCACTCATAATTACACTTCAATTATGAAAATGTCACACATAGCAATCTGAAACCGTGGCAGCTATGTCTGAGTGGACACTGCCTCAGGCATCACAGTGTGAGTCTGGCCCCTCCCAAACTTCCTGCCAACTCTGGAATGAATGCCTATGGGCCGCGGCTCAATTAGTACATTGAAAGGGGAGATTAGCACTCGATTAGAGTGCTTCAGGAAAATGGACCCACTCCTTGTCAGCTGTATTGCTCTTCCTTTTTTTGTAAATGCCAATATCACTGAGCTTGGCTTAAAGCCCATGAGTACCGGTACTCTCTTTGGACAAAGAGAAGTTCCGGTACTCAAGCGCCGAAAATTTAGAAGTGCCGGTACTCAGTACCGGTGAGTACCGGCCCATTTAAAGCACTGATTCAAATATATCTTTACAAAATATAAAGTCTGATAATTTTGGGAGAAACTGTTTTAAGCCCAGCTAGTGCCGTATGTATTAACATCTAACGCCGATTTCCATTAGTGTTAAGAAAGGCGACCCTCTTCTCTGGAACTAGATAAACTAACCGCCCCAGGCTTACAGCGTTACCCAGGGCTCGAGTCGGGGTACCACGCGGGTGGACGGCGTCCCCCCACTTATTTTACCGGGAGCTCGATAACTGGAGCCACACATTCACTCTTTGGCCTCTCTGGGGCGAGATCGGAGCTCATTCAGAACGCTGCTCACGCGCTGGCTTCTCTGATGCAATCGCATCTAAGGGGAGAGCGAGGGGAGGCAATGAGTCTGATGGTGCAAGCCACCTTTCGTGACATCACTTCCTGTCGTGACGTCAGCATCCCCCCACTTCTTTTTTTAGGACTTGTGCCCTGGCGTTACCATAGAAGTCAGGCATTATCGGTACGCAAAGTGGAAACAGAAGACAGACCTCCACCTATCTAAACATTCTGCATCTGGGACATCCTCGTCTACATCTGTAATGCTTCACCCTCAAACTACCCCACCCACACAATAGAATGTTACTTAATGTGCCTCATTGTTAACAAACTTGAATTCTACCCCTCCACAATAACCTGCTGCGAACACTGCTACCTACATACACACAAGATCGCTGACTTACTTGCACGTTTTATTTTTTACAAATGACGTACTGGAACGTGTGACTGCCAAAGAAAAAACTAAAATTTAAGCATAAAAGGAACCCCGGTACAATAATGAAGACTAGAAATACGCAATCACTTTATATTTAACTTTAAATAATGATGCACGAGTTTTAGAAATATCGTTTTTGTCATTAAGAATCCGAAACAATTTATTATTTCCCCCCTCTGAAATTCACACAGAAAATCCCTTTTGGGCAATACGGGATGCAGCACAAAATACAGAACCAGAATAGTGTGAAAAAGGCTGCTTTTTATAGAAACAGGTGCACATCACAATTATAAACCTGGGGCTGCGCTGTACAAAACTACCACCCCACTGTACAAGATAGTTGCCTTTGTTAACTACCCCCACCCCTAACAATCCCTCCCCCCACAAAGCTTAAGCCTGAAATTCTGTACCTCCTCCTGGGCTGATCCTCTGCAATTGGGACCTTTAACCTCCCCTGCATTTCTACAGCAGCACTTAACCTGTAACTAACCTAACTGCCTAATGAACCTTAAACTTCCTACCTAGTCCAAGCGTGACCTTGCCTACCCGTTCCCTTTCCTGCTGTCAACAACAATAAACTTGGATAAACCGTGCCAACTTGTCTACCAACCGCTATGCACCTGCCTCAAAGCAACAACAAAGCATTTCCCTATTTCCCCTGCACACCTGTTCCAACCCAAAGCCGCCAAGGACATAAACTCCAAACAAACTAAAAATCCCCAAATAGCTGGATTTTAGGAGTGGAAGGGAGCGCAAAAACTCTCTGCTACCTACTACCAGCCACTGGGTTACCAAAATGAAATGGTGGCTGGTATCCAAAATGGACCCGTTTTATACCTGGGCTACACTGTAGCCCCAAAAAAGCCCAACCAGTACAAAAGTTTGGAGCAGTCGTTTGGATTGCTCCATTCCCCAAATTATCCTGGGGGGCAGACCTCCCTTTGGTCGACTGCCCCCCAAACCCCCATTGGGAAATACGGGAGGCAGCACAAAGCACTGACACCAAAATAGTGTGAAAAAGGCCGCTTTTTATTGAAACAGGTGCACATCACAATTATAAACCTGGGCCTGCGCCATACAAAACTGCCACCTCACTATACAAGATAGTTACCTATGTTAACTACCCCCACCCAGGGCCGGACTGGAAACCAAAACCGGCCCTGGCAAAGTGCTCGGCTGGCCCGCCAGGGGGTTGGGGGTGCGGCAGAGCTATTTGCCAGGGCCGGTTTCGGTCGATTTTGTTACAGGGGCTGATATTGCAGCTATGCTGCAAAAACGTCCCTGTAACAAAAACAGCCCCCACCCTGGCGGCCCACCGGGGAAATGCCCGGTGCCCGCTACGGCCAGTCCGGCCCTGCCCCCACCCCTAAAAATCCCTCCCCCCACAAAGCTTAAACCTGCAGTTCTGTACCTCCTCCTGGGCTGATCCTCAGCAATTGGGACCTTTAACCTCCCCTGCATTTCTACAACAAATATTAACCTGTAACTAACCTAACTACCGAATAAACCTTACACTTCCTACCTAGTCCAGGCATGACCTTGTCTACCCGTTCCCTTTCAGCCTGGATTGCCATTGTCAACAACAATTAAACTTGGCTGAACCATGCCAACTTGTCTGCCAGCTGCCACCCAGAAAAATCTCTAACAACTTTTCTGCCCACCCAAACCCCTAATGAACTTAGCACACATTGAAAACCTTAGCCAGGGCCTCCTGAACCTGAAGCAGATACAATTGCATTCCCATGTAAGATAAATGAACGCCATTGCTTCTAAAAAAACTCCACTGCATCGTACGTCAGCTCCAAATGCTCTATCCTGGTTACCCCATTTCCCTACAAGAAACCTTCATCTCCCTGTTTACCTTACTCCTCGCTTTATCTATTGCAGGGGGCTTCAATGCCCTGCGCCACTCCTTAAGTGGTATAAACGCAGTCCACATAATGTGGCAACCTGCCCATTGCCCAAGAATCTCCTGCAATGTACCCTTCATGTCTCTCATCAACACAACACTCTTCTCTACAACTAGATCATTCTCCCCTAAATGAGTAAAAAAATGTCTGGGCACCGCCCCCCTTACAAGCAGCCTATTCAAACAAGGGATTAAATCCTTCCACCTCACCCCCCCTCTGCCCTACCATCGCAAATGAAAACGGTGAGGGGAGAAACCCAATGAATTTCCCAGGCCGTTCTGCCTCGCCTACCTTTCTGCCCACTTAATAAATGAATGGCCAATTATCCAAATAGACAACTCGGAGACCTCCGGGCCTGGAACCAAACCTGAAAACAACAAAAACACGCATAAGAAAACAACATTGGCTTAGCAATCCCCTTCCTGTGTCTGTGAAAAAGAACTTTCTTGTGTGCCAGCAGGTCCCCCCACAGCACCACTACGACCACCAGCAGGAAGAATTCCAAAAACGCGATACTTCGCCCTCCCCACTTCCATTCAACAGGCCATTGTTCTGGACACCACTTCCCGTGCCTGTACTGCCCAAATCCTACCTCTCCTGCCACACCGAGTAGATTTGCGTATCCTACACCAACTCTGCTGGTAGCACTTAGTGCATCCCATTAAAGGATTCCAGCAAAAAAGGCTACATCCTCAAATCCTCCCTGGTCCCTGCTGATAATGGAACATGATGATGCAGCAAAGGTAACCCTGACAGAGATAGCCCCAGCCTCCTACAGAATGTCCTCCCAGCTCTCACCATCCGCCATGCAAACTTTAGATGGCCCAGCAGTACTTGCACTTCTCTCACCGTAACTTTGCGCTTGTCTAGCATTGCATCCCGTAGCAAGAGCATAGTCAACTTTTTCTCCTGTGGTAAGCGAGCCTCCATCGCTACTGAGTCAATCTCGATGCTCAAAAATGACAGTACCGTACTGGGTCCAACTGTCTTTTCCGGTGCCAGGGGCACACCAAGGTCGTCCATGAGCGCCTAGAAACTGTCTAACATGTGCTGGCAGTCTGTGGAACCGGACCTCTCCACAAAGAAAAAATCATCAAGGTAATGAGTCACTTGCGTATGTCCCGAGCTTGAAGCAAAGGCCCACTGAAGGAACGTTCTGAAACGCTCAAAAAGAGCACAGGATATGGAGCATCCCATAGGCAGCTTCTTATCCACATACTTCTGGCCTTCAAATTGAATGCCCAGTAATTGAAATCATTAGGATGCACCTGGAGCAGGCGGAAAGCTGACTTAATGTCGCTCTTAGCCATTAGTGCCCCTCTGCCTACATATTCAAAAATGGCCACGGACAAATATGACACTGAAACCTGTTCCTCAGGGATAAAGTCATTCACTGATCCGCCCTCCAGCCAGGACAGATGTTGGATGAGCCTAAACTGACCTTTTTCTTTCTTAGAAACTACCCCGATCGAGGACAAAATTAAGTCCTCCATGGGCCAGTCATCAAAGGGGCCTGCCATCCTGCCCTCCTGTATCTCCTTCAGCAGGTTCTCCCGCACCACAGCTGGTGCTGCAGCAACAGACTTGAGATTGTTCACCCACCTGCTCCCTCTCGGACCCTGGGACCCTAAACAAAAGCCTTGCCCAAATCCCTCCATCAACAGCTTGGCATCCTCCTCATTCTCAGAGAATGCCAACCAAAATTCCAAACGATCTAACTTAATGGGTGTACAAGGTTTTTGCTCCAGATCCCTGTCCCCCTGACCGCCCCTAAACCCGGGGGCCTGGTTATTCTGCTGGTTCCCTGTGTACCCTGACTGCTGTTGCCTTCGTCCCATAGCGGGTGTGGACTGACCTGCCGTTCTGTAACAATTGACAAGGGGGTGCTTGCCTGCACACTTAGAGCACTCATGCCAGAACTTGCAATAGTCCCGGGAGCAGATGCCTTTATTAAAATGCCAACATGCCCCAGTCTGCCCCCCTTGACTTTTTCCATGCTCTCCCACTCCTCCTCGGGTGGGTCGGCCCTGAAAGGGCCAATATACTGTAAATAGGCCGCTGGCGGTAAAGATGGCCTTACCAAACTTGAATTGCCCCATAGTGTGGTGTCAAAGATCAGTATCTACCTCACCCCAATTCACTTCTTGATCTACAGTAATGGGCACCCTGCCCTCATTATCGTATTGTGCCCAGGCATAACCCCCTTAATTAATCTGCGCCTTCCTGATCGTGTCCATGTATTTAAAAAAATGCCACGCACCTCTCCAGGTCCTTCTCACAGTACACGTTGGCGTAAATTAGAAAAACCGCTGTCCAATTCTCAATCGTGACCGATGCCTCAGGGCACTGGGCTAGCTCATGTTTCTCCTCTTTCGAGTCCTCTTTAGCCCTCAGCTCCCTGTGCAGCAGCATCAGCATCTCCACATACTCCCTGTTCCAGATACTTCCTTTGTTGCCAATATAAGGTGGGTCCCCAGTGGTTTGGAAACCCCCATGTAGGGAAGTTTCTTTATCTTCAGCTCTGCATTTTCTTTTCCCTACCTCTTCCCCGCTGCCTCCTCCTCTGTGCCTCATCTACGCCCTTTCCTACCCCTTGTTCCTTCATCCCCTGTGTATCGCACACTGTACTCACCTTGTTCCCTGACATACTCTCCTTAATCCCCTGCTCCTCAACCTTCTTCCCTTCAATTACCTGATCGTCCTTACCTACCCCCATACCTGTCACATACAGCACTTTTCGCAGCCGCAGCATTCCCCAACCTGCAAGTCCATTGCATCCACACACACTGACACCATAGTGGCTTCTGCGCGCTCCCTCCTGCCTTTATTACTGGGGCCAGGGTCGGTGCCCATTTCAGAGCCTGCCGTTTTGCTGCCTGTTGCTTCCTGGGTTGCAGACTTCGACTGTCGTTCCTACGTTGTCCATCCGATTCACCGGGCCCAAATGCAGAACGGTGGAGGAGGAAATCTCCTCATATGGCTCCAGGAACCCTGCAGCACCGACCCCCCCCAGCCCCCCTCACTGGCTGTGACCTTGCAGGCGATGCTGGTCACTTGGGCCCAGCATCAGCCCCATGGCCTTGTGCGCTTGGGGCCGCTCGCCTGACGTTAGAGCGGCCCCGCCAACTTACCTCTTTTCCCTGCCCAGCTCGGGCCCGACGAGGTGGTGAACATGCTCAAACCGCAGCCGCGACCCTCGCTGATGCTCTCCTTGCCGGCTGACCACCGGCAGTCACGACAGCCCCCACAAGATCCGAGCACCCGGCCTCTTCTAGGAGCCGTAGCTCCTGGGCAATTTTTCCCCTCGCAGACCACATGGCAGCTAGTATAACAACAGGACAGCCGATCAATGACAAGACAAATCATCTACCTCGCACCTAACTAAGCGCCAAAAACTCTCTGCTACCTACTACCAGCCAGCAGGTTACCACAATGAAATGGTGGCTGGTATCCAAAATGGCCCTGTTTTAAACCTGGGCTACATCGTAGCCCAATGATAGCCCAACCAGCCCAAAATTTCAGAGCAGTCGTTTGGACTGCTCCATTCCACAAATTATCCCGGGGGGCAGACCTCCCTGTGGTTGGCTGACCCCCAAATCCCCATTTGTATTATTCATACCCAAACTATCATGTTATACAGTACGTTTTCACTCCGACGGTACCGTAGCATATTATTTAGCTCACTCTTTTAGAAGTTGCAAAGGTAAACATTCTTGTGTAGGGAAATGTAGGGTAACTGCTGAAAGCGAGGGCCACTGGTAGCCTCTTTTAAACTTCAAGCTCCAATTTACATAACTATAAATACACCTCACACAAAATTTCTGTTGACAGTTTAGATATTGTTCTGTGTGTTCTACTGTCAATTTTAGTGCCGCCAAAGTAATAGGAGGGAAATATACTTTGCAGTGGAATACCAAACAAATGGTGGAATGTGAATAAAGCCCTGGCACCATACTCTGTACTTGTTGATGTTCTGTGCTGACAGGCTAATATTTCTTTTAGATAGCCTGGGCAAAATAACTGGCCGTGTTTTGCTTTACAGCTGCAGAGCTCGGTTGACAAAGAGACTATCCTCACAGAAGTACAAGCTGGCTTCTGCAAAGGAATAGAGACAATCGCTCAGACAAAACTACATATGGTCTATGTAAAATGCACCAAAACAAAGAAAGTCCCTCTACGTCTGTATTTTATTGACCTAATGGCCTTCAATTTATTTACTAGGTCTAAATTATGGCATGGATTAGCCGGGTTGGGGATCGACAAGGCCTTGTTGCAGGTGATGGAAGGTCTACATAAGTAAACAAATGCTTTAATTAATTATTGTACATCTGAGAAATATTGCAATACCTTTTCCGTCCTCTCAGGCGTGCGCCAAGGGTGTGTCTTAGTCCCTCTTTATATAGCCTCCGTAATAATGTTGATAAACACTTAGGTAAAAGCAACCCTGAAGTACATAAGCTGCAATAAGAAGATACAAGTACTCCTCTTTGTAGGTGATGCTGTTGAGTTTACACAGACACAAAATGTGTGCAGCTTATTTCAGGAATATGAAAATTATTAGAAAGAGAAAGACCTGATTATTAATTCTGCCCGAACCAAGCGTATGTTAATGACAGCTGCTCTGAGAAGGCACCCGAAGTAAATGGTCAAGAACGTCAGTGTTTCCCTAGCTTCAATTATCTTGACATACACTTTAATCACAAAATAGACTTTCACGCATACTTGGAAAAGTCCTTGATTGTACTAAAACAAACAACTAATTGTGTAATGCAAATTAAACACAAAATTGGGTGTCAATCTCTTAGTGTGATACTGCAGGTTCCCAGTCATGCTGCATTAGCTGCAGCAGTCTATGCTGCTGAACTGTGGGGTTACAATAAGACCATGGATTTACAAATAATGAAATATGGATTTCTAAGGTCCTTACGAAAGCTGGGTCCTGGAACCCCATTAGTTTCGTGTTGTATTGGCTATGACTGAATAGAAAACAAATATGTCCCCATGATAGGGCTGTCAGCAATCACTGGGCAGCACATGTTAAAAACACAGTCACAATCTTAGGGTTTGGTCATTTCTGGAACAACTTACTTGTGAAAATGGAAGGGTGGTGCAATGAGCGATTGGTTGTGTAACTGTGAACTGTCTTCCAGCATTGGATACGTATTGAAAAGTGGGAACCCAACACTATTCAAACATTAACAGATTCTTTCCAAGTGCTGCATAGATTTTGACTGCACTTTGATGAAGTATTCTTTAAAGAGATGCATCTGGGGGCGTGTCCAAGATGGCGGTGAGGTAGGACGCTTTGTTCCGTCGCTCCTGCCCGCCGCCGGCCCGTAGCACCACCCCGGACGATCCTTCATGCCGCTGTGAACACGGAGCGCCTGGAGTCCGGACCACCTGGAGTCCGGACCCAGATGCTCCTGGAGCAAGGGGGGTGGCCCAATCCCGCAATGGAGGCCAGATACAGTGACCCAGCGCGGCGACGGCCTGGCTCAGAGAAGATGGCGGCCTGAGAGGTGCGGTGGGCGATCGGCCCTGCCCGCGACGGAGCGGGTAGCGCTCCTGGCCTGCAGAGCAGCTGCTGTGAGGGGTGGAGGAAGGAGAGACGGCGCCGGGCAGAAGACATGGCTAGGAAGAGCGGCGGCCGTGATGGGGCTGCGAGCGGAGGGACCGCAGCTCTCGAGGCGGGGCGCCGGCGGCTGCACGCAGCCCAACGAACTAGCACAGACCCCGGGCCATCCCCTGATGCCGGCGGAGGCTGGCACCAGACGGCGAGGCCCAGACATGGCACCCCCCCCCCCCCGAGGTGAGGAGTATTACGGGGTGAGAGAGGCGGCTGAGACGTCCCACTAATGGCTATACCAAGTGACTGGTGGCGCCGGTGACCAGAGAGGCCTGAACGTGTGTATATGGTGGCACTGCCCACACAGCAGCGGGACTGGAAGCAAGTGGCGCCCGGAGAGAAGGCATCTTTCCGGCCTCAGCAGACAGCCGGGCGCACCAGGCCCTGTGCCGGGCCTGGAGACACGGGCAGTTTAGCAGAGGTGCAGACAACGAAGGGGCCATCGCGCATTCCAGCCTGGCCGTGACAGCGGGGGCCTAAGCGGTGGGTGAAGCTACAGGAAAGGATTACACGGAGGGCCCGCTCTGACCCCCCACGTTGGGGGGCTGGGAAAATGGGAAACACCTCGAGTGGTGAACACCAGACCGAAGCAACAGCGATACCCTCTGGGCCTGGGAGGCCAGAGAAGAGCAGAGGCCCATGAGAGCCCGGCCACAAGGGGACCCACGAATTAACAGGGGCACTGGATGGGGGTCTGAACTCACTGTGGGCCCCCCCTCAGAAACCACCAACCAACTAGAGATCCCACGCAGTTGGGGGGAGACAGGTTCCAGCTGGGGTCCGGTGGTGGCGACCTCCAGGACTGGGACCCATATTAATACTCAGCGGCCTGGCAGCGGGTGGGCCCGAAGTAGTGTACGGAGACCCCAAGAGGCCCGGCAACCTTGCACAGAGGTGAGGGGACCTAGAAACCTCGAGGTATCAGACACAGAAGGCCCGGTTCAAAAGGACGGGTTTGGCGATCCGGAGTCTGGACCTCCAGAGCAGCTAACATAGCACCCCCAGGAGATAGGGACATGTCCACCAGCCGAGTAAAGAAAGACCGATCTCTTAAAGAAATGCTCACGCAGCCCACTGGCGGCAGCACGGTGGAGGGCCCCACTCCCGGGGAAACGCTCCCTACGCAGATGAGGGGTCCTGCAGAGGAGCCAGTGACACGGGCGTTCCTCGAGTTGCTTTTCACGGTGCTTCGCGAGGACCTCCAGACAGAAAAGAAAGATCTCACGCAAGAGATCAAAGAGACCAGGCGAGATGTAGATGCTCTCGGTGAAAGAGTGTCAGCCCTGGAGGATAAAGGAGAGCCATGAGACGGAAGTGGAGGCCCTACAGCAAGAGATCCTTCGTCTCCAGGACCAACACATCGACCTGCAGTCCCACTTGGAGGATCTCGAGAACCGGTCCCGCAGGAATAACATCAGGATTCGAGGAATTGCGGCCAAAACAGAGGGAAAAGACATCTTCGGCTTCGTTAAAGATCTCTTCAGTCATTTGCTCGGTAACCCTCCTGGTACAGAACTTAAATTAGACAGAGTGCACAGAGTGGGTCCGCCTTGCTCTGACAAGGCCCCCCCGGCAGACATTTTAGTCTGTGTGTACGATTTCCAGACCAAAGAGGAGATTCTGCGCAAAGCACGGACACTGCTCCCTATCACATTCAAAGATCAAACCCCGACGCTGAATCAGGACCTTGCCTTCCTTACACTACAAAAAAGAAGGGAGTTCCGGCCAGTCACCGTGCATCTTCGCAACCAAAATATTGCATACTCTTGGGGCCACCCCTTCAGGCTCATTTTTCGTTGGGATGGCAAGCTCCAACAGATTCGCTCCCTATCTGAGGCTTGTCGGATGTTGGGCCTGGAGCCACCGGGGGGCAACAGGGATGAGGGGTCCTCGCCCCCGGGCCAGAGGGAACAGCAACCTGGATGGCGATGACAGGGCCCCAGACAGACATCGAGAAGGCCAGACCGAGCGGAGATCGTGAAAGGCCAACAAGAGGCACTGGAATCAATCCCAGCGGCATTGGCTAAGACTGAGGATGCTTAAGCGTTGCGAGAGGGCATATGCCCCTCAGAGAACTTGAGGGCGGGTGGCGGGGGCGGGGGGAGACGCCGACAGATTGGCCACAACATGGACCCTATCTCGCCTTCCTGGTGGCCAAGACTGGCTGAAGGACTGACTTCGCATATCCTTTTTGTTGTACATCAGTTGTTTTTGTTAAGGGGTTTTTCAAGGTTACTTATGGGGTCCTCCATTCACCTAACACTCTCACCACAGGGTAGGACGCTGGAGTCCAGGGCGCTACCCCACACGGTGCTAGAATTCCAGACATACAACCAGTTCCTGGGACCAACCCAACAGCGTCACTGCCTATTCTGAGTAACTCATCCTACTAATCTTAAAATTCTCACCCTCGATGTGAGGGGTCTGAATAACCCAATAAAACACAGGGCAATACTATCATACCTGGAAAGCACGAAGGCAGACATATGCCTCTTACAGGAAACCCACCTACTAGCCAAAGACTGTTACAGACTCAGAGCACGAGCATTCCCCATTCAACTGTTTTCCTCCTGCCCAACTAAGTCAGCGGGGGTGGCTATCTTGGTATCCTGAGGCTTCAAGGGTAAAATGGTACAGAAAGAAGCTGAAATCAAGGGAAGGCCTTGGCACATAGATTTACACTGGGGAGTTGCACACTGATCATAGGGTCGATATATGCACCGAACGAAGGACAAGAGAAATTCCTCCACTCTGCCATTACTGAGACAATGGCCACATATGAACGCAAAATTCTACTGGGAGGAGATCTTAACCTGGTATTTGACAACAACCTAGATAGGTCAGCCCAAAGATTCGGACTAACTGGTGCCCTGTCCGCGCAAGGACTGACCGGACTGAGGGAACTAGGGTTGATTGATTTCTGGAGGACTGCTCACCCTCAGGCCATGGAATACTCCTTTTTTTCTTCCGCACACAAAACATACGCCAGGCTAGATTATCTCATAGGCACTACCGACCTCCACACACTAGCGGTGGACATTGAAATACTCACAGTCACGCTCTCAGACCACTCCCCAGTAGTGGTCACACTGTCGCTGCCCCCGATACAGCGCCCCACCCGACAGTGGCGCCTAAGGGACACACTCATACAGCGCCCGGAGGTAGTGGCAGAAATCTATCAGACTCTGGGGGACTCTCTCCTACATAATGAAATTCTGGAAATTCGCCTGGCAACGCTATGGGAGGCGCTTAAAACGGTTATCCGGGGTGAATTCATCGCGCTTTCCGACGCGGATAACGCACTCCGAAAGGAGAAAAGAGAGAGCATCTCTCAGTGGTTACTTGAACTGCAGCACATCCATCAGAGGACGGGAGCACCCAGAGTATTGCGCCAACTCTCGGCGCTGAGATCACAGTTAGCGGCGATTGATCTGGATCAGGCGGAGTACGCTGCCCTCCGTCTCGGGCACTCCTTTTATGTGGGGGGGATAGATGTGGACGCCTGCTCGCACACAAACTACGTGAAAACAGGCAGAGACAGGTAGTACAGGAGAGACACGACCAGGAAGGGGGTATAGTGTCGGAGGACTCCGAAATAGCCAGAGCTTTTCAGGACTATTATGCACACCTCTACCAGGGTCAAACTCTAGATAGTGCAGAGAGCGACCGATACCTGCGAAATGTGCAGTTGACCACGTTGTCTCCGGAGCAAGCCGAGCACCTCGACGGTGATATCCGGATCGAGGAGGTTATAGTGGCAATCGCCCGGCTAAAATTAGCCAAATCACCAGGCCCGGATGACTTTACCTCAGCTTTGTATAAAACATTTTGTCCGGTAGTGGCTCCACTCCTGACGCTGCTTTTTAACACGTTTGCAGAGCCCGACATGATCCCACCTTCTAGGTTGGAGGCCGCAATTATTGTTATCCCCAAGCCTGGGAAGGACAAAACACACTGTAGCTCGTTCCAGCCCATCTCACTTCTGAACGTGGACCTGAATTTACAGGAATACTGGTGCACAGGCTGAGAACGCACATGCCTGCCCTGATTGACCCCGATCAGGCAGGGTTTATCCCTCAAAGGCAGACAAGTGACAACACTAAAAGGGTGCTCCACATAATAGAGAAAGCGTCCCGAGCTGCAGGCAAATACATGCTGATGACTATCGATGCAGAGAAGGCCTTTGATAGGGTTCACTGGCCCTACCTTGAGCAGGTACTGAAACACTTTGGCTTGGGGGAGAGAATGAGGACTCAGATACTAAATTGTTACCGCCTGCCCGCAGCGAAGGTTAGAGTCAATGGCCACACATCAGGTGCATTTTAGATAGGACGGTACGAGACAGGGGTGCTCCCTGTCACCACTTCTGTTTGCGCTGTATATGGAGCCACTGGCGTAGAAAATCCGCACGCATCCAAGTATCTCCGGGGTGCCATTTGGGGGAGTCAGACACACCATAAGTCTTTACGCGGACGACGTCCTGGCGACGCTTGATGACCTAGTCACCTCCCTGGGTGCTTTTCTCGAGGAACTGGATTCCTTTGTCAGGGCCTCAGGCTTCAAAGTCAGCGTCGAGAAGTCGGTGGCACTCAGCCTTTCCCTCCCACCAACGGTGGTGGAACAACTTCAGCAACAACACCCTTTGCAGTGGTCTCACAATTCCACCTCCTATTTAGGAATCCAGCTAGCTCATACCACGCAAGCTACCGCCGACATCAATAACCGCATTCTCCTTAGGCAGATTCACACCGATATCCAGAGGTGGAAACATCACCCGATCTCGTGGCTAGGCAGAGTAGCCGCGATTAAGATGATGGTTCTTCCCAAAATCCTATACTTCTACCAGACCCTCCCCTGCAGCCACCCCTGGGCATGATTCGCAAGTTGCAGTCAGAGATACAGCGGTTTATTTGGCAGGGCCGGAGACCCCAGATGAAAAAAACCATAGGTTTACTACCACCTAGCGGGGGGGGCCTGGGGATCCCTGACATCCAGTTGTATTTTTATGCAGCACAAATGAGATACCTGATAGAGTGGAACTGTGCCGAATCGGAGAAACATTGGCTGTTCCAGGACAGGGCAGTGGCCGGAACTTCACTTCAGAAACTCCCCTTTCTCAAGAAGTCACACAGACCCCGAAACCTGTACCTGTCCCGATCATGCAAATTACAATGTTGGCGTGGGACCAGACTAATACAAGACACAACCACACAACTTTCCCTCCCCCCCTGACTCCACTATTCGACAACCCAGAGTTCGAGCCAGGGGTGGGGGAAGCCAGATTCACACGGTGGCGCAGTTCGGAGTGCCGCGCTCTAGGTCATTTCTTCGACGTTGATGGGCTTCTCCCTTTTGTGCAGGTCAAAGCGGATTACGGGATCCCAGAGACAGAGAGGTTAAGTTACTTGCAACTCCGACACTGGGCGCTACAACCACAAAACAGACCCAATGCACACAGACTCCTTACACAATACGAGAAATGGCTGTTATCCAAGTCATCAGATAAAAACTAATCTCTGAACTCTATACCCTGCTGAACACGCGAAATAAGCATGTCCATAATGCGGGCCGGGCTAGATGGGAGAAAGACTTAGGGAGGACACTGAGTGATAAAGAATGGGAAGGGATAAATTACAGAGCCAGGCACACTGCCACAAACACTGCCCTGATGGAAACACTAACAAAAGTAACCACATACTGGTACTACCCCCCAGTGAGGATACATAAGGTCAATCCTGCATGTATCGAGGACTGTTGGCGGGGATGTGGGGAACAGGGAACACTGGTGCACTTATTATGGGACTGCCAGTCAATACAGCACTACTGCAGTAGCGGCCCATGGTGGGAGTGCTGCCGGGCGGTGACGCGGGGCGGGGGAGGTGCAGGGTGGGGGGTAGTAAACTCCGGAATACGGCCGCACAGAGGTAAGTAAACAAACAAATAATAAAATGAATTTCGTTGCACGCGCTGCATCGCATTTGGCGATGCACCGCGCGCAACGAAATTCGTTTTATTTATTTGTTTGTTTACTTACCTCTGTGCGGCCGTATTCCGGAGTTTACTACCCCACACCCTGCCCCTCCCCCGCCCCGCGTCACCGCCCGGCAGCACTCCCACCACGGGCCACTACTGGACCCTTGTGCTGAACGAAATAGCCATTGCACCTGGACACCCAAATACCCAGGTTCCCCGCGTATGTACTTCAAGGGGTGCCTAATCCCCTTACGTACCCCCTGAAATCACGAAGGGGGCTTCCGATCGGCCTCGCCTTGGGAGCGGCATTGCAGAACATCCTCACCCACTGGGGGACTGCACAGATTTCTACACACACGGGTGGGTTCCAACGGATGTGGCACATCCTGGGTATGGAAAAGATAACACTGACGATGGCCGGTAGAGGCGCGGCCTATAGGGACATATGGCAACCATTATCACAAGAATTCCGAGAGCTCTCCTGCCCCAAATACTTACGCCTATTACGCTTGCTGGAGGCAGCCGCCCCTCCTAGCCCGGAGCAGAAGTAATTGACGATACCAGCAACACCGTCTCCCAAGCGATAACATAGAGGTGAATGGAGGGAGGGTGGGGCAAGGTGGGTTCGGGGTTAGGTGCCTAACGGCCGATGTACACTGTCATAATTTGCAGGGCTTGTGCAGCCACGAAAATGCATGACCTACAAAGGCACTGTTTGTATGTTTGTTTCCATAAAATGCAATAAAAGATTTGAACCATAAAGCGATGCTTCTTCCACTGTTTGCTAAATTTGAGCTGCGTTGGGGCTGTCTTGATTCATTTTATTTATTTATTTATTTTATTTATAAAGTTTTGTATAGCGCGAACATGACCCCGAAGGGTATCAGAGCGCTTCACATTGCGGAACTGGAAAAACATAATACAGGGAAATGGCAAAGGGGGTAACAGAAAATAACTTATTTATCTAATACCATAGAGTACCAAGATGCAAGCAAACAGTACTTAGTACGGTATAACAGACAACCCTGAGCTTTACCGTTGATAGACCCAAAAGAATGTGGTAAAAGGGACATTGAGAAAGCAGACGAGCCATGACCAATTAAGGCAAGAACTAGTTCATTAGGATCATTTTTACTTCATGTTTGAAGGCAGCCGTGGATGGGATTCTGCGGACGTCCGGTGGGAGAGAGTTCCAGATCTTCGGTGCTGAACCAGAGAAGGCTCTAGACCCTGTTCTCTTTTTGCAAAATGTCTGAGGTTTCAATAGGAGAGAATTTACACTTCTTGATGATCTGCCCCATCCAGATGGTTCTAGCTTTTGAGCCAGGTACAAAGGGGTTTTGAAATGGAGGGCTTTGTGCGTCATACAGGCAATCTTTAGCTGTATTCTTGCTTCATAGGGTAACCAATTTAGAGATCTCAGGGCTGGGGATATGTGAGCATTTCTCTTTGTGCTCGTAATCAGTCTGGCAGCGGCATTCAAGGAGGCTCTGAGAGGGGCCAAGGTATATTTAGGGAGGCCACAGAGCGTAGCGCTACCATAATCTAGCCTTGACAGGACAAGTGCTTGGACCACCTGCTTGAAGTCTTCTTGTGGAAGGAATGGTTTTAGATTTCTAAGAATCCTCATTTGGTAGTTAGCACCCTTGCACATCTTACTAATATGATTCTTCATATTCAAATGCGTGTCCAGGGTGATTCCGAGAGATTTAGCTGAATCAATGATAAGAGGGGCGCAATTGAAGGCAGTGAGGTGTCTCATCCAGAGGTCTAACTTGGGGGTGTGATTAGGAGGAGATATAAGAAGGAATTCTGTTTTGGCGGTATTGAGCAGGAGGTGGTTCTCAGTTAGCCAATTTTGGGTGTTCGTCAGGGTAGAGTTGAAGTGAAGTCATCAGAAGAGGTGATCTTCAGATAAAGTTGCGTGTCGTCCGCATACATATGAAAAAGAATGTTCATAGAATTTAGAGTATTCGCTAAAGGTTCCAGAAAAATATTAATGAGAATGGGAGAAAGGGCAGACCCTTGAGGGACCCCCATGAAGACAGTAGAAGGCTGGGAAGGGGATTGATTCACCTTGACTCTTTGGGATCTGTTATGAAGAAAGGACGAGAACCATTGCAATACCAAGCCGGAAAGGCCCATCCTGTGTTCCAGAATGGCTAAGAGTTTGTCATGATTAACCCTGTCGAATGCGGAAGAAAGGTCAAGGAGGATAAGGAGGCAAGATTCGTTTTGGTCAAGCATTTTTAGAATGTCATCAATAATGTGGGTGAGCGCCGATTCGGTGCTGTGGCCGCTCCGAAAGCCGGATTGATGAAGATCCAGGAGATTGAAGTTCTCAATTCATACCGGGATGTTGTTCTAGATGCTGGGTACATGGATGGAAAAGGGCTTCTACCTTGTTCTTTCTGTTTTTATATTACTTAGCCTACAGTCTGATAGTGTCCTGGCTGCATGTGTGCCGAGATCCACCATAGATGGTGAGTTTGTCTTGATATGAGTTGGCACTGGTCTTGGTGGCTTTGTAAATGATGCAGCTGGTTTTGTAGATGGTGCGGTCTGACAAAAGGAGTCTATGGAGTTCCATTAGGATGGGGGTAATATGTAGGACTGGGCGGAGTTCGCGGAACTCAGCGAAGTGACCAGAAAACTCCACTGCGCTACTAGGAGTTCCACAAGCAGCGGAGTGCGCTAGGTCGCACCATTCACATAGATTTTTAGCGCCGGGTGTTTATCCCTCACTGGAAAATCAGCGCGAACAGCACCATGCACAGCGCAAGAGGGTGCTGCTTCTTTCTGCTGCTCGAGTAGATGTTCTACTGGAGCTGCAGCTTCCTCAACGCGAACAGAAGATTTCTCAACGTGAGCTGTAGCAGCCATCCGCGACCGCCCGTGTTGAGAAATCTCGCCGGCACGTGGTCTGGAGTAAGATTTTGCTTGCTCACCCTTGGCAACTTAACATTAGTGAGAGCGAGCAAGGAAAAAACTCCGCTACGCGGAGCGGAGTTTTTTGGAACTCCGCTCACTGAGCGGAGTGGGAAAAACTCAGTGATGAGCGGAACTTCACGCCCAGGCCTAGTAATATGAACATATTTTCTCATGCCCTAAATGAGATGGGCTGCAGTATGTTTGATACCCTTAATAGGTTCCCTTGTGTTGTCTGCAAGGCCATGGAGCAGGGCATTACTGCCATCTAGATGCGAGAGTGCAAGGACTCAGTTCTGAAGTCGCTATCTGAAGCGAATGGTTTCATTTTATATAGAAGAGAGAACTGGTACCAGACCATATTTGTATTTTTTGTCACTGTGTTCCTTGAGGGTGGGGTTGGAGTCCAGGGTGAATCCAAGAGGCATGGCATTCAGTGAAAGTTGGCCTTCAAAGCTGTCATTGTTCATGTCATTGAGCTGGGTTTTGTACTGTTTCTTGGCAAATAGCAGGAATTCTATTTTGGTTGGGTTGATCATCAGTTAGGCCTTGGACATCCAGGTCTGGATGATGTTTAAACTGTGTTTGAGGAGTTGGATGTCTGAAGCAGAGAACACTTTAAATTAAAGTTGTTCATCATCAGCATGTTGGTGAATCTTGATGCTTTGATTTGTGAGTAGATCACCAAATCTTAAAGAAGACAGTCGACGTTATGGAACCCAAGGCAACTCTACATGTCCTAGGGATTTTTTGGCACCCAGAAGTACCCATGTGGACAGGCTGGTGTTCAATGGAAAGGTAGGAGGAGAACCAGTGGGGGACATTGCCAGTGAATCCCATTTGAGACTCTTGAGTGCTTATGAGGGTTGCATGGTCGATTGTGTCAACAGCAGCTGAGAGATCCAGCAGTATCAGGAGGCAGGGGATATCTTCATCTGTGGTCAGGAAGGCATTGTCTGTAATGTGTAAAATAATGGTCTTCATGCTGTAGCGTGATCGGAAGCCAGAGTGGTAGTCTTAATGTGATCTTGAAATTGAAAATTGCTCTACCATTTCAATGATTTTGCAGATGGGTTGTCGGTGAGTAATGGACTAGTAGTTGGCAAGGTCATCAGGGTCTAGTGCAGGTTTATTTAGGAGTAGGAGGATCTTGCCTTTCTTGAGAGCTTCTGGAAAGATGCCTTGAGTGAGGGAGGCTTTGACAGTGGTAAGCAGGGTTGAGAGGGCTTACCCAGAGACAACTTTAATTTAACGAAGGAAGAGAGTAAGATATCATCTTCAGAAGATGTGGCTTTGAGGGAGTTGAGTATGTTGGCGAGATCTGCAAGAAATAGGACTTGAAAGAATGACCAATGCAGTATTCTACTGGAAGTTATGGATGTAAGAAATGAAGCAAGCTTGGGGTTGTTGATGTGCTTTCAGATCTGTATTTTTCACTGAAGAAGAGGTTAGAGGCATTGCACTTTTCTGTGGAGTGAGGAATAGGTGGGTCCAGCAGGAGCTGCACATCACTAGCTGGAAACCAACCCTCCTGGAACATTCATCACTATATTCTGTGTTCTAATTATTAGTGATTTTGACTTCTTCTAACTCAAGCACACTCTTAGGGCCCGATTCTGATGCGGTTAGGAAGGCCTCCTAATGGCATTTGCTCCGTCCCAATCGGATCGGGGACGTGACTTTTCGACCGAATCGGAAAGGTTTCCGACCGACCGAGTACGATGCGAGTTAGGCGTTATGAATATCTCAATCCGAACCCGACGGCATTTGGAATGACCAAGCCGTACGGAGCAGAATCGTACGTCTCTACGGGCCGCGTTTCCGAACGACCAATTACGATGCTGGATTCAGACAGCCTTTCCGAATCGTGCCGTCCGACTCGAATCGGCAGTCGGAATCAGACTTTGGGGGCTCGTAGCGGGCCCCCCTGCACCCGGAGCCTTCCCAATTGGGCCCGTGGGGGTACCCATGGGCCCCCCCTTACCAGCCATGCACAGTGTGGCAGGCACCAGCGGGTGCCCGCCACAGGGTGCCCGATTTTCCCCAGCAACCCCTTTCATCAATGGGAGCCTATGCATTTGGTCGGAACATAGGCTCCCATTGAAGTCAATGGGAGTCTGACCAAATCGTATCTGGAAGCATCCGGATGCATCGTACTCGGTCGGTTGGACTCTCCCGATCCGAGTCGGTCGGAAAGCATTCCCAAACAGATTCAGTCGGGATGATTTCATAACTGCATCGTAATCGGGCCCTTAGTTGGAGTGATATTCTTTTCTCATTATTATCCCTTGTTTTGCCAAGTGTGTACAATTTTAGAGTTTTTTGACTGTCTTGCTCAGTTTAATTCCCCATTGTTAATCAGGATAAGGATGATAGAATGCAAAATTAACAGATCGGGAGATGGATTTTCACTATCCTGTGTATCAGACAAATGACATTCACGTGTGCAGGTTCTTTTTTTCCAATTCATGATGACACCACCCCTGAACTCTTTGGAGACACATCTGTTAGATGCTCCTTCTCCCTACCTGAGTGGAGGAGATTTTAACACTGTTGAATTAAAATCTGGATAGATCCACTAAATGTAACTGCGTTTCTACTCCAAAAGTTTGCAGCATCTGGTGCGTGATGGCTGGAAGTCAGAAGGGGTATATCTATTACTATATCTATTACAGTAAGGAATAGGGAGGTTTTTGCAGGCTAGCAGTGTCAGCCGGTGCAAGTAAGGGTGGTAGGGGAGGGTGGGGGGGGGGGGGAGAGTCGACAGACAACGAGGGAAAATAAAATTTAAAAAAAGGAAAACCATTTACCTCGGTGATGTGGCGAGTGCAAGGTAAGTGGGTTCCTTTTTTAAAAATGTTATTTTCCCTCGTCGTCGTCTGTCGACTCCCCTTCCACCACTGCACACCGCCTCACCGCTCTTACCTGCACCAGCCGTCACTGCAGACTAAATTACATCTTTCTTAAGAAATCTTTGATTAAAGCAGTAAAAAAGTAAGTCATAGTCCTGCTCACTAGTTATACTATTCTGCTGTAACCTTGTGTTCAGAGCTTCCAGTATTCAAACTACAGTAAAGATGGACTTTGAACAGAACATTGCTTTTAGACACACATGTAATATAGAACTTACTTGATAAGAGCCAATAATTTTTCTTTATCTGAATATGGGTTCAACTTACATTATTATGCTATGGGAGAGATATAAAGTTTATATTAGCAAGATTATTAGTAAAATTGCATAAAATTACAACAAGAACGCTCAGGAGAAAGAGAGTTAAAGCAAGAAATGAGTGCGAAAGAAAAATCCAATCACAAATGTTAACAACTCCACAGACAGTAGCTGGCCTAAGCCAAGACATGAAAAATGCCCAGAATAAATTCAAAGATAATTTGGAAAGGAACATTTAGAAACGCTGGAAAGCTAGCAAACTGAAACATTTTGAATATTGAAATACGTTTGTGGCGATTCTACCATGGAAGACCAAAGCAGATATGACTAGGAACTTTATCAACTCACTAATAGATGAAGATACTGGTAAAGAAATAACTAAGCCAGAGATTTAGAAGTTCGAATGCTTAAAACATATAGTACATTATATAAGGAAAACATTATCCCAGATCCAAATAAGATAAAACTGTGGTTGGCAGATAGACAATTACCAGCACTCTTGGCAGGCCAATCCACAGCCCTAGCTAGAGAGATCAGCGAAGAAGAAATCATAATTCAAATAAAGAGACTGAAGAATGGGAAAGTGACAGGGTTGAATGGCATACTAAGTAAATTGTACAAGAAATTACAAGAGAAGATAGCCTTGATTTGAAACATTATGTTTAACTCAATATATTCAAGAAAAGGGAAAAGTTCCACTTCATGGAATAAAGCTACCATAGTATTAATTTTAAAACAAAATAAAGGTCTGAAGTAAAGTGACTCATACAGACCTATCTCCTTAGTCATTTTGATTATTAGTTTTTTTCTGTAACCATGGCTAAAAGAGTTTCAGACATTGTTCCTACAAGTGTCCATCCAGATCAAAAAGGCTTCACTCCGTGTACACAGCTTCATGACTTGACACTCCTTCTAATAGGCTCAATAGATGTGGCAGTGCATATTACAACCCATTAGCAATTGCCACTTTAGATGCAGCCAAGGCCTTCAATATGGTAAACTGGATATACCTTTGGAACGTTTTAACATAAATTTTGTCTAAGTAGGAAATTCATAAACATGATAAAAGCTTTGTATAAGTCTTCTCATACACAAATTCTATTAAATGGTGTGTTAACAGATACATTTCACATTGAAGAGGGACTAAGCAAGGGTGCTCACTATCTTTACTACTACGATTCACTTTCTATATTGAGCCATTTGCCAAGTCCATTAGAAATGACAAATATATTAGCCCTTTCTAATCTCAAAGCTTCTCAAACAAGATTGCTATATATGCAGAAAATTATATTATCTATGCAGCAGATCCTGTCCGTTTAATTATAAGAACAAAGACATTGGTGAAGGAATTTGGTAAAGTATCAGGCTAAAAACAGCAAAAACAGAGACAATGATGGGGAAAATAAAATATGACAATCCGAACATTAAAAAGGTGATAAGATATAGAGGGGTACTAATTACTCAAGATCTGTATGAGATGCTAGCTAAAAATCTAAACAAAATAGCCATAGAATTAGAATGCCTGATGAGGAGATGGAAGAGTTTAATATGGTAGGGGGAATATAATTAAAATGATGATACTCCCAAAAATGACTTTTACTTAATTTCATCTCCTTTACCTTTCTTAAGGATATTATTTTAAACATTCAGGGAAGATCACCAATTTTGTCTGAGCATTAGAAGGCATAAGGCTAACTTGGAAGAAGCTAAAAAGGAAGTTTAGAATGAGGCGTCTGGCACTATTGAACCTCCACCTCTGGGTTATGCTTTTCAGTTTAAAAACAGCTGAAGGCTATTGATCCACCCTGATAATTCCCTGAGAGGGAGAATATTCGCTACAACACTGAGGGACCTAAGACTAGAGAAATCCCCATACAAATCTAGGGCTCTTGATACTTATTTTTAAAGTGAGCTTGAAAGTTTTGAGAGGCAGCTTAAATCTGTGGCTAAATTTAAGAAGAATATTAGGCTTCCACTATTACACGTATCTATTCCCAATATGAGATTCACCGGGTACGCCAGCATGTTTAAAAGACAAGCTTAGCTCTTCTTTGAGGAATGCTTTCATAGATACCTGGGACAACCTCCGAGACGAGATATACCTCATTAACTGGGACACACTCTTAGACGCAAAGGAATGTAATGTATCCCGGTTTAAATATCTACAGTTGTACTCCGATTACCTCAGGCATAGAGCCAATATTAGAGATGTTCAAAATTAGAAGTGAAACAGATCTACTTAGCAGTCACTATCCATTACCTTGTACACTGAACACTATTGCTAACAAAGTGGACTTGCTGATAGAGGAACGACAAATGTCAGTTTTTAAAAATTTAACAATACATGGAAATTAATGTAAATAGTAAAGGGGAAAATGTTTTTCTCAAATTACATTTCTGCTTTGACTATCATTGATATGACAACTGGATAAAATGTTTTCCATCTTTAAATAGTTTAATGTCATGGGAGTGGAAATAAATGTGGCCATATATCTTTATTTAGAGCAAATGCACAAATAAACAGTATTCACTCATGTATTATAACTGTGCAAAAGTCAAATCCAGGTTATTACCACAGTTTACTGAAAGTGACATGTAAAACCATTGTTTACAGACCCACCGATTGATGGCACAAATGCTTTTACCTGCAATATTGTGCCTCAATATAATTTTATCTTACTGCACAGATTTAACCTATTGCATCCTGGTTTTGACTAAGTACATTTTTTAAAACAAATACATGAAAAAAATGCCAGTGCTGAAACTATTTGCGCAGATCCGCATATTGTAATATGCTAATTATTACCATTGTTGAGGAGGAGAATGGCATTTTGACCCACAAGAAGCTGTGCTTCTAATGAATCGTGTTATATTCATTGGGCAACCCAATATACACTTGAGGGCTTGGGTAACAAAATATTGTCAGGTAAAAGTGCCTGCAAGGGATTTTGTTTCAAAATAGTAAAGCAAAATGTATCAAAATCAATTATGAGTGCCCAAACTCGTGGCCTCAAATATATGAATTTTATAAATCAATTGAAAAGATCAAAAGTGAATAAATCAGCAACGGGTGTATACTTTTTTTGTAGAAATTTATGATCAAATAATTTAATTCAAAAGGTACAAAACAAATATTCACATCTACAAAAGTGACAGAGATTGACTATCTTCCTGATAAAAATGTCTACTAGTCATTTATGTGAGTAAACCATTTCATAAGCCAATTTACAAATAGACATTTTCATTTGACATTCAATAAAAATTCCTATATAACAATTTTTTCATCAAAAATGGGTTAAACTGGTCTACTTTTTGGTCTTGTCATGTATTACATCTAGTAGACCATCTTCAGGACAGAAAAAATTTATATGTGGACTCAAGACCCCTTTCTTCTGAATCGTGGCCACTCTCCACATTCCACACTTGTAAAAATCGCTTAATGCACCTTTTACCTCTGCATTTATGCTATATTTCTTTTATACTATATTTATCAAGATTGGACAGAGCTGGTACGAGAGAGTTGCTTCTTCGATGGATGGAAACCAAGATTATACTCCAATTACAAACCAAATCATCTGATGGCCTCAAAACGGAAGAGGGATTAAATGTCTCATTAGATATCTTGATTCGAGTTGCTGCTGTTACTTTATAATATCTATTGTGCTTTAAATTGGATATTAGGATGTTATCTTGTGCTTTACACTGGACACTGATGAAATTGTTATATAGGACTCTTTACTGCATACCTATGAAGCTGTTTCAGGATCCAGTTTGGCATTTGATTTGTCAATGTGATTGAGGATTGTCAAGATATGCATATAATGTTGGACACTGGTTGCTTTAATATCAAAATTGTTTATTTAATGGAAGCATGAGTTGTATTATATAGCAATTAACTAGTTGTTGATCATCTATGACTATATTTTATAATATATTTGGACATTGTGTACAGCTTTAAGAACACCTGCTGTGTATACTATTTAAGCACCTCCCTCTTTATGGTATTTCTATATTTTCTTTGGTAAAGTCCAGGAAGCTAAGCAAAATGCGTCTGGCACCTTGTTTTGTATCACATTTGTGCACTTGAAATATGCACTTTAATATAGAATAAATTAATTTTTTTTCAGTCCTTGATTGAGAAACTTTTGCCTTATTTTCTTTATACACCTTTATCCCTGGGTAGCTGTGGCTGCGAGCAGTAAGGATTGGCAAAGAAACTTAGTGTGAAGCATTTAACAGCACCAAACAGAATAGGAAAATCACAAACCAATAATGAGACACAAGAACAATTTATAAAAAATAGAGCATATTTTTATGAATTTTTAGAGACCTTGATCATTAAAATCTACCAGAAGGTTCCGGAGGTATAGAATTTAAAACTGTTTATCACTTTTAAATACAACCGCAAACAAGCATTGGCAAACGTAAAGTTTGAAAGCCTTTGAAAAGTTTGAAAGAGTTAATGCGAGTACTCTGGCCAGGCTTGGGTGATTAAATTCAGCAGGGATAACATTTAGGGGGCCATTAAGGATAATTTGTACAGTTACCTGGCCACCAGAGCATTTCTGAAGCAAGTTCCAAACTTTATGGGACAACCGCCAAAGAAGTCAATGGAGTGGTCCTGATGCTGACGGATGCAGGCAAGGTTGCTCAAAAGGATGCTCTAGTTGTGGTGCAGTCGACGAGGTGTTTTGGTGGTGGTTTCTTGGACCACGAGTGATGTGGGGTGGCTTTGGCCACAAGTCAGGGTCAATCAAAGTCACCTACATTTCAGTAGTCTGACAGCCGATGCTGCACTCCAGATCAAGTTGCACCGAGGATGGATGCAATCATTTGGTGGGGGCTGGTGTCTCTTGTGAACAATGAATCCGAACTTTGACAGCACTCCCGGGTGCGCTACACTTGGGTGCAGGTGTTGGCTATTTCAGATTTGCCCTTTGTTCTGCCCGGCGAGTTATAGCGGCAAAACATCCGCGTGGCTACCACTTTGTCCATTTGGGCTCTCTCAGCTCTTGTTGTCCTGAAGCTGGTTCCAGGAGATCAGCAAACTGATCCTCGGAGTCACTGGTCTTGGTGAAGCTGGGAAATCAACTTTTCCAGTGGTCAGGAGCCGCAGGCACAGTCCCAATCTCATTAGCCCAAAAGTGCAGCAGGTATAGCCATCTCGATGGTGCAACATTTCATTGCGCAGTTTAAGGGCAGCAGGGCAGTCCTTCTTCGTTCCTCTCTTCTTCTCCAACGTGAACTGAGGGGGAGGGTGCCAGGGGTGCCTTATTTATCCCTGGAAATTGCCCTGAGAGGACCACGTGATCAGTAGCCAATGGGCTACTGGGTACCCTCCTCTCTAGTGACGAAGTTCCTGTGATGTGTGGCATCTGGCTATCCCAGAGTGCCCCATTCTTGCCCCCTTCTAGATGCCACAACCCTTCCTTGGTCATCTGGAGCAGGGTAGCCTACCCTAGAGGTATGGCTACCAGTGGGCCACACTCCCCATGGGAATATCGGTTTGGACAAAGGTTACCTTCCCTTAGCTCTATCTCCTAATTGTCTCCAGGAACAAAAGGCATCTTGCCCAGGCATGTTGTTACAAGAGGCCCTTCAAAGGCGGCTTCACCTTTGAAGCCTGCCTTATGGGCTATGAACCTAAGTGGCCATCCTGGGAGAGGAGGTGACACCTCGCTCTGCAGTAACTGCCTCTATTCCCGGGCCTGGGAGTCCTTCACATGTCTCCGCAGGTGGTTAGAAACCCCTCTATGTGTCAGTGCCTTTGTGAGGTTACTGGACTAGCTGGAGTGCAGAGTGGCAACTTTCTAAACGTGCTTTGATAGTGACTTTAAATCTGGTCTGGGCATCAGGTCGGATTTGATGTCACAATCAATTTGATATCTTACTTGACTTTGTTGCTTGGTCCCATTCAGAAGATAGCCGGGGTGGGGTGCCAGCCGGTACCCTGTATTAGCCTATGGGGCTCCTAAACTCACCACAGCAAAACGAAAATTTAGATGTGTTGCTGCTAAGACACATAGAAAATCATGTCTTACTTAGTAATATACAGCTCCCAGCCATAGGACTCTATAGGCCTTCCTTAGAGTAGACTTACATATATTACTTAAGGGAAAGGTGGCTTTGCCATTAGGTGTAATTGCAAAGTAGAACTGGCAGTGTCACACACTGCCCTCTCAGACTGCATTGGCAGGCTGGGGTCCATTTGGTCCCTGTCACATGCAGGGTGACACAAACAGTGCTGCTAGCCCCAGGTGAACATTCTGTCTTACATGCCATGGGTACCTTGAGGTACAATATACTAGTGGGCTTATATCCAATTCAGTACATGAAACTTGGTGTATCAATGTTCAGACACAACTGGCACTGGGGTCTGGTTAGCAGGCCTCATTGCCCTTTCTGAGTAAAAAAACCCAGCATCATAAGTCGAAAAATGTGGGGGTGAACATGCAAAACGAGGCATTTCCTTACATGGCCACTCTCCAGATGATAAGTGGTGAGCAAGGTAACCCTTATCCTGGTGATTCTCATCATCTAAGTGGGAGAACCTGGAAAGGCCATCTGCACTGGCATGGTCAGTCCCAGGTTTGTGTTCCATTGTAAAGTCCAAACCCTGTAGGGAAATGGGCCACCTCAACAATTTGCGGTTCTCTCCTTTCATCTGCATCAACCATCTGAGAGGCTTGAGGTCATTTTGAACTGCAAAGTGAGTCCCAACAAGTAGGGTCTTACCTTCTTCAGAGACCAAATCAAAGCAAAGGCTTCCATCTCAATGGCACTCCAACACCTCTCTCTGGGGAGGAGTCACCTGCTAATAAAGGCAACTGGTTGATCTTGACCCTTGTCACTCAGCTGTGACAGTACTGCCCCAATCCCATGTTCTGAAGCATCAGTTTGGACAGCAAACTATTTTCTAAAATCAAGTGCTTTAAGGACGGGTGCTGAGCACATAGCTCCCTTAAGGGTGTCAAAGGCCTTTTGACATAAGTCAGTCCATATGACTTTCCTTGGCTGTTTCTTGGAGGTTAGCTCTGTTAAAGGTGCCAATATGGTACCATAACATTTTACAAATCTTCCATAGTACCCAGTGAGGACTAAAAAGGCACTGACTTGGGTCTGAGTCTTTAGAGTTTCCCAGGCACGGATTTTGGGTTGGAGAGGTTGTACATGGCCTCCACCTATTTGGTGGCCCAAGTACACTACAGACCCTTGCTCTAGCTGGTACTTACTTGCCTTGATAGTCAGTCCTGCCTGTTGTAGGGCTTGAAGCACTTTCTTGAGGTGGACCAGGTGATCCTCCCAGGTGGAACTAAAGACAGTTATATCATCCAGATATACTGCACTAATGTTTTCCAGGCCTGAATGTACTTTATTCACCAACCACTGGAAGGTGGCAGAAGTATTTTTTCAACCCAAAGGGCATCACTTTAAACTGAAAGTGGCCTTCTGGGGTTGAAAAGGCAGACATCTCCTTGGATCCTGTCAGTCCACCGTCCCCTGAGACCCCATCAGCCAAACCTCTTTAGCATGCCTTCAGTGGAGCACAGCCACCCGATCAAAGGATGGGTTCAACGATTTTCACCTGGCTTGCAGTCCATAACATCAACAAATACCAAGGACACATTTCACGTCTGGTGTTTGGAAATATCAAATTAATGTATTCAATACTATACAAACTGCTATAAAAGAGTCATATACATATGTGGTTATGTGTATTTTATGTAATCTTCCTATATTGTCTTTTTAATGTGGTTGTAATACTTATATATATCTGTTTATTATATTATAATAAATGATATAAATGTATAGCCTTGTATATTTGTTTTTGAACAATCAGCACATGGTCTAAATAAATTAATCAGTGGGTTGCCTTGGGGAGGTGTAATTCTTATTGTCTTTTCCAGGTCATGACATCGGACAGGTGGTCCTGCAAATTGTCCTGAAGGGGTACGCTCCACCCTTCCAGGCCGCGGGTGAAGTTGAAGAGATTAATACACTTTGCTGGCACTGGCTACACTGAAGCCTGGTCATAAGGGAACCAGTCTCAAGACTTCCTGAGTTTGTGGGCTCAACTGCACTGCTGTACCTGATTTGTAGGATCTACTGGACTCTTCAAACTGTCCTCAGCACCAACATAAGCAGGCTTACTCTTGACTTTACATACGACCACATATATAAGTAACCAATTTAGTAGTTAGAGCTATAGTTGGAAAACTTACCGTTCAACATATACACTAAAACATTCACTACAGTCAGCAAACCACCTGCTAAAATCACCCTGTGCTTCAGCAAGATTTGAGTGCTTTCATATGGAATTCCCTTCCAACTACACTCAATCACCTACCTACTAGTGTTCAAATGGATCCTCAATGCCCACCTCATCTTCCTTAAAAACGCTCACAGCCTAGCTTCATAGCCTTCTTTTTCTGAGCAAAGGCTCATTCATCACAGTCCTCTGCTACTGCTAAGCTGAACTTTAATATTTTTAAGTCTATGATATATTTTCCTTTGTAAACATGCTCTTGATCCTTGTTTATTCTCATAACGCATCATGACTGTATCACTACCGTGTCATTGCTGGAGACCATTTTGGAGTCTAATACCTTCGCTGCAATTACCAATCTTTCTATCAGAAGTACCACTAAAACAAAGAAATGCATGAATAAATACATCAAAATTATTTACTTTTTACTGTTTTACTTTTTGGACTGTTGATCTTTCCACCCCGCATCACTTTCATAAGAGTTAGTTCGATGCTGCTATTAAATTGGGAGGGCTTGGAGAACGTGAAAGAGAAGGATAGTACAAGAATGGGACACGGGGTACATACTTGGAGTACATGCATGGATTCTATGGATAGGGGGTTACACATATGAGAGGCTGGAGTAGGTACACAAGTGTGTAGAGACCATGGTGCAGCCCAAGCTTAAACACCCCGAATGCTTTGTTAGCATGTAGCAATGTTAGGCAATCAGCTGTGTTTGTTCAGGATTAGGATATGATCTTGCCAGGTCTTGAGCACGCCCCACAAAGTAACATTTGTGGATTGGGCCCAGTAGAATTCATGTGCCTTCACAGCTTGATAAATCCTTTGTAAAATTGACTCAATAGACAAAAGTGGGTCCTCTCTGAATCCTTTTGCACCATGAATCCCAGACCCTTCCTCTAAATGGTGCTTTTTATTTGATGCAGTGTTAACTGTATACAACAGAAAGGTTTACTGATTTAACTATGATAGAGGTCTGTGCTAATGTTGATGGCATACAGTTGTTACTGACGGGTGGGTGGAGCTATTTGTAAAATAAAGAGGCAAACTTGCTCCTCCTGGGATTTATGCTGATTAAGCAGAGCACAATGCTTTTCTCTTTGTTTCTTCTTTACCAGAAATGTGCATAAAAATGAAAATGGAGTCTTTCATTGTTTTCCCCTGATGGGTTACAGAATTTATTTCTATTGGGTGGGACCTAGCCTCAGCATCTACTGTCCTGTTTGGTCAGTTCTCAACGCCCGAAAAGCAATTGATTTTTGATAGCCCTTGTGTTTATGCATAGACGTCATTTAGGGGTCGCCAGGGGTCGCAACTGCCCCTTGCTACCCCTGGCACTGCTTTTGCGACCCGTGGCCTCAGAGGTGGCAAAAAGAGTGCCTGAAACACAGCGGTGGTTGGAGCTCCACTTGCCTGGTTTCTGTCAATTTTTTTATTATACTAATAGCAAATAATATTATTCCCTATCAGTGTAATAAAAAATGGAGTACATTAGCTGGAATATGACCCTATCTGGAAGCTTAGGTAATTAAAAAGTGCCTAAAAAATGAATGTGTCCTTATGTAATGCAACTGGTGCTCATGTAAAGCGCTCTGATACCTGATACCTTCGGGTCAAGTTTGCGCTATATAAAACTCTGAAACAAAAAAAACATTAAAAAATGCTGGTAAATGTATGAGGTATGCATGCTTGCGGGTGTGAGTGTGTTTATGTGCGCGAGAATGTGTGAATGTGTTAGTATGTGTAAGCGTGTGCGAATAAGGGCAATAGGACTGATTGTTCTTGTACAGTGAACTAGAAATTGCTAGATTGTTGGTACAATTTGACAGATGTCAAAATAGCAAATAAAAAATATTCCAACAGCCTTATTACAACTGGCCTGGAATCCTGTGTTCTGGTTGGGCATCAGGTAAATACTGAAACCGACGGCGCGGTATTTAATGGATAGCTGTGCAACTACCACACCGTTCCCAAAGTTCTTTATCGGAATGAGGCATAACCTGTGCAGTCAGTTTTGTGCACCCGACATACGCATGCTTGGCTCACTTTGAACAGTTTCCTCTTTCACAATGCACCTGTTTTTTCGGGATTTATTGACAATTGGAAATAATTCACATATGTAGTAGTTACACCAAAACTTGGGATTCCGATTCGGTCGCGCACAGGAGTTTACGTCCGAAATAGAATTTACAGACCAGTTGTAATGAGGCCCTGAGAGTTTACTCCATGGAGCATATGAACCATTGCATGAACGTGGTGCACCCCGCTGCTCTACTAGGCCAATATACAAAACACAAAGCTGTATTACCACTCAAATTACTTTCATATTTCACTATACTAATTCACCACTAATCTTTTATGGGTTCCAGAGTAGCATGCTACTTGCCGAAAAAGAGCTTCAACGCCTCGTCAGGGATAGTAAGCGCTATATAAATGCATTTACAATACAATACAATTAGGGCTCCCAGTTTTATGTTATTTATTTTTTTGACATTATCGTCTGTATTAATCCATATTTATTTTTTGCTCATATTTGCTGTATTTATCCATTTTAATTTTGTGCTTTCTATATAAATGAATCTGCAATGGGTATTTTTCCACATTTATTTAGCTGATAAATGTATACTCACATTTGAATGTCCAAAAGGTTTCAGCAGTATACAGTGCAAATAGCGTTATTTGACAACACTTGCATTATGGAATAGCCTAAATAAATGTAGATTTCTGCACTTAATTAAGCTTAATTTGGAAATCTATTGTCCTTTTTAATCTCTTCTACCTCTCAATCTGTACACCCACTGACCTAGCACTGATGATTGACAGTAGAAAAAAATATCCAAAGAAGGCCTATTTTACGTAATTTTTCTGTATTTAAAAATTAATACAGACAGGAAAATGAATAATTTTCTGTCTGTGTTTTTCTGTAAAAATCAGAAAAAACGGAAAACTGGGAGCCCTAAATACAATACAGATCTCTTAACTGACTGCTCTTTTCCACGATTTTATTTTTCCTGTCTCTAAAGTAAGGTGTACAGACTATTCAATTCAAGCATGTTTCGTATCTGTTTTAGAGGAGAATATATGCCCGGATGCCCTATTCCAACAAGTATGTCGCACAGAAATGCCATTTTCATAGCTCGTTCGCCTCTTCGTGTGCAATCTGTGCCCTTCCCGCAGCTATAGGCCTGGCAACAAATACCTCTTAATCCTGTCAGAGTTAACTGCCAAGGGCGGAGGAGGTCTGAAAGTAACTTTTGTCTCATGTTGAAAAAACGCACAAGGCCTGAAGGAAGGCAGCAGAGCCAGACTACAAAGATAAAAGTTGCACAGCAGAGGGGGTGGAGCGAGGTCTGAGTTTTGCCTTGGAAACCTTTGTGTGTGTTTCTTTTCTCTCTCAGTTTTTTTCTTTTTGTAGCTGGGGAACGTGCATAAACGTGTACGACATCACTTTCACACCCAAGTCCTTGGAGGGTGGGGGCAATGATTTGTTCGCTTTCGGGGAGCCTTTTTTCAGAAATATTATACCCTTCTATGAGTGAGTTATTCTTGTATGACAAGCACATGGCATTTTAGGCAAATGGATCAGAGATTTCATGAGATATTATGTCTGAACTCAAGGACAAAGCACCATTTGATCATGATTCTGCGCCCTAACTGCATCCTAGTACTGGGCAATATTGCAGTGAGCACAAGGAATCAGAATACTTTCTTGTCAAATGATGCGAGAATGCTTACTTCTTTCGCGCCATTTTCCAGATTCAACAGAGGGATAACTTTTAGTAAACAACCGCATACATTTGAAGTGTGGTGTCTACTGATATATTTCGTCCAAGAACTATGTACAAAATGGTTACTTTTCGATTGTACTGAATAAAATAATCTAAATTGATGACGTAGTGAGGTAAAGAAGTTGTCATAAATAAACACTTACTGCAACCACATAACCAGTGGAAGACTCTTTTCAAATGTGAGACTGCACGCGGTGGGAGAAGAGGTGCTTCATTACTACGGGATGGTTTGGTAACTCTATATAAATGTATGATGTAGTCCAAACCCTGTAGGAGGCAGTTTTTGAGAACTTGGACGTGCTTGCTGAGAAAGCCTCGAAGTGGGTGAACATAGGCCTGAGCCTTGAAAAAAAAATGGTATCTTACCGGATTGTGGGAGAGTCTCTTTTGGGGGGTGTATACCTAGAACAATTTTGGTTGGCAGGGCTCGCAACACTTTTCCTCAGTACTGCAGTGCAATGATACAGACACATTCCATGCTAAGTCGATTGCGTAGTGTGATGGGGAGGATTGGAAATAAGCCAGGACACCAATCTAGCCTGAAATTAACATCAACACCAACAACCACCGTTCGATTCTCAGGGAGGATTAATGAATGAATTTATTTGGGACTTTGAAGTTGATAGACCACCCATTTCATGTTGGCACTCGTTCAGGATTTGATATAACCTCCATTTTGAAGGAATTTAGTTGGAGCTAACCCACCTTCATCCACGTTCAGATTGCCCGTGCCTGATGCAATGTTGTTTACTGTCTGCATAAGTTCTTCCTGGGTCTGTCTATGTGAACGTGCACATCCAGTATCACAGAAAACCCGGTGGACGCAGTGAGCACCAGAGGAGGTGTTTTTGTAAAAATACATTAGTCGTATCAACATGCAGCAAATATCAACCACATTGTGCTCTTGACCCTTCCCAGAGGCTTTTCTTCTGTATTGCTTCCTTTCTAACATTCTGTAGGATAAGTGATGGTGCTTCAGAATAAATAAATAAAATTAAATAGTGCAATGACCATTACAAATGCATGCGTCTGTCATGACACGCACGTGCACATTCGGCGGCCTATCCGTCACAACTGATGCATGTATATTTTTCACCACACATGCGTGCGTACGCATTATTACATGGATTCAATTGTTTTGTTTTTTGTTTTTGTTTGCCTTTCCAGGTGGAGGACGCCCATCTTGGGACAGTAAAAGAAAAGAATAGGCATAGCTTGTTTTTTTGCAGAAAGGAGACGCCCAACAGGGCAGCAACATGCTTGTAGAGAAGGTTTTAGTGGGGGGTCAAAATTAAAGAAATAAGAAAGAGAGAAACTCAAGGGGGAGCAACACGAAGAACAAGGGGAAGAGATAGAGAGGGCTAGAGTAACATCGGCGAGCTGGGACGGAGGAGAAACACAGAGAACAGGGTGAATTTTCATGGGGATGCTGCACATCTGGGAGAGACATTAGAGAGAGAGAGCAAGAAAACATATGCACTATCACAGAATGCTTAACCAAAAAAGTAGTTCCCTGAATGTTAATAGCAGCAGCATACAAGTCATCCATTCAAAAGAATGGTAAAGAGCTATGCTAAAGAGGACGAACAAACACAGGAAGAGGAAGGAAAGCTATCAAATAAGAAGCAGGCAAATGAGACTGACAAGAGAGAGCCAACCAATGATAAACAATGGGCTAGCCCAAAGCAAGTCCGATGGAAGGATCCATTAGTCTATTTTGTTTCTAAGGACTCTGAAATAGATTGACAAGGCAGCCTCCTGATTTGAATGGAACAGCTTATTCGATAAGAATCAGATTTTATCAGGAGACCACAATGAGAACACTTGTGCAGGGATGTTGTATATTGTTTTCTTTATTTACAATTAGTTGCTGTTAAAATTACATGCATTTGTTCTTTTTCACAGACCACCTTTTTTTACTCCCTTCTCCAGTCTGACCTGCCCCTAATTCATTCAGCTCCTCTGGTATTTTCAGAGATCTATGTAGCTGTGGCAGCGCCTTCACATTGTGATGCTGTATTATTTTGACTGTTTTGGAAGGAAGGCAGCAGAGGCACATTGCAATTGTATGGTATCGGAATATCATGTCCCTAATATCATCTGACAAATATATGTCCTTAGTATTGTTAGCAAAAATATTGCTCATTGGAGTTAATAGTAGAAAAAATAACATCTAATGGGACAAATTATATGTAAGCCATGATATTTATGACAGCCAATGCTTTTAGTTTTTGATATTCTGATATATGACCCATTGCTGTACTATGGGACTCTGAAATCCTGGAGGGAGGGTTGCCGTTCCCATGTCTAACTTCAAACATAAATGCTGACTAAGATTGTCAATCAAAGGCATTGATGTGGGGGGTGGCTGGGAGGAGCGCAGCTCTCTATACGCAGACGACATCCTGCTCTATGCACACAAATCCCGCCAAACTTTTCACAGACTCATTCACATTTTTCAACTTTTTGGCAGCTACTCGGGCTACCAGATAAACTGGGACAAGGCCCTAGTATTCTCCCTGACAGGCGAGATCCCACCCCTGAAGTCTGCCTGTGCGGCCCTGGTCCATAGAGAAGAGTTCAAGTATCTAGGTATTTGGATCACTAAATCGAAGGAGGACTTTATGAAACGGAATGTATGCACCCAACTAGAGAAGTTGCGGGAAGATGTGGCCCATTGGCAATGCCTACCGGTCTACCTCATGGGCAGAGCAGTCCTGTTCAACATGATGGCTCTCCCCCACCTGTTGTATGCACTTCAAAACACCCCATATCAGATACCAGAGGTTTTCTTCCGGGCAATTGAGGCAGAACTACGTACCCTGCTGTGGGGGGGAGGCAGCCCACTCATAGCGTTACGCAAGCTGCAACGGGGGGTCTACGAGGGTGGCCTGGTGGTACCAGACATTAGGAACTAGTACCTTATTAGTATTAACAATTGGGTCTTCACTCCAAAGACCAAGACCGCCTATCGAGTGGACCGCCTCGCTATGGGAAACAGTGGCTACCTGACCATGTTATACAGTAAAAACCCTGAAAGGTCACTTCCAGCGCACACTCAGACGGTGGTACGGACGTGGCGAAAAGCCACGAAATTATTAGGGTGGGAAACTAAGCTAACGAAACAGACCTCACTCTGGGACTGCGACATGCTGGGCGAGGTTCGGCGCCTGCAAAGTTTTCGTAAGTGGGGACTCATCGGGATAGATCACTCAGGAGACGTATGGCGTGGTGAGGCAATGGTCACCTTTGAAAACCTACAGACGGAATACCAGATTGGAGATGGGGAGCGTTTCCGTTACCTACAGCTGAGGCATGCCCACAGATGCCACATATCGGAGGGGGAACTACTACCTGAATACTCCCCGCTAGAAAACAGACTTCTACTCGACCCAATGATTGACAAAGCTGTCTCCATAACATATCGGAAAAATTATGAACAATTCCCCATACCATATGGGCCCCCGAAGGATAGCATGAGAATCAGATGTAGGGCTCCTAGAAGACGATGATTGGGTGGAAGCCACATGGGCGCGGTTCAGATTGATCCAACTTCGGATCCTGCACAGATCATATGTTCCTAGGACACTGCAACACCGTATGGGTCGCTGCAACTTGGATTGTTGTGCTAGAGGGTGTGGGGAGACGAGCACCTTCTTTCACATTTTATGGACCTGTCCCAAAATTCAACTGTATTGGATGGGTGTTGCCCGAGTGATGACAGCAGTAGTGGGCCTGCAAGTCCCGGTTGATGCACGGTGGCATATACTGGGAGTGACGGGAGAGACGGACTGGCCAAAATACACAAGAATATGGCTTAGGCTCGCAGATGGGGTGGCAAAGAGGAACATTGCATGAGCATAGGGAGCTACTGGGGCTCCAAAGATTGGGGACTGGAAAAGAGACTTAGACTGATGCCAACAGGCAGAAAAAAATCTATTAGAGTAGAGGCTGCCCTCAAAAATGGGAAAAGATCTGGGCTGCTTGGGTAGAGTATAGGAATTAATTCATGTGGGGCCGAACTAGCTGGGGATGGGAGGGGGATGTAGCTGTGAGATACAGAGGGTAGAATCGGATGGCAATACGTACTGGCTGTATATTGCATTGTAAATGGACTAATTGTGAGCTCTCCAAACTATTGCTTGCCATGTTTCACCCTGTCTGTGTATTGTACTGAAAGGTGTTTGAAGCAACTGTTCAATAAAAGAACGTTTAAAAAAAAGATTGTCAATCGAACAATGTTGCATCTTTCTTTGACATGTGTGTACCACCTGAAATTTAGAAGAATTTCTATGCTCTCACGCAAGACGGAGCATCAGACACAGCAACTGAAGGACAAACTGCCTTTTTCAGCCACGCCCTGCCGTTAGCTCATGCTCCAAAGAACATTTCCCAAGTGAACAATTAATTCTGAAAGTAGCTGGGCCTGGTATTTCCAAAATGTGATCCTACCCAGTTAAGCTGCTATCAGCCCATGTCAGTCTTTGAGTCTTGGCCCACTAAAGAATTCCATTAATCTTTAACCCACATAACATCTGTAATTGAAAGATCTGACTCCTCTGTCTACAGTGATTGAGTTACTTCTATTAAATTTCATTAGGACATAATCCTTCCTTGAAGCTTCTCGTTGTATGTGGGCCACTTAAACGCACAAATCGATTTTTCCTAAACAATGTTCTTTGTTTACCAGAGACAGTCATGGTTGATATTCATCATTTTAGCTCTGCTTCTTTAGAAATGTACTCTAGATGCAAATGAATGCTTGGTTGTGTCAACCATGGGCTTTTCAAAATTCTAACTAAGCAGTTTAATTTCCTTATTGGTCAAATGTCTTGGTCTTGATATGTAGTGTGTGGGTTTTCACTTGGAAACTTTCTTTTCCACTTTTCCACTTCACATTACAGTGGATGTTTATCCCAATTTGCTCACTATGGGTTCAAGCTCTGAAAGTCCCTGGCTAAGAGTCACATTCTCTCCTGTACGCTTACTCCTAAGTAAATATACAACTTTCAAAGAATGAAGAAGGATTGTTTTTTTACAGTTTTATACAGCGCTAACTTGCCCCAAGGGCATTAGAGCGCTATACATGAGAAGCAGATTACCATTGCATTTTTTTAGGCACAGGGAGATTAATTGATTTACCGGGGGAGGGTTGCTGGTGAGATTCGGCCGCAATTGCCGTGCCGCCCCATGCTACACCACTGCCAGGATCACATAATGTTAAACTGATGCCGGGACCTGAAACGTGTACCCCAGTTCCAGAATCTGCTGCTGTGGACATTAAGCCTTCTGGGAATTAAGTATCACTCTTTGCTCATACAGGAATATACACGTTTTCATTTCTGCATGCTGAATTGTAATGCAAACGTTCATTTGCTCTTCAAAAAGTGCTTTGTTTATCCCTTGAGATAATTGTCTCTGTTGAGGAACCCCTTCCCCTGCATCGTGTTCCCTCTCTAATACCACTTCAAATACCCATTAACACTGGCCCTTGACAAGAACGAAAGATGAAAATATTCAGAGTAGCAAACTCACTATATACTACTGGTTAATATACACAAACTGGCAAGTTAGTGGGTGTTCACCAACTATTCTGGAGGCACACCCACCCTGGAATGCTACAAACCGACTCTAAAGTCAGTTTTGTTAGCATGGACATTCCACTATACTGGCTGCATTTGTGTGAGCAAGTCCCACTTAGGAGAACAAAATCCCAGCATCCCTGGTGCTATAAAATGAACGAGCTGTACCCCTCACAAGTTTTACTTAGTGTGCCAAAAGCTTTGTGGGCCGGGCCCCGAGTCACAGCTGTGTGTTAAATTCCAGAAATGATGGAGGGCGGCCTCCAGCCTCCTCTCTCCTTACATCAACATTGGTTCCCTAGGCCTCAAACAGGGGCCTCAAACTGGGTTACCTTAACAGGTTGATAATCAGGAACACATTTTTATTTTCCTTTTAATCGATCAGAAGCAAAGCGTTGACACAAACGCAGATTTCTTGGCTGGGACCATAAGATTCTTTTTTCGCTTTTTCATGGCAGAGGGAGTCCAGGGCTGGACAAACAGGCCATTTAAAAGGGGACATTTGTAGGATGGATTGATGGTGTGTGACCTGTAGATTTCTGTTTGCATTTCCGGTTCACTGATCAAGTTTCATACACCCATTGGTTTATTTACTTTTTGCTGTTTCTGTTTGCTACTATCCCGATACAATTTATGGCAATAGAGTTAAATATAGATTGTTTTCATGCAGTGAAGGCCACGATTAACATGCGATTTTACTGCCTTGTGGTTTACAGAGGTTACTGTAACAGGGTAAAACCCTAATGGACATTTTATTCCTATTACTTGTGGACTGCACACCTAACTCCGAAGCAAGTACTTCAGTTAGCAACATCGCCATTCAGGGCATGACGAAAAATCTGCTAGTTCTAAAAGAGTTCAGAGAAATATAACATTTGATAACAGGTAGAACTGCCGGATCCCATTGTCCAATATCTAGGCTTGCCTCGCGTCAGATGTTGTCTTTACCATCCACGTTAAGTATTGTTTTCTCAATAAATGTGCTTCCCTTTGTCCATCCTAACACTAACACTTATTAAATGCATTTGCAGTTATTTTTGTCCTTTCGCGTTTCAGTGTGTATCTTTTCTCATTTCCAACGTTTTTTCGGAAACATGTTTTCTAAAGTTACTCCAGGTCATATGATGACATTTAGTTCCAACAATGTGCTTCTGCAAAAAAAAAAAAAAAAATTGTGGGCGGCTCTTACCAGCCTTATCATTTCTCTCTCTCTATTGGAAACCAAGATGAGGACTGTGAGCCCCCACCGAGGAGGACGATCAATCAAAATCAACAGCCAGGAACAGCCAGTGTTTTTAGGAAGTCGGGAAATGCACGTGTTTTGTACTACCTTCAGTAAAAAGTCAAGGGTCATGGGTCAGCAGTCAGGGCCAAACATAAAGGGTGTTACAAAATTAGCTTTTGCCTCGAGATATTTACTTGGGTGTGAGCAGCGTGTATTGCAATGCGAACAACATTAAATCTACATTTAGCTTTACATTTTAGGACAAACCCTGCACTCATTTCGTGATCTCTGGTTCCAAAAATACTCATCTGCAAAAATAAATGAACTCTTCTACTTAGTTCATTTGCCCTCGTTTGTATTATAACTCTTTCTTCTCCCACATATTCCTTCCATATCCCCATCCATCTTCTGTAGCTCCATTTTAGTGCCACAAAAGCTACAGGTATACGTGCGCTTTTAATAAAATAAAATATAACATAATTCATGGGTGCTTTTTAATACAGTTTATATTCTTAAACCTGTTCCCATAAAACACGTGATTTAAGCCTTTAGCCTTTAGCCCTTGGAGTAGGCTGTAACTAAACTTTTCCAGACAGTTTTTATCTTTCTGAAGAAAAGACCTCCTGAATTGAATACAGTATTCCAGACGAGGACTTGTCGGATGAATACTGGCGCAAACACTATCGTATTATAATACATTTAGGCCCTATTTTTCAAAACAATTGAAAATCTGCCTGTGTGGCTTGCTCATCTGCTGTATTTTTGGAGACCACTGACTATGGAAGTGGTTGAGCACAAGCTATGCCATATTGTTGCTCACCCAACATTGCGTGTTACTTTTCAGATACTTCGAGAAGTAAGGGTGTGCTTTCCCTTGTACGCTCCTGAGGACATGTCTGTGTCATTTGGCTTCCATGCTTTTGGTACAAAAATGAAAATGTGAGAAATTTATATTGAGGTGCTTACCCCCAGCTGCCTGATAGGTCTGTGTAAGAATGAAATTGATGATGATAATTAGTGTATAACTAAGGAAAAACCATTTTAATGCGAAATTCGCTTTAAATAGTTTACTTGGAAGTTAGAATTGCAAAGGCTAATTCAAACAAACTAAGCACTTAAGATGTGAAATTACAGTGGAAATTCAACAATGCTTAAGGCAGAGTGCCAAAAAAGTAGCATCAGCGAGGGTTTGTGGATTCTCATTTGTTGGTTTCAAGGTAATCTGTTGACATTGTATTTGACTTTATTTCATTTTGTTTACAGATAAGCCATAGTTGGGTAGTTGTCGCCAAGGTTAGGATACACTAATGTATTGTTTAGAAATAGATTATAGTGGAGAGTAGTCTGCTAGATATTCATATGAATCTGTTTGAAACTCTATGTGTAAGGGATGTGTGACTGAAGGATTTCTCCATTATATTCACTCTTTTCGTGAGCTTGAAACCCCATTGCCCAGATTGGGGTTGCAGTTATGTTGGAGTCATCATTTCCGATTATGTTGCAGTAATGAAATGTTGGGAGTAGGTGGGTGTGGAATAGTTAAATTAGCAACTTCTCTATGTTTGATATGTGTATTTGTTAGAAGATAAGGATGTGCTGTTGAGGTACAAGCACTTAGCCAACAATATTGCTTGAAGCCATGTTGTTTGTATTCTGGTGCACAGGGTGTTATCTTGTTTGTACTGTTTATGTAGGGTGAAATATGAATATAACTTGATATGGGTGGGCCGATGAAATGGCACCGCCTAGCCATTCATATGGCTTAGAGGCGTGCTGTGCATTTCTTAGTTCTAGGCATTGTATTATTGTGTGCTGTTTTTATAGGGTGAGGGGTGAATCTAGATTGATATGTTGTTCGGATGGCAATTATTTAGCCACCTACATGGTTTAGGGCCACGTTATGTGCATGATCGGATCAATTGCACTAAATAATGTGTACTATTGATGTACATTGAGATAGGAGAATACTTTGATATGGCTTTGAAGATGAGGTATCAAATGCTTAGCCAAAACTAGGACTAGGAGTCATGTTGTATGTATGGCTTCACAGGTTGTTTCTAATGTGTAGTGTTATTGTGCAGATGAAGTGTCAAATGCTTAACTGGGTGGCTTGGAGCCATGTTGTGTGCTTGGCAGTGCAAGAGGATGAGTCCAATGTATACTGATGGCTTAGACATATCTGTGCAGCGTTCAATGTGTCGAGTATTCTACGACAGAGTCTTGTTGGTTGTTGGGGTGACCTATAGGGGCTGAGCTTACGGATAAAGCAATGTGGGTTTCAATTGTAGGTGCCTGCATCCCATTACAGTTCTTTTAATTAAGTTACAATCATTGACTAAATCTTGAGAAGTTAAGATGGTAAGGGACCTGCCCCTTCACAAGAAGCAAGTGTAGACAAGTGGAGGCATTGAATGTTCCATAACAGTGTAATAGACAGGTGTTAAGTCTTCATGGAAGCTCTCCTCCTTTCAAGAGTCTGTGATATTTCAGATCATGCCAGGCAGTCCTCCTCTCAGATATGGCAAGTAGGTGGCCATCAAGGAGAAAGGTGGAAGGACATTAGTTGGATCATTGGGAGAAGTGTGGCTCAATGGTTAGAGCGGCAGACCCTGATGCAGAGATCTGGCCCGGGACCAGGGTTCAATTCCCGCCTCGGCGGGTCTTGGGCTCAATTTCCTCGGACCTGATAATTCTCGCCTCGGTGCCTATTCTAATCATGGGTCCCACTCTGCAACTCTGGGCAATAGCTTGCTTAATCTCCACAACGGCCCCAACAGCGCTGGGATGCCTGGCTTCACCTTGGGGGTGCCCAGGAGTGGACATTTCACAGGGAAAAGCCAGGAAGGGTTCCACAGCGGTATGCGTACAGCGCCAGGACACCCCTTTGGGGGTATAAGTGCGCTTTACAAGTACAAATTTCATTTCATTTCATTTCATTTCATCATTAACAGAGGGAAGGAATAAGGAATGTTTGGAGGATGTTGGCATACAACATCAGGACAGGAAGGCAGAAGCGTTGCCAAAGAGAACAATTTGTTCCATCAACAGGGGGTATTAATATCTGCCTCACTTTGTTAGTATATTAATAGAATCAAGTGAGTCTGAGGTTCATTTATTTGCAACTTTAACATAAAAGTAAAGCATATAGCAATATTCGAGTGATAACAGAGTGACATAGTTGTTGAAGTCAATTAATTATATTGCAGTCCTCACCTATATCTTGTATATTACTAGAAAACTGTACATATTGATAATTGGTATCAAACAAAAATGGGGAGAGAGCGAGGAAAGGTAAGGGGACGTCCCTATCCCCAAGTTACATGTACAAACAATGTGGACGTACCCACTAGATGAGAAAAATGTTTTAGGACTCACTGTAGTAGTAAACAGTGCCGAAGAACCATTAGGTTTTGTTAAAAGACCCCTCACACACCAACCTGGTTGGTGTCATGCTTCATCATTGGGGTCCCAACCGGGTGGCCGAATGCCGCCCGGTTGTGCTACGACGCCTGATTACAGCGGAGCTGGTGTGGTGTATCGGTGTGATGTGATAATGTGCAGGTTAAAAATATCTCTGGGAATCCTTGCCATATGTATTTATTTGTGGCGGCCCAGGATATATTAAAATCCAAGAGCGCAACTAATAGAGTTGTATTGACTCGTAGTTGTCTATGGTAGGTCTACATGTTTCAGCCCCAAAAAGAAATTGGAAAGGGCTTTCGTCAGGACCATGTGAAAAAGGTGAGTGAGTGGCAAAATATGGCCACGTGAGTGATAAAATCTCAACACATGCCCTAAGGTGTGTTGGAAAAAATGAGGGGAGTCGATACTTACGACCCCTCTTGTGGAAACCTGTAAGGAAAGAGACAAGACAAAACACATAAAAGAATAAAGAAGCAACATAAAATGCAATCTTTTGCGTGATCATGCGCCTGTCTATGTCTGTGTCTATATGGTGGGCACAGCAGTGAATCCTTATAGTCTGATAGCCGGGTGGACAAAGTGCTTATAATAAGTAATGGCATATGGCAGATAAAACGGCTATATCAGATAAAACGGCTATATCATGTGAAAAAGTAGCATGCTGGTCTGCAATGACGTGATGATATCGATAGCGAGCACTGTGGGAAACATGTGGCATGCTGAGGATATCATCGTATGGGGCATTAATGGCCCTGTGTTATCCCCTGGGTGCAGAATAATTCTGCGATACAGGTAGTAGACTTGATGGTAGCCTGAGTGGCTGGTGTGTTGCATGTGGCACATGTGACCGGCAATGATTGCAAAGTGCAGCTGATTGCAAGAAAACGTGCGTTTTCGAAAAAAGTGCGGTAAAAAAGACAACATATTTACACTAGAATGGAGTGTTTAGCAGCGTATCAGGGCCCGGGAGGGGAATCGTCTGTAGTCACACTCTGTGGCAAAGGAGGAATGGGGAAAAGCCATGAGAGACAACAAGGCATGTAGCGCATCTGTATACGGAAGTCGTATACGTGTCTGAGCATATATGCGATACAGGGTAAAGAAGGATCTGGGCATAGCGTGTTCGCAGGCTGTTGCATCTTACTTTGTCAAGATGGATGTCCCGCTACAACCTACTTCAGTCTCCCGTGGTCCCGGCTGCTGGCGTTTGTGTCGGTGCCGGGGACTATGTAAAGGGAGCGTCGGCGTGTGGGAGCACGTCAGCAAGCCCATCAGAAAAACTGCTAGAGCGGCTGTCTATGGGCTTACCGCGAATGTGCGGGCACCATATTGCGTGATGAAAAAGAACCCTTTAAGGCATATTCCTAATGCAGGGGACTTCAACGAGGCGCCGGTCCATGTGAGATGCGGGAGTGTGTTAACTAAGGGAGCGCTTTAATAATATTGACATCCTCAGATATTGGGCTGTAGCGTAATAAAAATGTGAATGATGTCAATACAATAAAAATAAAATTAAACATAGGAATGGGGCAAGCTTAAAAGCCCAAGGAGCAGCAGTGTGGCAAATCTTGGGCTAATAAAGCTAAAATGGGTCATACTGAGCGCACCGTGATTACGCCAGCGCCATGTGACAGTTGGATGAGCTAAGGGTCAAAAATGAGGAGCCCCAGGAGAAACCCGGTGGCTGATAGAGACACAAAGGTGGTAGGGAGTAGAAATCAGTGTAGTTAGAGAAGGGTATAGATGCCCTGGGGCTGGTAAGCATAGTTGTAAGACGGTGCACTGGGTAGTGTCAAGGTTACTTGCTGAGGGAGTTCCACGGAATGTTATCGTTTAGTCCAGTCAAATGGCTGGATAAGCGATAAATCCATACGATGATATCCTCAGCATGCCGCATGTTTCCCACAGTGCTTGCTATCGATATCATCACGTCATTGCAGACCAGCATGCTACTTTTTCACATGATATAGCCGTTTTATCTGCCATATGCCATTACTTATTATAAACACTTTGTCCACCCGGCTATCAGACTATAAGGATTCACTGCTGTGCCCACCATATAGACATAGACAGGCGCATGATCACGCAAAAGATTGCATTTTATGTTGCTTCTTTATTCTTTTATGTGTTTTGTCTTGTCTCTTTCCTTACAGGTTTCCACAAGAGGGGTCGTAAGTATCGACTCCCCTCATTTTTTCCAACACACCTTAGCACGTGTGTTGAGATTTTATCACTCACATGGCCATATTTTGCCACACACTCACCTTTTTCACATGGTCCTGACGAAAGCCCTTTCCAATTTCTTTTTGGGGCTGAAACATGTACACCTACCATAGACAACTACGAGTCAATACAACTCTATTAGTTGCGCTCTTGGATTTTAATATATCCTGGGCCGCCACAAATAAATACATATGGCAAGGATTCCCAGAGATATTTTTAACCTGCACATTATCACATCACACCGATACACCACACCAGCTCCGCTGTAATCAGGCGTCGTAGCACAACCGGGCGGCATTCGGCCACCCGGTTGGGAGTCCAATGATGAAGCATGACACCAACCAGGTTGGTGTGTGAGGGGTCTTTTAACAAAACCTAATGGTTCTTCGGCACTGTTTACTACTACAGTGAGTCCTAAAACATTTTTCTCATCTAGTGGGTACGTCCACATTGTTTGTACATATTGATAATTGTACATTTAATTTGCTAATAAAGCGTTGGATTTTTTTATTTATTCTTTATTTGATTTTATACCAAGATTTGATTGAGTTTTTGAATTTCCTTTCTAGTGGCAGGGTTTGTTCATACATTTGTATTGTTAGTAAAGTTTAAGTACAATTATTGTAAGCTGAGCCAGTTTGATGCATGTATTCAAAGGTGTTACATATTATTCAAATTTATTAAATTCATTTAACGGAACTAACAGGAGTTTGTCTACACATGCCAGCAGCCAGTACTTAATCTGTAAAAGAATAAATGCCGGGGCCCAAAGTTTTTCTCAGAAGCACGCTGCTGGCACTATTGAAAGTCGGTGTGCTGATTTCCAAGGCTGTGTAATCTTGAGTCCACCTCTTGCCTCTTTAATCCACTGGCAGGCACTCACTGCCCCATCAAATTACTCTGGCAGGTTCCTGCTTTCTCCCTATGTCACTGTTTTTCTGTCTTTCTCTTCCCCCCTCTTCCCACCTTGTGCTTTTTCCCCTCTCGCTCTAGGTCAAGGTCTGATAAGGAAAAATAAGTGCAGGTACCCAAAAACAAGCACCTTAGGATGCCACCTGCAACCACCGGCTCAAATTAAGCACTGCTAGCAGTGCACAGAGACACCTAACTACTCCCCTCCAGCACTTGTGCCCAGTCAAAAAATATTTATTTCTTAAAGTAGACACAAATGGCGTCCATGTACATGCAGTTTGCTAGAAAACTCAGAGGATTCATTTGTTTTGGAGTCCAGTTTTGTTGAGCATCACCAATGTTAGTGATGCAATTTACATATCCATGTGTGGTACGGCCTGAAAAGGTTGGGGATGCACAGAATTATTCACTTCATAATAAAGTATTTCTAAGGTCCTCCCAAAAGTGATAAACATTGCAAATTATACAGTGTCCAGGAGATTGTTCCTGAAGACCACCAAGAAACAATTTATCTGGAACGCATAACTTTAGTAACTTTTTTCTTGACTTATTATTAATAACTGAGTTTGCTCTCCGGTTATCAGTATTTTCTACCAAAGATATGGAATGGATAAATCAGCCAGATGTATAGGGTGCCTACTTTACGCGGTGGCACATATAATGTTCTTAAACAGATATTCCTCAGTAATGGATTGTAAAGTGCTTGTGTTATGTTACCATCCCCATTCTATTTCGGGGTATGGAGGATTGATTCGTGGAGGTCTTTTACACTGTTCCTGAGGATTCTTGCTTAAAATAGGGGGTTGAGTAATAGCAGGTGCAGGGTTTCTGGCATAAGGCGTTTCCAAGCTAAGGAACACCTCACAAGGTCACATGACCAAGAATCATAAAATAGGGGGAAACTAACTGGATGTCTCTGTCATATGAAGCCAGGGTAAATAAAAAACAAGCATAAGCAAACCAATAGATCTTGGCTCTAAAATGCCAAGCTCGGAGCTTTCTCAGTGCCGTTTTTTAATTAAAGAAACCCCTTTTCAAGATGCCCGCTGTATGTATGTGTCATGACGCATCTGTCATAATGCACGTGTGTGCACTTGTCATAATGCATGATAAACACTTTAAATTACCATTCTAACATGGTGGAAGACCTTTATAATCGGTAAATTAAAAGTAAAATACAGTTAAAAAAGATACAGCGCACCTGTGCAAAAAAAGGAAACAAGGGGGGGGCAGTTATTTGCAGATACTGGCCCCTTGTAGTAAAAAAATAAAATACAGCAAAAATGGGGCATGGGAGTGGGATGGTAGGAGGAGTAAACAAGATCCGGGTAACATTTTGCAGCTGCTGGACCCAAGTAAAATAAATAAATACATATATTAAAACAAGGAGGGGGACTGGAAGCTGGACTTGGAACTGGGCAGTAAAAAAAGAAAGCACATGGGGCAGGCAAGATAAAACATGCACTCTGCTAGAGTGCCGAAAGGCAAAGACAACAGAGCCCCCTCAATACAGCAGTGAAAAGATACAACTCATTCAATGAGACCATTATGAGACTGAAATGCTCCTCGGTGGAACAAAAACTAGAATATGAAAGAAAGCCATTGAATCGAGCAATAAGACAACAAAGCCATCAGTAATGAGCAAGTGGTTGACCAATGCCCCGCTGTATGTGATATGTATTTGAAACAATAGGTCTGCCTGCAAACAGCTAAGGCTGTCTGTAGCTGATACCTAAAAAGGAGACACAAATCTATTTCCCTCCTGATGCGTGTTTCAGACAATACTTCAGGAAGGTGCTGATGTGAGCAGTTAGTTCTTTAATTCCTTCTCTAGTGACATGCCGGAGGTATTGTCCTGGAAACTGTTGTAGCATGTATAGTGAATTTCATAAAGGCTGTGCTTTATGGTTGATCTAATCAGGTTAATTGCACTCTTTGATGCAAATTGGTACAAGTTCCACACGTTTGCGACCTCTGGAGTTCTATTTCCATGTTCACTAGGGTAGCTGTTTGCTTTCAGGAGGGGTTACCTAGGTTTTTGCAGAATGGACAGAAGGGTTGAAGTTGTGTGAGTCTGCAAATGTAACAACTTTCTTTCCCTGGACAAGAACAGTGTGTGGCTTTTTTATCTGGTCACCAAGGCTAGTTTCATGTAGATAGTTTGAATGGCTATGTTCTTTTTGGTACTGGCCAATGAAGTCCAATTTTTGCATTGTGCACAGTCCATAATTGTTACTGTTGTATACAGTGATGTGAAAAAGAAAGTAAACCCCATATTTTCTATAATTCTACATATAAAGACATATCAGACTTTCATCTAGTCCTCGCCTAATTATAATAGTATACACATCTAACCTCATGGGACATATAACACACATAGAGTTCGCAATAGAATTAATATACAAAAAAGTCAGCTAATATTCAGTAGCCTTGTCTGACAGAGTAAGTGTAGTAACCCGTGGAACCTACACTAGCTTCAAGTAATGTTTTCTCAAGACTTTATCAATCTGGCCTTTAGGTCAGGTGGGCTCATATTTTCCTTTACAATGCACTGGCACAGAGAGAATTCATTGAGCACTTGATGATTTCCAGCCACTGAGGTCCTGCAACGCCAAAGCAGACCCACATCATCAACCTCCACCACCATGCTTGATGGTTGGTATATGGTTCTTGAGGTGGTACGTATTGTTTGTTTTTCGTGAAATATGTTGTTGTATATCACATCCTCAAGAGATACATCTTTAATCTGAAATGTTGGTCACTTTTTACATGGACATTGGCTTATGACTTAACTGTTCTATGTATTACACCCATCTTATCTTTTGAACACCCAGAAATGCTCATAGATTTTTTCTTCTATTGTAGTGAAAACTGTGAATATTATGGAGCCAGAGGGTAAGCATCGGTAGTATATGGGGATCACTTTCAGTTTGAAGATTCTCTGAGTTGAGTACTGCTTCTACATTGTTTCTTGAATTTTGATATCCTTACTGTAAGTGATGTTATCTTTCTCAATGTGATGATTAATAAGAAAGTTGGTAATAAAGCTTTTTTTGATGCAGCCAGTGCATTTTAGCTAAACACCTTAGAATGGGGAGGCGAGAGGGTCATGAGTGCTATGCCTGGCGGGGCTTGAGTGTTGTCAGTCAATCAATTAATTCTTTATTCGGATACAAAAATATCCATAAAAGTACAAGATAAAACCAACACAATGCATACATAATTAATAATTAAAAGTCAATAAGTGCAATAGACATGTTATTATGTGTACACGAAATTATATACATAGTACAAAAATAAATTTCAACAAAACAGACATAAGCCTTCAATTGATTATTAGTTCAGAGGAAATATAAGATATAATATTTAAAATGTAACAAGCATAAAATATTAAAAATATTAAAAAGCGGACACTTTGACACGTAAAAAATAATAAAATTAATAAGATATGCGGCCCGCATATTAATTAAATCAAATGCCTGGCATACAGCAAAAGCTGTCTATACTGTATTCATAGAAGCACGAGAACAAACAGCCAATTTCAAGAACGTACTGACGCGGAAAATTAAATTTTCCCCATTAAGCATAACAATCTCCCTATATGCTTCCCTAAAGTCAGTAATATCATGAGCCTTAAAATAGGGGATCAACAACTGCTTACTATATATTTTATAGAAATCACAGAAGAAGAAAAAGTGTAACATAGATTGGCTGCCACGATTTCCACAAGGGCAATGCATTTGCTCAAGATTGATATTAAAACCTAGGGGAAAACAGAGTAAATATTTTAAAGTACCAGCCCTAAGACGAAAGAGCAGGCTTCGTTCCCAGCGATTAGTCGCCTTTAAGAGATAACTAGCTGGGAATTTTATGGAGGGGCCAACTGCATCTACCATAGTTATATACTGGGCAACCGAAGGTTTCAAAATTTCCAGCTCATATCTCAGGTTGGCATAATGAGCATACAGGGCCCCCTGGATAATCTTTTTGTTAGTGCCTGCCATGTTTCCTGGGTCTGTGAAAATATGTGGCAGGTTTACAATGCTCAGGCTAGCCTTAACGGCCGCCAAACAAGGTATATCTCCGCCCTTATTACACTTAAGACAGTCAACTATAATGTCTCTAGTCAATGTGGCTGCTGGATTTTGCCACACTTTCATCCAGAAAATCACTGGGCGGGTCTTAATGTAATCCTCAATAAATGGTAATTTTAACTCACGATGGCAAACAAAAAGAGAAAGAACTGATCGGTGCCCCCAAAACTCTCCGACAGAATCTATTTTCTTCTACCTGAATATTGTTACAATTTGCATAGCCCCAAATTTCCGCTCCATATGTTGCGGTCGGTAGGCACTGAGTTTTATATATTTTCAAAAGGGATAGCACTACCTCAGTTCTTCTTGGTTGAGGGAGAGACAGAATCGAGTTGACTGCTTTTATAAATTTACTCCTGCTGTGTGCCAGATGGGCAACCCAGGAGCCATTATCTGAGTATACCACACCTAGGTATGGGAAAGTGCGTGTGCGTAATAATTTTTCAGAGCCAGAATTTATTACATTTACAGAATATTTTTTGAAGCCGCAACTCATTAAAAATGATTTTTTAAAATTTGTGCAAAGGTCCAGCTTATTCATAAACTCCACAAAACCCCCAACTAAAGTGCGCAGTGCATTGGGAGTGCGGCCCATTAGGACCGCATCATCTGCATACAGTAAGGCGGGAAGCATTTTACCATTAATCATAGGGACATCCTTGGTCAATTTGGACAGATCGTTATTCAACTCGTTAATGTACAAGATGAAGAGCAGAGGGGCCAGCACGCATCCCTGCCTGACCCCTCTGCCGATCACGATATTCCCCGATACTGCCCCGTCCCTGCTAATCCTCACCCTAGCTCCGAAGTCCTTATGTAAATAGGCCAAAAAATACACTAAAGCCTCGTCCAGCCCATAATTTAAAAGACATTGCCAGAGACGCGATCTATTTACAAAATCGAATGCTGAGGTAAGATCCATAAAGGCCAGGTAGATTGGGGACTGACGAGCTATAGTGTATTTACCGATTAACAAATTTAAATTAAGGCATTGCTCTACAGTACCCAATCTACTTCTGAAACCCAACTGACATTTATCTAAAATGCATTCATCCTCAGCCCAACTCCTGATTTTATTAAATAAAACCCGCCCAAGTATCTTCAGTGTGTTGTCGATCAAAGAGATCGGTCTGTAGCAACTAGGGTTAGACCTATCTCCCTTTTTAAAAATTGGGACTATAGTGCTCATTGACCACGTGCTGGGGATGTGGGAATATGTTAGATTATTAAAAACATTAAGCAAAAGCGGGGCCCAAAATTCTGGTTTATGCTTAATAAGATCAATATAGAGCCCATCCGGACCAGGGGCCTTATTTCCTGAGCTTTGATCAATGGCCTCCTCGACTTCTGTTATAGATATTTGGACTCATGTGGCAGCTTGGAGATCTATGTGAAACTCATTCTGAGCAGGGGCTGTGTATATTTTGGAGAAGTGTGCTACCCAGGCTTCACTTGTTATGTTACAGCTCAGAGGTGATAAATTGTGACCCATAGATCTCATATTTTTAACAGATTGCCAAAACCCTTTTGTATTATTTAAATTAGCGGCACTAGACAAATTGTCCCAATGATCTTTTAATATCTCATCTTTCCTCTGTTTAATCACTTTATTATATTGTTTCCTCAGTGATCTAACAAGGCTTGCATCCCTTGGTGTTGATAACAAGGCAGCGCGAAGCTCTCTGTTAGCCCTTGAGCAATCACTGTTGAACCACTTGATGTTATAATTGTTGGGTGTCATGGGTTTTGAGATAATTTGCTTAACGCCTGTGCATAAGTGGGCAAAAGCTGTTACTACCTCAGGGTTAACTTCCATAGGCGACAAACAGGTGTCGACAAGTGACCGATAAGTTGTTACCATGTTCAGAAACACAATACTATTGTCGGTACCTTTCCAAATGAGTCTTAGATTATCGGTCGAGGGTGTTAAATTACTTGCTCCTAATTCTACGATCCGATTGGCTCTAGGAGTGACCCTAAGCATAACCGAAGTTGGGTTATGATCCCCAAATACGGTCGGTATAACCTCTGCTCTAACTAAAATATCTTCCAACGTGGCTGATATAAAAACATAATCAATTATTGAGGCGCAGCCACGGCCTCTGAACGTTGGTATTAAATGGCTGTCATCGTTGTTTACAGCTGCAGTGTCCATCGCATTTACTAACTCATAATTTAACAAATAATCAACTAATTCCATCCCCCTTTTACACAGATTTACATATGGTGCGTGAAGGGTGTCTGATATATTCACCCCTGAAATCTTAACATTAAAATCCCCTCCCAAACAAATTCCAGCTAAATTGGGGGTCCCTGATGTGATTTGTATATTTGACACAAAATTAAACAGGTTGGCAACAATTGTATTTGGCACGTTTAAAAATCATTATTATAAAAGTTAATAAAACAAATAGAGACCCCACGTGTATATATCAAAGCTTGGAAGTTGGGACTATTTGTAGAGATAATTTTAATACTACTACCAGACTGAATATTAACCCAAATAGAAAGGCTGCCTGAGGGTCGCCCATATGTGGAAGCTTGTGCACAAACATTAAAACATTGAAAGCCCTCAAGGTAAAGATCCCCTGTAGCCCAGGTCTCCTGGAACATTAAGATATCAAATTTGTTTACCAGGTTAATCCAATCCTCGCTGTTTACTTTGGAAGCTAAGGCGGCAACATTCCAGCTTAGCACCTGCAAGTTGTGGTTCGAGGGCTCAAAAGCATCGCTTGCCAAGGGGAACGATACTGATCTAAAGGGGGCCAAATCGATGGGCGAAAGTATGGGAGGCAGTCAATCTAATGTATCCAGATCAGAGAGGGGGGAAAACCTATTTTGTAACAAAAGTGAAGAAATGACTGGTGTGTTGATAGAATTATTGGGTTTGTAAAAATGGACAAGAGGCAGTGACCAAATATCAGTAGGTGGGGAATTATTATACTCTCTTTGGCTCAGTATAGATTTTACCAAAGCTGGCCGACGGAAATTAACAACAATACAATTTCCTTCTAAGGTCTTAACAGATCGACCAACCCAGCCCACCCTGCGCACCATCAAAATATCATTGATGTTGTGTATGCTGAACCCCTTGTATTTTACCAGCCAATTAACACTCTTGTTACGTAGTTGATCCCAGGACTCTGGTTGATTTTTCTTTATAGGGGGCACCCCTACTAAAACCAGGACATAAGGGCAGGCCTCAGGTGGTAAATTTAAAACATCTTTTCTTGGATCAACAAGCCCGTCGTCATTTTTACTAGGGGCAATATTCACGATCTGGGATTTTTGTACTTGGCTGGTATTATTTACAGGGACTGTGCTAGGGATATGAACAGGGATAGGGACGTCTCGTCTACTAGGTGGCTGTGGAGTGATAGGAGTACCTGGATGTGGGTTGTCCCCCTGGTTGACAGCAAACTCAGGGAGAATGCATTCTTTGACTTTACGACATATATCGCAAGACCTGTTTAACATAGGCTGCACAGCAATAGGAATTGGTTGGAATATACTGGGAATACTGGGAATACTAGAAACGAGTCCCTTCTGAGCCTGTAATTTGTCAGACAAGTTGGGTGCATTAGTTGGCAAACTAGACTTGTTAACAAGGGATTCTAAGCGGTCCAAGCGCTTCCAAAGTAAAACAAAATTCCTGTCGACAAGTTCTTTAATTCGTTCAGACACAGTGTCTACAATAATGTCAATAGCAGTATCTCCCAGTGTAAAATTGTTGAAAAGTGCTGGCATAAACACCGTCTGGGTTTGGGCATGAATTGGATAGTTGGACATAGTAATTGACTTTAGAACAACAGGGACGCCAACAGTTACTACATCATTCACTATTTCGGCTGTGGCCGCAGGGCCTTGAATCCATGTACTTAGAGTTGAGCACTGTGGCTTTAAACGGGGTGGTTGTTTCCTCTTAGGGCAAACCGGCTTAGTTGTTTTCCTTTTCCTTTTTGCCCCTGAGACTTCTGGATTTGGGGAAACAGTCACATTTTCACCTGTGTCCTTATGGCTTTTGGCTGACAAACTGTTAGCAGTAGTTGCAATCGCCCTGAGGTCCCCAGTTAATTTGGTTTCATTGCGGCTCAGACAGCTTGCCAAGTCTGGTGAGTGCAAGAGCGTGTTATTCATACTTTGGTTTTTTGGTGAATTTAAATTCAACGTCATAGGGGAGCTAATATGATCGTCATCATCCACAGATATAGTGGTAAGCTGAGGGATTGTAGAACCTAAGGACATATGCCTCTAGGTTAGTTCTATTTCAGTACTAACAATATTGACAACCCTCTCCAACATACTGTCTATAGAAACTGAGGCAGTGGCGCGCATACTGGACATAGCTTTGGCCATTACAATACATCCGCAGGGCAAGCCTTGCTTCACTCACCAAAGATTGTCACAGGTGACGGCAAGTGTCAGAGGGGTGGCCCAGCCCAGTCTACTCCGGTCTAGGACGGGCCCGCCCTTGGCCCGGGCTTCGCCCGCACGCGTCCCGCGCCGCGGGAGTGCCGCTAACCATTTATCGCGCCCCCCGGCGCAATGTCAGCTGTGCGGGAGCGTGGCCCTCTGGGTGATGTAGGCGTTGTTGGGCCGTTCCCCTCACGGCCAGGAATGAAGGAAAAGAGCCGTTCACCTCACGGCGGCAGCGGAGGCTGCACAACAAAGCCCCCTGTCCGGTGTGCGTCCCGCGCCGCGGGAGGGCCGCTAACCTTTTATCGCGCCCCCCGGTGCAATGTCAGCTGTGCGGGAGCGTGGCCCTCTGGGTGATGTAGGCATTGTTGGGCCGTTCCCCTCACGGCCAGGAATGAAGGAAAAGAGCCGTTCACCTCACGGCGGCAGCGGAGGCTGCACAACAAAGCCCCCTGTCCGGTGTGCGTCCCTCTCTGAGTTGAGTACTGCTTCTACATTGTTTCTTGAATTTTGATATCCTTACTGTAAGTGATGTTATCTTTCTCAATGTGATGATTAATAAGAAAGTTGGTAATAAAGCTTTTTTTGATGCAGCCAGTGCATTTTAGCTAAACACCTTAGAATGGGGAGGCGAGAGGGTCATGAGTGCTATGCCTGGCGGGGCTTGAGTGTTGTCAGTCAGTGAGTATTGAGGAGGAGTTAGCTCAGGAGTTAGCAGGAGATTGTTTGCCGCTGTATGCGGCTAGCGTTCACAGCCCGCTTGCTGCTAACTTCTGATTTCTTCAGGCTGCAGGCGAGGTGGGGGTGTCTTAAACTGTCTTATGCCCCGTCATCGTGCTCTGCGCATTCCAGCTGCCTTCAAGACCTCTTCAAGTCCTCAAGACCACTACCGGTTGCGATTGCGGAGCTGTGGCTCACCTCACCCACCTCACCCAACCGAAAGGTCGGGAAGATCCTACGGCCGCCGCCGCTGCTGCCGCCACTGCTGCACGGTAGACCGGGAGGACCGTGATGCGCCGGCCGCCGCTGCCAGTTGCGGCACAATCGTGGCGAAGTTGTGGCGAAGTTGTGGCTCTCCCAACCGGGAGACCAGGAAGCTCCTGCCGCCGCATGCTGCTGCACGCCTGCTTGCTCGGGCACAACGAAAACACGGACTGGAATTCTGTCGCTGCACAGTATTGAGGAGGCTTGTGAGTGATGAGTCTGTGCCTTCTGGCAAGTACAGTTGCCTACTCCTTTATCTGTGTATGTTGAATTTACATAATGCAGTATGACCCCCAAGGGCTTCCTGGTGCTCTAGAAGAGAATGAGTAATGCATGGAAGCAGGATGTCTAATCACTATTAAAGTCTATTAAGGTAATAGTCAAATCTCAACAACTTTCCCAAAGCAATTGAAGATCCCCTTATTCCTTCAAGCATTCACCCTGAGCGACTTTTCCCTCCCGCTGTTATCCCCTCTCCTCCCTTTATGCCATGGCTCACTGTAGCACTGTGTGGTTGCAGATGAACATTATTAAAACGTAATAAATAATTATAATAGGTCTGCACCTTTTACATGACAGCAGAACATAATTTTAGGCTAGTACTGAACATGTCAGGCAGGTATCTGAGGCTCTTCTGGGCGTAGAAGGATGTGGTTGGACATGTGAGGTTACTGTGGGCAAATTAGGCAGTTCCTGGACACACACAGCTGTCACTAAGCACATGCTGGCCTTCTTGTTTTATAAAGTATATCTAGGCATATTAGGCTGTACATGTAGAAAAGGGATCTGTGACACTACTAGGTAATGTGAGGCTCTTTCTGGGAATATGAGGTTGTGGTGATATATAAGGTTAGGTCATATGAGGCTGTACTTACACATATGATGCAGCATCTGCCATATGATGGCTGTATGCGAGTATAAAGAGTTGCATATAGCCGATTGTGTGTGCCTCTAGCACATCACCCTACTTAATGTAGTATGGTATTTAGAAGAGCGTTGTATGCGTTTTCAAAAGAGCGCTCTGATATTTTAGTGATCTTGGATCAGTAAATAAAAAATTAAAACAAATGGCACTCGCTTCATTCCGCTGGCACGTGTATGCGTGCTGACGTATTCGCCAGTGGAATGACGTCACGGTTGCGCCATTGCGCTTTTTTTCCTTTTTTTAATGATGATCCACATTGCTGGGAAAAAGCCTGAATCTGTAGAGCATGGCCAAAAGGCATTGCAACGCCTCTAGGTCCTAAAGACGAGATCATTTGGCTTTGTCAATGCTTGTCAGTAATACAATCAGGCTGTACCTAGTGCAATCCTTTTCCTTACAGGATTCCATTAAAAGGACGCATTCCAGAACAGGTAACACCCTTTACATTACCTCTCAAAAAGTGTCACATAGTCACCATGAAGCCATAAACTAAAACATATTCTGCCTCCCAAGCAGCCTTTAGATTTGCTGCCTGACGTATTGCACTCATTTACATTTCTTAGATAGCAGCCCCTGGGGAGAAGGCTGGTTTCTTCTTTAGCTTCTCTGCTGGCCCTCCTCTCCCTTCACAGTACAGGAGGCCCACTCACTTCTTCCCTTTCAACCTGAGGTAGCTCAAGGTCCCATCAACTGTTCAACAAGGGTTGTTTTGGTAAAATGAAAAAGCTCCGGAAGGTAGTTGTCAGTAGCTCCTGCCCACTTTCACCTATTCCACTTTGAGGAGAACCCTCATGGTCCAAAGCATGGGCACACACCAAAGGAAACTCAGGAATAATATCCCCCCAGAAGGAAAGCTCTGCTGGATGAATCGCCAATGTCTGTTAAGCGCCAAGAAACCAGGTAATTAGCGATTGCTGAGCTATATAAATACCCAGTAACATAATAAATTAAGAGGTAAACGTCAGCCAACGAGACATGAAAGAATTCATATGTAAAAATCGAGGAGGAGAAGTAGGAAGCAGAAGGGCACATTGAGCAGGGGCAGGCTAGATCCAGGGGCATACACAGTCCCCTGCACCTCCTGTGGTCCCCAGCCCTTCAGCCGCCCAACCCCCCCCAACCCAAGCCCTTCAGAGGGCCTCATTCAGTCCAAGGCCAAAACATTTTGGTGGGATTTGGAAGACTCAGGGGCCCCTCTGAAGGGGGCCCCATCATTTTGTGTTACGCCACTGGCTAGATGTGGGTGGCAGCGTGTTTCTGCGTCAGCATCCCACCCCTCTTACAACGCTCCGCTGAAATAACGCGTGATGCTGAAGACAAGAACATCAAAGAGTGAAGTTAAAGGTCCTCTCGAAACGGGTTGCAGGAGGCGTTCTTGGGCTCCTGATCGCGTGGGGGCATCTGTTTAAATGCTGCAGATTTATTTCCCAAATGCCAGTTCAATTACGATCTTTTAAAATTTCAAATAAAACCAAACCTAGATATACCAGTGTCCAAATGTACATTCCGTAAACACAAAGCACCCGGCTTCATCCGATAGGCTGGATTCAAAGAAGCTACAGTTTTTTTAAAACTGGTAGAACCTGTGCATTTTGCGTCCAAAACAAAGCCAGCATGATCAGGCAAGAAAACCAGACAGGTCGCATTTATGCACTGGGCGCAGCTTTCTTTTTTCAGACTTGGGTGTGTCGGTCGATATCATATTTCGCGAAAGTGAGCTTAACTGCTTGTCCCCTGGGGTTACCAGTAACATCTGCTTATGAAAAAGAATCAGGAGGACAAGAACACCCCCAAGTTTCCAAAGTGGGCTCACAATTGATCATTTTCGGAACCCGCGGTTTAGTTAATGCGTCGGTTTTGCGAACCATTAGTTTCCCGCGCGTTTTTAGGATCGTCCGCCTGTTTTATACATGTCTCGCTCTGACATGGGCGGTGAATCATGTGCACTGTCTGGACTCTGGTTTGCAAAGTGAACCAGGGTCTGTTGTTTTCTCACCGCAGGCCTCCAAATACAATCAACACCCTTTCACCCGACGCGCGCGCCTCTGGGAGAGAGTCCTGTCAGATGAGTGACCCTTCTGCATTCCTCTGCTGTCAGTAGGACTTTGGCTGCAAGGTTCTCAAACACTTCTTAAAACTGCAGCTTCCGCGGAGGCCACCTTTCTCTTTATTGTACCTCAGAAACCCGGTAAAAACGGAGTATAAAAGATACAACCGACGGTTGCCCTTTCTCGCGAATCATGCAGCGAATGTTGCAAACAAGCTGAAGGAAGTTTTGATTACTTTTTATTTGGAACGATAATATCCTATTGACTATTTGTTGACCGCACACTACACGTTGAATCGCCTCTAGTTGCTTGAATGAGATGCGCAGCTAATCCGTATCAATGATGCTTATTGTATGCACTCAGTAGGAAGAAAGGCAGAGTGAGTCAGTCCAGGATTTGGGCATGAGCGGCAAGAGACATTTAAACGCATATGGCCTGAGCCATTTTTCGTAGGCACTGTGCACCGTTCATTGCTGCCGTATGGCTGAGTCTGTGTGAAACTTTCTTTGTGCTCAACCGTCTATGTAGTTTAAATACAAAAATACATTTAAAATGGAAAAATTCATTTAGTTCAGCTACTTATATCCACGTAAAAAATGCAGCCACGCAGTACCAGTACATGATGGAAATGCAGTCAGACATCACATTTGTGCCACTGGCGGTGGGTGTTTCTTGAGTTGTCTGTCGAAAACGCTGACGTTTTTTAGGCTGGTGCAAAGATTTTGCTGCCTTAGGCATAGTGACATTTTTCCATCCTTTCCCTTGGAAATTCGGCTGCACCTGCCTCCTAGTGAGCCGCCTTGCGTCGGATGCTGGAAACATCCCTGGCAGCTGCCTGTTATTGTCTTGCCACGGGACTTTCGTTCACGGTGTCTGGTGAGGAGCACCACGATTCATTGCTTCTCAACTGAGGTTTAATGCCACTACTCTTCAGCAGGAAGTTTTACGTCGACGGGACAACTAGCAAAGTACGACGCCTAATGTTGGACTAACCTATCTAGGCAGGGCCACTAGAATTATGCGATTGTGCTGCCATGGCGTTTCTCGCATAGTTATGGATTTGCCGCATTTGCTACATAATCCATCATTTGGTGCATAATCTGCAGATTTAAACATTTTTTTTGTTTCTAGCTCAAATGGTTTAAAGTTGCTAATGCAGCGCAGTGGAGAGCCCTTTGCAAAGGTTGACTGGTCACCTTTCTTTTGCTTTTTTCTATACTTGAGTGTTAAACTGGTACTAATGAGGTGTAACCTATGTCCAGACAGTGTTTACAAGTTATGATGAGAGCATAATGAAGTAATACTATCACAAAATATGCTGCATTATCCCGCATAATTTGCCTTTTCTTGACGCATAATTTTGTCAACCCAGCTGCATAATTTGGCCCTCCCCTGCCACATACTTCCAGTAGCTCTGCCTATAGGGTAACCAGGCAGTCGGCCGGCCTGACAGATCAGTAAGCAAGATGTTTTATTTGGTTATTTGTGGGCCTGTTTTCACTGTTTATTAATCTGATATTAGAACAAACATTGACTGCAGCAAGCTGAAATCCCTGCAGTCTTCCATACCTTGCAAAACACTCATACAGTGTGTCTTTACAAGTTCAAAACAGCCCCAATTTACAAACATGGGGCATTTTTTAGCTGCTAATTCACTAATAGGGGTCACTTTTATTTTGGTGCCTGGCCTATTTTCTGTCCCAGTTCGACCCTGATGACATGACTATAATTCTGACTCTTTGATATACAACTACAGAGAAAATTGAAGCTCCCCCTAATTCCTTAAACTTGCCAGGTAAAATAATCAAATCAACTGTCAAAGGGTACCCAAAAGTGACTAATATCATATTCAACAGTTTTTTGCCCTTTCTCTGCTGGGGTGTTTGCTCACCTCTCTCAGAAAATCAGCATAAGATTGCTTAAGCACATCTACCTCTTTGGCCTATGTATGCACCCATACAAACTATGTTTGTTGAAATTGGCTTTTTTCTCATTCGCAGCATTTTTTTTCCCATAACATGGTAATGTCCCGTCGCCCTCGAGACCCAGCAGAATCTAAGGTGATGTGGTCTTGTGAACCCCACCATGTTTTGTTACTCACAATGCACTGAAAATATCAAAGAATGGGTAAACAGCAACAACCCTACCACCCAACATACCTGCACTTTTGATAAAAATGCCCCCCACATGTGTCGGAAGCCTACTACACAGGAAAGGATTGGCCAAAACGGTGACTATGCGAAGGCCACATTGGCACTATATTGACTTTACAAGATCACAGTTTGGTTCGTTCCTGGCCATTGCAACAGATTTACCCACAGACATGAGGTACTGTTTCTATCCGCCTTTTCTGTTCTGGGTAATTGCCCACATACACATGTCAGGTACTGTTTTAACCAGGAGAATTGTGGAGATGCAGGATGGGAGAACATTTGCTATTATCTAATACATTTCTCTATATCTTTGGCTTTGTTTTGTAAGTAGATGTAAGTTAGTAGGTGTCCACAAAATTGCTTTTTGTAAAAACTTTGTAAGAATCTCCACCATTATGGGTAATCTAGAATTCAGAGTGGTTAAAAGGACCTCTCTCCGTAAACTCAAATTCATGGGTACATTTAAAAAATACATTAATTCACCACAATTTCTATGTTATTATGTATGTTAATGTAAAACTATTAGTATGTTTAAAAAATATTATTGTAATGTATTTTTGTTGTGTTTATTGGGAGATTGTTTAGGTAGGTCTTTTAATTATATATTTGATAGTGAATTCATTTATTAATTGTTTTATATATTTTAATTTTCACTTATTTGTACATTTTCAAATATATTAAATTGCTCTTTGAAGATATTGTATTTATTTGAGGATTAGGTGGGCACATTTTTAAATAGTTATATATTAATTAATTTTAATAGATACATTGGTTGAATTATATAGTTTTTATTTTTTTGCTTAGTTATTTTTCTATTTTTATTTATGTATTAAATTTTAAGTTCCCCTTTCGGGTTTATTGGGTATTGTTGGATGCTTTTTGATGATATATTTATGTTAATTGATTAAAATGACACTTTTTAAAATGAAACCTTCGTTATTAATTTGTTTATAAGTTTTATTGTTTGTTGAGCTATATATCAATTTTTTTAATTCAAAGTGTAAGGTTCATTAATGAATTGGGTAGCAGTTTTTTTAAACAAAATATTTGAAAAAATGAGGGTAATTGAATGTTTTATTAGTTATATTAATTGTAAATTGGCAATGCATTCATTCTATTATTAAATTATTTTTACATTGAAAAATATTATTTTATATTTTTTATGTATATATGTTGCAAAGTTGTGGAGATTTAAATTGCAATTCTACCTCCCTCCTAGTGCGCCTTTGTAAACCGCCATAAAAAACTATTGTGGAGGGATGAAGCGACATACACATATTATGATCTGGTCTCGAGACAAAGAATGTTGTTTTCTTCTATCTAAAAATGGTTTAATTTTATACAGGCACCGGTCAGTTTATAATAGAAAATCCTGGCCATGCACTATATTCTTCTTAGGATACTTTCAAAAGGGACTTTGCCACTGCTACCACTTCCATATAATCCTGAAAGATCCTTAGAAAACTTAAAAACCATAAATACCTCATTACCTTACTCATCTTCAAAGTTACCAGACACATGTTGGAGTTTTCAGCTCAATTATTACAGATCTGGACACCAAGAAAAGCCAACCAATGGAAGCGTTCCAAGGATTCTAACACTGTAACTCTAGACTTCCCCCAGAACGTTCTCTTATCGTTTCCAATGTCTATATGCTAACCCAGTTTTGAGATGGTTAATCATACTCAGAAGCTCCTGTGTGAATTCCTACAGGATCCAGATACATTTCAAAGGCTTGCAAGACTCCAGTGTGATCTCAGTGACCATTGAGCCCCATGCTGTATCTGGACTCTATGCTTTGCAACAGTTAGTAGCAGAAGAAAGAAAATATGGACTTAACACTTACCTTCATTTCAGAATCCCAGATATATCATCATTCATTTGTGCTCTTGCACATTCTGCTCTTTGGAACAAAGCATCCTCATCTGGATGTGTCTCCTCTGGAAACCACTTTACCTGCAAAGATGAGAAAGGTTAGTGCATGCATTGATCCACCAGACAGAGTTCCCAGTATGTCGTCTGCAGAGAACTAAAATCAAAAACTCATAGGACAGAAATCATTGATTGTATCGAAGAAGCTATAAATGATAAGCAAATATCGGCATAGAGCAAAACAAACCAGACATTAGCACAAACACTTTAAACAGCAGCAATTCCATAAGGATGGAAACTGTCAAGAAACTGAAAGAAAGCTGGTAAAATTGAGTGCACTAAATACTGTTTAGCACATAGTGTTCAAAGGGCATTTCCTTAAGAGACTAAGACTACAGATGACCCTTAACTGTATGAGACCTTGAATCAGAGACGTTCCAGATACCCCAGTTCTTTTCTTAAGTAATCCAGTCCATCCATTCCCTCTCCTTCACAGCACAACCTCTTTGCTAACATTCTGAAACACAGTTTGGGTTCAGTGTGGAAAAGCCTGTCAGTGTCACATCTGCAAATCATACAGGGAACCTCTGTGCCAGACACCCTGCAACATCTGCAGCACACCACACTGATCATGCCACCATCACTCATTACCACCTTAAAGACAGGAAAGGTGGCGGAGCAGTCTACGTCATTACAATTCCCTTATGACTGCACCTTGCACTTTCTAATTCATCTGCTCTGAACATACCACCTTCAGATTTTCAGGAGAGGTTGTGTTGCGCTGTCTACCTACTTCAAACAGATCTCTCATGATTACACCTTTCTCCCCATCTACATTACAGCCAGTGCCCTAGTACACATCAAAACACAAATTTTGTTGTTATACTATTTCCTCCTTGCTGTCAGATCATATTTTGTTGCAGTTGATGAAATCCTCTTAAATCCATTACCTGCCTCTTTCCCACTCATATTCCTTGGTGAGCTCAGCTTAAACTTAAATAGCAATCAATTGAAAACCTCTTCAGCAAACCAATCCCAGACCAGCAGACTCATTTCCACACTCACTCATACGCTGAACCTCTGGAACTCGTACTGACTTCTACCTCACTGACTCATCCTCCATACCATTGGATCTATCACTCTTCAGTCATTCACTAATTCACATGACCTTAAGTGGCCCAACTCTAAGCACCGCACCAATTAAGTTCTCCTGTTCAAATTAATGGCTCACTAAAATTAATCTCTGCATATCGAGACAACATACAACATGATTGGCAACTCTCCTTTCTCTTCAACGTTTTAATGATTTGTCCTTCAAATTCCTTTTAAGCCTTGACTTTGCACTACCCCTTTTGTACCCTGTTCATTTTTCCCATTTCCAGGAATCACCCACAGGGTTCACCAACTAGAAACGCACATGGCCCCCCTCCCCAAAGAAGGAGGAAATTCTAACGCCCAATTACCTAAATTATTACTAATAGGCCATCAGTGCCCTTGTGTCTGTTGTTAGTGCTGCAAAATCAGTTTACTTTCAGAAACTCATTCCTTCTCAACTCAACCCTTAACCTTTATACCACGCCATCAACTGTCCACTTTCTTCCAAGCACCATTGCCCACTCCAGCCTCCTTAGAATGTATATGCTTCATATTTCTCCTCCAAAACTACTGCCATTAGGAACACACTCACTAATGTTATTAACCCCTCCCCCATATTCACGGGGTTAAGGGGGGGCTAAAGGAATGGTTTAAGTAGGTCCATGCACCCATCCACAAAAGAGTAAGCCCATTGCTTTCCACAAGCTGCACTTCTGTAGTTACTAAAATTATTGTAAATGTACTCCAGCTAAGAGCCGGAGTAAGTCCAGCACTGCCATGGCCAACCACTGGTACTGCAACACACTTCCATAAAAAATCATAATGGCAGCAGGGACTTAAAAAAACAGCCTATGGGAACTATGGTTAAATTAAAATAACTTATTTAAACTTTTCAAAAATATAAATACATGTAATTTAATGTTAAAAAATAATATATATACATAACACTTACATTGTAGTTTATTATACCATGTTATTCATTTTTAATGTAAACATTAATTTAATTTTCTTTTTTAAAACAATAGTTAAATTATTGCAAGTTAATTTTATGCATAACCGTAAATAATTAGTACTACATAATAAATAAATATCAATTTTGTACTTTTGTTTTTATTTAAATCTTATAACAAATTTTTTATTTAAATTAAGATATTAAAAATATTTTTGTATTAAAAATTAAGTCAACAATACTGTAGCATTCTTTATTTTTGTTCTACGTTTAAAATAACATTTTAAAATTAATTTACATAAACATTTAACCTGAATTTTTTTTTACAGCTTTATTTTTAAGTTTCATTATTTTTTAAACTTTTTCTATTCTTTATCACATGTAGATCTCCAACCCGGTGGCCAAGTGCTCCACCTACGTGTGAAAAGTTACAAGTAGTAACTTTGCACATGTAAAAAAGGCTCCACCCCATGAGTTCAGGGGTTGGGACATGTAAGTCTACATTTTTGACTAAATTTACACTTGTAAATAATGAATAGCCAGAAGTAGTACAGTTACTCAAAAGTGCAAGGGTAAACATACACATGTAGATTTACTCATGTGTGACTTTACCTTTGTGAATAGCCCCCACAGTATTTCAAATCAACTGTACGCAAACTATACTTTAGAAGAGTGATTCCCAAACCTTTTAGAACCATGACCCAAATTTAAGAACAACAAACGTTTGCAACCCACCTACCGTTCATGGACATGAGGGGGGGGGGGATTTTTTAATGTAACTAAAGCATCATGTGGTTGCGCAATGCCATTTACAAACAGCACATTTTCCATTGAAATCGCCACTAAATTTGCACAGACATACAGTTTTACTGATAAAACTATATCTCGCAAAAATGTTAATGAGTGTGATAATGTTTAGAAATTGTGTTTTGGGAATATTTATCATTTGTGCATCACCAAGTAAGTGTCTTGGTTTGTTTTGAGCCTATTAAAATCTGTCTTTCTCACACTTCAGAATTACAAAAAGTGCTTAATTTTTGCTTTCCTAACTGCTTGATGCATACAGTTCATTTCCAGGTATTTACATTTTGTTGTGTATTGCAACAAAACAGCATCCTACCTCGTCACTTAATTCATTTGCTGTCACAGAAAGAAAAGTAAACACAAATCCCCATGTTAAAATAATAAAGCAGCTGACATTTAACCCCTATCTTTGAATCACGGCAAATGTGACAAATTGAACACAGAATTTAAAGGCATCTTTATGTATTGCTCTGACTTTCGCGACACAACCCAAAAATCAGCTCATGACCCACCATTGAGTCACAGGCCACGGTTTGGGAAAACTGCTCTTGAAGGATAGAGGTAATTCTTCCTCTTTTGCTCCAATGACTGTGTTTCTCAACTCAAGATCATTTCAATACCACTTACAAATCTAAGGTTCTGAATCAAAAAATGTATGAAATCCAATTCTGTAGGTTTATAGAAAGGAGCAGGGAGTCATCTTACTTTGGCTTTCTTGCACCACAAGTGACTGGATTTTGCCTGATTCCCGGTCCACATCTGTTTGAAACGAAGTCCATTTCAGTATAAAGGCTGAAGGTCCGGTCCAGTACATTAATCTGCCAATGAATGTTTTTTTTTTCTTACCATTTTTTTTATTGTTTTAAATATTTGTAGTCCCCCTTGTAGGCTAAAACTCTGTCTTTATGTTACAGTGGTTCAAAGCCAGTAGAATCTTTGAAGAAGAATAATATTTTCCTGTGTTTTACATTAAAACCAAGTGGGTTTCTATACCTCTTCTAAGTATACCCGCCAACTCGGAAGCACCTGTGCTGTTCTAATAAAAATATTTGTGATTGTTACTTATTCTTTAATTTATGATATTTATTGCAAGATTATGAATGGCATGATTAGGCTGTGGTGTATTTTCTTTTCCCCCTTTTCATTTTACTGGCATATACCAGCATAAAAAAGTACGTATTTTACCATCTTGTCAAGCCCAGAACTGTGGGACTTGATACAGCAAGTTTTTTTTACTTGAGTTTACTACAATGCTTTCAGCATATACAAGTTTTTTTTTTACTGTAAATCATTCCAATATCCACTCTCTCTTCAACCAATCCTTCTCACGGGAGTAAAAAGAAAAAAAATATCCAAAACATCTACTTGATGGTTCCTTGTTAGCTTTAAATTTACAGTAAAATGGTATGGATTGTGTACTGGGGAACCACATCATGAACGATTTTCAGTTGGTTTAATTTTGCTTTGTTTTACGTCACATTATAGCAGAATGTCTGCTCCTTTTTAGGTCTCGCCTGAGCCAGCGCGCATGCGCTGCTCTGCGAGGCTTTTTGAAAGGGCTTCCAACTGGGAACACACGCTCGTGCGTGTGTTTTTTTTTTGGCTCCCACGCTATTGGCCTTTGCGTGCGTCTGTCTAAGAAAGACAGCACGCAATTGGCCAAAGGCGGGTGCATGTCCCGCCTTCTCTCTCCCCTGGCCTAGGGAGCTCGGGAGCGAGCAGCGGCCCCGCACTGTGCCTGCTGCATTCTTTAAATTCTTTGTAGTGCGCGCGCGCGCAACACTCGCGGGCTTTTTTTTTCCATGGCTCTCCTGAGTGCTGCATCTTGATGACGACAGCTGAAAAGTGAATATAGTTAAGCATAGAACATCCAGCTATGTTCCACTTACATGATATTGTTTGTGCTGGATGAACGCCGATCGCGTTATCGAACATCTTTCATTTCTCAGCTCTGGATGAACCCCGATCGTGTTATCGAAAATCTTCCATTTCTCAGCCTGACGATAATTTATCGAGCGAAAAAAAATTCTTGCTTGCCTTCCACTTTTGGGTAGTCTTTATGTGCGTTTCACAGTTTCGGCGCGTACAACACAATGTATATACAACATAATTGTAAGTGTAAAATCTGATAAAGCCTTTGTTTACAGTGTACTCCCTAAGGTCGGGCGTCATAAAAACTACATTTCCCAGAATACATGTTTCCGAGAACACTCGCAACTTGGTGTTATTCTTAAAGACCCCGTGTTCTCAAAATCTATGGCGGCGAGAAAAATGTTAGTCTGAGTTATTTCCATCAGTTCACGTCTAACCCCCAACAAATTGTACCCCCATCTAAGGCATCCGATTGCCTCCATGTTTGAAAAATAATTTTGCTCAACTTAGAACGTAGTCAAACTTGAGTGGCGCCACATAAATTAGTATGACAATTGCGCAAAAGACAGATGGGCAATTAATCTTGTTTACAAAATCTCAAATACGTACTTCACAGCTCGAAATGACTTCGACAATAAACCTCTTTCTCTCCAAGCTACTTCTAGAAAACACCAGTATCTCCGTGTTTCCAACAGAGCCGCCAGATTGGAAGGCGGGACCCGGTGCTTTCCACTGCAGCCTCTTATCCGCTGCTGGAAGTTCTGGTTGAGGATAGTGGCCATTTTGTTTTTCACTCCTTTCAAGGGTACTATAGTGGGAAGTGCACCCGGTGTTCCTGCTCTCTGTGCAGTCATGTTTCCTCTGGCTAGAAGTGCTCTCTCGCTGTCTGGTAAGGACGGGGTGACATTCTGTGGACGCGTTCGTTGTGGTGCTTCAAGTCCAGACTGTCGCTGTTATTTTATCTCTTCCGACACGAGTGATATGCTTTCGGGGTTTCGCTTCTATCAGTGCAGCCTCACTCTCCGTGCTCTCAGTGGCAGAGTATACTTTATGCAAACACGTTAATGGGAGAGGAGTACATTTGCATAACTGCAGTTTTTAAATGTTGTGTAACAAGTATTGTTTTATTCGCGTAGTAAAGATATAGTCCAAAGGCTAACCTGCTTCCTGTATAGAGCTAGTTTTTGTCAGACCACTGACCAATTTCATATACAAAATTCATCTGCAAACAACACAAACGAAGATGAAGCCCCAGTAAGGACAACAACGACAGAACCTCCTTCAAGACCACCCTAAACCTCTACCACCAGCTACTGAAGGAAAGGAAGAGAGACGCCTTTGCGTCCCGCATTGTGTCTAGCGCCAACCATAGCAAGGAACTTTTCAACATCGTCAGGGAGTTCACCAAGCCCACAGAGAACAGCATTGCCCCCTCCCAGGAGCTCTGCGATAACCTCCTCAATTTCTTCCACAACAAGATATCCACCATCTACACAAACTTCGAACCCAAGCCTACAGACTTCCTCAACCGACTCACCGACACCGGAACCAGCACCGACCACCGACTCACCACATGGAACCTGCTCATTTCCCAAGAAACTGCCGCCATCATGAACTCCATCCACTCAGGAACCCACACAGACCTTTGCCCACACCGCATCTTCAACCACAGAAGTGACAGAATAAGCCACAAACTCGCCTCACTGCTCAATACCTCGATAACCACTTCCACCTTCCCAGAAAACTGGAAACACGCCGAGGTGAAACCCCCTGCTCAAGAAACCGTCAGCCGACCACAGCAAACTCAAGAACTACCGACCCATCTCCCTACTCCCTTTTCCAGCCAAGGTCCTGGAAAAAGCCATCAACAAACAACCCACCAAACATCTTGAGCAGAACCACATTCTTGACTCCTCACAGTCCGGATTCCACAGCAACCACAGCACCGAGACAGCACTGATCGTGGCCAACGACGACATCCGAACCCTTCTTGACCAAGGAGAGATGGCTCCCCTGACCCGTCTCGACTTTTCAGCAGCTTTCCACCACACACTGACTGCCAGGCTACACACCATTGTCATCCAAGCCGACACTCTCAGATGGATCTCCTCATTTCTCACTGGAAGAACACAGAAAGTCCACCTACCACCTTTCACCTCCGAACCCAACAAAATCATCTGCAGTGTCCCCCAGGGCTTCTCCCTCAGCCCCACCCTGTTCAACATCTACATGATACCCCCAGCCAGCATCGTCAGATCCCACGTACTCAGCACCATATCATACACAGACGACACTCAGCTCATCCTCTCCTTTTCCAAAGATCCCACCACCACCCGAACCACCTTCCACAGTTGTATGACCAGTGTTGCCAACTGGATGAGAAACAACTGCCTGTTGCTCAACACTGACAAAACAGAGGTACTGATCTTCAGCAACAACAACTCACCCTGGAACGCTTCCTGGTGGCCCACACAGCTAGGAACAGCACCCTCCCCAACAGACCAAGCAAGAAACCATGGCATCATCCTTGACAGCAAGCTTACCATGAAATCCCAGATCAACACAGTCTCCTCTGCCTGCTTCTTCACTCTGCGGATGCTAAAGATCATCAAATAGTTCCGTCTGAACACCAGACACATTTTCACTCAAGCCCTCATCACAGGCAGACTTTACTACAGCAATGCCTTCTACTCAGGAATCGCCACACACCTCCTCCAGACATTACAGACCATTCAGAACGCCACCGACAGACTCGTCCTTCCCCAGCAGACCCACATCACCCTCCACCTCAGTGAGCTTCACTGGCTCCCAGTTCAGAAGAGGTGCCAGTTAAAGCTGCTGACCGATGCATTCAAGGCCCTGCACAACCTCGGACCGACTGACATAAACCACCTCCTGAACTTTCGCCAACCTTCCAGACAACTTTCCTCTGCCTGCCTCTCGCTCACCTACACTGCTTGCATCCTCAGAAGCAGGAGCAGAGGACGCTCCTTCTCCTATCTCGCAACAAAAACATGGAACAGCCTTCCCCTCCAGGGCTTCCCTTCTCTACCAGAATTCCCAAAATTTCTAATGAGTCCCTCGTACCCTCAAACGCCTCGATACCCTAGCGGGTGATTAGCTGTGCTCTATAAATCAACTGACTGATTGCTTTACTGTAGCGTTTCATACACCTGACAAGGAGCAATGCACATTTTTAGATGGTTAGCACACAACTCTGTGGGTGTGATTTGATTTAAGGCTGTGGGTTTCTGGTGAGGCCTTTGTGGAAGGAGTTGTGCATGATGACCAGAGTTGTCCTCTTATTGTGTTTGCCTTGCTGCATCTCTAGCATGTGGTTAAATGAAAGGAGTGAGCGATGTGATGCTTAAGCAATAGTGTGTAGATGGAGAGGTATGTGAATAATGTGGCCTATGTGGGAAGTGATTTTGTGTTGCACATGTATAGCAGAGGCAGCTCAAAATGTGTAAATTCAAAGTGTATTAGAGATTAAACTTGGAAAGAAACTAAGGAGAGAGGGATATAGCTGTGCATGTAGTGGTGTCTACCTTCAGTGGGATGATTTGGTCCAGATTATGGTGGGTACAATGCGTTTTAAAATTCAGAGTTGATTGCAGCATTAGGGCACTCACATGGTTCAGCTCTACATTAGGGGGGCATTCAGATAGTGGGCAATTGTGAAGGGGGACATGGTGATAGAGATTGGGTTAGTTAGTGACTTTGGGAGGTGGATCATACCAAGGCCCAAACAGTCATAATCAACTAAAGCAGATTCAAGGAAGGCAAGCAAAGCCTGTTTAAACATGCAAAAGCTGATGTAAGTGTACCAGATATAGGCAAAGGAAGAGGAGACCAACCTAATGGACAGAAGTGTAGCACTAGAGAGTCATAATGATTTGTTGTGACTGTGTAAACTATAGTTACTAACAGTGCTTAGAAATGGTAGATGTGTGCTAAATAGCACTAAATCACAAATTGATATTTTTCATATACTTTTCTCTATGCAGAAGCTTTCTTTCTTACTGCTACGTGCAAACTATTTAATTCTCAGTCCCATTGAAACTATGGGCCTGATTTAAGGTTTTGCGGATATTACAGTTATCCTATCTAATGCATTATACTCTAATGTACTTGTACTAAGGCCAACAGGATACCAGCCACATTTGGAATGGAGCACCTGTCTGCCAAGCTCTAAACCAAGCACAATATCTAGCCTTCCCTGATTGATGCTTACAGGTATTGGCCACCTCTTAGGCCCCATTGGAGCTTGAAACTCGACCCCCTTGAATTTTCATACAAAGATTACAGAATATAGTGATAGAGGGATAGATTGTCAATATGACAAACGTAACACTTGAATGGTGAAGCTGTATGTTTATTTCGCATGTACTGGTGCTAGAAAAGAATATCTGTCCATGAGTGCTGATCATGGGTGGCACAGGCAATGCATATGTTCCAGATGAGGAGGCAGAGGACTGGGAAACATGCACCATTCATGGTGGACTACATGAGGGTGAGGGCGATCGATGACTGCTGAAGTCCATACTTCGAACTTGGTAAATGGAGAGCGAGGGAAAAGTAGGAGTGAAGAACGAGCCAAAACTCTGTGGCGACGTAGGAAAGTCGCAGAGTTCGAAAATAATTAAAACTTGTGAGTGGAGTACCAAAGCCACACAAGGGAGTTAAGAACACAGCAAATGAATGGACCATGAGCTTCTGCAGGCTGAATAAACCAATAGGTCTTGGTTCTGCTGAGATGTGAGCCAAGAGAGTGAGTAGGGAATAAAGGGGCACTGCAGGAGCAGGCTGTGTGATGCAATTTGACGAAGGGCTCATGCTTATGCTTTTCTATGTATATTATTTTGACCCTACTCTAAGTTCAGTAGGTTGGTGTGCGAATGGTGTAGCAAGGATGGATGTGGCCTAATGGCTAGAGGGTCGACCTCGAAGCTGGGGAACCGGGTTGGAGTCTCTGCAGGGACGCTCAACAACCTGTGCTTTTGGGCAAATCACTTAATCTCCCCGTGCCTAACAAAATGAATGTGTCCATTTGTAACCCAACTGGTGCTCATGTAAAGCGCTCTGATACCTTCGAGTCGAGTTCGTGCTATATAGAACTAAAAAAAAAAAACCAGTAGTGAGTGTTTGGGAACTGCATCCAGTCCAAAAGAGAGTGGCTAGTTCTGGCATGAATTTAACCTTCACTCGTTCCTTTAATCTGCCAAACACTTCGTTGAGTGAGACTGTAACATCATGAAGCACAATGGACATGGTCTCTGGCTGGTAACATTTTTCAGATGTCGGCAGTGATCGCTTATGCCACCCCCCTCCTTCCAGACAACAAATACTATGCTAAAAGCATCAAATGAGGAACTTTGTTCGCCAAAACATGGATGTGGTTTTTCAGCACATTTTCAAATGTTTATAGCTTGTTGAGAGGCCAATGGAATTCCGTGTAAAAGGAGGTCTCATATAGCTTACTTAGATTAGCTCTGTTGTCCAAAAAAGCCACTGAATCAGACTGTTATTCTAAGTGTTCCGTACTTTCCACAGGGGAATGAGTTCTTGGTGGTACAAATTTCACAGGAAGTGAATAGATCATCTTACACCTTCTCTGAAGCGCAGGACCAGTGTCATTTGGCAGAGGCTTTGGTGGACCTTGCAGCAGAGTTTCCAAGAAGTCTGCATAGCTGGCAGTTCCTCCGGTTTGGCTACTCTCCGGAGATTAATACACTCATCTCCTTCATGGGTAGATGGATAAATATCTGGCATGGAAAGCAACCTGGCTGGGTTCAGCGGACTATCTCTGTTGGTAGGAAGAGGGCTATTTACAGTAATTCCACAAAGCAGGGGATCCTTATTTCAGTGGCTTCTGCTTCTCTCCAAATCAACATCAATCCCCAAAATTGAAGACTCCTGTGTATGTTTGGAATTTTGTGAGTAGGGAGGGGATTCTCTCACTTTCTTCACTCGCCACACAACTAGTAGTTTCAGGCTTTTGAGAGAGGGAAGAGTACCACTGGCGTAACAAAACTCGAGGGGGCCTCCCAGCAAGGCACGTGGAGGGGCCCCCTCCGGGCTCAATCAGGAGCTCTGCAGCCAGAGTGCTGTGCTGAGGGGGCCCCCTGGAGTTTGGGCCCCCCGCACCGCGGGGGCTGCGGGGGCCTGTGTTACGCCCCTGAAGAGTGCACTAGCGTTGGCGTTCCTCTCAGCGATCACTATTTATACTCCGTTGAAGCTGTTAGTAGTGTAGTTCCTGGTGAGTCACGAAGGCCTTTGTGTTTTGGCAAACCACACAGAATTTCCAAGTGTCTTTCAGTTGCAGGAGTTCGGTCCAGAGAAACTCTGCTGATGCCTCTTTTGTTTATGAGTATTGCTGGGTGGGCTTTACAACTTCTCTATCATGCAGAATCACTGTTGGAGCCACAGAGTGACAGGGCACCACTTTTCCTTCTTTCTACAGCAGCCGCTATAGTACGGCCGGACTGGGAACCCAAAGCAACCTCAGCAATTTTGTCAGACCAGTACCCCCCCGTCCCCACCCCCCGAGGGGGGGGGGGGTGCAAGTGTGAGGCACTGCTGCTTTTGTTACTGGAGGTCGATATTGCAGCAACACTGCAAAACCGGCCCCACTGCTGCAAAACTGACCCCCACTGCTGCAAGACCAGCCCCCACCCTTCCAGCCTCCCGGAGAAAGGCCCGCCCACTACGGCCAGTCAGGCCCTGTGCTACAATCTAGTGGCTCTGCAGTGAGGGCCTTGTTCTGCCAGACTTCTAGCTCTGTGAAGGATTAGCTGGTCACGTTTCCACCATGAAGCGGTGCTTTGGTGAACTTATGTGTGTTTTGTTGTCAACAGCACCGGTATGGTTCATCAGTGCTAACACGCTGTTCTCTGGAGAGCCCCCGGTGCCCATTTTCCCAAGGCAGAAATTCTTAACTAATGTATTTCTTGCCACCTCTTTGTCATTCTCATTACAAGATCGGAAAGTCCTGTTTTGTGGCTGTGAATATTTACCTCTGTGAGTCATACAGTCTACAGCAGATCTCTTCTTTATCAATGCTTGGGGCGTGGTACTGGCAGGCGTGTTTGAGTAACGTTAGGTCGAAATGAATCACAGTCTGAAAGCAGAACATTTTCAGACATCTTTGTAAAACTGACACAAGATGTGGTTAAAGAGGACATATCACATTCTTCAGGCTCTTAGTAAGCAGACATGTTTCTGGTAATAGTCAGAGAACGAACTCCCACTTTCAGAAAGGAAACATAATAAATAACAAGCATTTACAATGCAATAGGTCTCGCACTGACATTGTTTTGAGCTATTGGCATTGTAAATGTTATTGTTTTTTTTTTTTCCCCTTCGTGAAGCATTAATTAAATGGTGTAATGCAAAATGGCAATCGCTCACTTTGTTGTAATTGCGAAATCTATTGCATTGCATTTGTACTAGTGTGAGTTTTGTATTGTAAATGGTACTGGCTTTTAGTAATGTACAATATACACATACACGTGTGCGCGCGAGTTTATATACATATATATATATATATATATACATACATACACATGTCAGTGTTTGTATACATAAATGTGTGTGCGTGTTTATATACATTCATATCTGCGCGGATGTATCTGATGAGCCTTCTTATGTAGGGAAATGCTGCATTTGTGCTTAGAGGGTGGGGGGATGGCTCATCATGATGATAACCATGAGTAGTCAATTTTTAGGGGCGAGGTGTGGGAAGTTTTGGTTCTCCTGGCGTGGGATGTGGCCTAACTTAACTGGTTAGTTTCGGTGCGGTTTGGTTTTATTTCGTAATCATAATTTCACCTTAACTTTAATGGAACATCTATCTGTTATATAGTCAGGGTCTCTGGAATTGTGATTCAACGGTCGCAGCCTTTTCCGCATGATTATTGCAGTCATGGACGTGCCACATTTGCCACATAAAATCTGCAGTTCACACAGCAGATGAGTTTAACAAGAAATGTTTCTAGCTCAAACGGATCTAAAGTTACCAGAATCACAGCAACGTGTTGCCATGCACTGTAGTGTAAAACCGTATGCAAAGGTTGACTGGTAATGTTTCTGTTGCTTATTACTGTATTTGAAGGTTAAGCTAGTACTAATGAGGTGAAACCTTTGCTAGGCGATGATCACGTGAAAACGACAATTATCAAGTAACACTATCATAAAATGTTCTGCATTGAAATGCATAACTTGCCTTCCTTGCCGCATAATTTGGTCCTCCACTACTGCATAATTTCAGCGGCCACGTATATAGCTGTTAAAGCAGGCGTTAAAACTTTTGGGTAGCTTGTTTCTTAGCATTTCACACTACTCGTTCATTGATAAGCGCTGCGAATAAGATGTTAACACTTACGCGGAAGGGTTTGTCATATGCATTACGTTGCTTGTATGGGCAAGGAACACTCAACTCACTGAGCCACCCTCTCAGCCTCCGAACTTTGGCACATGGAGACAAAGTAAATATTTAGTAGGAGAAAGCGCCTGAAGAGAGAGTGTATTTGTCAGATAGCATTATCATTCAGACTTGTTTTTATGTAGCGTGTCTGACTGCCTCGTACTTTTTATGGCACTGGCGTGAAAGGCTTGCACGCTGCTTTTGATAGTGTGTGAGAGGCACTTAATTATAGGGCGGGCCTAGTATAAAGTTCACAGGAGGGGTGGGGGCTTGTGAACAGCGTTGTGTTTGCAGGGAGTTCTGAAGAACTACTCGGCTTCCGCCCCCGGGACGCCTCCACTCTTGACTGCCCAGGTTACCAAGGGTTGAAATCACAGAAAGGTGTCAAGGGAGGTTTATTTTAAATATTCGCGATAAACCTGAGACCACTAATTCTGAGGTTTATGAGCATTTATTCTGCTTAGTTTTGATAATTCAAAAAGACATTCATAAATCAATTGGACATGTCTTTTAAAAGGAAACACCACATTAATAAATCACACAATTGCAACACATTTGTATGCATGATTTAGAACCATTTCTTTTGTGAGACAATATATACAACACATACATAATACCAAACGTTATTTGTGACAAAAATATATACAGCAAACCAATGATCACAAGACAAACATCGATAAATTATGTGTGCCAACCTGAAATTAAACCAGTCCTGCATTTGCACTGAAAACACAAGGCGGACAATTGCTCATTCAAAGACACATGTCTACTGTCCTGCCTGTGGGAGGGTGGGGATGCATATCCTACTTAAGGGTGTTGACAACCTAGAAAAAGGGGGAATCATTTCTATTCAGTCCCCTCGTGGCACACCCTGTTCTACCTTCCCCCACACTCAACAGCCAACGCGTTTCGAATCCCCAACAATTCCGGGATTCTCTTCAGGACTCGGACTTGGTTTTGTTTTGGCTCTCAATTATGCTGCAGACAGATGTCCATTATCTGTTCTTCAATTCTTAGTATTAATCGAGGCTTAAATTTTATGGGTATGTGGAAGCTCTTGATAATGATTTAAAAACGGTCCAGGATCTTGAGACTCGTGAAAAGATGATTTTCTAATTGCTTTCACATGGCTGAAATGAAAGGAAACAGTCAGGATTATAGCAGAAGAAATTCACGTCGACGCGCCCGCGAGCTCTAACTACATTTCACGAGTCTCAAGATCCTGGACCGTTTTTAAATCATTATCAAGAGCTTCCACACACCCATAAAATTTAAGCCTCGATTAATACTATGAATTGAAGAACAGATAATGGACATCTGTCTGCAGCATAATTGAGAGCCAAAACAAAACCAAGTCCGAGTCCTGAAGAGAATCCCGGAATTGTTGGGGATACAAATGTGTTGCAATTGTGTGATTTACTAATGTGGTGTGTCCTTTTAAAAGACATGTCCAATTGATTTATGAATGTCTTTTTGAATTATCAAAACTAAGCAGAATAAATGCTCATAAACCTCAGAATTAGTGGTCTCAGGTTTATCGCGAATATTTAAAATAAACCTCCCTTGGCACCTTTCTGTGATTTCAATATTTGGGTGGTCCAGTCTGGGGAGTACAGTACCCAAGCCTTCCTTGTTTTCACAGGTTACCAAGGGAGCGTTGCATGTTTTCCGCCTCCTCCTGCCCAGGGCGTGTTGGGTCACCGTGTGGCCGGACTGCAGACCCATTAGTCATCTGGGAACATCTGGTGATGTCCCAGGAACGTGCTGTGTGGGGGAGGCGGGCAAGGGCCACTTATCATGCTGGCCAGACACTAGTATCCCCACCCGCGTCACTCATGCCGACTCCATGCCTCTGTGGCCCAGTTAGTGCATGGGAGAGAACAGCCCCTCCCCCGTGTGCTTAGAGGGTGGGGGGATGGCTTATCATGATGATAACCATGAGTAGTTAATTTTTAGGGGCCAGGGGTGGGAAGTTTTGGTTCTCCTGGCGTGGGATGTGGCCTAACTTAACTGGTTAGTTTCGGTGCGGTTTGGTTTTATTTCTTAAACCTAATTTCACCTTAACCTCTAATGGAACATCTATCTGTTATATAGTCAGGGTCACTGGAATTGTGATTGAACGTTTGCAGCCTTTTCCGCATGATTATTGCAATCATGGACGTGCACCTCAGAATATCTTTACTTAAGAACACATACCATAGAGGGGCGGCAATGGCCGCCCATCCATCCGCGCCTCACTGCAAACAAGCGCTAGTAACGCAGAGATGCACTGAAAACGCGCAAATATTTGGAAATCTTGCAAAGCCTTTGGCAGCTATCTAGTGATCTTTCTTTTTGTAACAAATGTCTCAAATGAAGCTGGGCAAGAGAGCGGAAGAACAAGTGATCTGCCCAAGATCACATCATTTGGTGAAGTAGAAAAGCCGGGATTAATACTGAAGTATACCAGACCCAGGGGCATGAACTTTACAACTATCCCACATCATCCCACTCTGCTGTCTATTTATGGAAACGGGGTTATTTTAGCTCGGATGTGCGCGCACGAGAAATAAGTGTTATGTGAACTCATTCTACCGACGATAATAACAAAAACACCTCTACTACGACCAATAAGTATGCAATAACATTAAAACCACCCCCTCGCTAGTACTTGTACCAATTAGACCGATACTAACAACATAGTTATTAACTGGAACAACATATGATTCACATATCCAGCTCCCTGACACAGCTCCCTTGTGTGAAGCGCTGTGAACACCACGTTTTGTAACCGGATGCATGCACTGCAAGGATTGTCTGTACAACCGATCAGCCGTCCACAGAGACAGCAATCCGGTGGGACTGGCGCGACCTTTCATCCTTCCGAGGTCGATAAAACACTAGGTCCATTCAGCGGGCTTCTGATGAGGGCGCCTATTGTGCTTCTGGGAGGCAGCAAGACCAGGCAGGAAGTGTCACTTAGGACCCTGATTTTAACATTACCCCTTAGTCCATTTATTCGCTACTAGCACCCCACTGTGAAGCCCCCCCCAAGCACAGATATACAGCCTACACACCTCACAACAAGAGCAGTAACAACAAGACGGGCACGCACCACGTTTTGTAACCGGATGCATGCACTGCAAGGATTGTCTGTACAACCGATCAGCCGTCCACAGAGACATCAATCCGGTGGGACTGGCGCGACCTTTCATCCTTCCGAGGTCGATAAAACACCAGGTCCATTCAGCGGGCTTCTGATGAGGGCGCCTATTGTGCTTCTGGGAGGCAGCAAGACCTGGCAGGAAGTGTCACTTAGGACCCTGATTTTAACATTACCCCTTAGTCCATTTATTCACTACTAGCACCCCACTGTGAAGCCCCCCCAAGCACAGATATACAGCCTACACACGTCACAACAAGAGCAGTGACAACAAGATGGGCACGCGCCCGTGCACGAAAGTAAACCCTGCAGCCTGCACTCTCACTCTCGGCGCTTTAAATAGCACACCATTCCATTAGCTGAAGTCACAACCTATGCAGGGGACAAAAAACCCTCCCCCCGCACATCACTTCTTCCCACCCACAAAAACCGCACACGTCGAGAAAAAGGTGGTCCACAGACCACATCACTGCTTGTGAATCGGAGAAAACCTGAGTTTAAAGCTGGATTTTCTTAAAAAAAAAAAAAACCACAGTGATCCTGGGCAATTCACTTAATTTTCGGCTCCGCTGTTCGTGTGTGTGCCAACATAATCTTTTAAACACAGCCTGTGCACCAGGACTAGGCGCTATGCAACACATACCCAGACCCTTCCCAATTACCTCCAGTCAGCAGACATTTCGTAAAAACGCACTCCATTTTGTCCCCCAAAACTGAAACGTTACGATGACCTCGTTGCTCAAAGAGAGGACATTGCGGGACGGCAGGGGGCCATCTGTTTTCACTCAGCCGCGTGTTTATATTTGCATCGCGCTTTCACTTTCACTTTAAGTGAAAGCGCGATGCAAAAAAAATAAACACGCGGTTGAGTAAAAACAGATGGCCCCCCCCTAAAGATAAGAAAATGCTTCGCGACAGCCGCAAAGCAGACGAGCCAGTCCGGATGGGCCGGACAAAAAGGCGAAAGGGCCGCAACTAAAAAAGCTCATTTCCAATGGCAGGCCACCGTTTAGCATAAACGGTGACGCCAGCCAATGGAAATGAGGGGCGGGTCTTCAAGCCCCCTTCTGAAAGTCCTCATCCACAATATATCTCGCCGAGCGAGCAGCGCATGCGCGCTGCAAAGCTAGGCGAGACCGAAAAATGACCTCTTCATTTCAGAAAACAATTTATCACGTAGAACAACGTTTTTGAAGGAGGATCGTGCATGCTTGTTCCACCTTTCCTTCCAAAATATTGAGAGGCACAGAACAGCCACATGGTCTGCAGAGCAGAATAAATACAAATAAACAAAATATATATATATATATATATTTTTTTTTTTTTACTATCGCTTCATTGTTTTTATAATTCCACATAGACAAAATTGCAATGAAAAAAAACATTCCTATCTCTTAATAAATAGACTAAAATGTCACATGCTCTAAAATCTATATTTGATGCACTTATTCAAAGGGAAATTGAGCAGGTCTTTGGGTGGAATTGATCCTTAAGCTCTGGCTCCAAGTGTAACACAAATAATTAGAAGGCCCTTTTCTCCTTTGAGTGTGTCTTCAGGATGTAAATCAGATTTCATGAGCAGGTGGATACATTTTTATGTTCTGCATTTCTGTGACAAGACAGTTGATTTTATTTCTCGAAATACCTAGGCGCTATAATGACAATCTAAACTTAAAAATTAGGGGACATGCCTAAACAATTAAAGTCTACGTGACAAAATACAGGGGGAAATCCTTCCAGTCCTCCACGAATTAAAAAGGAGGGCTAATTGCCATGAAGCTCAGGATGCTTTCTAAAGGAAGAAGCTTATATGGAATATTAGGTTCAGCCCCCAGAAACTTAGAGGCCTAAATAAATCTAATGGAAAGGATGCAGAAAAGACTTTTCTGTCCTTTAGTTGAGAACAATTAGAGCATATTTTTAGATATGAAAAATGCCTCTAACAGTGACAGTCGGTTCAATGATTATTCACTCAGCAGATTTATAATAGTTAATAATGTATTTCTTTCATTCAACTGATCAGTTTTAAAGCCTTGTGTAGAAGAGGAACTGTTGTTCACCAACCTCTTTCTGCAACCTCGATAAGCACAGGCCACTTCTGTTGACTGCAACATCAGTAGTGAATTGGGGAGCTTCCAGGGCTCACATTCGTAGGTCTGGCGTGATCCACGACCTTTTGATTTTACTAACCGTACATGTATAATGTACATACTTACAGGGGCTTTCAGCCAGCCTCTTCATCCATTGGTTTGTTATGGTGTCATTCACATTTTTCCTATGCCCGCTAGAGCACACAGCATAGGGCAGTGGGGCAGTGGGGCAGCCGGCATTGGCAAACCTCACTTCATTCTACTCTTTCAAGAGGAGTGCTTCCACGACCAAAGTAGTTGTTTGTTTACTGTCAGGGAGTACTATAGCAGGGTGTGTTTTGGAGACACAACATATTTTTATTTTTACCCAGTGTCTTCTTTTTCTTTACTGTCAAGGGCTCAGCAGCTTTCCCAACAATAAAGTTTACATTAACCAGGAAAAAACACAGCAATCATTGACCAAGCCAAAAGGCTTGCAGTCAACGCCAGACCAACTGCCTTTGCCAATGCTTGTTTCTTTTGGTTTCAGGTTCTGCTCCTCCTACAATGCACACAAAAACACTAGGTGCTGTTGAGGTTCGTTTTAATACGTTTTTACTCGTGACATTCATTAATAACAAACATTAATGAAATATGTGACTATGTAGTGTGATATAGTGTTTGTAGTCTGCATTTGGAGCATTTGCGAGATAGGCAGGTATCACGCATGGTATGGAGTTTAGCTGCTGCATCCTTCTGTTTTGGCATCTGCAGTTTAAATTGGCTAGATTTTAAAAATAAAATTGATATCGTCACAGAAGCCATTTTGTAGCCAAACACTTGTAGCAATGTGTATGTATATCAGTGCCTTAGCTGTCTGAAGTAAGGCATCATTTCCAAAGTGATTCATTGATTTATTTTTTCCACATCTCCTTGAAACACCATCTTTCACACTACTTGTGTCAGGGAAATAAAAGAAGTGTTAACCAAGAAGTAATCATAAAAAACGTTTAATGGGGATGGATTTTCAATTTGCATATTTACAGGCAAATGAATAATGGGGTGAAGTTAACTTCTTTGTAAATGAAACCGTTTTTTGGTTCTGTGGCTTAGTACATAGAAGAACTGCTTTACACCATCTAAAGTCCAATGGATAAAGTCAAAGGTTCAATATGACTTTACAGGAGTGAGTGCAGATGACATGCAAAAGTAAGCGCTTGGATGACATTGTTGGATGAAACAGTGCAGGATTGGGGTTTAAATGGGTTCGAGGAGGTGGTCCCAGAAGTCGTGTACTACATCAAGTAGAGAGGCTTCAATAAGCAGGCTGCACAATACAGTTTTATTTTGATCAGACAATGAGTCTTTATTGTGTGTATGGTAATTCAAAAATATATGTAGACTGTGTCCGCATTAACTCGAAATTATTGTGAATAAATAAATTAACATTGTGACGCAAACACTGATATTTTAGAGACAGATAAACGAAATAGATAGTTATAACCCGTCAGGTAGATAAGATATTGATTAGTAAAAAGAGAGAGGTTCAAGAAGATGAAAATAGAAAGCGAAATCATTGAGGCAAAAGAACTTGGGTGTTCAGAATACAAATACATAAAGGCCTAGGACAACCATCATTTTGCCAAATTTGTGCTTATTGTTACTTTCTTCAGGACAAAAAATTAATCGAATTACCTTTTGCAATAATGATACATGAAACATATTTTAACAAGTATATCACCTTTACATTGTTAGTGGTGGCTAAACAGGCTTCCAATAAAAATAAATACCTTTTCGGAATAGTGTCCACGTATTTGTTGCAGGAGGTCAGAAGTCGGATCTTGTTTCACCAAGAGAGCTGTAATAGTAAAGGCAATGGAAGCCATCAGTTAATTACAAGAGATGCATTTATACCAAACGGTGAAATCCTAATCAACTTGCTGACCCAGATGTTCAAGGGTATGTGCAAAATGGTAGCTAGGCTGGTGTGCCACTCTGTTACTGTGATGATCACATTGTCTTTTATGGAAACTAAGGGAAATTTGTTTAAAATAAAGAGAGAAAAACTTTGAAAAGAAGCAGTGGAAAGAGACCTTATTTACTTGAATATCATGACACCTGACTCTCTTGGTTATTATGCTGTATTTATGGTTCTGGTAACCCTTTAAGAAGAGTTACACCAGATAGTCCTGCAAGGCAACCAGGCGGAGCAGGGACAGCAGTATAACGGTGCCACAATTTTCCCACCTGGAATTAGTCACTACTGTATCTGAGGGCACTTACTGCTAGTAGCCATATTGTGAGAATGGTAGGGTGGTGGGTAGTGGAAGGGATTTGGGTAGGAAGAGGTGATGCCTCTGTCCAGAGTTAAATAAGCAGCCACAACATGAAGGCTCCAAGCATCTGACATTGGCTTCCAAAAAAGAAACAGAAGAATGCCTTATGTACAGCTTGAGCTGTGGAGCACTTTTCTAGTTTATTCTATCCCATTAGTTTAAGGAAACATTAGTGAAAAGGAGGTGCATAGGCCCAGCCATTCCAGACAGCACCTCACTGGGAAGCTCCAAGCTAAACGAGCAATAACAAGCTAGGATGTCTTTAAATGCACTCCAGAGTGAAACGTGGAAGTAATGGAATTTGAGGCAGTGATGGCTAAGAATGTTCATCAATTGATGTGTATTTCTATTATTATCATCCTGATGGAACACCAGAGGGTAAGCAGTGGTGTAGTTGTAAAGCGTTTCTCCTTATACATCCACAGAAATGCCCATCTTTGAAGGGTTGCAGCTATTTGGACACAGTCCTTGGGCATTTGTTGTGATTTTTTTGATTAATACAACAGAAGAACAGAGAGCTATTTTTGGTATTATGAATTTATTATGCAAATATGAATGTTGGTTTAAGGATCAGTAGACAATGTTATGCGGTTGAGTGTGTTTGAATTCTTCTGTACGAATGATTTTCTTGATGTTGACATTTTGACGATGGATTGTACATCTCTAGAGATGCCCTGTAGTATAATTGTCTATGGCATAATACAAAAGGTCCTTTAGAAGATCAACATCAAGCAGCACTGTTGAGGATTACTTATTGGAAGTACGGTGCAACAGAGGCTTTGATAAACAATGTGAAATTGTTATATAATAACATTGAAGCTGAGAGGAGAAAACCAATGGTTTGATGAAAAACTTGTAACTATGACATGCACAAGTTACAAAATGGCAATGAATTTACAAAGTAGATATGTTAAAGAGAAGAATCCAATTGTGACCTTGGTTTCCCAAATTCCTGTCTGTGTAATATGCATTGCTTCTCCACAACTCTGTTTTGTCAAAACACTCAGCGTCAAATCTATTTTATTTATTTCTAAAATAGAGAGAACCCTAACTTCCAAGAACTTCTTAGAGCCCTTTATAAACTTGTAGGAATATTGTGATGCTTTTAGTGAAAACTCTGTCTTAGTTAGATCCATAAGCTGCAGTGGTGGGCAACTCAAACTTAAAGCGGCATCGAAGGAAACATTCTGAACAACCTGAAACAAATCTGGAATATTATCCTTAGGTGTCCTTTCAATTTATGACTCTGGAAATTGACTACCTTACATTTAAATGTAAGCTAAAGGTATTAGAAAAGGAAAAATATAAGGTACTACCATGCATATTAATAGACCATCGAGTTTCACACAACAGATGTAAAAGTGAAATGCGACTCCACCACCAGTAATGTAGTATTGACAAAATCTAGAGCCATCTTGGAGGCTAGTGGAAATGAAGTTTTTCTGCACACAGTACAAAGACCTGATTAACTTTCATACAGCAAGAAATATATTTGCTAAGTATATTTTTGCCTAGAAATCATTATTATACATTGTTTTAAAAGACAGTGATAAGTGATATGCCCAATATGAACAATATGCTGCTTTCATCTGAAACTCACTTCTGCCTGAAGTGCTATCTTTTCCCACCCATCTGTTCCACCCACAGCATCCTATAGGGCCTAATTGACAGCATGTTGAATCCCTGAGTGGTGACCATCAACAGAGTAGTTGGACGCCCTGCTCAACAAGAGAGATGTAGGTTTTTATTCATTTACGTATTCGAAATTCTATATATCGTATACTAGATCCAGCTGGGTAGCAGAGTGTGTTTCAGAAGGTATGTACATGTTATTCATTAAGGAAGTAACATTCAAAATTGTACATGGTTGAATGAAAAATCCCACAAAATAGTGTAAATCCATGAAGGCATTAGTATAAATTTGAAATATGGGCAACAGCACCAATTTTTGGCACATGTCCCATATCTGCCAAACTCTAAATAACCTTAGTATCTAGTCAGTATAACAGTCAGTATTAACCAGAGTAAGATTCCCAAAGACAGTAGATAAAGTCCTTCAGTTGGCAGGTTGATGGATTGGACATTGATAGATATATTAGTCAAGCAAAATTGTAGTGTCTTTGCAAAAACGGAGTTTAAAATCCGTTTTGAACACTTCATGTGAGGGAATGGAAAGTGTTAAGAGAAATTATACTTGCACAAGGCACATTCAGGCTTTAAACAACTGTCATGGGCTTTGCATAATAACACCTCAATCAATGGAATATGGACTCCATTAGAAGAAGCTAAAAATATACTATAAGAAGGTGATGTCATGTTAAAAATTGCAAATCTGATGCCAACATGATACACCAAATGATACATTTTGTGCTTCCTAGGTTTTGCAATCAATTGAGGAAAGAATGAAGGTGTAAGTGTAAACATTCTATCTCTTACTTTTCTTTGCTCCACCACATGCTGAGGCATATTGACATATATCCTGAGAAGAACAGAACTCTGGCCATCATCCATTCCACTGAAATACATCCCACATAGGCTATCCTAGGAACTCACACCCATCCAACCATGCACACCCAATGGATTAGCATGGTACCAATCTGCAAAGGACATCAGTGTCTCATGAGGGATTGCAGCACTTTATAAGTGCAACTATAATACAATGCAAGTACTGCAATTGAGTAAGTGTGTTATCAAGCTCTGCCTTTTTGATGGGAAATTCACATTTATCACACCCAGAATTAAGTATTTATAAGATTGATTCAAGGTCTAAATGGCATAATGAAAGACAGCATGGATTGCCTGTGATGGTTGCAGATCTCTGGGAGTGGGATGGGTTGAACATATGTACATGGTGAAAACAAATCTGCGAAAATGATGGTGTCGCCAATGCTAAATTACGTGTTTACTATGATCGAACTAGAATTGCGTTGAAGTATATTATACAAAAATATAGCAAAACAACGCCTCCTCTGAGCCAGGTCTCATGCAGTGAGGGGTGGGAAGTAAGAACATGGTTTTATAACCCTTAGTACAGTAACGTGACCCAAATTATTGGTGAAACCTAATTGATTTTTTCGAGGGCAGAGGCTGACAAGTAGGAATATATTATCATTCATCAGTGGTAATAGCCGGGAAAAGGATCAGGATCTGTGTTATCCAATTTTGTTACTGAATAAGAACGGATGGCTACAGCACATAAGTAAACGGGGTAAAAGGAAGGCTCCTTCATAAGTGTTGGCTCTAGAGGAAATGCAGAACTAAGAAAGGGGCAAGCTCATTGTACAGAGCTGAAAGGGACACTTTAGAAATTTACTAGTTGAAGGATATCATTATTGACAGTAAAGGACCCTCTAAGGGATATTCAGATTATGTAGCTACGAATTATAGAAATGAATGCAGATAAGGCACTGTGTTATCACTTCAGGCATACAAGCTTTGCAAAAGAGCTGCATTTGGCATGTAATCAGGAGTAGGGGGGAAGCTAAGAGGGTTGGTAAACAAGGTATTATGGTTAAGCAGAAGGTACTGTGTTGTAGTATAATTGCATTTATATAGTGCTACCTCTGACAAGATGTTGAAGTACTTTATGGTGAATAACATGCTACTCTAGTCCCCAAGGTCAGTGGTTAATCTAGTGGTTGTTGGTTATTGTTGGTTATAGGGATTTGTCTTGTGGTCTCAAGGGAACAATTCCATGCATTTACTCCAGTGTTTTCTGGTACATTCAATTATTAGGCATTACATTTGATCATTAGTGGGACTATGTGAGTTGCTGTAGACAGTTAGGTGTAGATTAAGTATTGCTAGGTTGCAGAGATATGGTTTAAAAGAAGGAGAAGTTGTGATCTATGAAATAAGGTTTGGTAAAGTTGCAGAAATAAATAAAATATTAGAGAATAAAGTGGGCAAGAATGCAAGCTTTATTAGGCTATGTTAAGAGAGAGGAGGCATGCAGAGAATGGAGGGTGAGGAGAGAGTAATTCAATAGAAAGAAAGAAGAGGGAAACAATTGAAGGTTTTAGGTCAGGTGAAATATTTAGGCCGATTTTTATAAATATAGTGGGATGAGGCTGTGGCAGAATAGACTCACCTTTAAGAAGAAAGCCACCCCAAAAGCTCCTAATAAACCCTGTAGAAAGAGAAGGGAGACTAGATCAGGTTTAAGGAAAAAAAACTGGCTAGAAGAAAGACTAGGCAGGAAAGCAGTAGGAGCCCGGCACACATAAAAAGAGAGAAATCTCTAATGGAGTACTGATAGGTAAAGAAGAGGACGCCAATGCCAACACAGATGCTGGGGCCAGGACAGAAGAGAGACACCTGGAAAAGATCATGAATGCTTGACTGGAGCAGGAGAATGAGGACATAGAGAAAAACCCATGGAACACACGTTTGGGAAACGTTGGACCACGGAGCCTGAAGAATAAATGGAGGAGGAGGCAAAAAGCTGGAAGGAGAAGTGGTGGAACCTGCCAACAGCCCGCCACTGTCCGAGGGCAGGCTGTGGCCTAGGCAAGTGTGTAAGCCTAACTGGGTGGATATTTTGTGAGCTGAGAGGAAGACGGTTGAGGTAGCCACCAAAGAAATGTAAAAGGCTGCCACTCCACCTGAACTACACAAATGTTTGTCTTTTGTTGGCAATTTTTTTATTTTGCTTAGGATAAGAAAGGAACAGTGCAATACAGACATTGACCTAAAAAGAATTGATTATAAAAACAAACCAAGGTAGGAAAGTCAAAGAAACAGCATGCAGAAAAGAAAACAGAAAAGATTGCACAAGTAAAAGAAAAGAGAAAAATTTGGAAAAGTAAAAACAATTCAGAGACTGTTGTTTTATTTATTTTTTATTTTAAAACTAATACTTACCTGGTTATGTTTTTTGAGGCCCTCCTACTGGTGGTGAGACATGCAAGGAAACAACAGGATAGCTATCAGACCTGGGCAGAAGAAGAAAACTGAGAGAAGATACTTTGTGGGACATATTTCATTTATTACTTTATGAAGAGACTTTGACAAAATAAAACACAACTATGAAGACTACAGTAAACAAAATAAAGAATTTCCAAACTTAAAAGCACCCTACTGCTTGCTGTTGTCTTGGTTGAGACCCACATTAACAGAGGATTTTTAAGATAAAAGGCAATATGAAGATGTAAAACTTGGGATCTCCACATCTATAAGATCTCAGTGTCTGATGCCTTCAGAAAAAAGTTAGTAGATTGTTGCTCACACAGAATGAGGACAAAGAATGATGGGAAAAGGGAGGAATGGATGAAACCCACACAGTTTAATATACTGCAGGACAGCACTGGACACCCATACATTGAATACAGTGGGGCTGCTCACAACACATAACTGGTGGCAATGTGAGAATTTCACCTTTGCTCTACCACCTTGTTCATAAACAACATATAAAATTATAGATGGATAACAGTGAATTATGAGAAGGTTTTTCACCAAGAGGGTCTGAGTGTCATTAAATAGACAACGAGAGCCAGCTCGAATTGTCTATGATGACGCTCAGAACCCTGAGTTAAACAAATACCCCGTAATTCACATTTACTCATTGCTAATTTTAAGTTATGTATGGCCCCAACAATCATCTGCCTTTGCTTTTAAGTGCTATGCAGGGGCAGATGAGTACTAGATAGCCATACAATGTGTGGCCTTCTGCCACTCACTTCCACCACTGTGGGTTTTCCCTTCACTCTCATCGAGAAATATGCTTCCTGCTCTGCAGAGCTGCTCCAACTAGCTCTCAGAAAGTCCAGCCAGAGCAGCCTGGAATTCCTTTAAGGCATAGCAGCTGTGGTTAACAACCTCCGTTACCTACTGTTGCTACATCATAGCAGTGAATTACTGGATTCAGAATCCAGTCATTCACACCAGTGGCTCTCTACCAGAGCCATACTTAACAACCATAAGAATACAAGGATATGAAATAGAGAGTAAAGAACATTGGCAAAGAAAAGAACTGGTTCACCAACCCTGAAACTAAAGTGCATTTCTTTCTTGGCAATTGTGCACATATGATCAGGCGAAATGACTAAAGTGGGCCGCCTACTGCTTCATGCAGTATGCTGAGGTCGACTGAAGCAAATTGTGCATGAAAGATCAGTGGGTGAAGACAGGTGGCCAAAGGCCCCTCTAAGTATGTATATATGTATGCATTTTTTAAATTTATGAATGTTTATGCTAATTTGTATGTTCTCATTGTATATTTCCATAGACATTCCGAGAAAGCAGGAAGGACTGTACCACTGTTTTGAAATCATCCTAAATGATGAAACATGCAGAATTCTCTGAAGGTGTCTGATCTGATACGGAGTACCTTTGGCTGAAGAATTTCATACGTTTATTCTTCCAGTGTTTTATGAGAGACTAATATGAAATACTACTGATAGATCAAAGAGAATTAGAAGACAGGAGTCGTCTTTTATGTTCAAAGGATTGCAGCCTAGTTCTACATCCTAATTGGACATAATTCATAAGCTTACTTTCAGTAATGAATTTTTTTAATTGTGCTGTTGCACACCTTCTATCTTTACGCCCCTTTGCCTAGGAATAGAAGGATAGAAACTTGACTGACATTTGTAAGATATGTGCATGTCTTTTTAATAGAGGTGCAACTCTGCCAGATAAATTAATGAGTTTGGTCATGCTCTTCTCAAAGTATTGGCAGAACTTTTCACATTTTTCATTCCTTTTGTTTCTAGGGTGGCTTTCAACTGAGTCGATTTCCCTTCTCAAAAATGCTTCTTTGGCCAAAATATGTATTTTTATGCTCACTACACTTGGGAGCCGATTCCGATTCGGGCCGGAAATCACTCCGACCGAGCCGGACCCGGAGAGATTTCCGTCCGAAACGGACCCTAGCAGTCCGACCGAACGAGTACGATGCGTTCGCATGTTATCGGACTCGAGTCGGTCGGACTCCCATTGAAGTCAATGGGAGCCGGTCGTACAACACGTACGCGGGCTCCCATTGACTCAATGGGTGCGAGGCGAACAAGGCACCCCCTACAGCGGGTACGCGTCAAAGTGGGTCGTGCCGTACATGCACAGGTAGGGAGGACCCATGGGTCCCCCCTGTGTGCGACTCGCGCGGCTACGCGTACAGGGGGGTCCGACACGGACCCCCAAAGTGCGGCTCCGACTGCTCTTTTGAGCCGGACGGCGCGAGTCGGTCGGACTGCTCGAGGCGCGCATCGTACTTACCCGGCCGGGGAACGTCTCCATTGCGCGGTGCGAGTCGAGTCCGTGCGAGTCGGTCGGTGCGGTTGGGTCCCGCGAACGAGTCGGTCGGCGATTTCGCGTCCACTCGTATCGTACTCGCTCGCCTGGACGCACGTCCGACTCGGTCGGGAAACAGGGCTCCGAATTGGATCCGGTAATGCCGGATCCGATTCGGAGCCCTACCGGCCGAGATCGGAATCGGCCCCTAGGTTTAAAGATTTACCTGGAAGAGATCTTGTTTATAATATGCTTAAATATTCTCAATAATCATTTTTTAACGTTGAGATCTTTCCAAACCACTTGATTTTTTGCATGTTCTGTTTAGGAGGTACTAGTTAGTTCATTGATGGCCTCAGACATCACTCTATAGTAGTGACTCGCAGATCAACTTTATCTCAAAGTTCCCCTCAGGTGGTATAGTAATATCATTACAGTCTCTGAGCCATTGTTTGTGTCTTTTCGATTGACCATTGGTCATCATTTTGGAGAGAAGGAGGGAGAAATGAATGAGGTAGAATGGGGGGGGGGAGTCTCTGATTTTATGGCGCTGTCCTTGGTGCTAGCAGTTGTAGGAAGAGCCCCATGACTGAGGTTTGAACTCAGCTATAATTATCTATATTTATTGTACTTCGAGGTTTTAGAGGGTCGGCATAGTTGTGCTGACGAATGAGAAGGAGCAGAACAGCTGACTACTTTGTTTCATTTTATGAGTAGAACCAAGCTAAAGTGAGGCATACCCTTTCAACTCATACAGCATCTTCTCCACTGAAAGACAAAGGAGTATTTTGCCCTTTAAAAATGAAAATTTTATCTCGTAGCCAAGACGCGTTTTAATGGGGGAAAATAAATACAGACTTAGAACAAAGTGAGAGCCCTGTCTTCTGAAAACACGGGATGTAAACGATTAGAAATATCAGCACTATTTAAAGAAAGGAAACCAGTCAGGATAACCAACTAAGCCTCATATAAACTCCACTAGCTCCTCAGAATTCACCTTAAGACAAACTTGAATAATCTTCTGCTTCAAATACCTGTGGCAAAGTAAATTAAGTTTATCATTGCTTTGTACCACACACAAGAACTCAATTCCGTGTAATTTCACCTAATGAAAAGCTTCTACTAAAATTTTATGTTACACGCGCTTTGACTTATTTTCATCAAATAAATACTTTTGTTTAGCTTCATCATTGTTATTCATTCTCTCTATTTATAATTTTTTTCTTGTAAATTGATGTATTTCACCTTACTGGTTGTGTTAGGGCAGGGCACAAGTCGGGGGTACACACGGGTAGGAGGCGTCCTCCCAGTTTTTTTACAGGGTGGACACTGTCTACCCTGCCAAGAAGTGGGGCCCCTCTAAAATATCCTCAATTCGTCCAGCGTAGGTTTCAGACACTGGCACACTTTCAGGAGTGCCTGCACGTTTTCTGCTTTAGTGTCGAGCAGCGATGTGCAGGCAGGGAGGGAGCTTTCTTATGTTAAATATCAGCTGGCCCAAAACAAAGGCTGAAGTTAAGGGGCCATCAGGCCACTTTATGTTCGAGTATCATAGATAGAAGCTATCTGGAGCCTCACACCTAAATGCAAAGGAGGCGAAACAAAGACACACAGTTTGCCACTTCACAGGTACTTAAGAGAGGCATGCTTTTGACTTTGACTTTTTCAGTCCCTGTATGTAAGAGATATGCATGCACTCAAGAAAGTCGAATGTGTTGGTCTGTCCCTGTATTTGCACAAATAACAATTTTAATACCACCATTTTGTTTTATTTCTTTTATAGCGCTACTCATCCCAATGCAGGGTGTCAGAGCTCTTTATATCACATGTAAACATTGTACATTGATATTAAATAATATATGTGTAATGCAATGTACAGGATGTGTTACATAATACAGCAAGGATTACAAGGTGTAGGAAATACAGTGATTCACATGCCCTTCATAGCTCACTGTGCTATATTAGAAGGATTACAATTTATGAACTGCAAGCAACAAAAGGATCTCTTTGTTAAAAGCAGTAACCCACATATCTAGCTACATAAAATAAAAATCTGTAATCTGTATGTTACATGATGTGCTTTGCAGGAGACACATTAACCCTTTTACTTATTTTGATTAAAAAAAATGGGGCTAGACAAAACACAGATCTCTCCAGCAAATGCATTAACCTCCAGAGTTATTTTAACATTATTATTATTGTCTGAGATTTACGGGGCACACAAAAATCTCTGCAGCAGATGCCTTAACCCCATAAGAATGCAGACTTTGCAACCAATTAAGCCACATTTCTCCTTGCTGCCAGTTTCTTTGTGGCAGTTTAAAAACAAATTAATGTATAAGTTGAGGTCCAGATTTTGTGCCAGGTTGCGTCACTTTTGCGTCTTGTTCTTCTCCTGCATCTGGAAGAAAGATCTCAGGCGTAATTTCCGGAAAAAGGCATGTAGTTCCCCAGTGAGTCTGAACGGATCCTCTCTGGGAGTGGGGACAAAGCCTAGTCCTCTCTGTAGGACTGATTCTTCTGTTGGTGTTAGGGTCCTGTTAGACAGTTTAACCACTAATTTCTCTTGAATATTAGAAATGGGACTTAACCATTCCCACCTTATAGTGACAGATAATACATTGCGATACCACTCAAAGATGGCGCCCATGGTCAAACAATCGACCTGCCAACTACACCACTCAAAGATGGCGCCCGTGGTCCAACAACCTATCTGCCTAAATCTATGAGTAAGTCTTTACCACCTTAATCACACTTAAATAATAAAAACTCATTATAGGACACCCGCTGTTAATAATAGCTTGATAACAAAAATCACACTTAAATAATAAAAATTCATTATAGGAATGCCGCTGTCAATAATAGCTTGATAACAAAAATTACTCGAACACCCCACTACAAGATGGCGCCCCCGCATCACGTTGCACACTTTCCCATTAACATGTAATTAACTCACTGATTGGAAACACACCTCCGCTATATAAGGGGCAAGGGCCACCTTCCCATTACCGGCGGAGACAGGGAGAGGCACGCAGGTGGATCGGCCCTGCTACTGTTATGTTATGTTATGTTAAAATATCTTATAGAGCGCACGTACACCAGTTGGTTTCTTGGCGCTAAACTTAAGGAACTGTTGAGGCCACCTGTATTCAATTGTCTGAACTAGTTGTACGCTTGGGTGAATAGCCAAGTCTTAAGAAGTCTACGGAACCTTGTGAATTCAGTACAAGTTCTTATGTCCAAAGGAAGGGTGTTCCAGAAACTGGGTGCTAATACTGCAAACCTGCAGCCTCCCATTCGTTTCCGTTTATAGGGAGGAATGGCTAAGAGGTTCTTATGTGCAGAGCGTAGACTACGTGCAGGTACGTATTTCTGAATGAGTCTAGATATAAATTGTGGGCTAGCACCATACAGAGTTTTAAAGATAAGGCAACCAACCTTAAACGCACATCTTTGTGGAATGGGAAGCCAGTGTAGTTCTTTCATGGTGGGAGTGATGTGTTCCCATCTTGGTTGTTGGGATATTAATCTGGCAGCCTGGTTCTGTACCATTTGCAGTCTCTTGATGAGATAAAGTGGTATGCCAAAATATAAAGAATTGGCATAGTCCAAATGTGATATCACCATGGCTAGGACCACCTGAATTAAGGCTTCCCGTGTAAGCAATCTCCTAATCTTTCTTATTTTCCTCAATTGAAAAAAACAAGTGGAAGTTACTGCTCCTATCTGAGCTTTCATGGTGAGATCACTATTAATAATCACTCCCAAACTTTTGGCTGAGACAGAAGTATTCGGTGGGGAACCCAGTTCACTCGGCCAAAACAGTGTATTCCATGGGTTCAAGGGACCTCCCAACAGAATTACTTCGGTTTTGTCCGGATTTAATTTTAGCTGGTTGTTGTTCATCCAGTCGCGAATGTGTAACATTGTTGCCTGGAATTCAGATATCGACTCAGGTGAGTTATTGATAGAGAACACCAGTTGCATATCATCTGCGTAGTTATACGTACATACTTTCCTGTTTCTAAGGGAATGAAGTAAGGGAAGGAGATAGAGGTTGAATAAATGGGGAGACAGCGAGGAGCCCTGTGGCACTCCACATGTTGTTGCCATTTTAGGTGCAGAAAACTGGGAGAGACGCACTGACTGAGTGCGTTCCTCAAGAAATGACTCAAGCCAAATACGGGAGAACCGTGAGTAAAAGAGAAATGGGAAACCTTTCAGAATGCGAGGGAACATCTCTCTGGTTTTAAAGCGCTTAGACTGTGAAAACAACTGCTTCTTAAAAACAAAACCTGAGCAATTCATGTACTGGTGTTCTCTGTGTAAAACCTTCCAAACATGCTAGGGTTCGTCCCTGGACTCTGCATAACGGCTTTTTAGCTCATTAGTTTTTTAGTATTTTAGTTTCCAAAACAATGCGGCTTTGTTTTCAACAAAAACTTTATTAACTACAACAGTAAGGAACAATGAAGCCTCTTAACACTATTTACTTTGCCTCCTCTTATTCACAGTTCCCGAGGGCCCTCACTGATCTCATGAGGTCCTGACTCTAATATTAAGGGGTGAGAAACATGATGTATTTTGCAGAAATCAATACAACAGTGTCTCGAGGTTTGCCATCAATGGTGGGGCCCACTTTCACGGTATTATCTACCTAGACAGCTATGGTTCATATACTTACCTTATGAATGAGCCTTTTCATAGAGTCACATCAACTTGGATACTCTAACCAGGGGTACTGTATGAACGATAGAGTAAATATATGGATAAAGAACTACACTGGCACAATCTTATCATTGATCTTATACCTATTTATGTATGTCTGTCACTATGCTGAGAAAAATCGTTTTAATTATTCACATCACTGTTATTATACATGCACCTAAGCCAACCTATAGCGATAATACTCACTCTAAGGGTAATGCGCACCAGGCCCTCCAATGGATGACCCGGACAATATGAACCTACCATGACAAGAAACTAATGCCACTATACTTTTGTCCTACACTTTTCTCTTTTCAGAAACGCTACTCCTTTCCACAGATTTGGCGGCACTGGTTAGTTTAGGCCCCCGCTTGATACTAAAATTGAACTTCCTTTGGTCCTGAAGAAGCGCTTTGGATCTCCTTCTGAGGCCACATACAGCGCGAAACATGTTGACCGTTATATATGTCCATTAGGGGCATATACCCAGCTACAGAGGGACATAATATCCCCTAGAGCAGCACCACACACTTTGTTTTAACAATGACAGAGGGATCACCCTAATAAATAGTACCCACCCTCCCTCCAGTCATTTTTTAAATACACCACTTTAGACTTCACTGCCGCTTGCACCCACGCACCCAAACGGCTTCTCATCAAAAGATCTCCGATAAAGTGACCCTTCGGGGGACCCGTAGGGCATTGCAGCGCCGGCCCGACGAGGAGCAAAGCCCAAATGATGAAGCATGACATCCTTCGGGGTGTGTGAGGGCATTAAGATGAGGACACACTGTCCCCCACAGATAGAGTAACACACGACAAAAGTTTCTTCCTTTTTCTTCCTCTACAAGGAACAGTGACTCCCTTTGTGTACTAGTTACTTTTCGGGAGCAAGGGTCACTGGACCTAATAATTAGCTCCTAGTGTCCCCCCTCTATTTAAATAGGGTCACTTGCATACTGCCTAACTTGGTTTGTCCCTGCCTCTCTTTTTTTAGGACTTGTGCCCTGAGTAAGGGGATTTTGATTTAATAGATGCACTGCCTGACTAATAAAGATGTAAAAAAATACATGAATGGCTGCATGTTACCTAAAGATATTAAACGCTATACATTTTCTCATTCACAGTAAATAATTTTTGTAACCCTGTTTTTGAAAGTGTCTCCTACCTGTCCGTTTTCTCTACAATCCATATTATGTGATACTGCATACTTGTGAAAGCGCATGCCAGCTTTTTAATTGAAATGATTTTTTATTACTATTCCATTTTTATTTGCTAGAATAATGTATGCTACCTCATATTAAACTGTTACACTAAAATTATCAAAAATCAGATCTCATCTTCTCCACATACATACTAGGGGTTTTAATAATGTTTTGCTCTGTTCAAAAATTCCTTTTCCTAAGGACTTCCTAATTATTGCTACCCTTCGATTTAATCAAGAGGAATTCTTGGGATATCAAATTTGGTGGTAACACAAGGCTCCATAACTGTCCTTTTAAGACAAAATAAGAAGTAGATATTTGAGTGTTTTTGTAATTCAGCCTGCTTTTTTTTAATTGATCCTTAGAGGGACTTTTTATGAGAGAGATTTTTGAAATAATAATGGGCATGCAAATATCCAATGCAGAATAATGAAGATACGCATGATTGCAAAAAAAAAAAAAGAGCAACAAGCGAAAACGATGTTACTCATTGACAAAGCCCACTGTCCTGACCAGATTAAAGGTAACATAATATATATTATTCTGTTGTATTGAAGAGAATCATCGGAATGGAAGAAACAGTGCCTTGGCATAAGATTACAATCAGTGCTTAATTTGAGCCAGTAGTTGCCGGTGGGGGCATCCAATGCTCATTTTTAGGTTTGGCACTTATTTTTCCTGATCAGACATTTCCGGAAAGCAAGAGTGAGAAAAATATTGAAAGGAGAAGAAGGAGAAAGAGAATGATGGAAAGCGCGTCACAAAGCGAGAAAGGAGGAACCCACAAGAGTGAGATAAAGGGGAAGAGGGTGTCTGGAAGTGGATTAAAGACACCTTAGGTGGATTGAAAACTATGCAGCCTTGGTATTCAGTACGCTGGCATGTCATAGCTCTTGCCGCTGGCTTCTTAGCACAGTTTTGAGCACTGGCACTCATTCTTTTACAAATTAAGCACTGTTTACAAGCCTGAGTCGTGATAACAGAATACCATCTTTTAACAGGAAACACGCAAGAACAACTAGCATGAAAATGTCAAAAAGCTTTAGCCACAGAAATCGAATGACATACCAGGCCATCTCCTTACAAAATGTGCCCTGTCACTCTCAGACACATCCAAAGAAATTGTTTGACAATTGCCATATGATTTAACCATAGTCCTTAACACAATCCAAGACAGTAACATTGAAACAACGTGTGAATTAGTTCTTTTATTTCTGTTTTATGTAATTATATATTATACAAAACAGCGATTAATGATTTCATTAGTTTTAATTATGTGTGCCTTAAAATGTGAATGTGACTTGCCTGAAGAAGACAAAGCTTTTCAACGTGTTCATTTTCTTTGTTTGTTTGTTTCTTTTTTCTTTCTTTCTTTCTTTCTTTCTTTCTTTCTTTCTTTCTTTCTTTCTCTCTCTTTACTCCATAACAGGTTATGTAAAGTAGTTTACTGCGGTACTCCAAAGATAAAGAAAATGGCATATTTTTGCAAGAAATTAATATTTAAAGTGCACAATGTTATTGAAATTAAATAAGTATTTCAGGGTGTTAGGATATTCTTCCCTACACATCTCTAAAAAGTGTTTGTAATGCACATGCAGTTACTTTACTTACCGTCCAACTTTTGGCATAGTAATAGAGAGACCATCCAGTGAGAAAAAAGTTGAGAATAAACATTAAGGACATGGGCTTATGAGAGCCTTGCTGTCACATCCCTGTTAGCATCTCTAGGCCATTTGTTCTGACACATCCTGGCCATAGATTTCCTTATCCGTGCACAAAAAGAAATGCAGCCAAAGTACTTTCTAAGTGTCTCATTCACAACGCATAGCAAAATGAATCATTGTGAGTCTCTTTGTTTAGTGGAACATGCTGTAGCAAAATAGCTCATCAATAATGGTGAAGAAATAATCGGGAGTAAGTAAGACCAGAACCAGATGAGATTGCTGACAATTAGTTACTTCCCCTGGCGTTTGGTTCAATGGCTCACTTCCATCCCTAAAAGCACTCAATGCATTTCTATTCCCCCAAACCCCAAACAGAGTGGTCCGTTCTTTCTCTGGCTGTCATTTGCACGGCACCTGTACCCGCAAAGTTCCCAGAAAATAAGCTGTAGAGTTTCACAGGTATTTTGGGCCCTAATCATGAAAAAAAAATCAACGAATGGGGTGAGATTTACTTCTCTGCCGGAACGTTTTTTTAAAACTATTTTCGTCTATTGTCCACCATTCCCATAACTGCCTGTAAAGGTGTGCCATGTGCAGGTTTCCAAGTATGCACCTCCTGTGCAAATTCACACTTTTTTTTCTCCACAGGAAATCCCTTCACCTTCACCCTACCAAATGTGAGTGGGGGCCCTTTGCCCATCCCATTCTGGAAGGGGACTTACTAACGCAGTTGCTGGAGTAACCTTATGACCACTTAAAGGGTAAGAAAGGGTTGGATCAGCATTTGAGAATGCTCACAAATGTACATGCTTTTGGAACTAACCAAACCTTGATGGCAAACCACACTTTGGAATGCCTGCTTCCCTCCTCATAAGTAAGAATTATGACTGTGCACGTCTCCACACTTGAAGGGGAAAAATCTGCAGTAATAAATCCATTTACGCCTGCTTGGAATATTTTTGGCAGGCATAATAAGAGGTATTTTTAGCATAAATATACACTTATGGTGGAAATACCTTTGTGAACAGGGCACTTTGTTTTTCATGCTAACAAGCTATTTGTGGATCTGTGCTTGAGTGCTACAGTGCATGCACATCGGATTGTTAAAAGCTTTAACTTCCCCAGAGGATATTTTATGCTTTGCGTTAATTTCACATACGTAAGCTGTTTGGATAATATTGATTCCTTCTTGATTTCCAGTGCTTGCTATTTTCTTTGTACCCCCCGTTTATTGTTTTCATGTGCTATATGGTGGTCCACCTACCTGTGCTTTTTATGTGAATGACCCTGTTGAATTTTAATTTGTGACTGGCACATGTACTTGTTTTTTTTTTAAACTCAATATTCAGATTCAGGCAGCCAATATCCCATTCCACAAGTCGTCAGCTTCTCATACAGTTTGCAATTTAAACCCAATGCTGGTATCTCACTTTTGTGCAAATCTATCAAATGGTACCAAAGTTCTCAGCAAATAAAAGCCTTCTTGATTCCCCCTCCCCCCTTACCTTTACGCCCAGGTCAGATGTGTGTGAAACATGAGATTCTTGCACTGGCTTCACTTGACATACCAACAGAATACTAAACATGTGGTTGCAGGATTGCCAAAGGCTGCCAAACTTAATAAAATACTTTTTGCCCTGACTTAATCATGCCCCAGTTGATGGATCTACATGAAAATCAAAATATCAAGAGTAAGCTAAACATGCCAACTGTCTGTCACATGCCTGTCAAGTTAATAGCAAATCATGAAACCTGAGGTTCCTGAACTGGACATAACTTGCTAACAGCTTGATACATTTCTTGTGTATTCTTTGAACAGTGCTCACCATAGCAGCAATTGAACACTTTTCTGCCCCCCCCCCCCCCTCCCGACTGACACCCCCTGAAATTTAAAATGTCAAGAATAGGCTAAGCAGGCTAGGGTTTGCCAAGTGTTGTGCAGATCAGTGATGTTAATAGCAAATACATGATTTTTAGGCCCCACTCTAACTTTCCCCCCTTGTTGGCTCTGCATTAAACCTTAGATTCCTGCACTGGGCACAACTTCCAATAGCTTGCCACATTTAAAGTAAATTCCTTAAACAGTACCAAAGTATTTAGCACATGAAAATGTTTATGACCCCCACCCCCGAACCGTTTAACTTTGCCTGCGGTGCACAGATCTGCAGTCATATTTAGATACTCATAGAAGACTAAACATGCTAAGTGGCCGCCATATTTTACATTCGCCAAACCATGCCACAGTTCACAGCCAAATGAACAATTTTGATTAGCTTCACTTAACAAATAAAAAGAAAAAAAGAGTTAGCTACACATACTAAACTTTTGTGAAATTTCTTCTGAATTGATTAAACAGTTCTAAAGTTATAGGCAAAGAAAAAATACATTTTCATCTCTCAAGATTTCTCTATGATTTAAGCCTTCGAAACATGGCTACTACACCTTATTCAAGTGGTAATATCTTAAACACTAGAGTGGATGTATGCCAAACCAAGCAAAGACACACCTCTCAGAAAACTTCTAGTTTCTTGTCACGCACGGAAAAGCTCTGTTTTTTGAGACCAGCCTAAATCGGAAGAAAACTTGACAAGTCGACTATAAACCCAATTTACTTTTCCTTTTGGAACGTTTCCTGCTGATTCGTCAAATGTCGCAAAAGTTGTAAGCAAAGCAAAAATTCCCATTTCAGACAAAACTCAGATCCAACAATAACTACATCATCACTATTCCCGACTCTGTGTGTGTGTGTGTGTGTGTGTGCGTGTGTGTGTGTGCGTGTGTGTGTGTGTGTATAGGGAGGTGCCATGATTTACAAGAAACGATGCCTCAAATGGGTTCAGTGTGCCCCTCCCCTCACTACTCAGTGGTATTAAATAGGATATTAAACTCTGCGCATGTATGGTTTATGTCATGTTGTTTTTTCATGTGAAGTAATTATAAGTAAAGGTATATAACCATATTTTGAGGACAAGGGGTTACAACTGTGCAGTGACACAGAATTGCAGTTACTAAAAGCTGTCTGTAGGCCCCCACAGAAAATAGGGCCCTGAAAATTATTTCACAGTTTGCTGTGAAATATAAAAAATTTATTAGGGATGGAGGGATGAAATATGAGTTTGAATATCATAATGCCAAGACAACCCCTGACCACTCTACATATCTCTACTTTTGTCTATTGTTTAATCAGCATTATTGTCAAATTGTGTCCTTATACAAGAGAGAAGGAACAAGTACCTGTGATGTAGGATAAATCGAGATATTGTTTTTATCTGTTCACTCCACACCCAATATTTCACTGATTCCCAGGGAAAATGTTTTCCTTAGGAAGCGTCAAATTTGCATAGCCTGATGCTCACTTGCCGATTAACCATTACTGTCATTCAGGTAAGAGTTAGATAGAGCATGTTTGTGGTGAAAAATAAGAGCAATGTTCCCGGGTATGGCAATTATTCCAGGTTATCGGAATTTTTCATGAGTTCTGTTATGCAAAATAAGTGAGAAACATGAAAAATGTTAAAGTTACTTTTTATTAGTGGTTTCCAGGATTTACAAAAATATAACCAAACAGTCAAGGCGAAGTATAAAAACAAACTGCACAAAATGTATTTTTTCAGTACACTTTAAAATATTTGATTCCCTCCAAAAAACAGGCAATGTTGAAAATCTAACATGAATATGCTACCACGGGAACTGCTTATTTAATTCTTCTGTGCTAGTCATTTGTCCTGCACTTTTGGCTGATTTCTTGCAGTCCTCAACACAGAGCACACTTGCATATTTCCATTTCAACATGTGCACAGTCATTCATGATGGCTATTTCTTAAATACATATGTCACATCACTTTACAACTAGTAAATACTTTTTGACTTGTGCACTTTAATTCTTTTTGCCTTCTTAATATGGGGAGTGGGGTTGGGGGGAGGGGAGAGGCTTACTGACTGTGCCTCCGTGCTATAGTCGAAGGATTTAGATACTGTTTTTCCTCACACCAGTACACTTTCAGCAAAAAGAAAAGCACACTGTTTTTTGGAAGCCCCCATAGCAACTGTACACACCTAAGTATTTAGATATTGTCTTCCAATGTCTATGCCAGAGTAAAGCAAAACGTTACATATACAAATATTTTAATAAATAAGATCTGCTGTCCCTTGATAGGATTCACTCCTTGTCAAAGATAATGGAGCTACATTGAAAATAGGAAGTTGAATTGAGTTATGTGCTAGGGTTGTGAATTTCTACAATACCAGAGTAGCTTCTACATCTTACTATGGTGTCCTGTGTGATTTGCCATAGGCATTGATCTTCATGATACTTTTCAAGATGTCTTCCTTCATGAGACACATCACTGTCACTCATTTGCTGTATTAGCCACAGGAACACCCTATTGAAGTTGCAAGCCATGTAGCACAGAAGCAAGAAAGAAAATACTGCTACATTACATTTAACCCCAAAATAGAAACCTTTGTCTGACATAACAGTCCCCACTGATAAAGAAGTTGAAACATTCATGCGAAGCAAGTAGGAACACTATTGGTTTTATCTAAAAAGCATGATTTGTTGCTGTTTGGTTCACCAGTTTCCTATTTACAATTTACTTGTCTGCAATGCAATATAACAAACTTTAGTGCAAATATTGTATAACCATAACAATGAGAATTTTTTCTCCAATGCTCAAAAACTTGTAACAAGTCCTTTTAGTGCTTAAGTTTCCTTAATCACATGGAAATTTAAAATAAGAACATATGATCTTGAAAGTATGAATATAAACAAAAACCTTGTGAAAATCTCATGGTGATTGTCTTAGTCCTACTTTACAAGTCATCATCAACAGACAATGGAGGCAGAACGTGATATATATTTAAAATGCTAAATGATGATACATTCTCCGCCTATGTCTATCAGGGCCAGTGATTAAGGAACACTTAAAAATTTCATATTGTATAGTTGGAAAGAAATATCTGATTTGAATCACTGAATTGGTTAATAGTTGGTGCAGCGTTGGAGAGCCTCAGCATGATTCGACCTTCCTATTATTGTAGAGGAGACATTAATTTATTGAATGTGAATGTCTAGTTTGCTTATATGACAATTGTTGATTTACCATGTTTTAAAGTTCTCCAAACTTTGGGATATTAGGCACCTGAGGATCAGAGCGATAAACGCATTTGTTCAGGTTCACTCGATTTGGTCCACTGAGGAATATCCAGTTTCAATACATCATCTCATTAAACAGTCACCAAAGCAGTCATTAAACTCCATCTCATGTGCATAAACTACCCTCTCGCCCTGTAGAGGTGGGTCATGAGACAACAATTGAGGCACATTGCTGGAAAGGTGCCGTATTTGTAACTGTATACTTCAGATCTTCTACTCATGTCCTAAATAGCACCTGTTTTAAGCACTACATGTACAAAAATCGTTGTAGAAATAAATAATTAAAAAAGGTGAAAGGAGTCACCTAAAATATTGGTTTGTCTTACTATGAAATGAGAAGCATTCTAAAAAGAATTGATACGTTTTATTTTTTAGGTTTATCAATGTACATGCATTTTTTCATGTAAAAGTGGGGCAAGCCCGCTCGCTCAGATTTGTATATACTTATCTTTTGTGGCAGACGAAACTGAACAATAAACCTACAAAATATCTTACATTTTGAAACCTGTAAATTATATGATATCTAAGCTATGGAATGGTGCAAGGATTATTGGTGCTACAGGAAAAAGAACTTGTGTTTTTTCTATGGCGGTTTCCCACCAACAAAAGCACTTGCCCTAAGTACGCCTCCACAGCCTCATCCACTGCCCCGTGCAAAGAAAGATTAGATGCTACAGGCTAATCGTTGTCTAATTTATGCTCCTTTAGATTTAGTGCAGGGATGACGATACGTGTCTTCCTATTTTACCTACCAAAAGGAGTACTTATTCCATGAGAATTATAGTGCCAGGGAAGAAAATCCACCTCATCATAATTTATCTAAAAAATAATCTATGGCTTTCTTTGTTTTATTTACATCTATTTATTTTTAATCTACTACAGTTACGTTACTTTACATACTTTACAACATTAAATCACAACAGTGACAGTGGAGTCAAATATCCATTTGCCACTTTTTCCACAAACATCATTCTCAAAATGACCAATTTCTTTAGACATGATATATGGCTCCATTCCATCCAAGGGATCTAGTTTGTTTTTCCTGCCCTCTATAGTTTTAACCATAGTTTTCTGCTTTTGAAGTAAAAATCTTTTGGACCAATAGCATTTAATCCCAGCATTTTATTCATGCAACGTTAGCAAAAAGTGCAGCTACAAAAAAAGAATATACTGTAGCAAAATATGCCTCAATACTTTTTTTAATTGCCTTTGTCAGTGGGCATGCGGGGGCAGGGTGGAGTCTTCAATTTTTCAGTTGTGGTCAGCTGGGCATTTCTTTCTAATGTAGCCCCAAACAGAACTTATCCTGGAGCATATAATTTTTCATTGTTAAATGTTATTTTTTTTTACTCATTCTGCATGTGATATACATATTACTTTTTATTATGCTGAGGCATATACTGAACTGAATATATTAACTTCCTCCAAAAAGTTGCTGGATGAAATAATCAATACAAATAAGCTAACCTGATGAATATTCCTGTCATGTGAAAAAGGAATATCCTTATAATTTACTCAAATAAAACCTTAGGAACATTGGACATTATTGACTAAATCCAATTGACAAGTCCTTTCTATTTTCTGAGGTGAATGAAGTATGGGTTTAAGTTGCTGTGAAGACGTAACCAAATGTTCTACTGATTTGAATAGTGGACTTTACTGTATTTTGTTACCCTTCGTACTGTGTTTGGAGAGGGAGCTCCGATGGCTTGATTTAGAATGGCTTCTGGAGTTAGCAATTGGCCAGTAACCCCAGATCCTGCACTTTGCATTGTACTCTGGGAAATGGCTCCAGCAGAAGGACTTAGCCTGCTATCAGAAATGAACATTTGCCCTGTGTTGCCAGAGCCAGTGACTGTAGTTTTCTCTGTAACGTACATGTTCTGTCCGTTTGTGAGTTCAGGGTAGTTTGAGAAATTGCCCTGAAACCCAGAGGCTGGCTGTATCAGCCTTTCTGTCACCACAACATTTTGAGCATCTCCTATGTCAGGAAAGCTGAAAGAGTTTGAGGGCATTGAAATGTTCGGCCCAATCACTCTTTCCCTCATTACAACATTAGAGCCATCGCTCAGATCAGGCATGTTTTGAAAACCTGAAGCTGGACGAATCACCCTTTCTGTCACAACAACATTAGAACCTTCTGGAATGTCTAGTATTCCATGTCTGCCAGAGTTTGGACCAACAAGTGTTTCTGTCACAACTACATTCGGTTGAAGCCGAAGATTACGATTTAGTGTAGAAGGTTGCACAGAGCCACCGGTGGTTGTGTATGTTTTCTCCACCACAACATTTGGTTGCAGCCTAGGAGGATTAAGATTTAAAGTGGGAGGCTGCATGCCAGCACCAGATGTTGTGTATGTCTCTGTCACTAGAACATTGCCAGACATGACAGGCTCAGGAATTGGTCTGGGTTGGGGCATCTCAGCTCTAGATGAATATGAGCTGTCAGTAATGAGTGTTGAATCGAAGATAGGAGGAGGGGCAGGTTCAGCGGCACGAACATGAACACTAGATTCAGACATCCTGAAATTTGTATCTGTGTTTATGTTGGGAGTTATCGTAGAAAGGGTTGGCTCTGGTTCAATTGTTCTCCCAGTGCAAATTTCTGCCAGGGTCCTAAACTTGGGCCCTAAGCCATCTAAGTAACTGTCATCTAAATCCTCATCAATAAAGCTGCAACAGCCGATGGATCCAACTGGGCTTCCAATGCCTTCATTATCGTATATCAGTAGACAGTCATTTGCTGGTCGCCCTTCATCTTCATTTGCATAAAATTCTGATTTCTAGAAAAAACAAAGAAATATTAATCATTACAACTGACTTGTACTGACTTTCTATTAATCAGTTAAGACACTGTGCTCATGTAAATTTTAAGAACAAAATATTGATTGCCATACTTCTGATACACCTAACATGGCCCGGCTGTTACGTAGTCAGTTACAGTAGTAAATAAAGGCACTCACCACCAAAGAAGACCACACATGCTCACCTCTAGCCACTGAGCAATGGGTGTGTATCGGCCTAGCAGATATGTGAACATCTGGCAAAGCCCTCTGACTTTAACTGACAATCATAAGTAGCTACCTAATTAATAATATGAAGAGAACATGATCCAAGTTAGAGATCATCAAAAGTTGGATGAGACTTTGGTCTGAGATTCTAACACTAGAACCCCGTGCAAAGCCACTGGAGAGCCACATCACTGTGAGTCCATGCCGATGCCAACATGTCCGCTCTTGAACTGGTTCAAATAGTATAACATAACAAAGCAAAAACAACATAACATGCTGGATTTTGATACACGTTAGTCTGCTTTTTGCTCAATAAAGGCCCCTTGCAATTATCCAGTAAATGATAGTGAAGGGTTGTCATGTAGCATTAAACATTTAGATTGTCCAATTATTTAATTAATATGTGTGCAGTAAATTGGAAGCTGGGATAAAAAGCTTAATGTAGGTGATATGACATACATTCATTGAATATGATACGATACACAACAGTCTCATATATACAATAACTTTTCGACCCTAGCCAATCCAGATGCCTGGAAAAGTGCACATTCATAAAAGCGCTTTCTTTCTAATTTGTATAGTTGTCAATAGACAATACTGTAGCAGTGGACGGCATCCCGCTGAACGAAATAATGAGAATTGAAATAATTTTGAAACCAAAATGTAAGAGCAGTGGTCAGCAAAGTAGAAAAGTGTTCGAAGTTAATGATTTACAGAAACTCTCAGTCAAATTTGTTTCCTACTCGCATCCACTTACTTACATACACACTCACAAACTCCCCCTTCATTGGCCAAAACAACTTGCACACAACACTTCAGACATCAACACAACATATTGCACATCCACCCACTCATCTATCCAACCCATTCACAATTCATACATCCATTCACTCAGCCTTTCATTTAGTAACTCACTCAATTGCCAACTATCCTCTAAGCACACTGCCATCCTTCATTCACAGCCTGCCCATTCATACACCTTCTTACCTATTCACATAAACACACTAAAAAACGATAAACATTGGTCCTTAACTTTTCAGCAGTGATGTTCAGAAACAGGCATAATATGCTAGAGGTGGTCTGTAAAATGAAACATAATATGCCAGAGCTAGCCATCACAGTTGGAAACATTTAATTGAAGCACTCCAGAACTAACCCAAGTTATATAAATGAAATCTCAGATGTGAACACTGTACTCCTGATGGGCCCTCAAGAATTTCATACACTATGCCAAATGTGGCCTCCAGAACTGAGACCAACACTCCAGATCAAGCCCGCTCTAACGGACACAGTACCCCAGAGTTTCATCTAAAAGTACTGGACTTCATTTTCTAGATTGGTAACAGATACTACACACAATTCAGCAAATCAGGCCTCTGGAACTGGGCACATCCTTCAAGAAAAAGTTGGACACAGAGCATCAAAAGCATCCTCCAGAATTGGGCACAGTACTCTAGATGCACACTATACTGAACCAGAAACAATATGGGAAATGAAACATACAGAACAGGAGACAATACTGTAGGTAAAGCATAATGAGTGAAGTGCATTTACATCTAACTATAGGTCAAGAACGAGACAAATATGATTGAGTTGTCTATCAGAACTGATCACAACATTTCAGATGATCACTCAAACTTTCTGCATCTACCAAGGCTCCTGTCACCATGGCTAAAAGTGGGGAGAAGATATCTTTCTTGTTCTTGATGTCACGCAGAGCATAACAAGGATGTGTTGAAACGCTATGTGACTCCATCGGGGATCCTTCAAGGGTGGCGAGGCATGGGTGACGGTCATTGCACTGCTGCCATCTTGGCTTCTGAGTCCACAGTAAGCGTAAGGGGGCACCATGCTTGCCTCTGGAATTTTGGCCAAGGTCTAAATGCCAAAACAATACGACAGGGACAACCCAATGTCCCTAGAAACCTTGATATTGTGTAGGCAGAAAGGAAAACAATGGTTCTTTCGGGTCATTCCTGTACAGTCTTAATCCTTTGGGCATAACTGAATTATTTACCAACAGATTCTAGTAAATAGCAAACATTTTCAACTTTAAAGAACACACATGCAGTGACGGTTTGTACTGCCTCGAGTTCATCTTGTTTTTTTTTTTACACATATTGTCTCGGAAACCAGTGACTTTCTGTGTTTTTTCCTTCTCATTCAGATTGCCTTAAAAATAGAATTGCTCCAGGTATTAACACAGTATTATTCTGGTTGACCCGTGATCTATGTCTTTTTCAAAAGGTTTTGCCTAGTCTGCTTACAATTATCACAAGAATTCTACCTTTCAATTGACATTGTCCTGAAGATGACCCCATCAACTCACTATTTTATGGTAGAAACATCATATATTAACAGTAGTTTTGGTCTATCTGCAGACCACCTTATAAAGGGAATTCAGTGGACATTCACGTAATGTGATCCTACCAGTTGAATGTCCAATTTCAGATAGCCGCTATATATTGTTTCCAATGTGCCATATTTGATCGCCTTCTGCACATTCAAGTCATCTGATCACTGTTCCTTCACTTTATTTACACTTGTAGCAACCTACGGTCCAGTAATTTTAAATGCCTATTAACAAATATAACCATTGAATTAATATATATGATGATTAATTGATTTCGTGTTGTCTGTGTGTTCTTTATGATTAAAAGTGATTGCCATTCACTAGGACCTATTAATGAATTCAGGTTCATTGGAGGTAATCCATTATTGTCATAAACATTAAGGCAGGTACTGGAAGGGGCACACCGTTCCACAGTCTACAGAGGAACCATTGACTCAGATAGTCCTTGAGAAATCCAAATTTTCAGCTGAGTGACTTGGCGGTGCATTGGGATTCGGAGAGGAAGCTCTCAACACCCCCAATAACCTGCCTCCTTGGTAGAGGACATGACACACTTCAGGAAGACTGGAGAGACAGGAATGGTATAACCTAATGCCCTTTACCCACTTTGGATGCTGCCTCTTTATACTGCAACATTCCGCAAGGATGATGGAATAACTACCTGTCACCGACTCCTAAAATGGATAGCCACCACTCAAATTACTTTAGTTTTTCACTATACTAATTCACCACCAATCCTTTATGGGTTCCGGAGTAGCATGCTACTCACCGAAAAAGCACTTTGATGCCTCGTCAGGGGTAGTAAGCGCTATATAAATGCAATTACAATACAATACAGTAGACATGATTCTTGGAGTTGTCACAAATGCCACTAAATTAAAACTGGCACACCATCATTTATCTTATAGCGGAAGACATTTGCTACAAGATATGGTGGGAACCACGGACAGAAAATAGCTCCTCAGTATTTTCATTTTTTTAAATGCAGATTTGGAGCAGGAATTCCTACAACATTCCATTAAACCAGTAACATACATGTGCTAAGATGACATTTTAATGATGTGGACTAAAGGAAAAGAGTCTTCTAAAAAAAATCTGTAAATCGTTCAGTGATAGCATGAATTCATCAAATTTAGCTGGACACGCATACATGTCCTATACACTACAATAACAGTGGGAAAAAATAACCACTTCGAAACAGCTGTATTCAACCCACCCACAGACAGACACTAATATGTGCACAGAATAAACTCCTATCCAAGCCACACAAAACGATCTGTGAGATATATTCAGGCAATCAGGTACCACTGCATCTTCACTTATTCAGCAGAAAATTTGACTGGGTAATTTAGTTGCAAACCAAGAATTCACGGAGAAAAACCTGCTACAATAAAAACAGAGCATAACTACTAAATGAGTACAATTAATGGTTACCTATTCTCTATAAGTGACTAAAAAGAACAACTTTGTGAAGGACCTTCAGCCAATGATGAGCAAAGATGAGAAACTGAAAGGTATTTTCATGTAACCTGTATTAATTGCATGCAAGCAACCCAAAGACCTAGAAATCTGACACAAATATGGCGAAACTTCTCAGAAATGACACAGTGGTACAAAGCAATGTTAGTTCAACATAAAACATGAATTGTTCAACACAAACACTAGTAGTCCAACACTTCCCACAAAATGGGCAAGCAAAGGAGGGTCTGCCAGTCAAGGCATTGAATGGAGTGTGTAACTCTAAAATCTTGGGAGCTCTAGGCTTAAGAAGCTACTGGACTTAAAAAACAGGTCTTGACAGAGAGTTTGAACTTATGTCTAGGATGAATTTTGACAGTGCGCATCATGATAGTCAATACAACAATACAATGGTAGAACCAGAGTAGGGGACTACACTGTAGATCTGCCATCTGTGGGACACCACATTGTGCGATGCGTAAGAAACACAGTCACAAAGCATCAACAGTACCAAGGCACATCTGTGGTGTGTGGTTGACCTTCTGGTGCCAAGTGAGTCACACCTGTAGACCACCAACTCTAAAAACCCATAACGGGTAGGATCACATACTCTCAAATGGGCCAAGGCACATCTAAGAGATATGGGTGATCCTTCAGTGTTATCCCCCTAAAAACAGTGGGCTACCATACATTCTGACAATTAGAAGTCATGGCTTGAAAAAAGAGTGCATAATCAAATCATCTTGGAAGTTGTATACCTGATTCTTTTGTTGTTGATGATCAAATAGACTGCAAACCATTGATGCAGGGGGTGCAGGATGTGCAGTGGCACCGGGACACAGAGTTCTGAAGACCGATTGAACCCTGACAGTGCTGTTTTTTACTACCACAACAGCAGTCAAAGGGGCCATTTTGCTTGCTTGCACCAGGGCCCATGGCATCCTTGCTATGCTCATGCACTGGGCGACCTAATTTTACCAGACCAATCACTGACATTTTTCTATTTAACCCAAGCAACTTATCTGTGTTTGCAATGTAATAGACACAATCAATACTTCTTTCTGTGTGGAAATGGAAGACATCCTGATCTTGAGTAATTTTACTCATCAGATATTGCGTGGAAAATTCACGTCACAGTTAGTAATACTGGACAGGCCAGCTATTTATTTTAATCACTAAGAACAAATGAAGGTGGGTTGGCTGATTTGCTTGACACAAACCTTTAGTTTAAATTTATAAGTAGTTTGCATAGAGAATTTGTTTTTGTGTGTAGCCTTCCAAATTCCCACAGGTGATAGCTGTTGATATATATATATTATTGAGGGTTTGAATTCCCTTCTTTCATACAGATTGTTCATGTGGTTACAGAGAGTCATACAGTGCTTACAGAAATTCATGTAGAATGTACTGTGCTTTTCCAAATTGTATTCAAGGCTGTCACATGTGACTTGGACCTGCTTTGGTTAGGTTATCAGAACATTATGCTAACTGGATTGTGTGAAGACACAACCTAAGTACTGGAGTAGGTTGGATGAATGTTATGTGATTATACATATTTCATTATTATGTAGTAAGTAGCATAGTGTAGGATGACAAGAATCTTACCTCGGTGAAATAGCTGTCCAGGAATGCTGCATTTAGTCCCTCACTCTCTCTATACTCCCTCAGAGTTCCACCTCCCATGGAACCTCCTCTTCCACTTGCTGCTGAAAATCCGTTTGCTCTCATTCCTGTCGACAGAAAGCCTCCGCCTTCTCCTGAAGTATGTGCGGTTCTAGTTGTCACAGTTCCATAGTGAGTTCCAGATGCTCCGGCTGCTCCTCCCAGACCATGTCCAACTAAACCAGCCCCAGTAGCTGCTCCTCCGACTAAGAATGTGTTGGTATAAGTATCTGGAAAAGTACAAATGTTATGTTATCTTTTTTGGCATTGCTGGAATTATCTTCTTGAAAAATTGCCATTTTGCATTAGGGACACTCATCGTCAGCCTTTGCTAATTAACAAGAGTCTGCTCTGCACTAATGTGCATAAGAGCATCTCAATAAGGGATTTTCAACACACTTTGAAGACAACAAAACTACATCAATATACATTAGAATATATTTTGTTGATTGCCTGTAACAAATTTGTGCTGCTTGGATGTCATTTCAATTTCAAGGTGTTAGAATTTGGGTTGTTGGTTGACTTGGGTATGATCCCAAGTCAGGCGGCAACCACAATTCTAGTCAAGGTCAGTGTAAGGCAAACCCTAAATTAACCTTTGCTCCCCCTCTGGTAACTTGGCACAGAGCAGTCAGGCTTAACTTAGAGGCAATGTGTGAAGTATTTTTGCAACACTTCAAACAGTAAAACAGTGAAAACACCACACAAAATGAATCCACACCAAGTTAGAAAAGTAGAACTTAATTTAATAAATAAAACAAGTCCAAAACGACAAAAATCCAATAAATAGAACTTGAGATATGAATTTTTAAGAATAAACTGTAAAATAATGGTTAGAAGCAATTAGCGCTTATTTGGGAAATCTGATCGCTCTGGGCTGGGGCAAAGTCAAAAGGCTCTGACCCCGATGGAGCATAGGCCAGATGCAGCGACCCACTTAGGCCTGCTGAACAAAAGTACCTTGATCTTGGTTTGCGTCGACGTTGATGGAAATGTGGGGTGCAGCCCAGGCAATGCGTCAGTTCCGATCACGCAACAGAAGGGGGTGCGTTGGTTTTCTCAAATCAAAGTTGGCAATGCGTCGGTTCCAATGATGATGCTCTGGTCCCGAATGTGATGCGTCGGTTCTGCTCCTGTAGCGGAGGATGCATCGATTCCGAGGGCGATGTGCTGGTTCTGAATGCGATGCTCTGGGCCTGCTCCATGCAATGACGATGATGCGCCGGTTACAATCCACACAAATGTGAAGATGCATCAGTTCTGATCCCCATAACGGCAAAGATGCGCTGGTTCTAATGAGGATGTGTGGGTTGGCTGAAGAAGCCCCTTAGGCCTCACTTCCAAGGGTCCAGGACTGGGATGGCACCACTTGGGATGGCAGATTCACAGATGGCAGAGTCATGGTGCAGATGCAGGTAATTTGGAAGTCTTTTATGTCCCTGAGACTTCAAATCAGGAGCCAAGCCCTTGGAATCACTCTGGGTTCAAATGATGCAGGTTCAGTCCTTCTCACTCAGGCAGGGGAACCGCAGGCAGCAGGGCAGCACAGCAAGGCAGGAGTCCAGCAAATCAACAGTCCAGCAGAGTGGTAGTCCTTCAGTAGCACAGCAGTCCTCCTTCCTGGTCCTAACAAGCCTAGAAGTGTACTGACGTGGTGGTGACAGAGGTACAGTACTTAAACCCAGTTGTGCCTTTTAGGTGAGGGAGACTACAAAGAAAGGTCTTTGAAGTGCACAGAGGTCCTCCCTTCCAGCCCTGGCTCCAGACTCACTACATGGGGTATGTGGCCCTTTGTGTTCGGACAGTACACAGCCTATTCAGGTGTAAGTGTGAGGCTGTGCCCAGCTCCTCCCTCCCATCCTGCCCAGAATGGCCCATCAGGATGTGGATGGCCCATCAAGTCACACTTAAACTCCCTTTGTGTGTGGCTGTCTAGAGGGAATACGCAAAGCCCAGCTGTCACCCTCCCCAGATGTGTATTCAGAGACAGGCAGCAGGCACAAAATGGCTAATGTAAGAAAATGCCAAATTTTTAAAAGTGGCATTTTCAGAACTGCAGTTTAAAATTCGACTTCACCATGAGTTATGATTTTAAATTGTGAGTCCAGAGACACCAAGCTTGAAAAATCAGTCTCTTCACAATTAGGAATTACACTTACAAGATGTAATAAGGTAATCCCAATGTTATCCTATGGGAGGGATTGGCCAAGCAGTAGTGTAAAACTAATTTAGGAGTTTTTCACTACCAGGGCATATAAAACTTAAAAGTACATGTCCTGCCTTTTAAATAAATTGCACCCTGCTTGCTGGGCTGCCCAGGGCCTACTTTAGGGCTGACTTAAATGTATAAAAGGGAAAGGTTTAGGCCTGGCAATAGGTTTGTCTTGCCAGGTAAAATGGCAGTGTAAACTGCACAGACAGGCTCTGCATGACAGACCTGAGCCATGGCTAGAGAGCTACTTAAGTGCACATTGAGTGCTGCAGACCTAATAGTAGCATTTGATTTACAGGCCCTTGGCATATGTAGTGCACTTTATCGGGGACGTATAAGTAAATTGAATATGCCAACTGGGGATGATGCACTATTACCATGCTTAGGGGAGAAAGCACAAGCACTTTAGTACTGGTTAGCAGTGGTAAAGGGCACAGAGTGCTAAACCCAGCAAAAATAAGACCAGAAAAATGGAGGAGGAAGGCAAAACTTTGGAGGGAAGACCACCCTAAGGCTGTCAGGTCTAACACAAAACATTCAGGAGTCAGAAAGAGAGGGGAAGATGCAACAGGAGAGATGGAGAGAGACAACAGGAGGTAAACTAGAGGATAGAGTAGAGGCAATATGGAAACAAGTGTAAGTGCTGATGGAACAGGAGAGGTAAGCAGACAAAAGAAGAAAGGAATCAAGGGACTAGCATAATGGAAACGAGGGAAAAGGAGATGGAAGAAAGGAATAGGAGCGAGAAATAGGTTATTGTGCATTTGGGGTGTAGATCTCCAGTAAATTCAAAAATCTCTTGCATGATGCAGACATCAACAAGAACAGCTGTGCTTCTCGAAAAACCTTAAAAACATGGGACATCTCCCATGATGCTTCACCGCCCAGGTTGTAGGTTACCCAAAAGTCAAAAGGAATATGAGGGCCTGACTCTCACTTATAAGCAGAGAACAAACATTTTTTTTTTCTATGAACCCTCATTGCATTTTGTCCATTTTACTTAGTTTGCTTTAAACACATGACATTTCCCTTGTAATTCTCAGTTACTTTTTAGTGTTGGTGTGTATGTTGCTTGTGCCATTAGCTATTAGCTTTGCACATTGTCAATCACATCTTGAATCAACTCAGAGATGTATTTCATTCTCATATTTTTTCTATTATTTCAAGTACTTTTTCTATGCTTTAGTAGAACAAATGTGTCATGTGCATGCATGATCCACATCATACAAACATCAAATCTCTATTTTGCCAATTCTTGCTGAAATTGCATTCTTCAAAGTATGATACAAAAGCAAATGTTCTGTTCTTATTAGAATTCTTCATAGGATAATAGTTATTGTTTGGTCACTACCTACACCTCCTTAGGCTCTGCCATACCCAGGGAAAAGTGGGATATGAGCAATGTATTATTGGTCTGGCCCACACAAGTCAGGTATTAGGCATTAGGCAATGGGTTGTGAGTGTTTATAGTGACTACCAAACAATGATTCAACAAAAGTACTGCTGTGGTTTTTATTTTGGGCTCATACGTTGAAGTAACCAACCTACCAGGAAACCAGCAACACGGGGCAAGTCTTGTACTTCTTTAATAATTTTCAAGGGTGGAGGAGGAGTCAGGTTGTTGTGAGCCTGTGGTTGTTGATGTGGGTGCCTTTTTCTGTGATTTTCCTGGAGTTCTCTTTCGATTTCGGTCATTCTCTATCTCTTCTTTTTGTCTTCAGGTGGAAAAAAGAGCAAGATGCCCTGAGAAGATGACCAAGATTATTTTTTTCAGTGATAAGGCAGCAGTTCACTAAATTGCTCCTAGGATTAGTGTTGACTATGTAGGCGCATCAGCCTAATGCTCTAATTATGCCAACTGAAGCAGACTGCTGCTAGGGCTTCAACATGTTCTCCATCAGCTCTCTTCTTTCATTGTAGGGTCAGAGATAGTCCACTCATGATGCACTGGGTATTCAACTCTTAAAGGGATGTGTGCTGATCAAACAGGTCCTTGTGGCTTATTGTGCATTCACTGCTGGATGTCTGAGGACCTGAGCATTTTATTTAAAATGAACCGGTGTGTGGTGTTCTTGTGAACTCAAACTTCATTTGTGTAAGTGTATATACTTTGGGCGTATGCCACACGGACTCCGCTTGTAGCACCAGTAATATAGTTTGATAACGGTTTTGCACTTTTTTGCAGTTCGAGGTATTTGGAATTATGGTGCCAGGCAAGGTGTTGGTGAATTAGAGAATTTCAAGGCTAAAGCAACCAGTTTAAAAGGTTTAGCAAGCAGTCTCCTGCAGCAGGCTGACTGCTGGTGAGAGGGGTTGAATGACTAAGGACACCCACATTGGAGCATCAGCAACCCAGTACATCACACACTTCGTCACTCCCAGTAGTAAATATTGCACAACTTCTCCTCCTTGCACAGTCCTTCCATGGTTTCTCATGAAGAGGTTTGCACAACACCTTCTGGGGGTTGTTGCAGGATCCAATAACTCTTTCCATCCCTTCTTACTACACTACTCTAATGTCTTAATAGGCTTTTGTTGCCAGTTCCCAGGCATGCACGCGCAGTGATGGCAGCCGTTGTGTGCTATCAACACATACATTGTAGAACAACACACGTTACCAGAGCTGCCTGCTGTTTTGCTTCATACCTCTCATCTTTACCTGTCTACTCCCCTGAGCTCAGTCACTTTCTAACAAAAGGCTCATGCTCTTTGTACCATGGAATCCATCATATCACAATGTCAAGCTGAGCTGCTGAACGCTGCAATGTATGAGGGTGGTTGGAAACAAGCTGACACTGCTCCAGAAGCTGCATCTGTATTGTTCCCCAATCTGAACTGAATTGTGGAGCCAATACCTGGGACTGACGTAATGATATGATAGTTTCTTGTAAGGTGCATATGACAGACTGAATAATTTCTGGATGAAGACCCTCGGGCACATTGAGAGCAGAGTGTGAGAATGTTGTGACCATGTCCACATGGATTTGAAGGCCACAAATTGCATCCAAACAGTATGTGCTAAATCATAGAATTGCAGATAATTACATTTCATAGAACACCACTTTCTGTGAATTGACGCATTGTGATCGCTTGGCACCTTCAAATATTTTAATCCACAGTCATTCCGCTATTTTCTGTTTTCACTGTGCATGTTTTATAGTTTTACTTATATTTACACTCAAAGTTGAAAAACTGATGACTTAAGTAGCTACCCTGAATAAAGCGATTTCTTTAGATCACCTGTGAGGTTTAATATAGCCAGAGGAAATGTAGGCAATCAGTATGATGCTTCCTTATGTGTACTGGAAATCAGGAAATTTCACTACAAAAATTACACTTCTGGCTTCTGTTGCAAAGGCACAGGGGCACAAACACAAATGTAGCTGTTTCTATCATTGGATGAAGGAAATGCAAATGGACCATAATAACAAAATTGCTGGATGATTAATAATGTGCAGATGCAAGGTAAATATTGTATGCACATATTGTGTAAATTGGCTGCTTAATTGCTGCTGTATTACATTGTATTCCGAGTGATGGTATTTAAAAGATAGGCCTCTTGACGAGCAGCCCTTGATTTCACTTTTTTACACTCAAGGGAAGGCCTGGCTCAAAGGCACGACACTGGGATATTCCACGCAGAAAAAATGAGAATCTAAAAAGAGGACCATGACATGATGGCATGGCTACCAGCTTCCCATACCTTAGTTTTTCCAAAAGCTCCTGGAGCTTCTGGATCTCCAGGAGGAGATCAAGAGAAACTTGATGAGAATTATAATGGGGCTGTAGGAGAGGAGAGAGATTTAGGCTAAAATGCGTGCCTACCACAGGGAGAGTCTTTGGTAGTTGATTTCAGGCTCCCTGACTACCAAAAAGGAGCCGTCAGTATTTATTATTTTGCCCTGAAAAAGATCTAGTATTGAATTAACAGCTGGAGACTTTCTGGTGTGTCTTCCCGTATCTGCAATTGGACCAGTTTTCCCTATTCTAGTTTTTAGAGAAGTCTCTGTGGGGTTTTCAAGCTTTAAGTTGGTAATGGAGAGCTAAGCAGATCAGAGCAAAGGAGGAAGAGAACTGCTGTTTTGCCTGTGATCAATTTAACGGAAACAAGAAGATCTTGACAGCTTCTAGACATCACTAGCTACATTTTTTGGTCACATCCAACCAAAATAATACGTCAATTAGGTTGGCTGAGGTGAAGGGAAGGATTTTTGAATATCTTATTACTTATTGTTGAGTCTAGGAATTTTGCACCCTTATCAATGATAGTAGAAGAGGATGAGTTCTCTACTGTTCTCAAGCCAACCAAAACACAGTGATATAGAGATGTTGCACTGAAACTCAGATTGAAGTTTTCTACCTAGTTCAGTTGTCTGCGTCAAACAAGATGGAAATTAGGTAATTTTCAGATGCATGTTGCCACTTCGATCATACCACGTCACATCATATTTATCACATGATATTTTACATTGATCACAGGTTTCTCAAAAGAAATCAAGGGAATGGCAGGACCAGCAAACCCCATTTCAGGACAGAGGAGGAGCCCATATTCCATCCCATCCATACCATCATGTCAGTTAGGATGTGGGCATAAAAACCTCCTCATATAAGGAGTCATCCTTTGATGCTTCAGTCTGGACTAGAGAATCTGATTCCTGAGCTGAGTCCAGCACATCCACCAGTGTCATCCTCCACAAAGTAATAGAACGAGGTGAAATCGAAACCATCTGCACAAGGGTTGGGTTAGTTAGTGTTAGAAATGGGGTCTCCGGTTGGCAGTGGTTTGCACCCTGTACAAGTAGGGACCCTCACTCTAGTCAGGATAAGAAAGTCACACAGCTAAGATAACCCCTGCTGACCCCCTTGGTAGCTTTGCACAAGCAGTCAGGTTTAACTCAGAGGCAATGTGTAAAGCATTTGTGCTCACACACAGTAACACAGTATAAAAAAAACCACAAAAGGAATCCACATCAGTTTAGAAAAATAGCCAAATTTTATCTGAATAAAGCAAGACCAAAACAACAAAAATCCAACATACACAAGTCAAAATATCTCTTTCAAAGATTAGGCAAGTTTAGTCCATAGAAATCAATGGATGCGTTTTTGTTTAAGCACAGAGTACCTTAGATGCGTCAAAAATCAAAGACGGTGCAAGGTGCAGGGGAGGTGAGGTGAGGCGCAGGAAAAGCAAAGCGATGTGTCAGTTCCTTACTACAGAGGGGAGGTGATGTATCGGTTCCTTACTGGCAGGGGAGGTGATGTGTCAGTTCCTTACTGCTAGTCAGGGGAGGTGATGGGTCTGTTCCTTACTGACAGGGGAGGTGATGCGTCGATTCCTTACTGGCAGGGGAGGTGATGCTTGGGTTCCAGACACATGGCCTCGGTTCCTTACTGCGGTGCAGTGTTGATGAAGAGTCAGGGTTGAGGGACAATGCATCACAAAACCAGACACGCTGTGTTGAGGCGGCGATGCAGGCGCTGTGTTGATTTTGCAGTCGCGATGCAGGCGCTGCGTCAGATCTTTAGCCGCGAGCAGGTGCTGTTTCGGAGTGGGTGCAACAGACATCGGTGACACGGTGCTTGGGACTCATGCTGCAGTGATTTTTCTGACGCATTGCAACAGCATGCTGGCATCTGCGGTGAAAGCGGGAATCACGCTTTGGTGCAGGCAGCGGAGATGAGTCGATCTTTTGCAGCAATGCATCAAGAAAACAGGTGTTAGAAGTCAATGCGTGCATTTTCTCCTTAAGGTCACCAGATTACACTTCCAAGGGCCAAGGAACTGGATTTGGCACCACTTGGCAAGTCAGGGCTCTCAGGAGAAGCCCCTGAGACTTCTTAACAGGAGGCAAGCATGCACAAGCCCTTGGAGAACCTTCAAAGCAGGATGTAGAAAGCAAAGTCCAGTCCTTTCACTCCCAGGACAGAAGCAGCAGGCAGCAGGCAGAGTGGCAGTCCCTCCTACAGCATTCAGATCTTCTTCCTGGCAGAATGTCCTCAGTCCAGAAGTGTTCTGAATTTTGTGGTGTCTGAGGTCCAATACTTATACCTCTTCCTGCCTTTGAAGTAGGCAAACTTCAAAGGAAAGTCTTTGTAGTGCACAAGATCCTGCCTTTCCCTGACCTATCTCCAGATACACTACAGGGGGCTACCCCAGGCTTAGCAACCTTAGGCTCGCTATATAGTAGACCTTTCTCCCAATAGATCAGGTGAGATCCAGACTCTTTGCCAGCTGCCTGGTCCTTGACCTGCTGCACACCTCAGCTCCCTTTGTGTGACTGTCTAGGGTGAATGCACAAGAACCCAACTGTCAGCCAACCCAGACGTGTATTCTACAGACAGGCAGAGGCTCGGAATGGTTAAGCAAGAAAATGCCCACTTTCTAAAAGTGGCATTTTCAAACATTCAATTTAAAAACCAACTTCACCAAAATATGTATTTTTAAATTGTGAGTTTAGAGACCTCAAACTCCAAATCTCTATCTGCTCCCAATAGGAAATTACACTTAAAAGATATGTCAAGGCAATCCCTATGTTACCCTATGAGAGGGATAGACTTTGCAATAGTTAAAAACAAAATGAGCAGTATTTCACAATTAGGACATGTAAAACACAACAGTACATGTCCTACCTTTTAAATACACTGCACCCTGCCCATGGGGCTGCCTTGGGACTACCTTAGTCAAAATGCAGATGGCAGTTTAAAACTACACACACAGACACTGCAGAGGAAGGTCTGAGACATGTTTGCAGGGCTACTCATGTGTGTGGCACATCGGTGCTGCCGACCCACTGGTAGCATTTGATTTACAGGCCCCTGGCACATCTGGTGCACTTTACTAGGGACTTACTAGTAAATCAAATATGCCAATCATGGATAAACCAATCACCAATACATTTTACACAGGGAGCACGTGCACTTTAGGACTGGTCAGCAATGAGAAAGTACCCAGAGTCCTAAAACCAGCAAAAACGAAATGCAGCATACAGTCAAAAACAAGAGGTCAGAAGCAAAAAGACAGGGGAAAGCACACCAAAATATGCAAGGTCTAACAGGAACAGTAATGGGGTAGGAAAACTGAGTCTTGAAGGGTAGTAGACCTGCTGAATGAGGTCTTTATAGTAATATTCCATGATCTCTGAAGTCATAACCTGAGTCAATTTGCTTAAGAAATGCACCATTAGCTGTGAGAAATAGGTTAAACCTGACACTGAGGTAGCTGAAATCTTGAGCAGCTGACAAACTTGGATTCACCAAAAAAAAGTACAGAATCCATGGGAAACATCAGGAAATCTATTAGGGTAAACAAAGCATTAGCTGGCCTACTCCGAGAGTGAAGTGTGCTAGGGAAATCTTTTGAAGGAGACATATGTCCTGCTCAAGAAGAGTAGAGCAGCCTGCGTAGCATCATGAGACTTTTCTGCTCTAGCGAGTGTAGGAGAATCCGACTTAAAAGACACATGCATTATCAGGCCCATGACTCAAGGGATGTCTGATCACATAGAGTAACCAAATGGATGGGACAAAATATCCTAAGTCTCCCAATGAATGGAGAAAATGTGCAAGTGACTTGTCCAGAGTTATGTCCAGAAAAGTACAGTAGAAGCTGTTGGAAACAAATATTATCTGAAACATCTCCATAGTGTTTCAGGGCTGCCAATAAATCAACAGCATTCTGAAATATTGTGTATCTTTTTTTTTGACAAGGGTGTATCTGTTGCCATTATACCTAAAAAATGAGGATGCTTCAAGAGTCAGCATAATGACATTGAGCAAGGAACAGCATAAAAACTGAATAGATACAATGAGAGAAAGAGTGATGCGTAAAGTATTGTTAATCCCAACCTGGGAAGCCGTGTGTTTGCGTCTACTATGTGAAGCAGGCACATGCTGTTGCAGGCTGTTGCAGGTGTAAATAATATAATTAATATTTATATGATGTTTTTCTTTTACCATTTACCACAACCACAAGATGGTACCAGTATTCATGGTTTGGAAGAATGGGGAGGTTACCCCTCAGAGGAATAACAAAAAGTATAAAGTGGAGGAAATAGGACATTGGGAACATGAAAAAGCGCAGTGGGTGAGGGGAAAGAATATAGACAACAACACAAAGAGTATTGTGGGTAGGGCAAAGTAGCTTATCATAGCAAACCCTGTCAGTACTAATGTAGAGGGGATAAATAAAGTAAATTGGGGTGGGGCACCTTAGGACAAATATCATTGGTAAAGTAAAGCAGTACAAAGATCATCAATAAAGAGTATGACAGGGCACACTGAGGTATAGCAAATAACATTGAGGGTAGCACAAATAACATGAAAGAAAATTAAAAGCTGTCTGGCAGATCCTCATACCTCACATGATCTGCCATAGTCTTATAGTCATGCAGTGTTTACTGTGATCCACTGCTCCGGCAGGATCCAGTATGTGTTGGGATGCACCAATGGCGTCTATTTCATGATATCCCCAATATCTCTCGCTCTCCTGCTGGATACCACAAGGACGTCTTTTTGAAAAATAATTTATCTAGGTAACTAGTTTAGCAGCCTGGTGGGTAGAATCCTGAGCTTCAAGGACCTGAGCCTGCGTCCATCCTTGACATTGGGTGGTGTTTGTAACCGGAAGTACATTTTCTGGTGAAACCAGAGCCCAAAGAAATTGCCTCGCCATGCTTGCTCCTAGTGAATGCATCTGAATATGGTAAATGACAAGGCCTCCCCTTAGACTTTTTCAGAAAATAAACGTGATATGTTGAATCTGGTGCTGAAGTTTCATGTACATTTTACAGAGCACATGTTTTCAAAAATAGTTCCAATGCTCTTTTCAAATTTAAGCTTTTGAAAATGTTCATCCAGACCAGTTTTATGGATCCTAATGTAGAAGTGACAGACTGTGTCTAGCAGAGATGGGTAACCAATAGAATTGGTTGTTTCAACTATTGAGAAGGACATACCTTTTATGAAAGGGATATCCCATGTACAGAAGGGCCTGGCCCCCTTTTACATTGACAGGCCTCAATATAAGAGTTAGATGGGCTGCAAAATGGATATATTGCATGTAAGAGAGGCAGACCATGCGAAAAAGGGGAAGAGCACTTATAAGATGGACCAATCCTGTAAAGGTCCCAAGATGTTGAGACAGTCTGACTATAAGTGCAACAGGTCCTCTATTGAAGAGTCAGAGATCGTCTACACAAAGAATATACGTCATGGTACCGAATGCAAGTCATAGGGAGTTATTATTTCTCTAAGAACATTATCGTGTACATAAATATTGTCTTTGTGATAATGTTTCCCGAGCAACAATGACTCACTTGCTATTCCTGTCACCTTCAGGAGATCAGAATTTCTTTTACTTACTGCAAGTATTTGATCTATTTAGAATGATTGCCTGATTATTCTCTGGTAAAATCAGCAGTTTCTGTTTTGGGCAGCTACCACAGAGTTTTTAGCTACCACAATTTGTTTCCAATTAACCTCAAGAGCTTCACTGAGCCCAATGCTCGCCGCCTTTTCGCTCTGGTGGTGCCAGGAGGAGCCGGGCAGTGAACCGATGCACACGGTGATTGGCCTTGCACAACTGCCTCTGGATGCCTAGTACTCTTATTTGCAGAACCTACATATAGTCTTTGGCTGTACACAGTAGGGGCTGGGAGCAAGGCTTGGCTTTAAGCCACACTGTGTGCCCAGCCCTCAGTGCTAACAAATGAGAAGTGCATGGCCATAAGTTGTGCACAGTTGGTGGTTTGGATATGCGGCCCTGCGCCCATAATCCTTACCATGGAAAAGACTTCTACTGGACCTCCGACCCACTCCTTTCGAAATTGTCCTGTGTTGGTGAATGCCCAGAACTAAGCGGAATGTGCTAATTGTCTCCCAGATTTCGTGCAGCTCTGTCAAACGGCTGCAAAGTTATTCAAAATTCAAAAAATTAATTTGATAAATACATCCATGTGATTATATTTCCCATTGATGCAACATAAAAGCTTTTACCAATTCACTTATTCCTTTTCTCAAACACCAAGTTGGGCTCAATTAAAAATGTATTGTTTCTAGCTTCAAAATGATAAACTTTTCAGCGAGCATTGCTTATCTGCTGCTCTAGTGCAATAACCACCTACTGAATTGGTCGCTATTATCCAATCCAATCCAGTAGCATTTATAGAGCGCACAGCTACCACCTACGGCGGTGTCCCGGCGCTATGAGGTTAAAGCAGTGGGGTGAGGAGGGCTAGGAGACTAGGGCAGATCAAACAGCCAAGTTTTCAAGGCACTCCTAAAAATGGATTCGGACTCAGCCTTGCGCAGATGAACGGGCATCTCATTCCAGAGGGTGCCTGTTCTAACTGCGAAGGCACGCCCTCCCATCCTAGCTTTCCGGAAGCGGGGGGCACGGAGCAGCAACTGAGAGTTTGAGCGCAGAGTTCTGTTCTGGTGGTATATCTGGAGTCTCTGCCTAAGGTAGCCAGGCCCACAGTCTCTTGTCGCTCTGAAGGCCAGGGATAAGGCCTTAAATTGAATTCTCCTTTTTACCAGCAGCCAATGTAGGCTGCGTAGGTGAGGGGAGATGTGGTGTCGAAGGGGCACCTTTCTGATAAACCTAGCTGTTGCATTCTGGACTGTCTGCAGCCTTTGGATAAGATAGGCCGGAAGACCCAGGTACAGGCTGTTAGCATAGTCCAGCTGAGATGTAATCAAGGCATGGACTATGGTGGCCCGACAGTACATAGTCAGTAGATGGAGAAATCTGCGCAAGGTTTTAAGTTTCCAGAAACACGCTCTGGAAACTTGACCAATCTGGGCCTTAACAGACAGTTCAGAATCGAATTTAAAGCCTAGGTTTCTGACCGAGGACACGGGAGTGGGAGGGGGATTCAGTTGCAATGGCCACCAAAGGTCAGCTGAGGGGGGTGAAGGTTGATTGAAAAACATCACCTCGGTTTTATCCGTGTTCAGTTTAAGACAGTTGTCTGTCATCCAAGAGGAGATTTTAGTGAGGCAGAACCTGAAACTGTCAAACGCAGCCCTCGTTATAGCTGTAAATGAGAACACCAGTTGCGTGTCGTCCGCGTATGATATTAGTCGTACACCACAGTGGTTCATTGTAGAGGCTTGAGGGGCGAGATAGACATTAAACAGGGTCGGGCTAAGCGCCAAGCCCTGTGGTACTCCACAGCCCATGGTGCTAGGAGAGGAGACATGTGGGCGAAGGAAGACCTGCTGAGACCGCTCATCCAGAAATGATTGGAACCAGTTTAGGATGGTCCCCGAGATACCCATCTAAGCTAGGCGGTCTAAAAGGATCGAATGAGAGACCGTATGAAAGGCTGCAGATAAATCTAGCAGCACGAGCATAGCACTGCTGCCCTGGTCTAGGGATTCTCGGATGTTTCCGCCACTTCCAGCAGAGCGGTCTCAGGAAACCCGATTGTGAGTCGTGCAGCAGGTTGTTGGACTCCAAATAGGTGGAGAGCTGTCTCTGCACTTCCTTCTCCAAAATTTTAGCAGGGGCGGGCAGGAGTGAAATAAGAATAAGAATAAGAATAAGAAAAAAAAAATGGGGGTTCTGCTACTGATGTAAATTTCTTTTCTATCTTTTCTGATGCTTTGAGTTCTCATGTGATTGTCCTTTATTGCAATACTGTAGTTTCAGTGGTCACCCCACTAGAGGCTAATGAATGAACATGTCAATACAGACTGCACTGGGTGGAAACATCAGCAGAGCCATAAAACACCTGCAATTTTGAAAAAACAATCACCGCAAGCATCCGTTTTCTAAATAGTGGTCCCTTACCGGAAGAGTCCATGTAATCATGTCCATGATGAGCTGATGACGTCACTAGGCGGGAAACGTCCTAGAAAAAGCAAAATTTCAAGAATTAATGGCACCATATAAGTCTCGTTACTAAAAGCAACTTACACATCACTTTATTTGGCTGAAGCATGGCATGCTTAATGGCTGTATGTTGTTGCTTGTAGCAAGCTTGTAGAAACATGTAGAAGGCGTGTACAAACGTGCAGAAACATGGTCGGACTCCAAAACAAATATGCAGGAATGGGCTTGTCAATCCAATTCCTGGTGTTATCCCGCATTCCAGCTCGAAAAACTCGCCATTGCATGCTGCAGGGAAGGAATTACAGGCCAGAACCAGTGAGTCAGTCCCTGGGAATTTCTAACCCCTCTAGACCCTGCTACTTGTAATTGGGCCACTGGAAGGGAACTGATGAATCTGTGGAACCCATAAAATGTACAGCTGGATAAAGGCTTGATCGGTTCTTGCAGGGAAAGCAAAGACGGTCAAGCAAAGAAAGATATATATTAAACTTAAAAAGGTTCAAGATGGCAATCATCAATGAAAACCAGAAAAAATGAGAAATGGCAAAAGAAGAAGGCAGGAGCTCAGGGGACTACACAAATAAATTGATTGGCAGATAGGAACTGACCCTGTCTTCCGGCTGTGCTCCTTCAATCGTCCATGGATGCAACTCGCCTTCTGATACATTTGCAACAGGTACAAATCCGCCTCCTCCTCCTCCTCCTGCTCCAGCTCCACAACCACAAAGCAGCAACAAAAGTGGCACCACTGCCCAGAGAGAGAATTATTGATTTCATGCTTCTGTGTTCAAAACACTCCATTTTATAATGTAGGAAATGCACAAGAAACAACAAATCTCTTTTATAAGCTAAATTCAGGGAGGGGGGTTTGATAACTGGTTATCTATCTATCTATCTATCTATCTATCTATCTATCTATCTATCTATCTCTCTCTCTCTGTCTGTCTGTCTGTCTGCCCATCAGTCCATCTGTCTGTCTGTCTTAAGTCGTTACTTGCTTTTCACCTGATGTATCTATGCTTACCAAACAAATACAGTGCGGCACAATAATTCAATATGCACTTCTCTGAAATGCATAATGGCAAGGGTCACATTTCATGGCCCAGGAGGGCATTGCATGAGGGCCATCAATGGCTTCATGTGTCTTTAAAATGGTTGTATAAAAGGACTCTTGCGGTTCATTGATCACTCAAGGTTACTCAGGTGTTAGCGGTAGGGTAGTCGAGCTATATGTACGAGGGACCCTAAATACTAAGCAAGGGAGCACTGTAGAAGGAGTCAGCTGCAAAGTAGGGATCAAGGTTGAGTTTCCTCTAAGTCTATAGATTGAGGTCTCTGAAGGTTTCTTATATAGTTGGTGTTTCACAAAATAACTGAACGTGTGAGTGAGCGAAAGCGTTCCTCTCATACGTTTTCTCAGTAAACATAATCCATTGATGCTGGTAAACCACAAATACTCACGCAAAAGCAATAAAAAGCCCAGTATCATCAGACCAATGGCAGATGGTCCAACCGTGACGTTTCTGCCCGTGATTCTCACAGCATCGCAGACTCCCGCTTCGGTACACTCACAGAGCTGCACAGGGAAGGTGAACGGTGTGTCACAGCTGTAATTGTGGTTGTCTTTCACTTGGACAGTCACAGAGGTTTCAGCAGTATTTCGGTTATCTGAAGCTTGCAGTCTGGCAGATGTTGCTTTTGAGAAAGAAGAAAAGACAAGTAAACCGTTAAGCATGCTTGACCCAACAATCTGTTTGTATCACCAAAGTCCTTGCCATTCAGTTATACGAACAATCAGCAAACGTCCCATGAGTAGCTATTCTCCATGACATATTCTGTCAACCATTTTTACCACATACATCATGGTGTCTTCACTAGCTTGTTTAAAGTACATTAAGCATGGAGTGGACATATGATAGGGAACTAGTGACTGGGTTTGTAGAGATGGGCTTCCAATCTCATGAAACAATAGATGCAGTACTTTCATATAAGGAAGGGTTCTCCAAAGTCGGTCCTGGAGGGCTGGATCCATGCCAGATTTTCATGATAACTACATTTATCTAAATGTGGATATGCTAAAAATCTGACACGGATCCAGCCCGTCAGGACCGACATTGGAGAACCCTGATATAAGGGGACCAGGAATGAGTATCAGTTTTCAGTTCATGTTTGGTAACTCTAGGTATGGCTATTAGCAAATCACTGGCCACATATTGCTGGTGTATTCTGTACAGTATGACTTCATTATTAAATTAAGGTGCAGTTTGACAGCATGATGTTTTTTTTATACGCTCAGCATTTTTATTTGCATTCTTTTGTTCACCGTGAATGTGCACAGTTTGTATTAGTTGCCACTGTGTTTTTCTGCCATCCCTTCAAAAATGCTGACAGGTGAGGCAGCAAAAAATATGCCATCTGAGTAAAAAAAAAAACCAAAAAAAAACCAGACACAGCAAAAGGTTACTGAGACAGTATCTGGCGTGTTTCTGAGCCATGGAAAGGCATAATAGCCATCCAGGGTGCCAGATTTCCTGATGACCAGCAAATTTGACCCCATTTGACAGAGGATAGCAGGAGAAAATTGGGCTTGACGCAGCAAAAATCCTTCGACTCATCTTAAATGTACGCCTTTATGGCAGCACTGACACAGCAACACTTTAGGTAGTGGAGCACGCTTTCTGTAAGATCGATCATAATTGTAAGGGATGATCTAGGCTTGCATCATGTGCAGGGCTTTAAGTGGGATGAAAAAACTGGGGGGTCTCTCAAAGGGGCGTGGCCAATATAATTAAGGGCGTGGCTTAAAAACACAATAAGCTAAAAATCTGTGCTTAGCATAGTGTGCCGCCCGACTTGTATTTTGCTGTTTCTGTCATAGCATCTAGATATATGATACAAGTCACATCATACCTACAAGGCAGGATTATTGGCTTTGTCAATGGTTGTTAATTGCATAAGATAAATAAGCAGCAACTATGGCTTGTTGTATATAATATTGAAAAAGCATCCACTTAAAGTCCTGCTGACACCACGACGATGTTGCTGCTCCTGCGTATCAAAGAGAAGGGAAATCCAGAGAGAAAATGACTCTCTTTAAAGGATTTCCCTTCTCTTACAACGCTCACCTGGCATGACGTCCGTAACTTCTCCACTAGTGAGAAGAGCAGTGTGAGCAGCGCACATCGATGTGCCTGCTATCACTGAAGTCCCGAAAAAACCGGAGCAGTGTGAGCACGCGCACATCGATGTGCCTGCTGTCACTGCAGTCCGGAAAAAACGGACCGCCTCCAGGGCACAAAACAGAGCCCGATAGAGACCCGTTTCGAGGCCTCTCTAAAAAAACTGCCGGTGCTCAGACCCGGTGAGACCCGGCCCACTTAAAGCCCTGTGTAATAGTCATGGTCGATCAAATTGGACACAGTCCCCTTGCAACATCTTAGGCAATGATGGAGGATAGGGTGCTGGAGGTTTCTTCTCTTTTCGGTCATTTCATTCCTGTGTGCTCAAATGGAGCTATGCAGGACCTACACATGGCCATGTGGGATCCTCATGGCTTCACTACTCTTCCCATCGTATTCAAAGAACATTTGGCAATCTGGTTTACAGGTTTAGCACTGTCACCCATGAGGATGTGGAAAACATACAATTCAACTTGAAATTATGACTGCATGAAATTCGAGAAATTATGCTCTATTTCTGGCTTCAAGAGATGATGCACTATCCTGGAAATCTGGATCCAGCAGCAGCGAGGACATTTTTCGCACTTCGCCAAACCCACACCTAATTGTACAACACTAGTGTGGACTTGTACAGTCGGCTATGGCACAGGAGATTGGGACAAAAGAGAAAAACAGAGATATTGGGTATCGTTGCGCAGCTGGGCTCTCTGGTCTTTTTCCTCTTTCACTACAAAAACGCATCTGTAGAATGGGTGCGTGTAACAGGCACACGGATGGCACATGGAAGGTGTTCCCGAGGCAAGCCCGCCCTGTCCTCATCTGGCACGACCGGGGGCCCGGGACAATGGCCGGTTGACTACCTCACTTTGTACTTCCCAGGCCGTCTCTAATGGCGATAAAAGCCGGACAAAGGTGAAACGGACTAAGACAAACATTAATGTACATTTCTTACGGTCTGTCCTGTCAAACATTCTGTGATAAATTATCCTCTCTTTTGTAAACAAGATCAATAAAATTCGCAGCAATTCCCCTTCAATGGTTTTTGAGGAACCCTTAGCTTTCATCAGCACCACTTTAAACTTGTAGTCCACTGGCGAGTTGACCTCCTCTAATACCACAGAATTCTTAAAGAACTTTAAGTTGCACTCAGTTGAACAAGTGATAGACTTTACTCAGAAATGCAAACCCCATGTCCATTAAAATGTACAGAACAATATCTCTGATCTTAATTTATTAATTTATCAAATTATATCTCATCCTTAAATCAGGCATTGTTTCTTTGTTCCTTTCGAACTCCAACAAGGGATCATCAACTCTTTCTGAGATATACCTTAATCATCATGATGTAATTTATATTCGCCCCATTTCTCGCCTGCCTGCCATGCTGACATGTTGGAAATCATTGTAGCGCATCACCTTTGCACATTTATGACATTCAGGTAGGCTCAAGGCTTAACAGAAGCTCTGAATCTGCCATATCTATAGTAATGGATAACTTGTAAATGTCTCAGGATAACAACATCTCTAGGGTATTAATTTTGCTAGATTTGTCCACCACCTTTGCCATCGTGGACCATAACACCTTGATCACTGCACTTCAGCAATTTGCAATCAAAGATACAGCTCTCAAAGGGTTTACGGCATTTTTAGGTGACGGAACACAAAAGATAATGGTCAAAAGTCTTACTTCCTAATCAGTTGCTGTAGAGAATGGAGTTCCTCACGGCTCTATTCTTTCCCTGATTTTATTTAACTTTTATGTCCTATTTTTGGCTAACCTTATTGGGAAGAATGGTTGTACTTTTTTGTACTCATACAGAACAGACTCAGCTTATTTTCTAATTTCAAGCGTCTGGTCCTAATTATGAGGCTTTAACCAGCTGACTGTCTGACAACAATAAAAGGGATGAACCAGAACTGGCTAAAGGTTAATCTGCACAAAGCTGAGGTTTTGGTGGATGGATCTGTCCTTCCTTTTGGTCCACCTCTATGTGTCCTGTCACTCTAGGTCCCTTTCCTGCTCCAAAACCACAGTTGAATCTCTGAGTGTCAAATTGGATCTGAAATTGAAAAAAAATACTCAAGTATCTGCAGTAGTATTATTCTGCCCCTTGCAGCTCCATAGACATAGACCTCTCCTGCCACTTCTTTTTGCAATGGGTGAACAAGCTGCTATGTCAGCTCTTATAGGGTCTTCCCTTGACTACTGCAATCTTTTTTATCATGGAATGTCCAAACACCATATTTATAGGCTGCAAATGATCTCTGCTTCTTGCTATTCTTCCACTAAGCCAATTCTTAATAAGCTTCATTAGCTCCCCATGGAAAAAAGAACACATTTAAGGTGGCAGGTATTATGCATTGTCTTTAATTTCTTGAAGGAAATTGCACCTCTTTTTCTTAGTTCTTTGTGTTCCTTACATCATCTGCCACAAATCATCCCTTCTTCTAATGCTTTGTTTCTGGATCCTCCCTGTTTCAAGAAGGCTCTGTTGGCAGTGGGTGTGGTGGGGGGCGGGGGAGCGGATATCTTTCGATGACTCGGCTGCCAGACTTTGGAACAGCCTTCCCCTCTATATTAAAACTTCTCCATCCTACTTGTATTTCACGTCAAATCTGAAATCATTTCTTTATATATAGTAATCTAGCTCTCTAACTGTTCCTATCGCTTGCCTCTACTAGCACGTCCTAGAGACATGGTGTTAGTTGCGTTCTCGAAATTCTCCTTAACATGAAATAAGTGAAAAAAGAGACACAACAACTGCCGCAGTTGCGGAAAGTTTACTGAGAAAAAAATACAAATATTGTACTTGGAGGTCATGGAGAGCTGTGCTCCATCTTAAACTTGTGAAAGAAAAGTATACTTCAATAAAGAAAACAATGTGAAAGCTAATAGGGCAATTTAAAGTAACACATTTTACAGTGGCAATGTCCAAGAATGTCTATTAATTTGAAAAAATCCTTTCGTAGAGTGTGTTTGGTTAGTACACTGAGCAGTATGACGTAAGGGACGAGTATCACCACTTTTGAAATCCGAAATATACTCCTGCATGACTGGCCCTGCAACAGCTTATACTTCCCTTCTTACCATTAAGTGGTTGGAGGGTCCAGGCACTTGTTCCAGTAGCCGGAGGGATAATGCTGAATGTAAAAGGAGCACCATAGGGGTCTGGGTCCTTGTCGTAGGCAGTGATAACAATAGACGGATTTGTGGTACAGGTAACACGCTTGTCTTTGCTGATGGTTGGGCAGTTCTGGTTGGAATCTGGAACAGTGATGGCAATGGTACCGGTGGACGTCCGTGACGGAACATCTGTAACAGAAATTGCACAATATGAATTGTGAAGAAGAGGCTCCAATGAAATCATTCAAATCCTGCGGTTCCCCCACAGTGGAAAACGAAACATACGCAAACTGAAACTGTTGCAGAGATACATAAACCGAGATATTGGGGCAAGCGAAACTGTTACGCCATTAACACTTTGAGCACCAATACATATTTAGGGAGACAGTTACAACCTTACACATTTCCCAAGGATTCTAGATAAGGTCTTACACAGTTATAGCACTTTAAAGAATTGTCCAGAGACATACCCTACAAGGCTTTAAAATATGATAGGGCAGAAAATGCAGTGAAGGGACTTACATGCACGGTTCTTACTGCATCTCATACCAGAAGACTTGTCTATGCTGTCGATCAGGACAGGGTGACACTGCTTTGAAAGTCTTCCTCATGAAAGAAGTAGTGCTTGAGAGTGACTTTAATAGTGGGTAAGGCACTGACTACCCTAAGTTTCTAGAAAAGAGCATTTTCAGTGCAGGGATGCTAGGAGAGGAGAAGGCCAAAATCTGGCAGCTGCAAATGGGGTTGGGAGTGGTAAGGTAGTGCTAAGTTTGCAAGTGGCGGGTTCGGGTCGAAGACTGTAGATTGAGATGCCTGAATGAGAAGGGGCTGTGCCGGGCCATAGACTGATTTAAACGCTAGAAAAGGATTTTTTACTGGACAGCATTTTGAATTGAGACCAAGTCAACCTATGACAAAATCACGTGGGAAGTTTTGTTTAGCAAAAACAGACGTGGCAAAGAATTACATTCTTTGGACCAGGTTATCCTGTGTAGGACCAGGAAAGCAGGATGCATGCAGATGTTCCGAATATCTACATGAGACAGATGTACATATAATGCATATAAATGAAAATCAGTTACATAGCCACTGGTTATCCTGAATACTTGCCTACGCAGGATAGGCTTTTTGTAGGGCAATGATTTTATTCTTACCGTCACTGATGGCCAAAATTTCTGCATAGTAAGTTCCATTGATAACATTGCTTGAGTCTCGGCCCAATTCTTTGACAACTTTGATTTCTCCAGTTTTGGAATCAATAATTAACCAGTTTTCCACATCCTTTCCTTTTAGGTACCTAATTCAATGTTAGAAAACAATGTTAGAAAACAAGATAATACTAATAAGTAGACCATAAACCAGCATAAAGAGAAACAAAGAACTATGCCCGTTCCCGCATAAATATAAAAAAAAAGCTGAAGCGTGCGCTTCAGGATACATTCTGAAGAATACAACATCCTATTACTTACTATTTGCCTTATGAATGTGCATCCTATCATTGTTTGCTCAAAGGCTCACGCATCTAAATGAATTCTGCTGCCTAGAAGTTAAAATGGCGTTAGGAATAATGAAGCTGCTCACTCACAGCGACTGCCTCTTTTTAGATGTAAAAAGGACACCCCATCACCATTGAGCACTGTGTGCCTGCCCTGTGGCCTGATAGAACAAAGAGCCATTTATGATCTTGCCAGAAGAACTCTCTAAAGGCCACCTCTTTCTGGCTGTCTTATCTTTCCTCTCAAGCCTTCAGATTGGTAGACCAGTGCTTTAAATGGGCCGGTACTGTCCGGTATGGAGAACCGGAACTTTTTTATTTTGAGAGGGAGAGTACCGGCACGTCTCGAGAGAAATGTAATACTTTTAATTGGAGAGTACAGGCACTTCTCAGTAACAAGCAGGTACTCTAGTACAGAGTATCTGCGCTTCTATTTTTCCATTTCAAGCACTGGGTAGAACCTTCTTTAACCCCCCCTCAGTGCTCTTTCAGCCGTTCCTCTGACTAATCATGCGTCCCTCAGCAGGATACTTTCAACGAGAGGCAGAGGCAATCATCCAATCAAATTTCTTAAAACATTCTTCAGCCTGATACAGGTTGCAACAAGACCTATGAGGTTTACACAGCAGCTGCACATGTGTTTGTACACACATTGACCCTGTTCTAACCTAGATTTAAAATAACGTTTGCTTAAATATTTCCCCGGGCTCTAAGCATTTATGTTTATGGCCTTTGAATATTTTTATTTTCCATACTGATCTACCCGCTTGCATCTTACTACGTCATTAATTGCCATAGAAATGTTTGCATACATCAGAGATATGCTATCTCCGGGGTTACCCTTACCCCACTTCATGTGCTTGAAGGACGTTTGAAGAATGGAGATGAGGCTCAGACAGATAGAAGTCTATTCAACCTGTTGCATAGCAATTGTTCAAGGACCATTAGCAGCTTAGTAATCAGGGCGAGTGGGGAGGGTGTGAACAAACTTTGTTTTTAACACAAGTGGACCTTAGCAAAATTTTAGGACGATGGTCAACTCCTTCTGATACCAAGACGACCAATGATCCTGACTTCTTCCTGTAACATCCTCCATTACCCTGCGCTCTAAGCACTTCTTCAGGCTCAGTTGTTATATCAGGGCGCGCTAGAATGTTGAGGGTTCCTGTAACGCCTGCCTTCTAACTCATTACTTGTTCGGCCAACTCCAATGCAGATGTGAGCGTGACCCATTATGTGTATCATTGTGAGCGTAACTCCATGTTATGGGCAGGGTTGCCCTGTTTTCCAAGCTGACTGATCTGTATCGAGACAGAGATTGAGGCTAAAATGACAGAAGGAGATCACTGTGGTCACTGCACCTCTTTTTCTGTGCTGAGCTCGAGCAGACCAAACTGCCCTCACTGCAACAGGGTCAAAACGTCGACATCTTCCCCCATTTTGGCCTGTACCAGATATCACCCTAGCCCTGCCCTCTTACAGATGAACTTTGCCTGTACATCATCAAAAATAATGAAATGAATAACAATTGTGAATTTCACTAGGGACAGGCCTCTCTGTAGAACTGGTGCCACTATGAACTACTACCAGTTTCTAAGTACTGAAATGTTGAAAATGACTGATTATTGAATGTAACTCTTGGATTCCCCTCCTGTATATCTATCCTACCCCACGAGCACTTCCCTTCTCCACACTCCCTTTGGAGCAACTCCCTCTCTATTTAGAGTATTGAATATGATAAATGTGTTATGAAAAGTGACTAAATAAAATAACAGTCACCATCTGAGCAACAGTGTGTGCCTTTCTATTGATCTTTTGGAGGATATTTGTTTGCATTTTGAAAAGAGTGGTACATTACTGATACAACATTATTTATGAATGTTCTGCGCAACTGAACTTTAGCGTACAACAAGTCTAGGACCATTGTTTCCTATGCAAATTATATTGTCGGCAGTACTTTCTCGCAGTAGCCATTAACGTTGCTTTACCACAATGCCTGCAGACACGAATCACAAACCTTTTGAACCCTGATTACATTACATGGTTTATCCCTTGTCCCACACTTATCCTTGTACAACCTCCAATTTTCTGCTGTCAGGCAATGGAAAAAAACAATGAGTAGAAAGTAGTCAGAGTAAATGTGGCTCCTGGAGCCCTATTTACTTTATGTCCCTGACACTACATTCATGATTCCTGAGACTGGGGGTAGCAAGAGTGGTGCTAGGTTTATACCTTAATGAGAACCATAATATCAGCAATTTCTTTTCTGTTATACCATGCCTTAAAGCTACATTTTTCTGTCTTCCCCTCTGATAGGTTTTACATGCAACATGCTTGAGGAATACACTAAAAAAGACCTGAGTTAAAATAATCACAAAATCATGGCAAATGGCAACTGTAATAATAAGAATTGTCCCTGAACAGTAATCTTACATGACATTTGTTGCAGCTTTTCCAGTGTCCAAGTCCATGACCTGCATTTTTCCAACCACATAGTTATATAAAGCTTGTCCAGATAGCCCAGCTGGAATGGCGAAGTACTGGGTGGCTGGCTGAAACTGAAACCCCTCTTTCACATTGTTTACTGTTACCCTTATGGGGGTCACCATTGCCTGGTACTGAGATGCAACAGAACTGTGGAATTCTGCTTCATTAACAAGAACAAATCCGAGATTGACACTTTGCATCATTTCGTAGTCAAGTGCCTAAAGTGAAAAAGCAAAAAAAGTAAACACATCAGTGGTTCAGTTGCCAGCAGAAGGGGTAGAAAGGCAAGAAATAACACATAACTCAATCTGCAGCTCCCTCCCTTGTCAATTATGTTTCTAATGTGGGGATGCATGTTGAACACAAAAGGTGGGTGGCGCTTTAGAGTTGCACGAAGTACGGTGTCTCTGTTAAAGTGGTTGACATTCGCTGCACATCAGGAGTATACCTGTAAGTCTTTTTCATTCTTCCTAAAACTCTTTATTTTCATCGTACACAAGTTTGCAACATTATTTTAAGATTGTTACATATTTACCTACATTTTATATTATTTCCAATTAAATGGTAGTGTGCGAGAATCTCAGATATCAAATGTCGAGTTTGTTGAATGCTTTTATATAAATTATACTTTTGATGAAGGCGGAGCCAATATGGACCCAAGATGGCTGCTCCATTCTAGAGCTGCATAGTCTAGTATTGCCCTTGGATCGAATCTGCATAGAGGGCAACATCTTCACCACTGCCTTCCATAGTACACCTTGGTGGAGCAGCTGAACTAACATACTGACCACAGAGTACTGTGGGCACTATCCCTTTTCCACAAAGAATCCCAGTGTATTACTTTGCAGCCACTACACTGCCTGTGCTGCACCTTGAGAGGGAGGCCAGCCCCAGGCCTAGGATGGATATGCTTTTAACCTTACAGAGGCAACTTTGACTGGCCAGGCTCAACTGCAGATACGTGGTTGCTGTGGACCTCCATCTCCTGAATTTCTCTGTACCACTTATGTACGTCAATCCATATATTTCCTGTAGGCATTACACCGTATTGGTCACTGGACCCCAAATCCATGATCTTTGTGCCCAGAGTGGCAGCTATAGTTCTCAGAGGCACTCTCAGTGGGTAAACTGTTGCAAAAGCAGAGGACTACAAAAAGGCCAGAGACAACACTGGACTCTATCATGGCAGAGCTCTCTATCATAGACACATAGATGCCTAAAAATCACTGTGCACAGATGTCACATCCTTCCATGATCAAAAAATAGTTTGAGAAGAGACAGGAAAAGACGTCTGACTAGGCCAGTGACTTATAATTTGTCTAACAGATGGACATAGAATGAGAAGATGGTTCAAAGCTAAAAAATCTACACATCTAAGGGCTCCATGAGAAAGCTGAAAAAAATAACATGGCAGCTTTTCTCATAAAATTCATCTTATGCTTACTTGATCTGCAGTTTAAGGAACCATTAGAACTTCAGTCAGCACACGGGGTATGAAAATGGAGTTCTAACAATAGAGACAAGTCCCAGCTGATGTTCAATTGCTCTTGAACCGCCAACACACCAGTGTTGTCCTTTTGTAACTAGAAAGAAAGGTGTACCATTCACGTTTGAAAGCCAAGCAATCTCTGTGTCAGCGGAGTGCATGTCAGAGAAATATATGAATGGAAGTTCTTGGCATTAAGACCTTGCCTATGGAGCCAGAACATTAAATATGCCCTTGCAGACTCAGAAACCATAATTGCACAGTGGATGGAAAGAGAACAGAATAAACACAGCCAGATGAACTGTAAGACTATCTAGACTCTCAAGATGACGCATCCACGGAGACCCTTGAATCCACAACCAAATAGCTTAATCTCCTGCTTTTGTTGATGGCAATATTAATAGGTGAAGATGGTGCTACCTGGTCTTTATGCCTGCAAGGGCCAATATGGTACAACTGGGGCTTGGACCTTCGAAGACTACCATGCCCTCGGCAAGATCATGCCTTTACTATCTGTCCTCCACTCTCCCCTATTATGTATAGCCTGTCAGACCCCTCTTCTCTGGGGTTATTATTTTGCATCTTCCCATATTGATACATGTTGTAGCCCAGGGAGATGCTGGCTGACATCACAGACATTAGGTTTCCAACCCATAGATTGCACTCCTTGGGCATCTTACCCACCTTAAGGGGACTCACCAACTCGCCTGCTGGTGTTTCTCTCTGGTCCCATCCCTCTTTCCAGGACCACACACCCCTGTCAGCTCTTAGGAGTCACACACCCACTAGCTGGGTAATTCATTGCAACTACAGATAAAAGCCCACCTCTCAATAGGGCCCTTCCTTCCTGTTGGTCCAGCAAATATCTAACCCCTTCCCTGACCAGTATCTTTTGAGGTAGCCCCGGGACAAATAATATCTTATGTCTCATATTCGGTTGTATATCCATGAGAACAAATGCTCATTCTCTGTGGTACAGACCTTATGGGTGGCAGGGGAAGCCACATGGAGGGGTCTTTTAATTAGAGACTCTGCCATAGCCAAACATCAGTCCACAGCCAAGCAGGCAACACTGTAGACGACTGTCAGGGGCTTAACAGGATCTTACAACCGTGACCTCTCACCTGCACTAAAGTGGGAACTGCTGTGCACTAAAAATGTCCTGACATCTTTCTTCAAAAGGACAGCAAAAAGGCCATGGTGAAATTAAAGCAGAGGCACTATGAACATGGCAATAAAGCCGATAGGCTGTTGGCAGCCCAGCTTCATCAGAGAGAATCACTGATGGCTATTACCACAATAAAAGACAAGGAGTCCCACCTTCTCATTCACCCACTCGAAATTATTGAGACTTTTGTCTCATACTATGACAGGTTCTACAGCTCACAATATGACAACACATAGGTCAATGAGACTACGCTTATGAGTACACTCAGGTTGCCCTTCTTTGTCTCTTGTGGGGAGAGCCCTGCTTGAAGGAGAGCTAACAGGAGGATATAGTGGAAGCTCTCTATGGCTTACCCACATGAAAGTCACCAGACAAGTACAGCTTCCCTAGTGAATTTTATAAAGTAGGTAAAACACTCTTGCTTCCCTTGCTTTGTGCCACCTTCAATGAGGCAGAAGCAATCAGTTCACTGAATTCTGTATCTAACAGAGCAGGCTCCCATAACCCTTATCCCTAAACAAGGGACAGGCCCATTGGACTTTGCTAGTTATGAGCTCACCTCCCTGATTAACGTCAACATTAAAATCCTGGTGAGAGTATTAGCATCTAGGCTACGTAAGTTCCTACCATCACTGAGTCATAACTTGCAGGTGGGGTTTGTACCCGGACTATCATTCAGGAATCCCCATTGGATGCTTTCCTAACCTCTGTGGATGACCAAAGACGATCCAGCGAAGGACCTGACCTTCTTGTTTGAAAGGCCTTCAACATGGTGAAGTGAGGTAACCCCTTCCGGACCAAGAGAGGCTATATCTCAGAACAGATTTGATTTTATTGGCAATATCTGCTGGCTCTATGGCAATCCCCTGGCTATGGTGAACTGCAGAGGCTTTGGGTGCATGAAATATTGACTCTCAATGGCAGGTCAAGGCAATTCTGTGCAACAATGACATTCTGTTGACTCTTTCCAAGCCTGAAATCTCAGTCCCTGCAGTAATGTCCTTGATTAATTCATTTTTTTAGTTTTAGGGAAAAGAATTGACTAGGGTAAGTGTGAAGACCTATCTATATCCGCAAAAGAAACAATTGATGGACGGAATACTGGACAATGCAAACATTCACCCCCAGTCACAAGGATCTGGGTTAAATCCATCATTCTTTTGCTCACCACACCACCCCAGTTTGGACCCAGCCATATGCAAATCGGTCTTGACCCTGTTCCTTGTGGGAACAGTCCAGTCTGAACTGCCAAGCCAGGTCCTCCCTGGACCGGAAACAAGCATCCTGGGACTGGTTTCAGGGCATCACCCTTCATCAGCCATGCTAGCTTGAATCCAGTGGTGTAGTGAGCACGGGACCCACGTCTGGGCATACCCTTCCCACTTAGGGCGACATATGCCAAATGTATATCCAGCACCACCACAAGAGGCAGCCTCCATAGCTTTGATATGAAATGGATCCATAAGAACCTCAAGTACCCCACTGCTGGTCAAGACTGACTTCCTGAAATGAACTGACCTGTTCCTGTCACTATTGGGATGGTGCAGGTGATCAGGATGAAGGTAGCTTCTGGGTTTGATAACATATTTGACATGTTGCCAATATTAATTCACAGGAATTAGGCTAACTCGTATGGATTGGGAGAAAACATAAGATCTCTAAGCTGTGGATGTAAACTGTTTCCGGGGCACTCTGAGTCCCCCATATGGACTCTTATTGTTATGGCACACCTCCTATCGGAATTGGTCTGCTTTTTACCACAACAAAGGGACTATTGAAAAACTATACTCCACTGCCTGGCAACAATGCTACCGTTGTATATCCGCAAAACAGTTCTGCCTTTTCTGGGCAAGTTGATTGTCACTACAATGGTCCTTGATTGCAGGACAGTGCACAGACAATTTAGAATACACCAGTTTTTACCCACTGTTGCATGAATTAATCCCTGTGTGGCACAATGCGGGCCAACTGATTGGTGTTTCCCCGATATATAGGCAGGAATGGTTCAACATGGGGGTATTCTCCCTCGATCAGCTATACCTTGAAGGGATACCCAAATCCTTTGCAGTCTTGAAGTTAGACTATGGTCTAATTGACTCCAAAAGACAGTTGACAAACTGCCAAGGCAGCCACATTGGCCTGCTACCAGCGGTTCTAGTATACTTGCCCAGAAGAAAGTACCTCACGCTCTGTGGCCTCTCATTGTGTGATTGGAATGTATGAAGTGCCTAATGATTAACTATTTTCAAAGTCCTCTCAATGCACATCCATATTGCTTTGCCTGACTGTGATGAGGAAATAATACAGTCCTGACTTGCTCTGAAACCATGACAGAATACTCAAGGAGCCCAAGCTTAAATTCTAAAGGACACCACACTAATTAGTAATGGACACCACCGAGATTGCATTGAGAGAACTAGCGCGGGCACTCTGAATACTAGAGGTGCACTTAGGGGATTGTGATTTACTACAAGTGTTGTGGGCCTCTCCCATGCTGAGACAATATTGAGATGTGGTCTGGGTTAAACTGAAAAATGTCAGCAATGTGCCAATCTTCCCATTGACACACTCATCCCACATGTCAAGGTATTCCAGGGTTGAATAGCCACAAACATAGCCTCATATGAGTAGAGACATCCGTGGCAGTTGCCATAATTTCTATTTTGTGTCGCTTGCGCAAGGGCATGGCTAGATGTCTTCTCCTTTGTCTGTGGCCCTTTCCTCGCCTATCAGGGTTCTGATGAAGAGGATGGCTGATGGTCCATAGGTGGTAATCTGCAGATAAGGACACTGTAAACTATCATCCCTCTCACTGTCTCCCCCATTCCCCAACAGCAATACTGGAGGAGATGGTAGTCACTCACAAATTCATCTGGTGTATCGTTAAGCCCACACACAGGCGTCCTCTGGGTATGTCTCATGTCTAGTGTTGGGATGGAAATTATCCTTGGTTGTCTGATCTTCTCTGCCGGGCATGCCCGCTGCACACGCTCCCTGACCCCTCTAGCAGGTACACAAACACACTTTGATTTGGACTCTGCGCCCCTTTGTTGCACACCATACAAAACTGCATAGAGGAACTACCCCCTTTGAATGTACCCCTACACCAGATGATGCTTATTGAGGTGTACCCTTGAGGATGTGATGCGACTTTGTGGATTCTGGGACGATGTGTCACACCCAAGTGAGTGACCCCTTTTCTGTGTGGCAGACTTTCTCCCCACATTAAACCTGTCTCATGCCATGTTCTCCTCCAACCTCACTACTCCTCTTAGTGTCTTCCTTAAATTCTGACTGCCGACTTTACCCGCTTTGCCAAGTGGGACATCTGGAGTCTGTCTTATATTCTCTCATTTCCACTGATCTCTTTTCTAGTCTACACCTGTTATGAAATGCTGCCCTCTGTTTTTTCTTTTCCCAAATACTGAATCATTTCTGATTTACCAGTTACTGGGTGTGTCCCTATTATTACTGAGGGAATGAGCTCATATTGGCTATAGGCACTGTAGGAAGTGTATTGTTGCATGGTGCACTTTCTGTTAGTGACTCCTTAGGACTTCCAATTTGAACTATGGGAGTTCATCGCCCCTTTTCGAGTATGAATGGTTCTACGCTTAACAAACCTTTTTGGAGTTCTATTGCACACTATTCACAGACATTGCCTTCTTTCTCTTATTTGACCTGCATGTTTTTGGTCTTGAAAATAAAAAATAATACTGCCAAAAACAGTCTACTCTTGAGACCTTGGCAGTTCTTGTTTCCGGCCTGTGGGTGTCCTGTCACATAAAGGCAGGACCTAAAACTGCTTTTCAAATTAATAAAAATGAAAAGGATATGGAATCCAGAAAAGGGAAAAATATAAAGAATACCCCGCAATTAAGTCATTATCAAAAATCGAGTAATTTTAGCATTGAGGTTCATGCACTAGTTTAGCTAGGGTACAAATGGCTTGGGTTAGAGTTAAGCTTAGGGCAGGGGTTTGGAATAGGTGTAAGCTTAAAGTTAGTGTGAGGGTAAGAGGTAGCTTTATGGTTATGGTGAGGTTTACATTTAAGGTAAATTTTAACAGTGACGGTTAAGGCAAGCTTTAGGGTTAGACTAAGGGTTACGTTGAGAGTTAGGGCAGGGGTTAGGGCTAGGGCTAGGGCTAGAGGTTAGGGCTTACGGTTTATGGAAGAATTCTAATTAAGATGGTTTTATAATTAAAGTGATTTTAAGATAGAGTGTGGAAAAAACATTTTTGATTAAGTGAAATTCATTGTGGTATCTTTGTGTAGGAGCAGACTAAGTAATATTTGTAAGAAATGTGTTTGGATAGCGTTCCCTGGGGGATTCTCTATAATAATATTATCTGTAAATATCTTCTAAGTGTTTATTTAGATTCAAATTATACAGCTTTGCTCAGCTGGTTTTTAGCATGACTGATGATCTATAGATGGCAGGCTCCCTTATTAGTTCCCTGCATATTCTTGACATTTCCAAATTTTTCTGTCTCTTCTTATGGGCCTGAATCCTATTTCACTCACATAGAGCAATTTTGTTTTGTTTTGCTCCTACCTCCCATTTTCTTGCTGTTACTTCCTCGTTCATGTTTTTAGTTTAGACACCCTATCATGCAACACTCAGGGTTCAAGTAATGTTAGCATGGCCAGAAAGGTTCCACATGGAGCGCCAATTTGACGCAAAGTAGTGTTCTGTGTGTGACCATCTGGATGAGGCCCATGAATAACTGTCTGGTACTCCATGCAGCGCAAGGGAGACCCTATTTCATGGGAAATATTGGATCTGCAAATTGTCCGCTTTTGTACTTGACTCTGTTTACTTATAGGATAGTAGAATTTGGTAGGCACATAGGAAAGAGGAGAAATCTGGTTTAAGTAACCAGACAATTATATGGGAGAATGGCCATAGGACTAGCATGAGAGACCATGATGTTGTGGGGGAGCAGAGAGCTATGATGGAGCGTCCCCTCAGTTCTCTAACATGGCCGCAACCCATGACATTTTTTGTCTTAAGAATGTGAGTTGAATAGTAGAGACAGAAGAAAGTAGAGTGTGACATGTGTGCCAGACCATAGTGTTTATTGTAGCTTGCAACAGCATTTGACATGTTGATTTCAACTATCTACCAAACATACACACACCCACTGAAATGTCAAGAATCTTTGACAAATCTTATCAATGTACAGCACAACTTGTGACACATTTTAAGGGAGCTTTTTTGGGATTTGCAAATTTGTTGCCATGTTTATTATGAATTTGTTATGAATTTAATTGCTTCTTAGTTCACTATTCTGTGACAGTTAACATGAGCATACCTTTACGACCCTTAAGACTCCCACGTTGCTTGAGCGGTCGGTATCGATAACAAACCATCCTCCATCATTGCCAGAAACAATCTCGAATTTTCCCCACCAGTTTGCGGTCTGTTCTTGATCAGCATCATTAACTTGCATCCAGAGCAATCCATCACTCATTGTATTTTCTGAAATACTAACAGAATACTGGAAAAAAGTGGTAATGTGAGGTTATTTATCTTACTGCTCCTTCACTCCAAACAACACTACATCCTGAAGCATAAACTGTACAACAAAACTATATACACATTGGTAGAGTAAGAAGAAGTAAAACAAGCAGTGACAAAAATGATTTGTCTGACTTAGGTTTTAAACTACAAGCCATGCCATTGGCTTGGCCCATGCTTGTTATCAGTGGACTGGTGCCAGTGAACATGCTGAACAACAATGGTGGCTCCTTTTCGTCATGCTGCCAGGCTTACTGAAGAGCAGCAGTGGGTTGATGGCAGCATAAAATGGAGTTGCTGGGCGTACTGAAGAGCTGCCCTGGCTCATTTTCATCTACATGAGGTACATTGAGCAGAAACAGCGGCCCGTCAGCAGGAGTCAAAGGAGTTGTGGGGTATGTGGAAATAGGACAGCCTGATTTCAGGATGCATATCCGAAGCCTTGCAAGATGGCGCCTTTTGTTACTGATTTTGCAAGTTCTCTGCCATCTTGAGGTCAGGCTGTCATGATGTAAAACGTTGCATGCTACTGTGGCAGCTGGCTAAAGTTCAGGCTCACACTTGACAGTTGACAAAAGCAACTGAAAATAGCTGCTGCAGTAAAAACAAATAGATTGCTAACGTGAGACATTTTTAAAAAGTGAGGGTAGTTGTAAAAAGTAAAAAAGTCCTTCAAGCAGTCAAATGGAAGGACAGGAGGAGGAAGGACTTATCGAAACACCTAACAGTATTTTGGTGAGACTAACATACTCCAATAGGCTGACCCAAGATGTGATGGTCAATGTCTCAACCTGGTGGCTGATAGAGGCTGAAGTAAGCATGACAAAGGTTTGTGGGGACTGACCCAAAGCCCACTTTGTGATCATTGAACATAAAAGGTCTACTATGGATTTTCTAGACCTAAAAGACTGAGTTGCTGTGCACTTGTCATGTCTTGCATGTTTGCTGCTCTTGTTAATTTGTTCAAATTACCTAGTTCTAAGACATTATTCTTGGGCACGTGCAAGCATCTAGAGCGTTTGCAGGATCTATTCTGATATGTATCGCCACACCAACTCAGAGAAGTAGTATAGTGAATATGTAATTTATAAGAGAGAGTATCATTGCTTGCAATGTCTATTTGTGAATAATGAAATCTTGCTTACCGATGATTGATCAAGTGTTGGAAAATTGTCATTGACGTCAAGGATAGCGATGTCTGCTGAGCACTGGCTGGACAGTCCCCCTGCTGCGCCGTTCAGGTCAGATCCTCCCACCGAAAGACTGTAGCTGCTGTATTGCTAATTTTTTTTTTTTAAAAGAGTGGAAATTGTTATGCCTTTTAATTCTACTTCCCCTAAAATACAGACATAAAAATCTCTGAGTCTTGTGACAAATGACTGTAAATTCCCAATTGTGCTATTTGTAACTGCTATGGCTTAACAATTAGGTACTGGATTGGAGCTTTGATCCATAACCCAGTGCAAGATGCAACAGTATCCTAGGTAGATGGGGGAAATAACACTGATGTGAAAGGTGGAATAGGTAACACCTCTAACCATAGAAACACAATGGGCTTTATGCAAATCAAGCTGCTAAGATTTTTGTTACTCTGTTTAGGAGCAAAAAATCAAGATGCTTGGCCGCCGTCTGAAGATCTGCACAAATAACTTGGTGCCGGAGAAACAAACCGCCAATTTTCTACCCATTCAACTTCACCCCACCTTTTCATTCCTCAGTAATATTACTAGTGGTTAGGTGTATAAATAGCTATTGATCAGCTGAACATGTTTTCCATGTTGAACTTTTTAATGCCCGGCCCCTGCCCGGCCCCTGATCTAAGTGCTCTACCTAAGGACTGTGCCCCTACTTGCTCTCTGTGATATTTGCCTCCCATCATGAAGAATAAACAAGCAGAGCCAGCCCCTGGCAGACCTCATAAAAAAAAAAAACTGACAGCACAACCTGCTAAATAACTGCAGCTGGATCAGTGCAGTTTGAGCCCCACTCCCCTCTGGGGCAGGTGTCAATGCGCTGGATGCACCACTGATAGCTATGCCTGGGGTAACCAAGGTTGAGTGACACATTTGATAGAGAAGGGGAAGTCCTGATTGGCAGTAAACAAAGGTAAACAAAGGTTTGAAGAGGCCCTGTTTCATGCTAACCACGTAAGTGGTTAGTGCTTAATTTGAGCGGTGGTTGCCGATGCGGGATCGGCTTTAGCACTGGTGGTGCCCAGTGTGACAATCCTGTTTGGCGCTCCCCACCCCATGACCTCCTTCCCTGATACCCTCACTACAACCTGGCAAAAGTGGCCCTCATCCATCCATAGCCATTCTCTCACATTCATTTCCTTTGTTTTAAAGCACTGGTAAAGGCTGGCTTTACGAATCCACTCAGCTTTCCACATAAAATGCAGATCTGTCCTTTGCAGCAGGCATAATAATCCTCTGCACTACTTTATGGTGAGTCAAAACTGCCATAAGACAAAACTCCGATCTCTCTCTCTAACAGGAACATTAATCACAAGATTTATCATTATATTTTTATTGCTTTATAGACGCACCAAGAACTCTGCAGCAGGTGCTTTTAAATTGTAAGTTATATCGTAAGTTATTGCTACACACAGCACCCCCCCTGAGGTCGGTGCCCCCCCTCCAAGTCACTGGCACTCATTTTGGGGCGCCGGCACTTATTTTTCTTCTTCAGACATTGACTGCAAGCAGGAGAGGGAAAAACACACAAAGGGGAAAAAAGAAGGAAGAGAAAGACGGAAAACCTGTTGCAAAGGGAGAAAGCAGGAACCTTCATGAGTGAGATAAAGGGGCTTGGAGAGTCTGAAAGTAGAAGGGAGAGCCATTTGGTTGATTCAAGACTATGCAACCTTGGTATTCGGTACAATGACATTTAAAGCACCAGCTGCGGGTTTCTGAGTAGAGCTTTGGGCACCGGCAGTGGCTAATTTGTAAAACAATAAGTGCCAGGGCCCTCATAATCCCTTGCCCATGCCAGCGCTGCCAATTACAGTACCAACACAACTATTAACCATCACACTCCTACAAGTGTGACAATTCAGAATATTCCAGGCCCCCAAAGCTATAAGATTGACTTGGGTGGCACGTATCAGTAACTGTTAATGTATATTAAATTTATAAGCAGCTGGTGTTGTGATCATACCCAACTTTGGCAGACAGTGCCACCATGTGGCAGACTGTCACAAGCGCCGGTGCTAAGAATTAAGTGCAGGTGCCGAGCACCGGAAACCACCGGCTCAAATTAAGCACTGGGCACCGGCACTCATTTTATCACAAATGAAGCTCTGGAGGTGCTGCAAAGAACTTTCTGCAATACTTTGTGGACAGAGGTTGAACCTCCTTGTGGATGACATCTACCTACACTTGATGAAATCCCAACAAGACAGCTGAGACCAGATCTCTTCTTAGTAGAGGATCATAGTGGTTAATTTGTAATAATACTAATACTAATAATAACTTAAATAAATACATGCATAAATAAATATAAAAACCAAATAAAGGCCAGGGCCCAAACTGGAGCCACCAAATGTTTGTGTGGACTCCTCCCACTGTGTTCGGTGTTGGCATCACCCACACATGCAAGCTTATAGGGGGAGCATGGGTTGGCATATTTGCAGAGATGCTTTGTGGTTTAATTTTCAGTTTAGAAACTGCATATTAGGGCACAGCCATCATGTCTTCCTCTCCCATGACCATGGCACAGCTTCTGGTAATGCTGTCACCGTGGAGTAGATGCTGGATTCAAACGAAAGAGCAGTATCTACTTCGAATTGGATGCTCCCTGTCCTTGCTATAGTGTAAGCGCCAGCTCTATCACTCTGACTGTCACCATGGACATCAATTCACCAAAATGCCAGGGTTAGTGGAAGTGACTTCACGCTCCTCTTGACCTTCACTTTTACTCTCACATACATATGCTTATACATACACATGCATTCACACATACACTCTCTCTTACATAAACACACTCAAAGCTGCAAGCACGCACACAACATAAATACATTTAAAAGCATTTTTTTTACTTACCTCAGTTGCCAGGGAAAGCCATATTCCAGCTATTTGTACTCCATTTTCAATTAAACTGATAGGGAATAATGTAATATTCACTATTAGTATAATAAAAAATTGACAAAAACGAGGTGAGTGAAGTCCCCACCGACGTCCATAAGGACGAGCTGCTTCTGTTCCTGCCTCTGATTTTCCCACTGCTGACGCTAGGGGTCGCAAAGGCAGTGCCAGTGGTCACAAGGGGCATGCCAGGGGTTGCAACAGCGACCCCTGGCGACCCCTAAATGACGTCGCTGCTGGCTTCTCTAATCCCTCTGCTGCAGCTCAGTTTTAAATACAGGCACATATTCTGTGCTGTCGTTCCAGCATTTTACGGGGACTCTGGTCTTGCAAAAGGATGACAATGCAAGGGCAGCCAGTGACATGATGTTGCCTTTGGAACAAAAATAAATAGTCTTGCACGACACTTTCCTGTTCCTCTTTGGACATAGCTGGTTAAATGACAGATACTCTTATTCAATTGGCTGCTAAGGGCCTAGTTCACAAAATATCAGTACAAACCCATAATTTGCACAGTGAGTATGGTTATGATTATGCATTTGTATAACTCGCAAAATTTTGCCCATTGATTAACGTTTCATTTGGTTCCTGATCCATGCCAGAGGAATGCACACAGTGCACATTTGCCCTGAGGCGACTTTGGTATTCACATAGAAGTGTGACACATGTCTACTTCAGTAATCCTGAGAATGTGTATTTACACATTATGTAGACTATGCATGCATAGGGTATTGAAATGAAATACTGTTACAGGAACCTTTACTTCTTCAGGGAAAGCTGCTGCAGTCTACTACTTTTTAGATGAGTACAACATTTGCTTTGTTTATCTTTGAGTGCTCCTCTCACACTACGCTTCTTCCTGGTTACGCACATTGCCGTTCCTTGCCTCTCAGACGTATGTAGACTCTTCTCAAGCCTAAATTGCATACGTTATATATTAGTAACTTAGATGTTTTCAGGTTTCCACACACTAATTTAGCACCTTCTGTCTTTGTACATCATATGTTGGGTAATGCGTGCATAAACTGCGTTTCTTTTTCAGATGTTAATCCGATTTATACCCTGAAAAACGCTTTAAACCAGATACTTGATCTGAACCTCCCAGTGCAGGAGCTTCATGAGCGTATCCACAAGGGCAGATGAAGCCAATGATCTGTTAGCCCACGATATGACTGAAGTACCAGGAAGCCCCCATTGACATATCCTTGAATCAGTCTCTTGCCGCCGCCCTTGAGACCTCGTTCAGGCAGGGAGCCAAATATTCTGTACACTTTGTAAATCACAAAGTGGGCCTGATCCATAGAGCAGACTGAAATCAACAAAGTCACTAGACACAGTTTAGACAATTTGTGGCTTTCTGTAACAATGCAGAGATTAGAACCATTCCGTGATTTTACATAAATTATGGCAGATTGAACACAATAACAATGAGAAATATGAAACCTGCGAAAAAAATATTCCTTAGTTCCTCGAAATGTCATGACCTTGGCCTTTCAAAGTCTTAATGGAAACATTATTAAAAATGTTGCCATTTTTTCTTTCTCATTCCGTGAACTGAATTTGGTGATCCTTTTGAATACCCTTTTGTTATTAATAGAGTCACTTCTGGGTCAAAATCAAAAACTTGACATGGAAAATTGAGCGCCTTTTCTGCTACAAGCAGGACATCTGACATAAGATATTCATGACCTCTAGTAACATACACTAACTACCCATTATTTTAACAAAGAATTGATTAATACTGATCTGTAAGATGATCTTACAGTGGAGGACAAACAAAAGAATTTCTTATTCCATATGAGCCAATTTCCTCTATCAGAATACTTTGGAGTCTGGACAAAACTGTCTGTGTCTGAGTGGAAATGCTGCCTATACCAAAATAAGTAGAAACAATCATTCACATATTATTTCCATTCAAAAAGAATATTTATAGGTATCCAAGGAATGTTCCCTGCTGCGAATAGAAACATAATATTAATATTCAGTAGCGGCTCGTAGAGGGAGTGCTGCGGGGCAGTGGGGCAGGGCGGGGGAGGAGCAGGGTGGGGGGTAGTAAACTACGGCATACGGCTGAACAGAGGTAAGTAAACAAATTAATAAATAAAACGAATTTCATTGCGCGTGCTGCATTGCCAAATGCGATGCAGCGGGCGCAACGAAATTCGTTTTATTTATTTATTTGTTTACTTACCTCTGTTCGGCCGTATGCCGTAGTTTACTACCCCCCACCCTGCTCCTCCCCCGCCCCACCTCCCCGCAGCACTCCCTCCACGAGCCGCTACTGTTAATATTTATGATTGTTTCGACTATCTAGTCAATTTAATGGATTACTTCAAATCACAATTCATAATATATTTTTTTTTTTTTAGCAAAGATCATGGCTTTGTCAGAAATTCTTTTATGGTTTAGGTACTGTGGAGTAATCAATAAAAAGTTTCACTAGCTACTTTCCAATGCAATAGTAGCTTCAAAGGTGACTGCAGCATACGAGAGGACTCAAACAAGGTAGTTCTGAGTATATAAATCTTAATAATGATACACTATCAAGTGAAAAGATCTTGCTAAAATGCAGTCATGCAGATGTGTCCAACATGCTGTCCGTAAACCAAGCTGCAGTCGCTATCATAATAATGGTGCCTTGCTGGTCACTTGATTGGAGATACACATATCATAGGGAGTCAATGCGTCTTTAGTCTGGGCAATGGGTTGATGAAGGAAGAGTTGGACAGGCAGGAACTCAAAAAGGAATTGGTCTCGGTGAGTCCATAAATGGAAATAGAGCATTGTATCCTGTGAGTGGAGGAAGGAATTCAGTCATGAACAAGAAGGCACGCACGTCTACATCACTGAGTATAAAACAGGGTAGAAAATCAGAAAGGCAGTTGGAGGAAGGTGAGAAATGAGGTACAAGGTAGCAATTTCTTGTGGGGGCCAGCCAGGTTTCCACATGTCAAAAACACATGATAGTGACATAAACAAAAAGTAGGAAAGAAGATGCACTAGGTTTCATTGAACATCAATGTCTAAATGCAGGCCACAATATGTTCTAAGGAAACGTTTAATGTCCATTTTAACTTTTTATAACACACTTGAACACCTAACATATGCGTTAAGCTTGCTTGCAATGTCTGAAACTGCTTGCTCTTGGCTGCATTGTTTGCACTTTATTTATATATAATTTGATACAGTACTGTGTTTCTCTTTTCAGTTGCTTCTGAGCTCTTAACAGAGTAGAATACAGTTGACTAGGAGGCTTGATCCAGTAAGAAAGGCACTATGAATCATGTCTGAAAATCCTTGCTCATGAAGTAGTTGTATTCTGATCTCCAGTGCAGGTTAAAGGCATTTCACAGTCTAGGCTTTTGCATATAAACAGATCTTCCTCCATGTTTCATCCTTGTGAACGAGCATTGACTATTCTAATGGGCGTCCATTGAACAGAGTTCTTTGATAGATGCATAATGCAAGCCAACTTTTGCAGTTGTGTGGATGTTTGCCTTTGTATGCTGTGGAGATAGCACACAAAACCATGAATGGAACCTGGCATAGGCTATACTTATATGAAGTCTTTTCAAGGCGAATTTGAAGATATCCTTCTTTTTCAAGTTGAGGCACATTGTGGCTGCTAGGTTCAGAAGTCTTTGGGATTTTGTGATGATTTTATTTGGAAGGCCAGAGTAGATGATATCACATTAGTTTAGACATGCCAGGCCGAGTACTTTCATCTGGTTGACAGTGTTCAGTGTGGAGAATGAGAACGTTTTTTTCATAGGAGTGACAGCACCTAAGAGGATACCTGGGCTCCATACCTTTGGTGAGCCTCACAGGGGCTGGGTAAGCCAAGATTAGAGGACTAGGAAATGGGTAGGGGTCAGCATTAGAGTATTGATTAATAGAATCTCAGTCCTTGAGCCATTCATGCATAGGAATAGGAACCCCTCCCTCCCTTCATCCACAAGAAAACCTGGATTAATCTTGGGGTAATGCTATTTGATCTCTCTTGATGCAAGCCAAAGGATGTTAGCCCCCTGGATAGATTTCCATTGTCCTAGTTACCTGTGTGAATGATCTGTGGGCCTGCAAAAAGGGGAAAATATCTAGAGGTCCCATTAACCCACCCCCAGACAATCTCATCTGGACAGCTCAGTATGCAGAATCCTCCAGACGTGCCAGAGACCCTTAGGGGGTTGGTTGGTTTAGGTGAGGTCCCATGTATGGTTCTGATCAGTTAAGGAATACAGTAGTGGGGTAGTTACCAATCATTACTGTAAACCAACTTTGAGAAATTGGGTTGTTGGTTGAGTGGGGTGAAACCCTACTCAAGCAACAGCCACAATCCCTGTCAGGGTGAACCACAAAAAATCACTAAATTAACTTGTGCTTAACCCTTTGGTCGCTTGGCACAAAGTAGTCAGACTTGACTTACAGGCAATGTGTAAAGCATTTATGCAGCACATCATCAGTAATAAAGTGAAAATACAACACAAGAAAAATCCCCCACCAATTTAGAAACATAGAGTAATATTAACTAAATAAAATGACACCAAAATATAAAAACCCAACCAGTACAACTGGAGATATGCAATTTTAAAGGTTTGGATAAAAAGTAGCGAAAAAGGCGCAAAGTGCCAACTGGACTGGGACAAAGTCACAAGTTCCACAAGTTCAGGCCTACCGCGATGGAGTGCAGGCCTAACACAGGATCAAGCTTGATCCGCTGAGTAGTGTACCTTATGCCCTTGTTGCCTGGTCTGCGCGGTGTTGCTCTGCGAGGCTTTGTTATGTCCAGCATTGGTGCAGATGAAGCTGTGTCACAATGCTTTGTGGGACTTTGCGTTGCTTCGCTTCGGTTCCAATGACCTGCGTGGCAAGGCTTTGCAGGGCCCTGCGTTCATCAGCATCACTTTCAATGAAGCTGGCAGCTGTGCAGCAAGGGTTTACATCGCTCAGCGTCGATTCCGATGAGGTTTGCAGCTATGCAGCGAAGCTTTGCGCCGCTTGTCGTTTGTTTCGATGATGCTTGCAGCTGTGTGGCGAGGCTTGTGGATTTTCGTGTCACTTCACGCTAAATTTTGTGGAACCTTCAGTTAGGCCAGGAGGAGCTCTCTCTGATGCTAGCCATGGGCCCAGGACCTGGGAAGGCACTGCTAGGGGATCAGGAATGCACTCTGGCAGAAGCCAACGGTGCTCAGGCAAGTCCAATACAGTAGGTCAGCTGTGCAGTGGCAGGCAGGTCGCTGGAGCTTGTTGTGCCCCCTGTAGCTTAGAACAGTAGGTCAATCAGATCACCCTTGAATTCACTCAGGTAGCCTGGGATGAAGGGAGCAGGTCTAGTCTTCCTTCACAGACAGCAGGACAAGCATCAGGAAGGAGGGTAGTCCTCTGGCAACAGGGTAGTCCTTCTTCTGTAGTATCCACTTTGTAGGAGAAACCGCTAGACATACCCCACATCTGGTTCTGGAATTTTCTTCCTTTCCCTGCACCAGTTCCAAGGGGTCTGGGGTGGCAAGAGACTAGTGGGAAGTTCTTTGTGACTGTGCTGAGACAGGGCATTTGAAGTGCAAGTGTGGTAGGTATCAGCTCCGCCCCTCCCATCTACTGAGGATGGCCTATCCTGCCAACACCCAGTCCCTCTGTTGTGGAGCTATCTGAGAGGAATACACAAAGGTCAACTACCAACCAGGGGTGTAGCTTGGTCAATAAGATTGAGGAGGGGGGCTTCAGATTTCCCAACAATCACGCTGGCACATAATGTTAAAATACATTATACGAGAAGCAGGGTGCACAACAAGGGCTTAAGGGGAAGTGGAAAGGGAGAGGAATGCAGACTGGTAGCGATACTGAGAGTAAACACATTATTTTGTGAAATAACCAACATTTTCAAAGTCTTTCCAAACAAAAAGAGGGAGAGAGTGTGTGTGTGCGTTGCAGCCTGTGTATGCATAACCTCCTGGAGAAATCCGACAGACACCTCACCATACCTGACTGAAAGCACCTGTACCCAACTATTTATCACAAAAAAACATTTATTAGGGTGGTGTAACACCCCAACCCCCCTCTGAAGCTACGCTCCTGCTGCAAACTACACCTAGTCATGTGACCCAGGATACAGGCAACAAAGGGTAAAGAGAAGAAAATGACAACTTTCTAAAAGTACCATTTTCAGAATTGTGGCTTAAAATCTGACTTTACCATCAAAGAGGGGTTTCAATTGCAATTCCCTAGAGACCAAACTCAACATTCCTACCTACTCCCAATCAAAAGGTACTAATTATTAAATGTAATAAGGTAACCCAATGTCATCCTATGGGAGAGGTAGACGTTGCAGTAGTGAAACATGAATGTAACAGTTTTTTCACTGCCAGGACATGTAAAACTTAAAAGTACATGTCCTACCTTTTAAATGCACTGTCCATGACCTGTGGGCTGTTTGGGGACTACCCTAGGGGTGGCTTATATGTATTAAAAAGAAAGGTTTGAGCCTGGCAAGAGGTTTATCTTCCCAGGTGAAAATGGCAGTTTAAAAGTGTGCACACAGGATGCAATGACAGGCCTGAGACATGTTTTAAAGCACTTCTTAAGTGGATGGCACAAGGAGTGCTGCAGGTCCACTAGAAGCATTTAATATACAGGCTCTGGTTACATGTAGTACCACTTGACTAGGGACTTATAAGTAAATTAAATGTGCCAATTGTATGTAAGCCAATTTCGCAATGTTTAAAGGCTAGAGTAGAAGCATGTTAGCACTGGTTAGCAGTGGTAAAGTGCACAAAGTCATACAAGTCAACATAAACTTGCTCAAAAAACAGTGGGGTTTAGGCAAAAAGTTTGGGAATGACCCTGCAGGGAGGGCCAAGTTCAACACTCACATAGTGTTTAACGAGTGAAAATGGCAATGTTTAGTGCATTGCCAGAGGCAAATGTTAGCAAACTGAATGGAAAGCCTATACCTAACATTTTATGAACGTGCTAACAGAATCCTGCTTTTTGTTTGCTGATTTGTAGAACTATATACAAATCCCTGTATACTGTCCCACTGGCAGGCTAGAATGAGCATAGCGCTTGCATTGGGAGGTATCTAAGTTCATGAGTATATCACACGGGTGTCCTCCAGAATGCTTCTCGTCAGAACAGTCCTCTTTAGCTTTAACACTGGGTTTTTACACATTATCAAAGTCCATAAGCTATACATCGAAGGAGAATCTCACAACCCTATGGCACATTTTCCATACAAAAGTCGATTTGAGTGTCATTAGTGTGCAATTGGAAGTTCATCGGGTACTGCACAAGAAGCTGCACCTAGGGCTGTACGCAGATGCTGAAAAGAAGACATGAGTGGGCAGACCCTTATGAAACGCAACGCCACAAGAAGTGTGCATGATTTAAATGATAGGATCTTGACTTTTGGCTATGGTTTGTGAGAAATGCACTGACCCATTGTAGTGCAGTCCAGTAATCAGGACTAGCTTCCTGTTCCTAATGGCTAAGTGCTAACTCCTTTCATTAAACTACATGGTATCACATTCTATGCTTTTACTGTTCTGATTCTTCACCTCCTTACTATGTGTGCAGTCCATTCAGTTCTTCACAACTTTGGTTTGATTCATGTTAAAAGGATCATTTGAAGTTTTAAATGATTTATTCTACTAGATTTTTTTTTATAGCTAAATAAAGAGCATATTTTACCTCTCTGTCAAGACTGTTCATCATTGTAAAGACCTCTCCGGTGTACTGGTTCATTATAAACATTGCTGGATTATCAGGTGACTGGGAAATAATTTTATAGGCAATTTGGGAATTCAAGTTGTTAGATTCATCTGCATCCATAGCAAAAATCTTCATTACCAGCGTATCTGCAAAGGAGAACAAAAAATTAATGTTTCTTTTAACAGTACATGAGTGTAGAATCAATATGCACCTAGACATGGGCTAAGCATAATGTTCCAGAGTGTGCGCTCTGGCCATGATACTACTGAAATGTAAGCTAATTCATCAAATTTTATACAGTGTATACATCAACAAACACACCTTCTGTGGTGCTGCCACATCTAATCTATTTTGTTCTGCCTCCCTTTCTCTCGAGTGGGAATCTTCAGTGTATCTCAAGAGAACAGTTTTCTGAAATGTTTCTGCACACCAGTACTCCTTATGCCACTTGTTCCATGATCCATCTGCTTTTTTGTCTTTTATTGGAGATGTTGTCTACTGGCAAACTTCCCAGTTGTGGAATTTTGAGACCAGAGTTCTTGTTTAGATTTGCCCAGGTGGGAAACATCATCTGTTCATGGGCACATCATGTTGTCTGAACCACGAATCTCTTGTCTTCAAAAATTGGGGGCTCATGGTCACAGGCAAACCCCATTATTAAGCAACATAGAAACAGACGGACAATAATGTTTTTCCTTATTCTAGCTTGATCAGAAACATGGTGTCTACCTTTCCAAAGTTCAATTGAAAACGTCCCACTCATTCAATAGATGAATTCTGATATATCTCTTTGTTTAAGAGTGTATAATTAACTTATTCATAGGTCTCTTTTAAGCTTATTATTGACGTCTCATGCCCATTTTTGCATCAATGCTGTGGCTTCAGAATAGGGATTCAGAACTTTTTAGGTTCTCATATATTTTAGCTGCGCATCATGTTTTGAAACTAGCAGAAACACCAGTGAATACAAGAGACGTGATCTCCCTTTCTGTATTTGAACACTTTACCCCATGCTGGAAAGATTTTTATAAATTGTCATGGGAATGAGTTTCTGTAAATCATAGAACTGACCGAGTCTACTCTTTCTTCTTTCCATTGTATTGCCAAAGAGATATATTTTGGCCACTTTTACCTATTTTCTTGCACACACTCATTCAAATGATGAATCTCCAAATCCCCTAAAAAGTACTTTATTTTTTTTCAACTTGCTTACTGTATTCTTTTTTAATTTTTAACCACACTAGTCATAATTACTGTTATGACTAGCTAGATTTCCACATGGATCCTACCTCCTCGCTATTCTGGTTTTATATTTTCTTATTTTAATGTTTCAATTTCTCTTTTCCTTTTGCAGCATCTAATGCATTTTTATGATACTTTTTTCTGGATTATATTTATTTATATATATAAGCCTAAAAGTATATACAGTTCAGGTTCTGTGTATGGTGTTATCCAAGAGGAAGGTATCATTCATCTGAAGGAAGTGAAGAAAAACATAATTTAGGGCAGGGAAATCCTTTATTTACAGGCTTTCATGAAACGATTATTTCACATCTTCAGATGTTTCCTAAATGAGGCTTTGAAACAAACATGCACAAGTGTTTGCTCGAACAGTATAGTATCTGTTCTCTCACCACCTGTATTTTCATTAAAAAAGCAGCCTGCTGGTCCTGGTTTAATGCTACACTGTGTAGTCAAAATGTTACCTTTTAAACTCACACCTCATTTAAGGGCCCACAGATAGAGAATGCATTGTCAAAAACAAATATAAGCAAATGCACACTCCATTAGAGAGCAAGTAGGTAATTGCTGACTGCCCCTAAGAAGAATCATTATACAAAAGGCAATGAAACCATAGATAACAAACTAGCTGGTTGCTCAGAAAACTGCAAAAGAAGAGGAAATTGGAAATGCAACAGAAATGGAAGGGGGGTGATTTATGGCCTTCCATGCAGGATAAAGAGACACAAAGCCAGCATCATTAAGACGTTCCCAAGACCAGTAGCAATCCAGTGAGTAGAAGAAATGTCAAAAATACACTCAATCACATGGGGGAATGATAGTGAAACACTGACAGAGGAGAAAAGCAATGGTTGTGGCAGAAATGAGGAGCAAGAGACATCCTACGAAGAGCACTATTGGAAAATTGCAGACAGGGTCACTCGTAAGCTATTGAACTGCTTTACAATCTCTACTCCTAGTCTGTCTGACACAAGGGACAAAGGGATGCTAGATAAAGTAAGATGAGCTATCACGCCACCTTACTGGTATTAAAGATGGTGCTCACAAGGAAGTAGTTAGAACAAGGGAGTCCTGCTAATTCTGAGACATGCAAGGCTCAGGGAGGTTTGGTCTCCCATCCTACAGACCTAGGCCCACATACCTACAACTGAAACATCACAGAAATTGATCAACTGATAATACTTAAGTATTAGAACACCTTGGATGGATGTACATATGTAAAGTGACCCACATACATTGGTATTTGAAGGACTAATCCATGGTGGAGAATTCTAGTAAGGGGTGCATGCCTGGTGCAGCTGCTAATGCCAACTGACATCAACTTCTTCACTGAAAAAGATCTATTTAAATCATTTGGGTATTTGCAGTGAAAAAGAAATCTGATTATATTCCATTGGTGGAATTTGAGAAAGGCCTTTTCTGGTTTAGGTGAAAAGGCAACTACAGAAATGTTTGCACCAACTCCGGTATTTGAAGAGAAAATATAATTTTTCAAAGCCCAATCAGGTTGCTACTTAGAGAGTTTGAGAGCCCTTGAAAATCAATCTCGTAAAGAGAACATTATTTCTTAAGGAATACACAGATAAGACAAACGCTGAGGAATGACGAAAAAGCTCTTCTAACTAATTTTAAATCTTCCAAAAATCAAAGGTATAACAATTGAAAGGATGGACAGAATGGTAGATGGATGGTGAACAGGGAAACGTTTCAGATGGATATTTGGGCAAAACCTCACTCATTCATGTCATGACAAAAGCGAAAATTATGCTATGAGCAAAGGGATTTTTAACCTTAAATGTGCTCTGAAATAGCCTCCGACCCATACATACTGATATACAGGTGAACTTGATAAGAGACTTGGTGAGGGCATACCTGGACTATTACAATATGATTTACAATGCCTTCTCCCAATCAAAGATACTAACAGGCTATAAAGACTGTTACCTCATTCCACTAGCTGGTCACAAACATTTTTATCATATTTCAACTCTGTGCCTCATGACTCTCAAATGGCTGGTTGGCAAGAACAGCAGTGTACTAAACAGCCAAACAAACAAATACAAAATAAATACACATTGTTTTATGTTCATGTCATGACATGGATCTATGGGGAGAGAAAAGTGTTCCTATTCAGCTGGAGACAGAATGCCCTATGATCTCCCTTGTTCATTGCCCCTTACTGATTCATGTATACCCTTGTGTGCTCTGGAATCAAAGCTTTCATAAAGGCTACATTACTGAATTTCTGAGTTGTGTTTATAGGTTGCGTTAGAGTGATGATGTGTGGTAGAGTTACAGCAATAAAACAATGGTATTCTGTTGGTACTGGGGCAGGACAACTGTTGGCATCAGTTAGGCAACTTTTGTTCCATCCTCAAATTGTAAGTAAATTAGCAGGACACATACTGACATCACCAATGTTGGTGTCAAAATTATTTATTTTTACATTGTTTGCTTCTTTTTGTCTGAAGATGTTGAAAATGACTTTTACAATTCCTTATTTAGTATTGCTTTTTCTCCCAGACACATAATGCCCTCCATTCCCCTAATAAACCTCATCAAATGTCAGCCTGCTTGATAGGTGTGAGTTTCAAGATAACTGTAAATCAAGGTATTAAAAAAACATATGAAACTACATGAAATGTTTTTAAAATATATACATTGCCCAGCTTTTTACTCTACATGAATATTGTGATATGTCATAACATCCATTTGTACTTGAAAGAGTTCATTTCTTACTTGCTGGGCTTCTCTCTTCAACAGATGCTTGAAAGACGCTCTGCTGAAAGATTGGGTAGTTGTCATTGATGTCCATAACTTTGATGCGAAGTTCCAGTGGCTTTTCTACTTCCTGTCCTTGGCTATTCAGAGCCCGTGCTATCAGCTGTAAATAAAAGCACAGAGATGCATATCACCATTATTATTTTAAGGTTAACTAAAAGCTAATCGGCTTTGATTGCAAATTATTGCATATAACATACAAGAAGGGACTAGGAGTTTGTTATGTGGAATTGCTATCTCTGAGATTGGTGGAGTGAGAGCGGTAAGCACACATCAGGCCTCAGGAATACAGTTTGGATTCTTGGAATCTGTTTCAATATCAGATTTTTCAATGATGGCCGTCTGGCTCTGGTAGAAACAGAGGCTCAGATTTATCAACGCTTTGGGCAGGGTCTTTTGTTGCTTTTGTAACGCAAGCCCGGTGCAAAGTATTGATTTACTTTCCAGAGTAAGTCAGGATTTGCATTGGAAAGTTGGCCAAAGTAACTTACTTTGTGCCAAGGGGGCAATTCATGGGGTGGTAGATGGGCATTCCCACACAATCACCCATGAGTTCTGACACAAATCACTTTCTACTGTTATTGGTAGAGATGGGTTTGTTCCAAAAACGTACGTCTCATTGAGGCAAGTGTAAGTGTGGAGCAAGATTTAAAACTCTCCATACTTCTTCAACTTTGCATGTGGGCTGCACTGTACTGCACCCTTAAAAAGTAGAAAAGGCATTAATGCATATTTAATTCTACTGGAAGGGTCTAAGATTATTATTTGTGAAAGAGACAAGAACAAATCACCACCTAACCAAAGATTCAAATCTGAGGCAGCTACACCATTACAGTGTCACTTAAAGACTTTATAGCAGCAACTTCAAGAGAAAGTGATAGAAAATAAATTGCAATCTTACTGGACACACAAACAGCAGGAAAAATAAACAGCTAGTATTTCAGTTAGCGTGCAAATAAAAAAAAAAAAGCACACTTTGAACCGTCTTTGTCACTGAAGAGAACACAACCTTTTCTAGGCATGTGGTGGAATGATGCGCACAGACTTTGTACAGCCTCTCAAAGTGAGGAAATCAAATGGGAAAAGTGGGCTGACCCGAATATGTGACGTTACAACGCGATCAAAATGATCGCGGTACGTTACATCGCAGTTTTTACAACGCAAGTCGTTACAACGACTTGCGCTGGAGGGCGCTGGACTTAGGAATAGTATCATTTACTATTCCAACACCAGTCTACGTACAGTAGGGAAGGTGTTGGAATAGTAAATCATACTATTCCTTAGGTTAGAGCGCCATCCAGCGCAAGCCGTTGTAACGACTTGCGTTGTAATACCCGCGATGTAAAGGCATTGCGATGCAATGCCCGCGTGGTAATGGATGTCTCCCGGGCTGACCCATGCTGTGATGGGCGAAAGCAAAACGTGAATCACGATTTAACAGACCAATGGATGAAGCCTGCTGACCTAAAGGTCTACAACATAGACATACAATATTCTGACGAGACAGGTAAACCTGTCTGAAAGGATAGATCTAAAAAAAAAAAGCAAATACTAATAGACGAGCACAGTAAAAAGAAACCCTTTTAAGTCCTATTCACAAAGATAAAATGTAGTCAATGAATTGTTTGGTGCAACATTTGCGGGGGGTGTAGGGGAACTATTTTGCTAATGTACTATAACTTAAAAATCAGCTCATTCTTGGAGTTGAATTCCCTGTTTATTTCGAATGACTCCATTTACCTGATAATATTGATATACAAAGAGAAAGGCCAGGACATGATATGGGGTGTTTGCTGTACAGGGGTGATCTGACAGGCCTCCGTATGTCATAAATTATTAGTAAATAAATGAAAGTACTGAGGAGCACTCAGAAGGCACTGTATTGATTACATAGTCATAGAGGGTATCTTTTCAGAAAAGCATCAATTGGATGGGCACAGAGACTGCAGTTTTCTTCTAAAAGATGAGGTTAAGGATTGAATCAGCATTGACCCCACTCTATCATCTGCCTCGATTATTTTCAGCAGAGGAGCTAAAGATTAAGTGGGTATAGTGACTGCCAAATGCATTAAGCATCCATTAGTCCATGCTTTCTGAATACATATATGATGTTTGGGACTCTGTGTGTCAGCCTTTATGTATTGTCCTAATTATATATGGGTTTCTAACTGTTCCTGACTTGCCTGTCATCTAACAGTCTACCATTCTTCCTAACTGCCCCACAGCTACATCCTCTCTCTCTTGCTTCCATTTTTCCAACCTGCATGGTGAGTCCCAACTATATATCATTTGTTTGCTGTGGTGGACTATTCTGCCGAATGTGCCAGATTGAGAAGTTGTGTGGGTTGTCCATATCTAGAATAATGTCAGTAGCTCTTTCTACATATGTGCACGTGTCTTATCTTTGTCAATTTGAGTATGTTGTGTATCTTCATGTATGTACTGTTCAAAATCAAACTTACTATCTTTTGTCAACACTTGTTTTATTTGCTTTTCTGTAGCACTATTTAATATATGGATTTGAGAGACATTATCATTTAAGGCTAGTAATATCAGTCAAAATAGAACATGTTCAATTAGGGGCCGGTTTATAGTTTGACAGATGGAGCAGATCATTCAAGATGGCAGCGGACAATACGTCTGCCATCTCTATAGTGCTCCGACCATCACATTTAGAGAAGACCACCAGCCCAGCAGTCATCTCTGTACCTTGAAAGCAATCAAAGTCACTGTGGTTCCCTCAAAGTTGTAAATAGTTTGGTGGACAACTACCGCCGGCTTTGACGGATGCTCACCAAACTTGTAGCTTTTTTTGTTTTTTCAGAAACAGCCTCCCAAAGTGGGAATTTTTTTCTGAAAAACAAACAAAAAAAATTACTTCCATACCCTTGGAGTTTTCTCTCAGCCTGGGTGTCGTTGTTTTTTTTCTGCCCTTCACTGCTAGGCTTTTCGTGTCAGTGACGGACAGAAAAGAAAACTGTCACGCAATTCACTCTAATTAAAGTGGGACATGTAATTGCTTTACTCGGACTGGCCCTACTCAATCCTGTCCGAGTAAACTTTGCTTTTATAGAGCAAATGAGGGCTCCACTGACGGAAAGCTCTAAATCTGGCCATAAAACTCCTTCATCCCCAAACAAGGAATCCCAAAGTTGACTACATGCTTGTATATTTTAATATGTTAAAATGTTCTCTATACGAGCCTCATTTACATCCTTGGGTGTGCCTCAGGGTGTTCTGCCACTTGTTGCATTCCAGTAGTAATAGTGGAGTGTGAGTTGCAGACCTACTTGTCACTTAGACTAAAATGTTCTAGAAAAGCTCAGATTTTCCTCAACATAGGATGGTGTTTTTTCTCCTGAATGTTCTTGTGTAAGCAGCTCCAGGGTTTATATCCCTGCGTGGTAAGGACCACCTACTGAACCTAGGTTTTTCAAATATAGATATGACCATGTGGAAACCTGTTTCCACAGTTATTTTAATCTGAGGATTCTGACCGGGCATCGCCTAACATATGAGCTGCATAAGTAGTGAGGACTTCAAAAGACTTGATGGGCCCAGACAAGACTCCTAAATTTAATTGTACTTTGCTTGAACCGCTGATGGAGTTTGGTCACTGGTGTTGCAAAATACTTACTCTTCTTGATCTCCATTCAGCTTCTAGCAGGTGATGGGAAGCACATACTGTCTTCTATGCCTGTAAACCCCAATCTAGCACTTGCATTTAGTGCCCAAGATTGCACACCTTGTTGTGAAGTTTTTATATGAACTCTGAGCTCTTTTCTTACACAGTGGTGGTTTGCAAAGTAGTTACTTCCAGTAGCGGTCGGTGGTGGGAGTGCCGCCGGGCACTGACGTGGGGCGGGAGGGACAGGGTGGGGGGTAGTAAACTACGGATTACGGGCGATTACAGGTAAGTACACATATAAATAAATAAAACGAATTTCAGTCTCGCGCTGCATCGCCAAATGTGATGCAGCGCGAGAAACGAAATTCGTTTTATTTATTTATATGTGTACTTACCTGTAATCGCCCATAATCCGTAGTTTACTACCCCCCCCGCCCCACGTCAGCGCCCGGCGGCACTCCTACCACCGACCGCTACTGGCAGGGGCGGCTCCTCCATAATGGCGGAGGAGCGCCACCCCCCTGCTAAAAGAGGAAAAATAAAATAATAATAAAAGCATTTAATTATCATTTTATTATTGCCTAACAGCTAATGAGCGAGTCTTCAGCGGGGCGGGGCCAGGCAATCCTCTTGGAGATGCATGGCAGGGGGAGGAGTAGTAAGCACTTTTTAGTGGTGATGTGTGTTTGGCCGGCCGTCCTAGGCCGGCCAAACGCACATGGCACATGTGCACTTAAGTTTCTCCAACCCAGCTGTGTTGCACAGCCAGGCTGGAAAAACACCCAAAGCTCCAATGCACTGTCTGAGCGGCAAACGAAGCTGCTCAGACCAATCCCAGTGCTTCTCTCATGCTCATACTATTCCCAGCATGAAAGAAGTGCTGGGATTTTGCATCTAGGAGCCTGCGCAGTCGGAGTCCAGGATCGGCAGAGAGAAGAACGGCAGCGGCCGTCAAAGAGGCAGGTAAGTGTGATGTTAATTGTTTTTTGTTGTGCATCTAGTTTTTGATTGTATTCCCCCCGCCTCACCTCTAAGCACTAATAGCAGCCGCCACTGGAACAGAGGCCCATAGCTGCAAGCAGTAGTGCAACATGATACATCAAAGAGACAGAGCAGAGGCAGCAGCAGTGCAAGCTTTCCTTGAACACACAAACTGGATGCAGCACAGTTGGCAGCATAGCAAACTTTATCTACTCAAACAAAACAGAAGTAAGTCGTTTCGGTGTGGGAAACTTGCACTATATCTGCTGTACCTTGTCTGTCTATGAGAAACAGTTACACTTCTACAGCTTATTTGCTGCTTGTTCCATAGGTGTACCTCAAGATAGGGAAAGCCTTACGCAAAACCAATTGTCTTTGCCGATGATTATGGTTCACATGGTTCCACATAGTCAGTATAGAAACTGAGTTCTTGGTGAGTGAAACAACAAAACCTGCAGTGGCTTGTAGCTGCACCTTAGTGACACCAGCTTACAGAAAAACATATCCAGTTTTGATTGGATTCAAATTTAAATATAGCACCAAAATTCAAGATTGGATGAAGCTGAGGCTGTATCTCAGGTGGTGAATATTATTCACTTACAACAAAACTGAGGTAGAGCTGAGAGCTGTCCGTGTAGTCGTGGGGAGTGTTCTGCCTTGTTAGTAGTACAACCACGGTTACACTAATGTGAATGTCAGTGGTACCGAGAAGGATCATGCAGGTTTCTAAATGTGGGAGAAACTGAAAGCTTCCATTTTGAGAAGGCGTTGCCTCCAATAAAGAAATGAGGTAACCCATTTGAGAGCAGTGTCTCCAATGCTCGTATAAGAGAACAGGGGGTCAGGAGGGCCTAGTGGTCAGTGATATTTATTTTTTGTATCAAAGACTGAGTAACAACTACTGCCTCTCATATCAGTCAAGTATAATTCCTTGGCTTAGTGGACGTATGGGCACACAGACCCAATTTGTGCCAGTGTTCAATCTCAATAGTGGCATACAGACACACACAGTGATTCTGTGTGCTCCATTACGAACTTATATGTCATTTCTACACATCAGGGCAGTCAGGACCTGGTTCTGAAAGCAGGGTGCAGAAGCATGCTTGGCCTGCCTTTCATAGAAGGGCCAAGGACAAAGGGAAAAATGTACAGTCTCTTATTGAACTGTGATGAAGAGGTCCCTGGAAAACTCCATGTGCCCTCCAAAGGGCACAATGGAGGTGCATCAACTGTGTGCCACCTTTTAAACTGTTAAATAATGGGCTATAGCTTTCTTGTAGTCCTCCAATGCATACATTAATAAATGTTGATTTCCCCATGGTGGAAAAGTCTGCATGCGTAGAAATGAAACCAGTTCGCATTGGCACATGGAACTTTTTGTTCATAGGTGAAAATATGTTTCTTCATGAACAATGCTCGTTCCCTACACTCCCATTAAATATGGAGGTGTGCCCGCTCCTTTCACACTTGGAAAAAGACATTTGCTACTCTTTTGACTCGGAAAATGGGCTTGCATCCCTAGGATGGGCCTCTATCTGCACGAAGCATGGGATAACTGATACGCTTATGTGGTGGTGGCTCTCACATCACTCTTGCAGTGACGTACCAAGAGGGGGCGAGTTTTGGGGGTGGCGGCCTCCCCCTGCTCTTGCCTGTGGCCGTTGCGGTGTGGCAAACACAGGAATAAATCGCCAGCACTCCCCCCCCCTCAGGCTCTTACAGCTGCAGAAGGGCAGCAAACGCTGGAACTGCCACCACGGGGGGCAAAAGGCCTAGCTACGCCACTGCAGTCTTGCAGGGCTAGCGACTCGAAGACTCTCATAAAACCACAACTTCCTTCATGGCCCTTTTGCCCATGAATCAAAATGAGAAACGCTGCATAGGCACACAGGCAAAAGAATGCCCTTATTTGCATAGAGCTGCACTCCATGCAAATGACGAAACACCCAGTTTACATTGCAAGGGCTCTAACTATGGGCCAGCATAATTAGTATTGCAGAAGGAACATGACAAATATTTTCAGTGACAACTGTAATACTAAAATGTTTCAGTAGTGTACAAATGGGTGCAAACTATCATTGCATTCCATGGAAATTTCTTTAATCGAGCTCCAGGATGCAAAATCGCGTACTGTAATTTTGAATATAACTGGAGGTTGCTGCCAGGTAAATAAAGGATCTAGTGTTGGGTCAGAAGCAGAATTATTCTCTCATAGTGTCTTGTTTCATCCTCCAAGGACCATGATTGAATTCTACAACTGAACAAGGCTTGAGTGTTACTGGCAAGTCATAAAGTTTACAGTTGAAGTGGTGAGCAATAAGCAAGGGAGTGTAGCGAGGAGGATGCCAGTGGGTCAGGATTCGGTCGATCTTCTGACTAGTGTGCAACATAAGAAACAGGAAGATAGTGGGAACTGCATACAGAAACAGCAATGCATGAAAAAGAGGCAGCTAGACATAAAAGAGGGACACATGAAAACAAAGCAGTAGAAAAGGCCAGTAAATCCCTAATTGAACTTTAATGCACGGCTAATATTATTAAACAGGAAAATTGAAAGCAATACAGTTACAAATTCTCTGAAATAATAATGACCTGAAAATAATGCAACCCATAACGAATGCAATCAATTTTAATGCATGGAATGCTTGTGGTCTTCTGTGTCAAATGCTGCTGGTGTGTAGCCAGTGATCTCTTCTATTGGTGACTTGTATGGTATCATAGACTACCAGCATGAAGGAGCTTTTGGGTCCGCCTTTAGGACATAACCTTGATTAGCAGTAGAGTAGAATATCTATGGGTCTATGTGTCTTTGAAGTTATAGTGTCTCTTCCTTCTTGAATTTTTTGCCAAGGAAGGATGGGTGATTCTTGAGGCAGTAGTTGGACAGGTCATTTGCATTCAAATATTTTTAGTAGATGGAGGATTTGCCAATATTTCAGTTTTGGGGGCAATGTTCCCAATGAGAAAGAGGCATGGGTGATGACGAGTATGTGGAGTAGTATTTCCCAATGGAGAGACCTGATAGCTAAGAAGCGAAGGATATTGTCCTTGTAAGTGGCAGCATCATATAAGCTGAATGAGGGACACGTATTGGTTCAAGAGTTCCAGAAGGGGACGTTATCGGGAGGACTATTGGATTGGTGGAGCAGTTGTTACTGAGGTTGACGTTATGTCTTTTTGTGCTGATTTTGCTCACACAATTGCTTTTGAATGACAGCTTCCTGAGAAATGTATCTTTATTTAAATACTTGACTTTAATACTTACAATAAATAGTGGGGTTTCCTCCCGGTCAACGATTGTTGTGATATTCATGAATCCAGTGACAGGGTCCATGACAAATACTCCAAAGGGGAATTGATCGACTCCGGGCCCAGAGATTGTGTACCTAATGTCCTTCCGGTGCTGTGATACATGAATGATTCCACCTCCGCCACCTCCGCCACCTCCGCCACCTCCGCCACCTCCACCAAAACCACCACCGCCACCACCACCACCGCCACCACCACCGCCACCGAAACCACCGCCACCACCACCCAAACCACCGCCACCACCGCCGCCACCCAAACCACCGCCACCACCAGCGCCTCCATGTTTGATGCCATCTTTAGTTCCAGTTCCAGTTCCAGTTCCAGTTCCAGTTCCACCAGATACCAATCTTGGTTCATCTTTGTCCGAATGAACCTAGGAAAATAAACAGGAGCATAAAAAATGTATCCTTCACAATGCAATTCTGAAACTCAGAGAGTGAAATATAGGCCCTGTGTAATAATGCCAACATTTTATGTAACAAACAAGGTAATGGAAGGAATGTTTGAATTAATCTCAGCCGCTTGTGCTTACTATGCCATGCAAGACAGAGACCTACCATACACAAATTAGGCTTCATCCTGCTCCAGTATGAACAGTCCAGCCTGAACTGCCAGGCCAGGTCCCCTCCAGACTGGAATACAAGCACCCCATACCAGTTTCGGTCTATTTAGGACTCGGCTTTGCGGCATACCTTGTGTCATGTTGCGGGTCTTATGCTCACTGTGCCACAGGACTCAGGCTATATCTTACTGACACAGCCAAAAACAGTTTGGGTCAATGGCAGCTGACATCTATGGGGGTGTGGGGAAGGGCAGGCGTGCCCAAATATTAATATAAAAAATAAAACTTACCTGAGCCAACGTCCTCCGCTCTGGACCTCTTATGAGGAAGTGGATTCTGCAGTGCGGGCACCAATCCTGGCGCTGCTCTCATGCTGTGAGAGCAGCATCTTGATTGGAGGGAGTGGCCTCATTCGGCGCTCCCCAGCTGCCTAGAGGCCTGCACTTACTCTACCCCAGATGTCTTAAGACAGTTGGTTAGAGGTTTCAAATTGTGCATGTCTGGCTGGCAGTAGCGAGACGGCCGGCCAAAGGGACATGCACACTTTCAAAAGTTCACAAACAGCCCACCCTCCTCCCTGCTGCTGTCATTCTGCAGTGCCTCCCCCCTCCCCCATACCATCCGGCCACTTGGTTCAGGACAGGAGGATGAAAAATAAAATGGTAATGAATTACTATTTTATTTTTCATCTTTGGTGGGTAATTTAAGTGGGGCGACGCTCCTCCACTCCAACGGAGGAGCCACCTCTGGTTTGGGGCTGTAGGCGTCCCCGTGCACAGGGAACCTAGCCTGGCAGTTTGGACTGGACTCTTCCTATTGGAGCAGGACCAAGGCTGATTTGCTTATGACTGGTTCCTGTTTGAAAAGACAAGGTGGGCAAAATAACACAATGGACTGGGATGTATCCTGAATAATTGCCAGCGGCTAATAATTCAAGCAGTCAAGACATCACTTTTTGGTTTTGTTCATACACAAATTCAGTAAAGGAGAACATTAAATATATATCAGGGCAAGGTACATATGAATCAAATCAACAAAATATTACTTCATTAAAACGTATAGAGGCAATTGCTGTGGCTCTATAGTTACCACTTGCCAACATGGCACTTTTACAGCCGAACGAGAGACTTATACTTAGGACGAGACATATGATGATTAGTGAATGGTGATTTTCCCCCTGGTGGAAATGTATGCATGTGTAGAAATGAAACAAATTCGCATTGGCACACAGAACTTTTTGTTCGTTGTTGAAAATATGTTTCTCCATGATTAATGCTCGCTCCCTACACTCCCATTAAATATGGACGTGTTCCATCTACTTTCACACCAGGAAAACACGTTTACTCCTTTTTTTGACAGGGCAAATGTGCATGCGTCCTCAGGATGGGCCTATAGCTGCGCGAGGCATGAGGCAACTGATAAGGTTATATGTTGGTGGCACTGACATGCGTTGGCGACTCAGAAATGTTCATAAACCCTCAGCTTGTAAATGTGATCATTACAGCATACTTTCCGAATTTCTTCAATTTTAAGTATTCTTTGAGAACAAGGTTCCCGTCGGTTGTGAAACTGCAAATAAGTAATGAGAATTTACATTTGGAAAGATTACAATGCCCCAGTGGAGGTAGAATAGTAACTTGCTTTGTGATGGACTATGCATTGTAATGGATTGCTTTGTAAAGCCCTACGTTGTGAAAGATTTTGCGGAGTAAAAAATGCGCGGTAATGGCACGCGTTCTAAATGCGTGCAGGGTAAAGTGTCATATTCAATATCGGAGCCAAATCCAAATGTTGCCAGATGCAATTATATACCATGTATAGCTCACCCTCTGGCCCAAGCTTAAACAGCTTCCAACTCTGACTTGAGCATGGAAAAAGGAATATGACCTCCGATATTTTGTATCCATTGAGATGGAATGAATGAATGAATGAATGAACGAGCGAATGAAGGAATTCATGCACGGATGAATGAATGCATTAATTCTTTCATTAAACACTTGTATGGCATCGCTCTGCAAACTGAATTAGCTTTATATTTTTCTAGCACACAGGCCTTGGTGGCGACAAACCTGGTGTCATAAGGGATCATGAGGAAGTGGCTCCACAGGTTAGTCTCCATGGATGGAGAAACTGTGAAATAATACATTAATGCATGACTATGCTTAGATACGAACAATTACGCTGTACCTTCTCACAGGAGGGTTTAGTTTAGCGCTCTTTTTAGATTATCTACAAGACATGGGTTGTTGGCGTCAGCAAGTGGCCTCAGTACTTCAATAACCCGGTCAAGGCCAGATTATACAGTGATCAGTGAAATTCTGAGCCAAATTACATCCACATAGTCCAATTTTTCACAGACGAAATTTGGCTATAATTCTCTTGCTGAAAAACAGCTTGCCCTCAAATAAAATCCTTCTATATTTCACACTCACAAGTAAAAGAGTCCCTGTCCTCACAAGACTAAAATATCAAATCACTTATGCACCAATACTCCTCCGACTACCCTCGCAACAACTAAAATACACGCCCCAGATGACCACCCCAAATGTTAAGAAAGGAAGTCAAAGAACAGATCCTCTTGAACTTTTCCCAAAAACGCCATATAAGGCTGCTGCCTCGTCCACAAACTCCCCATAACCTCACTTCCACCTTGATGAAATGCCTCATTGCTATGAAACTGATGCATGTGATGCCCCTATATTTATTTTATATGGTTTGGACATGAGTGACTATAGCGAAGAGCGTTATCGTTGGCAGGCACATTATTTGTAGCAATGCCCCAAGTCATCTGGGGGGAATTTCTGTCTCATATGCCAGGGTGCATGATGCGTCACTCATTGAAATAATGAAATCTGTATCTGTGGGCGTGTTGGCTCAAATTAAGTCTGTGATAGGTGTAATACTCATGGGTTTGTGCCTTGAGCATAGACAAGGGAAACTCATGTACATGTTTTGGATGATTCCCTGCATGGGATTGCACTCCATGGTTCAAAGCAGATTTATTAAGATTTATACAGAACTGTCCAACTTTTCAAATGTTTGCTTTAGAAGTATCTGTGTCATGACCCTGTCTAAGATTAGGATTGTACCAAAACAACTTACCTAATTCACAAAACATTTCCTCCTGTGGGTGTTTGCATGTTGACGAACTAGCATCACACTTGAGTGATGGGTGACTCTATCTGAATGGATGTTGACTGTGAGTGTGTTGTGAGTGAATGTATTATTTTCTAATTAGAGAGATTGAGTACCTGTTACCTGGAATGGTGTCTGACAGCTTGGAATGGTGATTGGCGGTGTGTTCAATTGGGACGGGGGGGCGGGATTTACATTTTGTTCTAGTAGAGGATGCTTTTCAGTGCTCTGCAGATATGGGGAGCTGGCATTGCAGTCGAACAGAAGATAGATTCTAGTATGTTTCAAATAAGTGTTCAGGGTTATTTTTATAGATGCTTCATTGCTCTTGGGAGATGATTTGGTGGAGGCTCCCCAGGTTAACATAATCCATTCTGTGGTGGTGCAGTCCACCTCACACTGTCTGTCCATTTTCCTCAAGCCTGCTGAGGTGGGTAGAAAGGGTGTGTGAGGGGTTTGTGAAAGACACCCTGTCACAAACCTCACTTGCTCACTTTGCCACTGGATTCAAGCTAGCCTGGCTGATGAGGGGTGTTACCCCGAAACCGGTCCCAGGATGCTTGTTTCCGGTCCAGGGAAGACATGGCTTGCAGTTCGGGCTGGAGTGTTCCCATGAGGCACAGGGTCAAGACTGATTTGCATATAGCTGTGTCTGAACTGGGGTGGCGAAGTGAGCTAAAGAACGATGATGGATTCAACCCAGATCTGTGACTGGGGCTGAGTGCCTGAAAAGTTTCAGCGCTCCGTCCATCATCTCCTTGTGTTTGCTTTGACAACCTTGACTGTCCCAGCCCCCATGGACAGGTTCAGTACACACATTAGCCCGAGAGAAGTAAGACTGGAGAAGATATTTCAATTCTGGACAAATAACACTTTTGAGCATGCTTTCAGGTCCCACGGTCATGTTCCTCTCAGTTGGCGGGCACTTACCTTACAAATTGGATTTTTCCGTGAATAGTCCTCTCCTTCTCTCACCATCACTGCTGGGACAATCCACTCACGTTTCTGTCTCTTCAAACTAGCTGAATTTAACGGGGCTCCTTCATATCGGTAGGTTTGCTTGTTCACCTTCAAGAGAATACATCTTCAGTTCTATCATATTAAATGTTTTACAATTATCTATTATGTTTGTCAGCAGGCCACACATTCTGTCGCATGCACTAAATGTGTGGTTTCTAGATGTTGAACATTATTTAATCCCAATCAGGTTAATCACTAAAAGCCTGCCGTTCTTTTCAAAATGGTTGTCTATGCAACATCCACAGTATTTCCAGTTACACTCTCTGCCCAGGCTAGCCAAGGCCTGCTTTCTGTAGGGAGCTTATTTGGCAGTGGCGGCGCAGTGTTGAATCCTGCAGACCGCACAGGCGCACCCACCAGGGTCGGACTGGCATTTAACTCCATCAGGAGTTTTTCCCTGGATGGTCGGGGACATTGGAGGCCGGTTTTTAAAGAGCTGGGGATGCTCTAGTCCCTATGTCACTTTCTCTAGCTCTCTCAGGAGACAGCAGGCACAAGGGTGGCTTCAGAAGAAAAAGAGAGAGAGTGAGAGAGTTCAGAGAGCAAGATGTGAGAGAAAGAAGATGAAAAACAGAATGGATGGATGGAAAAAAAGAGAGGGATTGAAAGAGGGGAGGAAAGGAGCGGGCTGATTTCAACATTTTTGCCAGGGTTGCTTTTGGTTCCAAGTCCGACTCTGGCACCCACCTCCCTTTGGATAACTTGGCCATGTGCCACCCCATGCACAGCTGTACATGCAGACATCCCACTGGCAAGGCCAGTTTAATTTAATAACACAGAAATCAATTTTCCACCCTAGAAATAGGTTTTAAAAACACATTACCTCTAAGCGCCACCCACAAACGGATTCCAATGACACCTGCCAATCAAGAGAGATAAAAAAAAATCATCATATTGTATTTATACTTGTGATGCAATGCTTTGTGATGGGTTACATGGTTTCTTTAGAGATGCTCAATGACTAAATAATTTTAAGAAATACATCATCATACTCCGTCACTTATTGATAAATGCACTACCTGCTCTCCACAAAAAATACGTCAATTTAATTAATGATGTTGAAGGTATTACTACAGTCAATATCTGTAGCTCCTACTTGCCTCGTCTATTTTCATCTTTTTATGGATCTACACCTGTCAAGACTTAGGGCCAGAGACATCAGAAGACTGATCAAAATACACACGGGTGAAACGAATTTTTGCAACAAATATTGCATTTTATGATGCGACCTATGTGCTGCTAGGTCCGATCACAAAGAGTCCAGTTTGAGAAAGACCTGCCTAATGGGCATTAATTAGGCAGGTCCGTATTATCGACCTTCTGCGATTGGCTAAAAACACAAGGATGGTGGCCTCAAAGAACAGTAGACCACAAACCCTGCGGTTGTATTCCGAAATTGGAAACATTTTCTTTTTTTTTAAGAAGCTCATGTACCTTACAGGAACCAACGCTGCTTAAAAAAATGTCCTGTTTGGAAAACATCAGGGGTGAGCAGACAGGGATCTTTTGAAAAGCATTTGAAATGCATTTTCTTGATTTACCATGCAAACACAGCACAAATAGTGTGAAACCAATTTGCTCAATGTTGTACTCTGGTGCAAAACTTTTGTTCGGAGCGAATACTATAATCAGTGGTCGAAGTGGACGGTATTAGAGGAGCACGACGTGCCCATACGTTTTTAATTTAAAGAAAGCAGTTCCCCTCCACTTTCTTGAAAAGACAACCATCCGGGGACGGGTAATTCCAGCAGCTGAAATGCTTCAACGGAAGTGTAAGGCAAAGAGTATCCTGTGTTGTGAAACCTAGGGAGGGGCACAGGAGTGGCGCATATCAGGGAAAAGAGGCGGGACGGGAGGGATCAGGGGAGGTGGATGGGGGACGACGGAGAAAAGAGGAGGTGGATGAGGGACGATGGAGAAAATTTTTAAAAACTAAAATAAAAAAGAACTTACCTGCCGCCCTCCAGCATCGCTCTGTTCTGCTCCTCTCCACTGCAGGCAGGCACGGGCTCCCAGACTGCCCTGAGTGCCGTGAATTTGTCCTCCCAGACAGACTGGGAGCCTGTGCCTGCTCTCTCCAACCCGGCAAACCAGCTTGGGTTGGAGAGAGCTTTAGTGCGTGACTAATTGGCCGGCCTGAGACGGCCGGCTAAACCGTCATGCGCACTGATAACAGTGCCCATCACTCCCCCTCCAGTACTGTCACCACCCTGGCCCACCCCCAAGACTCGGCACACAGTCATGTAGAAGGAAAATAAAACAATAATAAAACAGGTTTAAAAGCCATTTTATTTTCATTTTATTTTTCACGTTTTTGAGGGTACTGGTGGGGGGGGGGGGCGACGCTCCTCTGCCATTGCGGAGGAGCTGCCGCTGGAGGGGCAGACAGCTAAACAAGCCTCCTTGCCAGTGTGCCTGCCTGAAAAAATGTAAATGTACATAACTAGTCAATCTGCAAATGTAATGGGAGCTCAGATGCCCGTATTGGCTTTAATTGATTGAATCAATTGAAGCTTCCTGATGACACAGATTTATTCTTTTTGAGTGGTATTGCAAAGGAATTACCAGCTGAGCTGTGAAGTGTGGCGGCGCAGGGGCCTGTGTTAACCCCTAACTATTCTCCACTGCTCCAACCAGGATTCATTTCTGTGGCCCTCTGGTTACAGACACGACCTCTGTAGTGCATTAACTAATAGAGGTTTCATAAAGTATGATAATGCATTTCCCACTGATTATCTTAACTTGCATTTATTTTACATTTAACTGTGTATTATTTTATATGCTCATACCTGAAGGTATGACCAAGGCCACACCGCAGCCCTCATCCTACTCGACCTATCAGCAGCTTTCGACACCGTCTCCCACCGCACACTCGCCGCCAGACTACATGCCGCCGGCATACAAGGAACCGCCCTCGACTGGATCCGCTCGTTCCTCATGGGCAGGAGCGAGGATCAGACTGCCACCCTTCCTCTCCGAACCCACGGAAATTAACTGCGGAGTACCCCAGGGATCATCGCTTAGCCCTACCCTCTTCAACATCTACATGGCCCCCCTCGCCACCATCGTCAGACAACACAGTCTCAACATAGTGTCCTACGCCGACGACACCCAACTCATCCTCTCCCTCACCAAGGACCCCACCATTACCAGACTCAGATTCCAGGAAGGAATGCAAGACGTCGCATCCTGGATGAGAAACAGCTGCCTGAAGCTCACCTCGGAGAAGACAGAAGTCCTCGTCCTCTGAACCACCCCGGCAGCATGGAACGACACCTGGTGAACCACCGCCCTCGGCACCCCTCCCACCCACACCGACCACACCAGAAACCTCGGCATCGTACTTGACTCCTCCCTCTCCATGAACCGGCAGGTCAACGTCGTCACCTCTAGCTGTTTCAACACCCTCCACATCCTCCGCAAGACCTTCAAATGGATCCCCCCCGAGACAAGGAACACAGTCACCCATGCCCTCATAACCAGCAGGCTCGACTACGGGAAGGCTCTCTACGCCGGCATCAACAAGTATCTACTCCGCAAGCTCCAAACGATACAGAACACTGCCGCCAGACTCGTCCTCGGCCTCCCCCGACACAAACACATCAGCCAACACCTACGGAACCTCCACTGGCTCCCCGTCGAGAAGAGAATCACCTTTAAATTACTCACCCACGCCTACAAATCCCTCCACAACACCGGACCCCAATACCTCAATGAGAGAATCACCTTCCACACACCCAAGAAAAACCTCAGATCCGTCAACCACGCCCTCGCCGAAACCCCACGCATACGCAGAACCAGAACAGGGGGAAGAGCTTTTTCCTACATCGCTGCCAAGACCTGGAACGGGCTCCCGATCGACATCAGATGCGCCCCCTCCCTGAACGCCTACAGGAAGGCCCTCAAGACCTGGCTCTTCCACTGAACGGAGCTGCAGACCCTCCCCCCCCCAGCGCCTTGAGACCCTTGCGGGTGAGTAGCGCGCTTACAATTACCTGATTGATTGAATTCCCTGATTCCCACCGGAACCAGAAGGACTGTCACCCAGGCCCTCGTCAGCAGCAAGCTGGACTACGGCACCGCCCTCTACGCAGGAACCACGGCCAAACTCCAGAAAAGACTTCAACGCATACAGAACGCCTCCGCACGCCTCATCCTCGACATCCCCCGCCACAGCCACATCACTGCCCACCTGAGAGACCTGCACTGGCTCCCCGTCAACAAGAAGATCACCTTCAAGCTCCTCACCCACGCTCACAAAGCACTCCACGATGCCGGACCAGCATACCTCAACAAACGACTCGCCAGCTTCGCTCCGCTGACCTCGCCAGCGCCACCGTTCCACGCATCCACCGAACGACCACCGGTGGCAGATCATTCTCCCACCTCGCCGCCAAGACATGGAACACCCTCCCCATCCACCTGCGACAGACCCAGGACCTGCTGACCTTCAGAAGACTTCTCAAGACCTGGCTGTTCGAGCAGTAGCAGCGCTCCCCCCCCTCCCCCACAGCGCCTTGAGACCCTCACGGGTGAGTAGTGCACTCTATAAATGGACTAATTGATTGATTGAAGGTGAAAGACCAAAAAAAGTGACAGGATATTCTGTTTTTTTTAGTCACACTTTTGACTCTGCCCCGACGCTTACTCGCCCCACCCCTATTGTGCACAGTATCACAGTTCCCTTACTATTTTAATGCACTTCGACCACTGACTATAATACTTTAATATGCCACGACTAACCAGCGCAAATTAGATATATTGCACTTATTGAGTAGTTCCTCTGGTATTGCGCACTCTCCATTGAGTGCAAATGCCGTTACAAAATAGCCTGCTCACCAGTGGAATACTGCATGCTATAAAAGCCTTGGTTTACACTATGTGTAGGACTTGGGGATATATGCTATACTGCCTTTTATTTATAGTCTTCCAATATTGTATTATTGTGATGCTGAAATCTCCTTAAACTCTTTCTCAGTGGAAGCATGGAAACAGCACCTGGTGTCTGACAAGAAGTGTCTTACTTCCAAGTTATTTGGTAGCATTTACATTATTTTGTAATAGAGAAATCAATCTCTGTCACTACATGATGAGCACTGAACAAGTCTTCCAGGAGAAGGACAGCTCATTAAGGACAAATCTCAAATCACTAGAACACGAGCATCTTTGCGTGGACCAGTAGGACACAGACACATTGATAAGCTTTAATGAGTTCTTAAAGAGAAACTTTAGACGCTCTTGAATCTACTCTATGCTTTGATTGTCAGAATAAGGAGCGTGAAGCAACATCATGTAAAAAAAACAAAAAAAAAGCACACAGATTCTGATTAGAAGTGGCTGAATCAGGGCTGTCCTTTGACATGGGCCCATGCCCAGGGACCCAGTATTCAGAGAGGCACAACCTGTCAATCATGCAGCAGTCTCCGTCTGACTTGGGTTCAGCTATTCAGCTTAAAATGTTTTTAATACTTTTTTATTTCCATGTGTGACACCTCCTCAAGCCCCTTCCATTCTTTCGTCACCGGAGCCCCCTCTCACCCATGGTCCCTCCGCCCACCCAGTGACAGCTCGGCCTCAACGCCCAAGTGCTAATCTGTGAGTGACTCTAGTAAGGTGGGGGAGGGGCGGGATGTTTACGTTCAGGGGTCAGTCCCTGCTCTTATTACGGAGCCCTTTTGTGTGCACACCACAAAAGGGCTCCCCTGTCGCCTCATTTCACTCAGCAGCAGCGAGGGCGCCATCACATTTTGTTCCTCGGTAAAGGCCAGCCCTGGGCCGAATTTCTATTATTCACTCTTAAATGGCTTCCCCTCTTAAACAGTATGTTATATTCCCTTTTTGTATAAAGATTGTAGGGCTGGAATCTCCAATTGTTCAGCAGTGCCGCGAATCGAGAATTTCAATAGTACTCAGATGGTGCTTGTCAAAATATAATTCTCGAAGAAAACAAATCTCACGGGGGTGAACATGTCTTTCTGTGGACGGGGTCCAGAAAGAAGATGATGTGTACACACATACGTTTAAAAGAAGCCCTCGCAGAAAGCGCAAAATTAAAGACAGAAATCACAATGGGGCGGATTCACTCACAGTTTATGAGCACGGAAGTACCACTACCGGCGAGCTCCTTATGCACTCTTACAGACATTTGTGCACCGGCTCCTCACCATCTCCCTGTCAGTAAAAGGGCAAAGAGGGCCCTATTATTTCTAGTTTTACCAATAGTATAAGAACTGTCTTTCAGCACTCCCATTTTATTCCCACTGTAAATCTCCTACATTGCCCCAGTTCAGGAAGGACCTCAAGACCTGGCTCTTTGAATGACCCCAGCAGTCAACGGAGCCGCCCCCCTCCCCCTAGTGCCTGGAGACCCTCACGGGTGAGTAGTTGCGCTTTACCAACCCTGATTGATTGATTGGCTTTGGGCCGATTCGCCAAGTTATGTAAGAGAGCCTTAAAGATGTAAGAGAGCGTCAAAGATGTGAGAGAGCCTCAAAGATGTGAGAGAGCCTCAAAGATGTGAGAGAGCGTCAAAGATGTGAGAGAGCCTCAAAGATGTGAGAGAGCCTCAAAGATGTGAGAGAGCGTCAAAGATGTGAGAGAGCCTCAAAGATGTGAGAGAGCCTCAAAGATGTGAGAGAGCGTCAAAGATGTGAGAGAGCCTCAAAGAGTACAGCAGGAGTACTCCGCCCCAATATATGTCTGTTCAGTGACTTTCCTGAATAAATCCTTCCAGGTACGATTAGAAGAAAATGCTGCTATTTTGTTATTCAAATTTACATACTTTTAAGTCTTGTGTGTTACAATGCCGCACGTAAGGTTTGATTTGCGTTTAGATTTCTCTAGGTTTTCTGCAGCTGTTGGGTTTCACCCCAGTTTCTCTATTCACAGGCACCATAGTTAGATAGTGCTTGGAGACAGTTAGGTCCTTTAATTGTGCTTTACAATTTCTTGGACCAATCTGAAATTCATAAAAATTGCTGGTCTTCTTTGTAAAGCTAAAAAATCTGACATTTGGAGTCTGTGAAATGCTCTAGAATACACAGGGCTCAAAAAAAGCCTGGCTGTTGAGCAGTAGGGTACAATGATGGCTAATGTCTTTTGGCATCGCTGGCCCAAACTTGCTCACCTCACCTGTCCCCTAAGTTCAGGGTGTGGACTAATTCATGTCTATGAGTTTAAATCATCATGTGCTGTGTCATGAACTAGTTTCTGTGAGAAGTGTCATAAAGTGTGCAGATCTTCAAATAAATGCTTTGGATAAAGACTTAATGAGCAGGAGAAATGAATCCACTGAAGTGAACATATTCAGAATATCTTTGCTGCTTAAGAACCACCATATTGACTTCATGGTGATCCATCACAACAGGCCTTGCCCACTGTTGTTGCCTCAATAGCTAGAACCACATCTTTGCTCGCTTCCTTAGTCACAGCAACAGATTTGGAGCCAACCATATCAACATCAGCACCTGCTATCACATCTTACTGGAATATCCATCTTTTGTGTACCCATAGTTCTTTTCAATCATAGGGATCACAATTTAAGTTAATTCCATGGTGGATTCTCTGTATTTTGAACCCCTTATTCATTTTTGGAGTTTTACTTATTTTCTTCTTAGATTATATCCAGGGGCCCTGGAATTATCCAGCAGAGGAGGACCAGTTTATGCAGCAGATTTGACTAATTTATGTGGCAAGAAAATGTAAATGATGTAGCGTAATGCAGTAGATTTTGTGACAAAATTACTTCATTAATTAGTCATTTGTACCCATTGTAACACTCGCTGGGAGAAGATTTCACCTTATCAGTACCAATTTAACACCCAAATACAGCAACAAGCAACTGATAGATGACCAGTCAACCTTCGCGAAGGGCATTTCAGTGCACAGAAACATGGCGCCATGTTTTTAGTAACTTTTGATCCGTTTGAGCTAGAGAAAAAATGTTTTTTTGTTCAAATCTGCAAATTATGGAGCAGATGATGGGTTATGGGGTAAATGTGCCAAATCCATAACTATGCAAAAAATGCCACAGTCACAGAATCGCCTAATTCCAGTGGCCCTGATTATATCTCTTCACTTAATATGATGTGTACATTCAAGTTCTATATGTTTTGACTATACTGTAGACAGTGTTAATGTCACACCGTCTGAGGATTGTCCTGCTGCTCAGACCATGCTACCAAAAGTGAGCTAAGGTTTCTCTTACTGAAACCCAGTTGCCTTTTTAGGTCTCGCCTATGCAGCGCGCATGCGCTGCATAGGAAAAAAGACCTTTTGTAATCGACACAGCTTCGCAGGCAAAACGTGCACGCGTTGCATTGCTTTCAATGGCAACGCGTGCACGTTTGGCTATTTCTTGCGGGAGCGAGCTTTGGCGCCATGTGTTAGCAATTATCTCTCCTGGCGCCGCTCGCTCCCGCAAGGGAAACGCAGCCTGCTCTCGGCCGCACTCCCCCCACCCCCACCCCCTACTTGCGCGAGGCGCGCGCGCTTGTTGTACATGTGCTAGGTTTATAATTCCACATGCTTTGCATCATGCCCCCATCTAGTGGTTAAATTGGTTACTGCACTCGAACGTCTTCTTTCTATGAACAGCCCAGGTGTGTGTTGGTTTGAGCTCATGTCTGGAAAAAGGTGGCTTCAGAGACATTAAGTTGGACCGCCTTGGAGGCCCTAGACCCTGTACAATCTTCGAATGTATTTACCACCATCATATTACCGCTGGAGATTGAGAAGCTCTCGACACTTGGAGATTGTGTTGACTTTTGAGGATCCTCAGAATGACCCGGACTCAGTCGAGCGTAATGCTGCGAGACTTGTTGTTTGAGGCACAGAACATGTATAGAATATAGATGCGTATTTCTTAATATTGTTTCTTTTTTGTTAAACTATTTCGAGGTCGGGAAGTATGCTCTCTTAAATGATGGTCACTTTAGGGTCCGTTCGGATTGCTTAGGAGGGACGACAATCCCGTTTTGTGCTACAGATGTGTTCCATTCGAGCACCGTAAGAAACCTATTCAGAACTCCAAGAGTAGGAACCAAAGATCTCCAAGTCGGACAGATGGTGGGTTTGTCTGTCGGCGTGCAAGTGACCTCCTAGGACTGTTTAAAATCCAGGTTCTCCAGATGACCAGGAAGAGGATTTGAGTCCTGAGTTCTCTGCACGATTTGGGGACTACTAACTAAATCGTCAATGTGCCGCAAGGAAGAGGGACTTTAGGAAAGGGGGGGTGGGGTAGGGAGGTTGGGCGGGCGCCAGCTGTATCTATGAAAATATTGATAACTATGCACAAGACGAAGATGGTTAACTCTTGCAGAAAGTCATATGTGGAGCGCCAAGCAAACTCATAACTTAAGACAATATGCCCCTAGATACCGACAGCATCTATTTCTAGCACCAGAGATGCCAAAAATATACCACGTTGAAGACACTGTCAAGGGATGCTCTCTTGTCAAAAACACTGTCCACTGAAACCTCATCCCTGACTAGAATCGGGGGAAATTTATTTTGCTGTTTGATACATCAGAGGAGCTTTCTAGCAGGAAGGAGATATGTTCTTAGTGGCTAGAGCTTCTGACTTTGGAACATGGGGTACCAGGTTCAAATCCCAGCCTCAGCTGTTGATCCAGCAATTTTGTGCAAATCGTTTAATCTCCAGGTGCCTTAAAAAAATAAGAAATGTGTAATGTAGTCTAGTTTACAGTTGCGCCCGAGGCAGCTGCTGCCTATGTGAAGAGCTGCCTTTCCTGTTGCACTGGAACGTGTATTTTTAAATTCAACTATACTATTTCCTGTTCGTACCTCAGTGTGCTCAGGGCATTTAGAGATGAGCATCACTTTTGGAGTAGGATTGCCACATAATGTCATGGTTCCGCTCCGGCCATTTAACAAATCATTTGATTCTGGGATTTGTAGTTTTGTTTTCATTTAATTAGAGTAATGAATTTTGAATCACCATGCTGCCGTCAGTGAGCGTGATCTGGACAGCAGATGTGAACAGGCACTGTGGTTATTGGGGTGCCTGTGTGTGACAGGGATGGTGACAGAGAGATCACTAGTTGCCTAGCTCACTATTCCCTTCACCCAGCAAGGGTACTTTTAGTTAGTGAAACTTTGCATTCCAGGACCTGTAGTTTAGCTTTTCACACGGAAGGTGTCTCTTTTTAAAAAAAATTATATATCATACATGTTACTTTTAAATTGCGTCGTAACATCTATTTTTTTTTTCTTTGATTAGGGAATAATGGTGCAAGCCACCAACTTGGAGGCCTCAAAGTCCCAGCACGCTGCTGGCTCAGAGCCCGAATTAGCTTCATATGTTTCATTTGTAATATGGGACCTCATAACAAACAAGCATTTGCAATGCAATAGGTCTCGCATTTACGCGAGTTTGAGCTATTGACATTGCAAATAACAATGCCTTTTATTTTTGTTTTCGTTTTTGAAACATAAATAAAAGGCATTGTTATTTACAATGCCAATTGCTTAAACTCGCGTAAATGCGAGACCTATTGCATTGCAAATGCTTGTTCTTTCTGTTTAGGTGGAGTGAGAGCTTGATTACAGCTGCAGTCAAGAATGTGGCCTCAAGGGTCAGATTACAAACCTCGTTTGCATGTTTTCATGACCTTGGTGCTGTGTTCTGCTGTTTTTTGTGCTGCTGTGTTTGCGTGCACATTATGTTGCATTCTGTATTTGACAATTTTGTTGTGTCCTGTTACATTTTAATTGTGTTATGTTACTTTGTGTAAATTATTATTCTATGGTCTGTTGTTTACTTTGGACATGTCAACAAATGCTACTGCATTTCCGGCTACAAGCAGTACACGCCCCTAAAATTCCTGTGAGAAACAGCCATTTACCACCACATGGTAAAGTAGTGCCTTTTCAGCTCTTCAACTAGTTAAGAGACGAGTCAGTCCAAAACTGTGGCAGAGATGTTTGTTAAATTTGCACTTGCTGTGCTCACTTTGTGTTATGACCTCTCTTCTCCACTGTAAAATAATCAGATTCTTTTCAAGCACTCTGCACAATTTACATCACTCAAAACACTGGACATCAATTCCGGAGTAATCAACATACCAATTTAATGAAGAAAGGATGAATAAATATACCATCATGCTGCCTATCATTAACATCAACGTGTCTGTCCTGCCAGGTGCCAAATAAAACAAGCATTGCTATATGCATTAGGTTTTGCCTATGTGATTAATAATAAGCTGTATTTTGTTGTAAGCTGTAGTTTGCTGAGTAGTTGTACAATATAAGAAAGACTGTTAACGTGTTATGACTTGTTTATGTACAAAAAGGCAATATATTGTGGTGTTACTAGTGGTATAGTGTGGGTAAGTAATAGCAAAATTTTGAAAAATGAAATAAAAGAGGTAAATAATAGAATTAATTGATGTAAGAGCAATAGTATGTGTTTGAGGAGTTCTTACAACTTTTTGGCCCAGTGCCGCTGCACCATTCAAATCATGCCCCTAGTGCCTGCAAGATAACTGCATTTGTGTCTGCCTGTTAAGTAGTAAAATATAGCAATATGTGGTGTTTAGAGGACTTTTGACAGTGAATGGGGCTTAAACAGTGTGAACAGCTCTAGTAGAAGTATCGTAAATGTGTGCAGCCAGGGAAAGTTAAAAAAAAGTTCCACACAAAATTGAATGAGCACAGAAATTCGGCAATGGCAACTGATAAGAGCCCCCTTTTAAGATATATTAAATACTAGGGATTTCACAAGCACAGCACAAAACGAAACCTAAAAATGTGCTTCATTTTTGCTTTTCCAACTGCTGAATCTGTACAGTTCATTTAAAGATATTTACATTTTATTGTGTGTTACAAATGACATCAAACAGCTTTTCCTTTCACACTCACTTTACCTCAGCAAGATTGGCACATTATTCACTTTACTTATGTTCCTCTGAATGCAAAGTGGGAGGAGTTTGTAGACACCAGTTCCCATGTTAAAAAATAAGTAGCAATTTGCCAGAAGACATAGCCTGACATTTGACCTCTGTCTTTGAAGCAGCAAATGGGAGAAGATAAATACAGTTTGGGAAACAGTGGTTTAAAACATGAATGAGCAGCTTCTACATTTCTAAATAATTAGTTTCCAAAACTACACCAAATCACTTGGTTTCTGGTTTTCACTCTGCCCTCGGTGAATAGTGCTCCCTACTGACTAGTTCATTGACAGTCTGAAAGTGATCTTTGCTTGCTGCATCATTTACTGCATCATTTACTAGAGACGTGTTAAAAATTGTGGAAATGAGGTATATACTTTGCCGCGAAAGAGAACTTTACCGCACAAGCTTATCTTAGTGGTTATGTTTGTAAATAAATGGCTTGCTGGAACGGTGGGATATTTAAAAAATTGTAGTTTCATTTCAACCTTTATCGCTGCTCCTTGGAACAACTTATTTCCAATAATAGTTTAGATCGTGACCTAACAAAGGAAGAGAGTGTGAAATGACAAGTAAAGAAATCATTTGGTTAAAAAACAAATTGCCAGGCCAAAAAGTCAATGGCTTCGTGCAAATGTCCAGGATTCACATGTGCTGACTCCTTAATTCTTCCCGAACCACTGAACATCCTTAGTGCGTTATATTCTATTATTATATTGGCAAGCAAATCATTTCATTGACAACCATTAAAAAATCAGACAAACACTGGCATGTAGTATGAGGAGGGACAAATCGGGGAGGATGATCGATTAATTAAATTGATAGTGTAGTATTCAGATGAACTGTAAATATATACATGAAAGCAAATATGTTTGAGTGTTACATATACATACATATACGTATAAGAACGACATAATGAAACCATACAGTTACGGTTAAGTTCCACCTTATACTGAAAAAGCACTTCCTGGATCTTAGGGAGCATCTATTTCCTATTCATCCTCGAACAGGAATTTCTAATCAACCGCACAGCAAAACCTGTTAGATGGATTTACTCCAAATTTGCCCCAGAAAATCAATTGTTGTTTGCTTTAACTTAATTTCCAAGCTCAGAATATACAGTGATATCTCGTTAGTTAGATTTGGGAACTAGCTTACACACTGAAATTCGAATTAAAATCAAATCTTATTTGTTGAGGTGATTTTTTCCATCAGCCATTTTGTGCTTTGTGAACTGTCATTTCTGGTTCGTGAACCTTGCTATGAAAACTTAGGGGGCCAAATTTGTAAAGAATCACAAGAGAAGTGATGCAGCTTATGAGTAACTAAGAAGAAACAAGTATCACAGGAGTGGAGTGGATGTGGCGCAGCGGCCAGAGTTGCTGACTCGAGAGCTGGGGATCCCAGTTCGAGTCTCGTCAGCACAAAATCCTGTCATTCTGGGCAAATCACTTAATCTCTCCGGGTGATAAGTTGCGCTGTATAAATCTGCTGCAAGCCGAAAAAAGCAGAAAGATGCAAACCTTCATGAAAAAATAGTTCCACCAAAGCGGATGTTAACAGTATTTGGGCTACGGGAAACTGATAAGAGAAGCAGATGAGGAGTAAGCATTGGTGAATACAAGAAAATATGCTACAGCCAATAGAAATGGAGGAAGAGTGAGTGGCAAGCAGAGGAACCAATGAAGGCCAGGAATGCGAGGGGGCGGGATGTAAGCCCTTTTTAAGTTTATATTAAAAACAATGGATTTCACAAGCACAGCGCAAGTGCTGTGCAGACGAAACCTAAAAACAGCCCCTTCCCCTTTGTGACTGTTTTACGATCAGGCAGTGGTCCCACGAACCACTGCCTACTCTTAAAAACTGAAAAGAAAACTTTTCACTTTTTGGTGGAAATGCATTCCGTTTTCCTTTAAGTTAAATGGGCTGCATATAAAAGAAAAGAGATTGCTTTACTTAAAAGCAATCACAGATATGGTGGTCTGCTGACCCCAGAAGGCCACCATCCCTGTGATTTTAGCAATTCCCAATGAGTCGCAAACCTAGACCTACCTCATTAATATTCGTGAGGTAGGTCTATTTGCGACCCACTGGTAATTATAAGATGTGCCAAAGACATATTTGTATCTTGGTGTTTGCGATTACCAAATTGTGAATCGCAAAGATTCGCTATTTGTAATCACAAACTATTACCTTTGTACATGTGGCCCTAGATGTGTGACCATTAGCATTTTTTGCGCGCATATTCACTTCAAATGCCTTTTCTGACATTTCTTCTACAGCTCTCAATAAACTTCCATTTCCTCTAAGAATGTGATGTGTCTGTTTTGAAAACGGACTTTTTCTTTTACATGCTAAATCAACCTAAGCTACAGAAGGCCAATGTCATGCGTGCTACCTTAATCCAGGTCTGGATTTTTTTGCTAGCAGCCTGCATTCTATGACTTATAGTTATTGTATTTTATGTTGCAGCTTTCAGTTGGTAAATACATAGTAAGTCTCACTGCTTTTCTAGCCACGCTGCACACGCTGATTCTGCCCCTGTTGTCATCACTCTACCTGGCCCCACAGCTTTGCCTCCTTCATCACAGTTCACACACTTTTTTGCACTTATTCCATTAGATGCCGATAGGAAAACTGTCACTGGTGTGAAAATATATCATACACAGAAAGTGATGCACCACTGGCATGTATTTGAAGACAGTGCAAGCTGTTATCAAGTAGCATGCCTGCACATGCGTTTAAAAAACATGGACCAATAAATACCCAAAGAGGCAAGTGATACAGTGAAGCCTTAGACACAATTAAACTATTGAGCATGCAGGACAACCAAGACACACCCAGCAATCTTACTGCCCCACACCTTACCACCTAATGCTGCACAGAAGTAAGTAGACACCCAGGGGTATATGTACAAGGAGTTAACGCCGCCGTAGCGTCAATTTTTTGACGTTACGGCTGCTTTTTTTTTTATTGCCGTATTTATAAGTTGCCGCTAACTGCAGTTAGCAGCAGTTTTCTGGCGTAAAAGTGAATTTTTAGGATCGCCACTTCTGTTAGCGGGACTTAACAAAAATGAGATGCAAGGTAGGTGTTCCCGTGCAAAAACTGCCGCTAACCCCACTTTGCGATATTTACAAGGAATTCCTTGTATGGTGCAAAACCAAAAAAACTGCCTCTAACTCCAGTTAGAGACAGTTTTGTAAGACCAGAAAATAGCTGGTCTTAGAACTAGTGCTAACACTTGGGGCCTGGGGGCGTGGCTACAGGCCGAGCATGGCGGTCGTCTTTTAGACGAGCTCCGGTCCTGGGCTACATTATCCTACTATTATCCTGAGGCACACGGACATTTGGGGTCTGCGGATGAGGGAGCAGACTGCCTGAGGCTGGGCCGATAATCGGAACCGCTTTTCAGCCGAGATCTGCCGGGGGAGAGAGCGGATTGCCCTGTGCTCGGACGGGGCGCCGCGAGGTGTTGCGGAAGCGTGGGCTGTGCGAGAGGACCCGGACGACGACGGTGCCTGGCGGCTTGGAACCTGTCCTGGCCTGGGGTGCAGACGACACGCCGCTGCAACGAGCTCCGGTAGGTGTAGCCGGTGGCGAACTGTGGAGGTCTTCCGGAATCGCGGGAGGAGATCGGAGGAGACTGCGCGACTGGGGCACTGCAGCTACGAGAGCCCGGGGATGCGATGCAGCCTACCTCGATGACGGACTTGGCGGCCCGCCGGAGAGGGTAGCGGAGGTGTCGGAGGACGGCCCACACATGGTGTGCGACTCAGCGGTATACTCCTGAGGCGTGTGGGATACCTGCGGCACGGAAGAGGAGTCCTTGAAGTGCTGCGCGCCACGGGGCGGGATCCCCGGTCGGGGAGGACGCCATACGTGGGGCCTAGCTGCATCCTACTTCCTCTAACTTGCACAGTGGGACATTGAAACGCGGCGGCAAGCAGAGTCAGGTACTGGCTGCAATCGGTGCGCCGGGGGTAACAGAGATGAGCTGTGGGACAGTGTGACTCGGCTTCTGAGACCTCTCTGGTGCTTGATGCGGCTATAGGACCGGCCCGGGCTGGGGTTACATGGACGCTGAGCACAGAGGAGCTGTGATGCATAGGGACCGCGGACCCCTGAAATACTGTGTGGCTGTGAGACTGATATAAGGTGGCGACTGGGTCTTCTGGCTGCGGGCACACTAGCGAGGCATTGGGGTGCCAGGGAAAGCCGCCTGTTGTTGTGTGCTACCTCGCCTTCCCCCGTGATGGGGCGCAATAGGGGAAAACAGCAGGAGCAAGGGGGCGGCTCTGAGCCCATACCGGACACCGCGGAACACACAGATGGCACGCCGCCGCTCAGCTGCATCCCGCCTACTGCCCTGACTGAGCCGGGGGACAAGCTGGACCTCATCTTATTAGAAGTACGGGAGTCCAGGAAAGCCATCGAGCTCCAGATTGGGACCCTAACGACAGGCCTTACCCTGCTCCGGGCGGATCATGTGAAGCTTGCGGATAGGGTAAAGGACAATACCGCGACATTGGAGGAGCTAACACCTCGCCAGGCGAAGAGTGAGGCGCACATTAAACAGCTGCAGGATCAGGTAGCCACCCTGATGGATCGTGTGGAGGACGCGGAAGGGAGAGCACGGAGGAACAACATACGCGTCATTGGTCTGCCAGAGAGAAGCAAAGGGAGTGATGCTACGCGCTACATGGAGCAGTGGTTCAAGGATCACGTCACGGCTGAGGGGCTCTCTACTCAATATTGTATCGAATGTGCACACAGGATCCCCACGGGGCGACCGCGGCCGGGGGCCCCGCCGCGTCCCTTAATAGTGAAGTTACTGAACTTTCGGGACAGGGATACAATCCTGCAAAAGGCTCGTGAACTTCCCCAGATTAACTTCGAAAATGCGAGGATCTCGCTATATCCTGACTATACGGTTCTGGTGCAACGGCAGCGATCTTCTTTCATGGCAGTTAAGCGACGACTACGGGACTTGAACTTGAAATATGCACTGCTTTTCCCGGCCAGGCTGAAGATCCTGCATGACCAGAAGGCGTACTTTTTTGAAAGTCCGGGAGATGTGGACGATTGGCTGGAGGTGATGGAACTGACCAAAACTGCACCCTCTGGGTCTCAGGGTGCGACCGAGGGCCCCACTGGTACTGGTGTTCTTGCTGCCCGCGGTAGCAGGCACTCACGCAGGAATACTGTTCGGAAGTTCCTCACCTCGCAACAGATGCAGCAAAACAAGTCACAGGCGATCCTCGCGGCGGCCACTTTCACACATCCTATTAGGCTGGAAGATAAGACCTCCTATGAAGAAGAACTGCAGGACACAGACTCAGAAGGGAGTGTGGCTCTGTTCCCTACTGTGACCCCGCAGACAGCTGACGGCTTATTTGGTTAAATTGAACGCTATATTGGAGTGCATTTGTGAAATGTATAATGATTCTGTAAGATATGATTCTAGCTAAAGTGCGATAGTATGGCGTACGTGCACTTTTACAGCCCAAGGTACCGATAGAGCTTACATGTATTATCTCGGCAGAGACTACACCACATGCGAAGTGCTAGCAATGTCCCCCACATGGCGAATGCGCTTTTTGTATTTACAATGTTCTTTTGTGTACAGTTACGTTGTGTGGTTCGGTACAGTTCTTCGACCGGACCGAGTTTAGGGGAGTTTTGGGGGGTACACGGCCCGAGTGCAGAGATTGGCTTGGTTGGGTTCGAATGTTTGGAGACGCTGCCTGCAGGTAAGAGGGCGCTGATTGCCCTGCAATGCATACACTTGGTAGGTACACTATCTTAACGTGGAACGTTCGGGGTTTAGGCTCTGTGCAGAAGCGCAACAGAATACATGCGCAGCTACAGCAACGCAAAGCGCAGATAGTGTGTTTGCAAGAGTCCCATATAGTGGATGGTGAAGTGCTGAAGTTACGTAGGAAGTGGAGAGGTCAGATCTTCTCCACCACATATTCTAGCTTTGCAAGGGGGTCACCATTTGGGTTAGGCATGGAATACCGTTTCTAGCGCTGGAGCAGCGGATAGACAAGCAAGGGAGATATATCTTTGTACGGGGGACGTTGGATGGACAGCATGTGGTTTTGGGCAACATATATGCATGCACCCAACATTGAACAAGATAAATACTGGGGTATATTAAATATTGCACTAACAGGCTGGGAACACCACCCATGGATCATAGGAGGTGATTGTAATACAGTGATGGATGTTACCCTGGACAGGTCTCACCCGCCTGTACATGGGGCAGGAGTGATTAAACAGGCGGAAGCATTGGGTAGATGGGCTGTGGGATGGGAGATGTGTGATGTATGGAGGATGCGGCACCCCACACATAGGGAGTACTCATTCTATTCCCCTGTCCACGTACTACACATGAGGATAGACAGAATATATTGTTCCAACCGGATAGCAATGCAGGTGTCCCAGGCGACATATCTGGCAAAGACCTTTTCGGACCATAACCCACTGGAGATTGTTCTCAACTGGGGATGAATACCTACCCCTGTACCCACCTGGCGCCTGTGGCCGCAGATGTTGGAGGATTCGGTGTTCAAGGCAACCATGTCAGACACCATTGAACATTATTTTGCTGAAAATAGTAACACTGCAGCGAATAGATTAATCGAATGGAATGCCTTTAAGACGGTGGTAAGGGGGCAGGCAATTAGTACGACAGTTGGTGCCCGACAGGAACTCCATAAATCACTTATAGATGTAGAGCAAAAAATGGGTAGGTTGGAGCAGGAAGCCATAACCGACACTGATAAGGGCGCTGCGTTACAAGAGGCTAGAATCAGATATGCGGAATTGCTAGAAGATCTCCGAGTAATAGACTACCACAGGTACTCGCAGCTGAATCACACTGAAGCGGATAAATCTGGGACATTGCTTGCTATGCTAATTAGGGACACTCCCCCTACGATTGTTATAAATGAGGTCACTACCGTGGGAGGGGACAGAGTCACTACTCAGGGGGACATTAATGTTGCATTTCGTCAATATTATGCCACATTGTATAGCAAACCTAATAGCAGCGAGGCAGCCCCTATGGAAGCCTTTTTTTCCTCCCTCATATACCCGCAGTTAACGGCTGAGGCCCAGAGAGCCATGGTGGGACCTATTACACAGTCCGAAATCAGGGCCGCTATGAAGGGATTCCCACGTAATAAAACCCCTGGACTGGATGGCCTTCCAGTTGAATTTTATGTTACATATGCCGATGCACTGGTGCCCCAATTGGAAATATTATACAATACAGCGCTAGAGAAAGGTTCTTTACCCCACACGACGGCACAAGCGTTAGTGGTTTCACTTCCGAAAGCAGGCAGGGACCCCGCAGACATGGCCAGTTATCGCCCGCTATCCTTATTGACCACGGAGTATAAAATATTAAGTAAGGTGTTGGCCAATAGATTGCTGCCCTCCCTGACTAAACTAATTCATGTAGATCAGACTGGTTTCCTCCCCGCCAGCAGTACGTCCCTGAATATCAGGATGCTACACTACCTCCTAACGGAAGCCCCGAGCCACTATGAACATGCAGGCTGTATATCCTTGGACTTACGTCAGGCGTTTGATTCTATTCATTGGGACTATATGTTCTGTGCACTGGAGCACTTTGGGATCCAGCGGATTACATAGCCTGGCTACGTCTTTTATATTCTGCACCTACTGCGCGTGCTCGTACTGGTGGCAATATCTCGGCGGAATATCCAATACACAGAGGGACCAGACAGGGATGCCCGTTGTCGCCTCTTATATTCATATTGGCCCTAGAGCCCCTGGCAATCAAGGTACGTAAAGACCTGCACGATATGGGCATTACATTACGGGGTACGACACATCTGTTTTCTGCGTATGCAGACAATATTATTCTGTATCTTAGGGACCTCCGCTTCCCCCTAGACTCGCTATACGAGGTGTTTAGTCGTTTTGAGGCGATCTCAGGCCTTGCCATAAATGCGGCGAAGTCACATGTTTTTTATTTCACGGAACATGAGGATACCCACACTGTTGAGTTTGGAGATGGCAGTCTGCAGGTTGCACAACACACTTTCAAATATCTGGGTATCCAGATATATCGGACTCACACAGATATGCTGGATGGTAACTTGAATAGGGCGATTAGGGCCCTGCGTTCTAGTGTGGCTTTCTGGACTACTTTGCCATTGTCGGTTACGGGAGGGCGGCCCTCGCGAAAATGGTGGTACTCCCCGTTTGATCTACTATTTTACTAATTTACCTCTTCTGATACCACATACCACGTTCAAAGCGTTGAATACCCTGCTCATAGACCTCATATGGGGATCGGGCAGACGTCGCATCAGCCTTAAAAACTACAACTGGGCACGAGTAGGGGGTCTGGGCGTCCCCGACTTGAGAGCATATTACTACGCATGCCAACTACAATGGTTGTCCTATTGGACTGCCGGGCGTAACCTGCACGAGCTAGGGTTTACGGACCATGATATAGACCGCGGTGCCCTGCATACCCTGTTGCTGCCCAATAGCAAGCTCCCGAACCGTCTCCACACGCTGCTGCGCACCGCGCTTCGATGCTGGAAAGCGGCGTTACACTACACTGGTACACATAATGCTTATGCAGGTAATATCCCATTACTGGGAATTCCGTTGATGGACGGCCAAGTACCTCAGCGTAGGATAACACCATGGCTGGATGTGGGGATCAGCACAGTGGCTGATTTGTTTGGGGATGGGACGCTCTTGGACCATGATACCTTTGTGAATGAAACGGGAGCGCTGGCACATTTATATTTACTGCATGCTGCACTGTTTCAATATGTGAAAATACAATGGGCCCCACAGAGGCAGGAGCCCCCCACGCACGAATTGGTTAAAATGCTTTACTATATGGGCAGAGGTAGACACCTTGTTAAGTGGCTGTATGTAGGGATCCGTTCCCACACAGAGGTTAGTCTAGACACACTGCGGGTGGCATGGGCAGAGGATATCGGGCGAGCCTTGACAGACAAGGAATGGGAGGGCATTGTGGAACGCCCCAAGAAGATATCGCGGAACGCAAAATTTAAATTTATTCACACCATGATCCTTCATAGGGCATATCTTACTCCCCATAAGCTGGATAAAATGTTTCCACAGACACAACACCACTGCCCGAGATGCTCCTTAGCAGGGGCTGGTCTTTTGCATATGTTATGGGCTTGCCCCAAAATAACGGGGTTCTGGGATACGGTTAGGCGCATAGTTAGTGAGATTGCACGGCGTGAATTACAATCTACAGTTGAAGAATGTATATTAGGCTTGCATGCACATGTATCGAAACACAAAGTACAATACCGTTTTGTAGATCTGGCGCTTATTTTAGCGATACGCGCCATCACAATGCATTGGAAGTCGCGTAGGCCACCCACGGAACACACATGGCATACTGAACTGCTTCGATGGGGAAGAGCGGAGAGCGCTGCCCTGCGCCGTGAAGAATTGAGAGGACTACGTAGAGTCCCTATAGCGCTGGAGTGGGATGTTATGTTGGAGGCTCTTAAGGCGAAGGAGGTGGAGCAATATACTACCCCTGCCTGCACACACTAAGCCACAAAGCTCGCAGAGCACCTACCGAGCGTCACGACTTCACAAATATTCCTGTCTTCACTTACAAGTGTATAGTCTTCACAAGAGTAGGAGAGACTAGATGTGCCAATTTTATTGTATATCTAACCTTGCACAGGACCGGGGCTGGGGGGAGGGGGGTAATGTTGGGAAGTTTGGTTTTATGTCTTTCCTGGAATATAGCCCCTGTGATTTGGTGGAAATGTGTGAATACTACGGCACAGAATGTAATAGAAATACGATGTGACAAGCAGAGTTTGGAAATGTATGAATCCTTGATAAAGTACGGTTAAATACGAGCAAATGTACTATAATGGAATAACATGAAGGCCTATGTTATGAAAAATCAATAAAAGTATATTAAAAAAAAAAAAACACTTGGGGCCTCATTTCAGAAGGTTTTGGTGCTGGACAGCGCTGCAAGGAATGTTGCTGCGCTGCCCTGCATCAAAACTATAGTGTAGGAATGCGCACCATCAATAAGATAGGGCGCATTCCTTGGTCTCATTCATGAAAAGTGTTGCATCGCTGTGACAAAACAGCGTTGCAACACTTTTCACTACGCCCTTCTTGCGGCACCATGGATGCGCTGTATTCACTGTACGGCGCTCCATGTCGCAATTAATGACAGATACGTCTGGAATCCTGGCATATCTGTCAGGGCTAAAGTCATGCATTGCTGCAGTTGTGTCACAAGCATGACACAAGTCCAGCAGTGCACAAGGCCAGCCCATCCCTGTGGCACTGCGTCACCCTTACGCCTGCCATAAGGCAGGCGTAAGGTACTGACGCAGTGGCATCCTACAATTGTTGCAGTTAAATCTGATGGATGCGCCACTCCTATGAGGCTTTGTTGCGTGGAAATGCCCACCCTGCATACATCCTACCTGATGCAGGTATAATGTGGCACAGGGCTTCACAAGGTCACACATATGCCTGAATGCTTCACTTTGCAAATACGGTGCAACGTGGTGCACGAAGCACGCTGCAAGTACGTCAAGAAAATGACGCACCAGGGTGGTGAAACTGTTAGAAGGGGCTCATGAATAAGCCCCCCTGTCTTTTTCCCCTGCACTGCCACACAATGGCTGCCATGCGCCAACGCAGGCACCCTTGCGCCATGGTGCAAGGGTGACTGTGTTGCGGAGTTGATTGATGTTGTGGCTCCATCTCTTCTCGAGACGTCTGCAGGTGGGGCTGGACTAGTGGAGGGGAGAAGTGAACCAGTTGGCCTTCTTGGAGTGTTGTTTGCCTGGTCTTTTCTTGAGGGGTGCCAGGGTGTCGGCGCAGTTGGAGATCCATCAGTGGAGGATGCGCACTGTGGTGTTAGCGTCTGTAAGCATTGGCGGAGTGGTGGTGCTGAGGGAGTTGACGGGAAGTTCTTCGGGGGGCCTTGATTCAGCTGCAACGGGGGAGCAATGATGGCGATGGTGTACAGTGGGCGTGGTGAAGGTGTGATGTAAACAATCATGGTCGGTACAGGAGAGTCCTGTGGTGTGGCTGCAGTTGAAGTTCCCACTGGTGTAGAAGACGGGCTCGGGCGTGTGTTGGGCTATGTGGGTTGGTGCGGTGACTAGCTGCTTGAGTCCGATGCTTGCGAGGTTCCCCAGGAGGGGGGTGGTGTTCTGGTCACTGGGGTTGTCCAGGTGGAACTTGAGGGCTCCGAGTAGGATGTAGTCGGTGGATGGAAGAGCATGGGGTGCGATGAGATCTACAATGGCATCGGTGAATGGGAGTTCATGGCCCGGGGGGCCTGTAGATGAGGGTGCCGTGGAGGGTGATGTTGGGGTTTGTCCGGATCTGGAAGTGGAGGTGTTCCATGGTCACCGTCGGGTCATTAGAGTGCGTGGTCAGTCGGAGTGTGCTTTTTCAGACAATGGCAATGCCTCCTCCTGGCCGCTTGTGATGGTCCGTGCAGGTGGATTTGTAGCCGTTGTGGATGGTGATGGCAATGCCTGGTCCGGAGCAGAGGTTGGTCCAGGTTTCTGTGAAGAAGGCGATGTCTGAAGAGGTGGCGTAGAGGAAGCCCCAGATTTCTGTTGCGTCTTTGTGGAGGGACCGCACGTTGAGGAGTATGCAGTTGAGCCGGTCAGCTGCGCTGTTGGTCGGTTGGGCGGCAGGAGGTGCTGATGTGGCAGAAGGTGGGAGTTCATGGCCCGGGGGGCCTATAGATGAGGGTGCCGTGGAGGGTGATGTTGGGGTTTGTCCGGATCTGGAAGTGGAGGTGTTCCATGGTCACCGTCGGGTCATTAGAGTGCGTGGTCAGTCGGAGTGTGCTTTTTCAGACAATGGCAATGCCTCCTCCTGGCCGCTTGGGATGGTCCGTGCAGGTGGATTTGTAGCCGTTGTGGATGGTGATGGCAATGCCTGGTCCGGAGCAGAGGTTGGTCCAGGTTTCTGTGAAGAAGGCGATGTCTGAAGAGGTGGCGTAGAGGAAGCCCCAGATTTCTGTTGCGTCTTTGTGGAGGGACCGCACGTTGAGGAGTATGCAGTTGAGCCGGTCAGCTGCGCTGTTGGTCGGTTGGGCGGCAGGAGGTGCTGATGTGGCAGAAGGTGGGTTTGCAGTTTCAACAGGTGCAGGGTACAAGAGAATTCTACAGTGTTGCTAGATGGCAGGCCGTGTGGCGTCCAGGGTTAATGGCAAGGAGGGTGCTGGCGTCGTATCGGTGGAGTGTATGAGAGGAAGGGTCCCTGGTGCTGGGTGCGGTCTAGGGGCAGACGGACGCAGACAGGCTTGCCTTTGTGCACCAGTGGTATGCCCGCTGCGCATGGCCGCACAGCGGCCGCCATTATGTAGTGCTGCCGGGGGTCTGGACAGCTGGGAGGCGGGAAAGGACACTGGAGGGCGCGGGGACACGGGGAGGAGCAGGGGTTGTAAATATATTTTTAAAAATTCTTACCTCAAGGCCGGGTCGTGCGTCTTCTGTGCTCCTGCTCTCCTGAGTCTGCTTTCAGGAACAGGAAGCAGGCAGCCAGGCTCCCTCCCCTAAGCCAATCACAATGCTGCAATGCGGCGTTGTGATTTTTCGTGAGCGCCGTGACAAGGCGTTCAACCAGGGGCTGGAGGGGTGGGCATGCTCTCCATGCAGGCTGTAATGCAGCCTGCATTGCGAACAGGGATGTGCGCATGACTGCTTTGGGCGGTCTGAGAGGGCTGACCAAACAGTTATTGCGCACTTGAGTGGGCATAACACTCTGCCCCTGCCCTGCTCCATGACTAGTGGAGCCCCTCTCACCCTCCCGCCCACAAAGGAAACATAGCATGAGTACATCAGAAAGTTATCATCATGTTATGTTTCCTCTTCTTGCACTGCTTGAAAGCAGTGGGGTGACGCTTTTCTGCCATTGCGGATGAGCCGCCACTGGGGGTGCTTCACCCACAGGTGCTAGGCCTGGGCTACATGTACCACCTTCTCCTCACCTGGACATTGACACTGTGGCGCAATCCGCTGCACTCTCTCCAAATCTGTGACTCAGCCAGCAGGAGCCTCAGCCAGGCGGGATTTCACAAGCCTCCTGGGTACAGCAGTCACCGCCAAGTCCGCTGGGGAATCTCCAGATGCAGGTGATGCAACAGGGCTCCCTTAGGCGTGAAGTGGCAGCGCTCCCGCCACACAAGTTCGGCGCAGCTCAGGGGCCTCACCCTCCACAGCGTCCGGCCAGCGCAACATCCTCCACCCTGTGATGCAGAGAGCCACGGTCCACCATTGGTAATCTCCTCCGTGCACCCTGGTGTAGTGGTGGTGCCTGGTATGCGATGCAGATCTACCTACGTTGGTGCACAGGAGCGCCTCTAACGTTCACAGCTCCAAGGGGCACCAGGCGGTCTTCTCACACAGGTCAGCAACGTGTCTCCATGCGACCTGGCAGACTTCACCCTCCAGGTAAGTGCGATCGCCGACGCCTCAATGTCTACCGCCACGGCCCAGCAACTCCACAGCACCTCCGCATCCCACTCTGGGTCCCAGACGCAGTTCCAGAGAGGCCTCCAGGCCAAGGGGACTGACCGCGCTTTCAAGGTTTTGGATGCCATGGTGTTGCAAGGGGTGCGCAATGATAAGTGATGCATCACTGGTTTTGCCCAGCGATGTGCCTCTTTTCATGATTGTAGCTCTGAATTTACTCTTCCCCTGGGACTCTGACTGGTCATCCTGGCTGTTGGGGGGCTTGAGGGGGTTGTTGTTAAACTTTGCTGCACTTGGCCCTGGCTGCTCCATTCAGCATTCCATTAGCTTTATTTCCTATTTTTCAATTGGAGGTGGACTTATAGGTTATTTTTGCCTCTAGAGGCAAAAAAGGCCACGTTGGGCTGACTAACATGAGTTTTTTTTCCCGCTAATGGGCCTTTTGTCAGTTTTTTGCCCGCTAACATCAGAATTTGTATCGCCTTCACGCTAGTGTTAGCGGCAGTTTTCACAACAGCTACTTGAAACTATCGCCATGTAGTGACGTATTGTAAATACATTGCTAACAGGGCGATAGTTTTTGGTGATAGGCCGCGTTAAGAAAACTGCCGCTAACTAGCGTTTGCATTAGTTAGCGGCAGTTCTTGTACATATACCCCCCAGAGTAACAAAGAAAAGAAGAATCAAGACTAGATGTCAACATTGATCACTTCATAACCTCCAGCTGTGCACAACCAACAGAAGCATCAAACATACTCATGGATGTATACCATGCACATACTCAACTAATGCAGAACTATCAAAGCAAGACAGAGCACAGGGAATCCATATAAAATCCCAGTGACAGAAAATTCCAAGTCCAGCTAATAATCACCTATGCTACAAAGATGAGGCACCAAACCACAAGGTGCTGCTCCAAAGATGTAAACACTACTAAAATCATAAACTGCCAAAATTATTCTGCTCTGTGATGCACACCATAGTGAAGTTTAGCATTCCACAGCACCCCTAGCTCAAAAGGTGGAATGGGCAAACCTGATGTAGGAGATAGAACATGATATTCTACAAGTGCATCAATGATGCTGAAAAACTACTAGCCACAACCTTTGAGATGAGGAGTATTGCATGTCTACGTGGCAATGAGTAAACCGTCCAAACCTGTGACAGGGATTTATTAAATACCTGCAAATCTTGAACATTAAAAAAAATACTGCAGAATCTGGAATTGTAAAAATTTCCTGACGATTGTGTATCATTGACTAAATTTCCAAAAATAGATAAAATTTACACATACTCAAATAAATGAGGAATTTCTGTGGGTACAGATACAGGGTGGCATTTTGCCCACCTAATACAACTAAACCGGTACTTTCTGTTCCCTTTTCTCTTATCAGAGTCCTTTTACATTTCGGGGTGTCTCCATTGCTTGGATATAATTCCTCACCTTAAGTCTTCTGGTATGTCAGTTTCTGATCAGGGACAGGTTAATGTGTTCCTAGAAAAACGTAGCTAGCTGTACCGAAGTAACTATGCTTCCTATTTTTGGTTTGGGAGTGGTTCTTTCATTCATACCATGTTAGAATGCCATGGGTTGTTCTTAGCACCTTAGGTCTTGCTATTGCTTAAGTTTCTTCTCTGGGTGCAGAGTCTTGATGTGCCTCATGGTTGTGCCTCAACGAGCAATGGACTTCAGCTGCGCTGGCCTTGGATTTTTCAGGGCTATTTCTCATTGCATCTCAAACAGTGGTATCTGTTAAAATGCTGGGTCTTTGCAGGGTACACACTGATGAACCGCAGATTCTTTCTTGCTGACAATGGATACAGCCATGATGTCTTTGCTCCCAAAAGAGTGCATTCACATGTCGGAGGGGGCTGGGAATTCATCTTGAATAAGTGAAACAGATATGAGGGCTATGTGGGGCCATGCCAGTCACCAGATAGTTGGGTGAGCTGTGCAGGCACCACGCCTGATGTGGACCATGTGATGCACAAATTGAATGACACTCGACACAAGAAGCTGTCTTGCGGCCTGTTGTAGAAGCAAGTGTTAGGAAGCCTCTTCCATGGCTCAGAGGCTCAGGAAGTGGTCATCCAGGGATTGGTAGAGGGAGCTTAAAATTTACCTCTGTCAGCTTCACAATGGGAAATTGGATGCATAATTGGTCCCACCACCAGCTTCACCTATTCAGGGTAAAGGCTGCAGCAGGGAGCAAGTGAACCAGCAAGCAATGTATTGTAGTTGGCTAAGGCTTGTTTAATAAAGAGGGGTTTGCTGAGTGTCAAGTCTCTGCTGATGCCGGAGGTCCAGCTCTGTCACATTAACCAACCATTATCTTAATGAACCTATTTTTGAGGCAATGGCAGCAGCCTAGACACTGCAGGTGCCATCCCAGACCCCACACTAGAGGGATAAGCAGGGGTTCATGATTCAAGTGGTAGAAATATAGGACTATGATACTGTCCACCAATACAAGACACCCCACACAAGGACACTTTCTTTTCCACCAGTTAACTAAGGGCATTCTCCTTAGGGATTGAAAGAGCTGAACAACTCTATCTTTCCACACTGTCTCAATTGGGATCTCTGAATGGTCTCATAATTGATTATCAATGACTAGTGAAGATCAATTAGGCTTTTCACAGCTTTCAGTCATCTCTGGTCTCAGAAGATCTGTCCCCAGTCAGTTAGTTGCATAAAAGGTGGGCAAGGCAGGCAAGAGATTTTATGCAGCAATTAACTTCTCATTACCATGTTCTCATAAATGTTTATACCATTCTTTCCTAACACTGCTTGTGGACCACTGCCCTAGCATCTGTGTACATCCTTCCCTCAAATTACACTCTCACTGTGCACTCAACATCTCTCTACCACCGTGTGTCACGTCTTCTATCACTAATGGATGGCTCATTTGAACACACAATGCTGCAGAGTGAGAGTGGAGTCAAGTTGATTTTTACAATTCATCTCTTCTCAACAATTGAAATCAGTTGCAAACTCTCTGGCACTTAGCAATTCATACATATAGTCTTTCTAACTTTCTAAGATCCGTTTGAGTGATAGTGCACTGACTGCTCTAGAGCCCAGCATCTGACGTTTCAGACCTTCTCAGGTCACAACCTCTGTTGACCAGTGCTTGATCTGAGCTGGTTGTTGTAGGTGGGGCCCACAATACTGTTTTTTTCATCATCAGAAATTGATCCAGGACAAGTGAGAGAAAGACAGAAAATGAGTAAAGAAGAGGAAAGAGAAAGGTAGGAAATCAGTGACAAAATGAGACTGCAGGGATACAAAATAACCTGCACAAGTGAAATAAAGATACATTAAGTGGAAGGTAGTAGAAGAAAGGCACATGAGATGGGATCAAGATTAAGCTGCCTTGGTTTTCTGCAACCCTGACATTCAGCAGCACTGTTGGAAGGCTTCTGATAAACATTTTGGGCCCGACACATGCTTTTTTACCAATTAAGCACTGCAGTTGACCTATCCCAGAGTTCTTCACATAGTAACATTAGACTGTTCATTCTGAGCATGAGTCTCTACAGCCTGAAAATTTACCCAAATTTGATCTATTTTGCAGTAAGGGACACAAACATCTATGAACCAAAGACACCAACCAATGCATGCATGGATAGTCAACTCCGTGTTTGTTTTCGTTAGCCAATAAAAAAATGACCTTATAGGCTGAAACACATTCGTTAGAGGATAGTATCTATGCTTCAGGTACACATAGGAACATTTGCATAGGTCTGTACAATTCAGAACACCACTCAAACCCTCATCCATGACACCAAATTCTTTCCTTATAGGCCATAAGCAATTTCAATAATCCATGCACGCTATGCGTACATTAAAGTAGACAAGGTTGAGCAATATCAGGCCACAGAAGTGGCATGAGTGGGTGATAAAGATTTAATGTAACAATAGCAATTAAGATATAAAGTATATGCAATCTACTGCTTTCAGTCCTTCAATGACTTTCATGCCTTTCTCAACACTTTCCTGCAGGGAACTGACAGCAGTGACCACTCTTCATCCATGGAGCATCAGGTTTTATTCCTGTCAGGTCTTGCATTTGTTGAGGGTGGAGGACTAGGATAAAGAAGCCACATTTCAGTGCTCTTGTGGGGGGGGGGTGCTCAGTGCAATACATCATCATTTCCGTCTGCCATTCCTCCTTTTAAAGTGTTTTGCTCCTCAGTTCAGGGACTTGTTGAAGCAGCCCTCGTATAGCATTCCAAGTAGTCCAAACGGAGATCTTCACATCCCCCTCCCTCCCTGTCATTTACAGGGTTTTACAAACTTCCATCACAAAACTTATTTGTGGTTTTTTTCTACATGGAACGCCTGGGTGCTTTGCTGATCACTCAGGGTATTATACATCATCAACAGGCCAATGGCCACAAATTTAACACAACAAAAACAGAATTTGCTCTCTTCACTGAGAACCCTCCAAAACCAAATTCAGTCCTGGCTTCTGTACGTCAATCTTGCAGGATTCATGCAAAAAGCTGCCATTCAATTCCTAGGTGATCAAGAAGGCACAGCAGCACAGAGTAAGCGGTCTCCTTAGAAAATAATGTTTTCCCAACCTGATTTCACAATACTGTTTAATCTCTTTGCACTCCCAGGTTGGCATCAGCAGGGGCCTTGTGAGCCTTTAAGGCCCCTCGCAAAGTATATCGAAGGGCCCCCCACTCTCACCCAGACAGAAGTTTAGGATGAAGAAAACAGGTGGCTCTAGGACCAGGACCTTGTTGCCCCCTGCAATGAGGGAGATGTGGGGGCACAGTGGAAATACCTTCTTGAATCTTGTACTGGACTCCATGCTCGCCCCTTCTGAAGTCTGCCACTCCATGCTACTACCCAGCCACAGATCATTTCTGTACTTATCTACAGTTTTCATCTTCAGCTAAGGGCTCCAGTCATACCCATTCCCTTGTGACTTATAACCTGCCCAGACCATCAGGTGAGCAGATTTGACAGAATAACTGAAATGTGAATCCGCTAACTATGTAACGATTATGTAATCTACGTGACCCTTTCCAAATGTACAATGTAAAATATGTTTAAAGAAATTGTATTTGTTTTCTGTTTCTTCCAAACAAAACAATAATATAGTTGAAATACAATATGCAGAACTGAGTATTCAGCCGTTAATAATAATTGTCATTAGTATAAGCATGCTAAGAACCTTCTACTGCCACTAACAACACTCTCAAGAATTGAATCTTTCCCCTCCCCGACCCACCCCAGTACCTACCTGTCAGGCTCCTTCACTATTCTGAAAAATTGAAATGTAATACTAACAACTATGGCATATTAATGTGATTTATGAAAACTTGTCTATGTTGGCCATGCTTATTCCATTTCAACTGATGTCCCTAGCTATGTACAAAGCTCTCCTTCCCTGTGGATCCAGATTCACCCTTAACAACAACCTTAAGTGAAATTTAAAAATCAACATTAAACATCATAAGTGGTCCACCTTTAAAACAGGAGCGTATAATGGTCATTCTTAATCATTTGCAGATGTTCTCGCTCTCTTTCACGTCTCTGGTTTCTAGAAGGTAGTATTTTCAGTCACATGCTCATTTTGTGGGACGGACATCAGTACCGAAATCTCAAGTCTCAGTACTTGAAAACTTCTCCTAAGTCACACATGCTGCACCATCTCTGGGCTCTCCTGGATCCTCTTGTGATGACAGCAGTATTTTTAGACTTCTGGAACTCTGGCATCACACACCATTGGGTAAAGGAAGGATTTTCATATTGAATTCTGTTTCCTACTCCCGGAAATATTCAGGCAGACACTTGTGCCTAAGTGTGCTTGGAAACAGCAGGGCCTATGGTATGAGGTGCAGGCCGCATTGTCCTTAGGTGATGTGGTGCAAATTCTGCTTCCAGAGCAAGTGGCTAGATGATTGTGTGCAGTGCAGAATGTGAATTAATTTGTCAAATATTTGGGGGCTTACTTATGAGACAAAGCAGCGATGTGACACTTCTCAGTGCGCCCTCCTTGTGACACCATAGATGCGTCACATTTACTGTATGATGCATCATGTCGCAAGGAGTTACAGATACGTCAGTATTATTGACGTATCTGTATGCGCAACAGTGGCACATTGCGGGCGTGTGTTTAAAAACAGACGCAATTCCAGCAATGTGTCCTTTCACATGCCCCATGTGAAAGGGCCTGCGTCACCCTTACGCCTGCCATGAGGCAGGTGTAAGGTTTTGACTCAATGGCGTCCTAGAAGTGGCACACTGAAATCTTATAGATTTCAATGCGCCACTTCTACAAGGCTTTGAAGCGGGGGGACGACCACCCTGCATTAATTATACCTGATGCAGGTATAATGTAGCGCAGGGGTTTACGAAGTGACGCATCTGCCTAGATGCGTCACTTCGTAAATATGTCGCAACGTGGTGCATTATTTACGCCGCCGCAGTGTCACAAAAAGTGATGCAATAGAGGCATAAATGTGACGCAAGGGCTCATAAATAAGCCCCTTGCTTTTCAATATGACCTCTGTGGTCTCTCCTTGCAAGTTCCTAGCATCCATTGACATGAAGGATGCATTTTTGGGTATCCAGATGTAACTTGCGATCCTTTGTTACCTTTGCTTCACAGTTTGTCAGGGAATTGGCATTGTAATGCAGTCTCAGGGGATTAGTGCTTAATTTGAGCCTGTGGTTGCAGGTGGGACCCACCGGCATTCATTTTTGGGAACAATTACGTATTTTTTATCCTTAGGCTTTGACCCAGAGCAAGAGAGAAAGATGGAGAAAGAGAAATGCAGAATAAACAGAGACAAATGTAGAAAGAACTGATGAAAAAGTACATGAAAGAGTGAGATAAAGACATTAAAAGTGTAATGTGTAATGTGGTGGAAGAAAGAGGCATGAGGTGGAATCAAGACTAAGCCGCCTTGGTATATGGCACCACAACTTTCAGGAACACCGGTGTGGGGCCTCTGTGAAAAATGTTGATCTCCAGTACTTATTCTTTTACAAAGCAGTAGGCAGTGCAGAGGATGGATTTATATCCATATCTAAAGGACAGGCTAATCTGTACTCTTTATCAAAAACAGAGCCTTGTTGCCAGTTTGCATGCAAAGGCCTGCAGACCCTCAGGCTGAGAATCAGCTGTCGCAGTTTAATTTAGTCTCCTCACAGACTCAGACTTCACAGTTTCTCTCCCCATACATGGTAGTGAAGCTTCATGCGCACACTTTGCCTTGCTGGAGAAGTCTCAGGCATTGGACCAGGGATGGCGGCAGTGCAGGGGCCATGTGGCCCTCACTGTGCATGAAGCATTGGGTCATACTTCACATCTAGACCATGGTTCTCCATGCCCGTCCCATTTGATCCATATCATCTCTGGACTATGACTTCTTGAGCTGGTCTTCCAGGTTATTAGAACATGGGAATGTTGAGTGCTCTATTGAATACAATGGAGTGCCCCGGGCTTCTAGTGGCTGGTAGAAGCCCAGAGCTACAACATTCCAATGTTTGTCATTCACAGCTGTTGCTGTGAACAGAGGCCTCACGGAGCCCAAGGGGATTTCAATCCCTTCGGGCTCCATAAGGCCTTCATTTTATTTGTTAGAACATTCCGCCCCTAGAGGGCGGAATGTTCTAATACCCTTATAGCCCTTTGTAGCTGGGCTATACCGGCATTAAAGTCCCTCTCCCTTGTTAAGGGCCTGAGCCGAACACTGGAGCAGGACTTTAATGGCCGGTATAGCCTGCTACGGTGGGCTATAAGGCTATATTATGTATTGGATAGCAACTATATTCATCTCATATTTATTTATTTATTTCGTGTTTTATAGAGCGCGAACATGACCCGTTAGGGTATCAGAGCGCTTTACCGGGATAACACGTTGTATACAAGTATGAAATAGTCAAAGAAAAAAAAAATCATAAGTAGGAGTAAAAGGAGGTGAAACATTTGGGGAATAACAGGGTGTATACAATGTTCAGATCATAATGCAGAGAAATCCAGCAAATACATTTGTGGGAGTACAAGGTCAGTACAAGATGGATAGCAGCCAGTCAGTCCAAACTCTAGCGGCAACAAAAATAAGCAAAGCCACTGAGCGGTCTGTGCAATGCATGATTTATGGGAGAATCTTGCCCATTAGGAAGGTTTTGGCTTCCTTTTTAAATATTGACAGAGATGGAATTTTTCTGATGAAAGACGGCAGCGAGTTCCAGATTCTTGGTGCGGCCCCAGAGAAAGCACAATTGTACGTTTTTTCCTTTCGGAAGCGGGGTGGCTGGAGCACAAAGTCTCTGGCGGACCTGGAGTTTCTGGCTCCTCCAGAAACCATGATTTTCTGGGCGAGATATGCTCGGGATTTCGTGTGTAGTACTTTGTGGGTGATACAAGCCAGTTTGAGTTGGATTCTGGCTTCAAGAGGAAGTCAGTTCAGCGCCTTCAGATGCGGTGAGATGTGGTCGAATTATTTTGAGCCTGCTGAGAGTCTGGCGGCGGCGTTGAGGCAAGCTTTTAGGGGGGCCGTGGAGATCTTGGGCAGGCCTGAAAGGGTTGAGCATCCGTATCCGATTCTGGAGATAACTAATGCCTGGACTGCCATTTTTAGGTCCGAGGCATCAAGGAAAGGTTTTAGTTTTCTAAGGTAGCTCAGGTGAAACCTGGCAGTTTTAGCCATCGAGTTGATGTGGTCTCGCATATTCAGGTTGCTGTCCAGGGTTATGCCGAGAGATTTGGCAGATTCCACTATGGTCGGTGTGCAGTTTAGTGCTGTGATCGACTTGGTCCATTCCTGGATGTCAGTGTTACTTTTAGGGGGGGGAGATTAGAAGGAACTCCATTTTTTGTGCATTTAGTTTGAGCTGGTTGCAGGCGAGCCATTGAACAGTCAGCTTTAGGGCCTCATTCAAAGAGTAGATCTCCTCTAGAGATGAGATTTTGATGTAGATCTAGGTATCATCGGCATACATGTGGAAGGAGATGTTGGAGGTTTGTAGTAATTCAGCTAACGGTTCAAGGTAGAGATTGAAGAGGGTTGGGGAAAGAGTTGATCCTTGGGGGACTCCGATCGTTATCGGGGAAGGAACAGATAGATTACTGTTGACTAAGAATCTCTGGGTGCGGTTCCGGAGGAAGGATCTAAACCATTGAAGAACGGTTCCCCTTACTCCCATCCTAAATTCGAGGCGTTCAAGTAGTTTCTCGTGGTTGACTGTGTCGAATGCCGAGGATAAATCCAGTAGAATTAAGAGACATGTTTTGCCTTGGTCAAGGGCTTGGAGAGCATCATCCACAATATGGAGAATAGTAGTTTCCATGCTGTGCCCAGGCCTGAACCCGGATTGAAAATCGTCTAGCAGATTAAAGTTGGTGATATGTTGGCTCAGTTGAAGTTGCACACATTTCTCCAGAGCTTTCGCTAGAAGTGGGATATTGGATATTGGTCTGAAATTGTCTGGAGTAGCAGGATTCAAGGTGTTTTTTTTTAAGATGGGGACGACTTGACCGGCTTTTAGAGAGTCAGGTATGGACCCTTGTAGTAGGGAAGCGTTGATTATTGTAGTCCAAATGGGAATGATAAATTGGGAGGTCACGGCCACGCAGCTGGAGGGGAGTGGGTCATTAAAGTGGTTATTCGGATTTAAGGAGGATAGAATTTTTGAGATGGAATGGTCGTCATATAACTTGAAGTTGGACCAGTGCGCTTGGTTCTTGGGTGTTGTCTGGGGGGAAGAGAGGGAGAGATGGGACCCGGCAGGAAGAGGTCGGATGTTGGTGGCGGAATTAAGTTCTTTTCCTAGGGAGGTAATTTTGGCTGTAAAGAAGGAGGAGAACTCCTCACAGGTTATTAGGGATTTTGAGGTTTCTTTGGAAGTTTTAGCCAGTTTGTTAGATTGGTGTTTGACCATTTCAAAGAGCTTACAAGGTCTGTTCTTAGCGTTTTCCAGTTCCGATCTAAAGAACTCTTTTTTTGATTTGAGGATGTTCCTGTTGTAAGCATTTCTGGTCTGTCGGAGAAGTTTTAGTTGGGAGGCTGAGGGGTGCTGTCTCCAAGTTCTTTCTGTTAGCTGGAGGCTTCTCCTTTCATTGTTGAGGGATCCGTTGAACCAGGGGTTTTGTCTTTAACTCTGGATCTTTTTAGCTTTAGCGGGGCAAGATCATCAATTATGTCAGACATAGTCGAGTTGTAGTGTTCAGTAAGGTCGTTGACCTTTGAGAGATTTGGGGGGGGGAGGTCATTCTCGCAACGTGCAGCCAGCTTCTCGAGATCTAGGCTCTTTGTGTCTCTGAGCCAGAGTTTCGGTTTCACAGGTTGCGTTGGCCTTGTCTTGTGGGTGCCAGGCAATAGGAAGGTAATAGCGTGGTGGTCAGACCAGTCGCATGGATCTATTGAGTTAAGCCTGACCGCCGTTGCCTTAGCAATGATACAATCCAGTGTGGCGCCTTTCGTGTGAGTTGGTAATGTGCAGGCTTGAGTAAGTGATTGGTCAGCAAGGAAGTCTTTGAGGGCGTTAACCTGAGGGTCATTGAGGTCATTCCAGTGCAGATTAAAGTCTCCGAGGAAAATGTCATTGGAGTGGGGGGAAACCTTAGATGTAATGATTTCTATGAGGTGGTCGATGAAGGTGTCGTTCTTGCCTGGGGGGTGGTAGAAGATGTGCAGTGTGCACAACTGGGTAGCGTTGTTACATATGGAGAGTGCAAGATATTCACAGGCGTCGGTGGGGTCAGCGTGAAGTTCAGTGACGAGGAGGTCTGAGCGGTAAATGCAAGCAATGCCTCTCCCTTTTTTTAATTGCCTGTCAAGCCTTACAATGCTATAATTTGGAGGGACCAATAAATCTAGGTAAGGTGACGATGATTCATTGAGCCATGATTCGGTAAGGATTGCTACGTCAGATTTTTGGCTCAGGATGAGAGTGGTGATGTCAGAGGCATGCTTTGCTGCTGATCGGCAGTTAATTAGGAGGCCGGAGAGAGGAGGGCCGGTGCATGTCTTGTTAGTTAGGGAAGATAAGGGTACTTGCGCTAAGTTGTTGCTGTTTACTCCTCTGTTACGGAAAGTTGATGTTCTATTAGAGTTGATTGCAACCGTGTGAATTAAGCATTCATCTTTCTTGTCTGGAGGACTGGGGGCGTCAGGAGAGGACTTATAGGATAAGAGGAGGGCTTGAATTTCGTCCTCCGAGAGGTAGTTGGGATTCTTGCGAGGGCGAAGGTGTCTAAAGGCTAGCGGCAAGGTTTGAAGGAAGGGCTTGGTGAGTGGGGGAAGAACTGAGTTCTGGGAGAGCTTGATATTTGAGATAGATTGTTCTGTGAGGTTAAGGATGCTTTTCAGTTCAAGAACGGAGTTATGGATGCTCTGAGCTATGTTGGTTGCTCTGAGGTTCAGAGTTTCAAGGTCCATAAGTGAAGGTTGAACTTGCGGGAAGGCGACCAGTGGGTCAGGACTTGTTCTCATCTTTTGGAAGGAGTGTGGGTCTCAGAATGCTCTAATTCATGTCATGATGCCAGCCACAGTCCATGTCACAGAAGGTTGAGGGTTAAAAGCCAAGGCTTATTTGGATAAACAGATAAAGGTATTGAACCACAGTAGACGGGAGATTGTTGACTGGGTGCAAAGACTGAGTGCAAGGCCCTCTTTTCCTCTCGGAAAAGACAGAAACATGATATCACCCAAGGTACGAGCATCCCACTACACTCTGTGCCTTCTGGGCTCAGAAAGCTTGCGCTATTATTCGCTTATGTATTCCGGTGGGAGTCAATGACTTCTTCCATCGCCACATGCCTGCGGCGGGAAAAGTTAAGGCCACTGTTGCATTTTTTCTTAAAGAACCACGACCTCAGTGTCATCACTCAAATTGATATAACCTGGCTATTCTCACAAAAATCTATTCGTGCACAGCAGCCAAACTGCCCAGTATTTCCGGTTATGCTGCATTCCTCTACCTTGTGTAGTACTTTTTCCTATTCACTTGCAAGAGAGAGAAACAAATCTATTAGAAAGATCTAAGATGTTATTCTTGTAGTTGAGCAAATGTTTACACAATCAGGGAGATGGTTGAGGTCACTGGCTTTCAAGAAACGTAAGGAAAAATGCTGCGCTCGAGTGTAACCATGTCATCAATAATGCACCTTAGTGTATTTCAGAAAAGCCTTCAGCCAGTTGTTCCACAACACCACTAACCTAATTTCTCATCTCTGCAGCACTCCTTGACCACTCTCCCATCACCTTAAAAAAACTGGAGTAGTTATGGTGAGAGGTTTTTGGTTTCCCATTGGTCTTAATAATCATACATCCCGTGAGGCGTCAGAGAACATTTTATAAATAATCATATGGTCAGCCTGTAGGCTATTCTGGAGGACGGATTTCACACGATGCATGTTTGTTATATCTGGTCCTCCCCAAACAAAGATGGCTGCCATAGGGGCCACATGATGCTTGCTCTGTGCTGGCCTCATTAATCAATGAGGTGCATTGTAAGATTCCTCGTGATTTCACAAGATAAACTAGTGTATGTGAGTGGCGCCTCAGGTCATACCTCTAAATTTCTCAACTCTCTTCTCACATAGTGTAAATTGAGGTTGCGACGGAACACAGCTCAACTCACCTTATTGTCAACAGATTGAAACTGCAAGTCATAGAACATTTTCAGCCCACCAGCTCGGATGGACATCGGATGTGAATTAATAACCCCAGAGTTAGGTGCCCATCTCTTTTGTCTCTTCTTCTATTTTCTCTAGAACCACATTTCTCAAACCTAAACGCAGCTATATTCTTTCAATTTTGCTGGACAGCATGTGTGTACTATTCTAGATAGAGCAGGTGAAAATGTCATGGTAACTGAATCCATAATTCTAATGCCTCACACAAATATTTTTGTATGAACAAGAATAATTTCAAATATTTACATTACGATATTAAACGGCATTTCACTGTGTGCTAAATATTGCCAAAGAAAATATAGGAGATATAAAGAATAAAGAAAATTCAGGAAAATATGCAGAAAAGTTACCCGAAGTGCCAAGAGATTGTTCATTGTGGGAAGTACCCTGTCTATGTATCAACCACTCACTTACTCAGCACAACCTTCTTTCCAGTATCTGGAGTATTTGTGTAGTTCAGAGTGTTTATAAAGCATGACTCAACTTGAATATCAAGATATTGGATAAGGTAAGGAAATGTGCTGAACCAGACGGTTCTTTCTGCTGGTTGCTTGATGGGACTTTGACCATGGCTCAAGATGTGTCTTGAATTGGGTCTACAAGATATCTTTTACCATAGGCTGCCAGAGACCGTCAGGTTTTCAGCCTGTGCTGAACGCCAGGAAGTCACCTTTGAGTCTACAATGGAGAAGGAGCAGGTTCCACTTAAAATATGTGTGGTGTGATCATTGATAGTGTAGCACCGGTTTGTCCTACACATAAACAGTGGTTGACCCTAATCCCAGAAGTGGAACCTGGAGCTGGGAACGCCCATCCCACTAAAGGAGTGCAGGATGACCACGTTAAAAGGGCACTGGTACAGTCAGAATTGTGGACAGTAAAAAAAGAGAGTTTCTCTTTGCTACGATTTGTCATGTCTTTACATACCACACTTTTGAGTTTGCTATGCCTCCTACGGAGTCCGTAACATACTATATATGGCTCCGTGCAGCATTTAATTTGTCAGACACATATGTAGAAGTTATTGATAATGTAATAGGGCCATTCAACCAGTCATAAAAATGCTGAAAAAGAGGTATACATTTTTTTTTACCGCACCTAATGAATTGAGAGTATTATTATTATTATTATTATTATCATTTTCTCTATGCATTCATTCTGTGTTGCTTCCAAGATCCTTTCTGCATCTTCGGCAGAAAAGCTGAACACACCTCAATCTCTGCCCTCAGTTTGTAGTGATATTTAAACAGCTCATCGCTGTAAAGCTTTCCCTCAGAGACGATGAAACAGACAGGCTCACCCGAGGTCAGTGACCTAGAAATGCCAAAAAGGCTTGGTGGAGAAGGTGGAGGAGTTGCATGAGAGCTGGAGGCACTCGCCATTTCTCTATCCAATTAAATGAATGACCGCCAGCCTTAAACATTAACCTTAACCATAATTTAGCCAATCACCGTCAGTGTTCCACTCAGTTCAGTGATTTGCCACTTCTATTGCTTGACCAGTAGAGACCACTATAAGGCACATTTAGGCAGGTAACAAGAAGTACTTGTTCTGGGTCTAAAAGTATGTGCTTATCTAGAAATTAGGCAACAGAACAGCACTTTTCCTGGTGTTAAATGTTAATGCGCTAAATATGTCTCCCTAACATACACTGGCAAAATAGCTAATCTGTGTTGGCAAGTTTATAATCTGGTAGAGCAGACTCAGAGTTTCGTCCTGCTGACTCAGCCTTTTATCCTAATGAGATTGACAAAATGCACACCTTTGACTTGGGTAATGGGAATTCCTGTTATCTACAGCGCTTGGCGGGACTAAACTATATCTGCAAACTCTGTATATAGGCACGTTGTTATTTAAAATAATAGACCTAGGTCTCTGTCCCACAAAAAGAAAAAAAATAATGGACGACCCTTAATTTTTCATTTAATTTAGCTGTTTTCTTAAATGGTTGTGTGTTGCTTTCTGGCCATTTGAGAAGGCCGGATGTCCAGTAGATTTTCTAGGTGAGAGCCACTATGGGTATTTGAGTGAAGAAGACACTAATCGAAATTTCTTCCACTTTAGCGATGACAATTTTGAAACACAGTGTGAATTTTGAAAAAAAAATGTTCATTGATGGAGTCATGTGCCATGTTAGGTATCCCTACATGTGTCCCCATTCTGTATGCTCAATAGACTACAATTGAGTATCCAGACACCCTGGATGCTGATTTGCATGATTTGCTGATGCAGAATCTGCAGACCACTGACTGCCAGCTCCTTGGTTCATGTCACATTACTTGTTCTAAAATAACCTTCATCATGACTCATGCAATGAGCTGGTGCAGCAGGACTTGAACATAGCAATTAATGTCACTCTGGATGAATAATTGTCCTGCGCCCCACCCACCTCTCCCTCCTTCCACTTCCTACTTCAAGGATCAGGTTTCCTCTGTTGTGCAATTGGGTGTGTTTCTAGGTCAGGAACTGAAGCGTGCGTGGGATGCCTACTTGTCCCTAGTCAGAAGCTATGTGTGGACAATACTTGCTAGGTCCCATTCCTGTGTATTACAGAAGGAACATGTCAAACAATTGAGTGCCACAAGGCATGTTCAGGTCCATCGTACAACAATTTTTTGACTAATATGTTTGACATTTAATAACATAATCTCCTACGCCTAAGCATATCTGGTTCTGTAGTGGGTTTCAACTGAAGTAGAATTTCCGCACTTCATTTAGCCGGGATTCCCCAGATTTTTCTTGTCCTGATGCACAGCACTCTTATGAGTTGCTTCTCTGATCTCTCTGTTGCTATGTAGCGAGGATTGTGCTCTGTAAGACTTGTTACGGAAATACACACAGTCTTATGTGTACATGTCAATGCTGGTCCCAATGCTGGATTGGGAAGACCAGCCAACTAGAGACATAGGAAAGGAACAAGATTATTTCGCCTTGGGCAATTGTGGCAAAAATTGTGATTTTTTGAATGGTTCTTGACCTCTCACTTAGAGGATATGATGTCACACAATCGATTCTACTGATAGTGATTGAAGTACTAGTGACTAGATTGAGACCTCAGTATGATATACCCTTTTATTGGTAGGAGTTGTGTTTCTGCACTGCTGTATCTTGGTCCTATGCCACACTTGGAAAGCGTGTTGTGTATATGTTCAAGTTTTAGTGTAAAATATCCTAATACTGAGTGCTTGTTTCAGGTACTTTAGTTTCATGCCCCTGTTTGTTGTAGACTTAGAGGACTGTCTGTCAGACTTGACCTTCCGATACATCATCATCCACATACTCTGGCCCATCAACCTCCTTCTGCTTCACACCCCAGCCTTCAAAATATTAAGCACTGTGGACAGCTCAGCATCCCTTACAGTCCCTCCACCAGTATGCCTATAATCCACGGCCCCCTTTTTTGTAAACCCCAGATGAGATCATTATCATTTTTCCAGAAAACCAATTCTTGGGTTTCGGTTAATATGATGTCAGGTAAGTGCCTCCCTTATCAGTTTGAATAATTATACAACAAGGCGTATAAGGCCCACATATGTCGGATTCCCTGTGTGTCTTACACTCAATGTGACAAATCCTGCCCCTTTTGGCTTTCTGGTGAGGCTTGCACAACATGTGTAAACACATTTGTTTATCATCTGCCTTTCTCTTTCAATTACTCTTGCCTCTAACACAATGGGCAGAGCATCAGTTAAGGTTTTGGGAAAGAAAGTCACAGGAGAAAATGTCTTCCATGATCAAAACCATAAGTCAGTAGTTAGGTGAGGTGTCATTTGCAATGCTCTTGCCTTATGTTTTGCAATTCTGAGAGCAAACCAGATGGCAGAGCAGTATCTGGAGTTTGAAAGAGTCCCAGTTTTAGCTGTGGGGATTAGATAGAGGGAATCATGGATGTGACAAACATGAAATAAAAAGGGATGCTAACCAATGAAAGCTCCAACGGTTTCTCTGTCAGGATCTGCCTTCAATGGACTCATGTCATAGTACCAGACTTTCCCTTTTGTTCACTGCTGCTCCTCCTATATCACATTCTGCAGGATCTCAAGATTTCCCCTGCTTTCCCATTGTCTAGCTCCTTCAAAGCCCACTAATAAGCATTTTCACTTAGAACTGGTCTTTTATACCCTATAGTTCAAAGAAAGAAAATTCTGGTGCTGCTTTTGATTATGAATATATTTTGATGTTTTACTTAGAATTACAGAAACAACTAAATATTTCTGCTTGTGCCCCTTATTCAGAAAGAAGGGTCCTCGACTAAGGGTTCTTGTGGTCCATGGAGTTCAGATGATCATTGGGAATATTCATTCACAATTTCGCTTGAAAATGCATGTCCATTTTGCATCTCCTTTTCATTACCATAATGTTTGGATAACCTGGATTAGGGGATAAGGAGGTTCTGTGTTGGGTACTTCAGTTGTTTGGATCACGGTTATACTTCTTCTCGCTAGTTTGTTTCATCATAATGGATTCAGTTTGTAAAACCCCAAAGTCAATGCTATCCTCATATTGCTCGGTGTCACCATTCATATGTGTTGGTCGACTCGCCCAGAGGGCAATTTACTATTGCCTTAAAGCCTAGATACTAATACCACCTCCTTAACACCTGTTAGGCATCTCATCAATAAGGAGGAGAGCAGCCATGGACATTGCTACTGCTGCTGCAGGACCTCACTGATCTGTGAAGATGAGGACTTCACTGTCCAAGTCTGTCAAGTCATCAGATCTCATCAGTATTAACAGACACATACATTTAAAAAGATCAAGTCACTGATTTTTGGAAACCAAGTCCGCCTGAACAATCTTGTCGATACTCTCAGAACACACGTGCGTTTAGGGTGTGGTTCAAAAGCCCTGAGGAAGGCTTGTGCACCTGCTCTGACAAGGCCCTCAGTCAGACGACGGAAGCAGCTAGGCGGTGTTAAGAGGCGTAATTTCAAAGACAACTCCCTTTTTTGTTTTTAGATGACCCACTTTCAACAACACGCACCAACATCTCTGCTGCATTGTTGAAACCCTTATTAGAGGGATCTCTGAAACAGAGATCAAATGTCCCACCTACAACCATTCAAATAGACTTTGGCTGATGTGCTTGCTGTCAGACTTCAAGCATACAAGCCAAGTACCCCTGCTCTCCATGGCCTGTAAGATTTTCCTCTAGTTTTAAGCATTTCTCTAGATCATAGTGAATTCCTTTAATGTAGTGGTGTTTTGTGGCAGAGAAGGAGTGATTGACCTGTTGAGCCGGTCTTTATGCTGCCAGCTTCAAAACCACATACTATTTTGTTTGAAAACATACCTTATACATCTCGGTCCTGGAACTCGCAGAAGCCGCAAATTATATTCATGACTTTTGATTGGGGCTGGGATGAAAATTGAGTGACAAGTGGCAACCTTGAAGATGACAGTTTTTGTTGTGTTGGAGCAGAGAATTAACATCTGTCGCAGCCTGCCCATAATGCAATATTTGTGGTGGTGGGATAGACAAGATTTTTTTCAATGTGTATGGGGATGATCTTCAAAAATACTTGGTAGTTATTATGGCATACGTTACATACTGCAAGCCCTGCAAGAGCAATACTCATGTGGGTCAAGATGTAAAGAAGGCTTTGGGCCTGGCAATTAATATAACTATTAGTTATTAATTAATTATTAATGTATCACAGATTTTTTGCAGATAAGCCTCTAAAATGTAGAAGGGTCATTGTATTATTTTTGTATAATTTGGCCAACAAAAGAGAAGTAAATAATAAATGGTGGTAAACAAAGTGAAGTGTAAAGTGTTGGCTACATGAGATGATTTGTGAATTTTAAACCAGAATTTGTTGCATAGATCAATAGACCCGTATACAATCGAGTCCATCTCCAAAGCAAACTTGGTCTTGGACTTTGCTCTATCAGAATTATAACTTAGCATCTTATAAAGTAAAGAGCCACTTGAATTGGAGGGCAAAAGTTGGAGTAGCCTTTTATTCTCTTGAGGGAAGTTAACAGTTTGACTTAATTGTGACAATGCGTTAGAGAGAGAATATATTTTCCTCAAATTATTTTGGTACAGAAAATTTATTTTGGAATTCTATACAAGATTAAACCATATTATTATTTAATTGATGAAATACCCAGCCCATTCTTTATCTTTCGAGGATTTCCAATACACCGGCTGATTGTTTATTTGAATAAGGTTTTTGTACCAAATAGAACGTTGGTAGGGTTATTCCATTATAACCTTTCCTTGGTGTGCTCAGTTTCACGGAAGGTAATTGTTATCATCCATTGCACAATCACACCACTTTGGACTGATCACAAGGAAGAGCACTGGGTTTAGGTGCCTTTGAAGGGAAAGAAGTAGACATGGTGACGATGGTCAGGATACACACAAAGAAAGATGGGAAGTATTCCAGCCCACCTCCGATCCTCACATATGTGTCCAGGTGATGGACATCAGTCTCTAGAGTTCACACTGCTGTTCAAGTGGAGGGTTTCAGTGCAGGAGAGAATTTGATGGTCCAAACTGATGTGCTTGAGTCCAGACCAGGTTTCTCCAACAAGTAGCTTGCGAGCTACTAGTAGCTATCCAGCTACCTGTAAGTAGCTCTCCTTGTGCAGCCCAGCTTACTAAATCAGAAGCTTTGATTGGTTGAATTAATTTATGTATACGAACATTAAAATGTTTGTGTTCAAGATTAATGAAATTGTGGCTATTTTCAGAAATGATAAGCTGATGTTTGGAGAAAAGTGGGGAATTTTCAAAATATATTTACAGCTGATATTTGAGTGATGAATCATGCAGCGTTGGATGGACTAATTATTATTGTTATTAACTTTTTTTTCTTACATTACTGCTAGCAAACTTGCCTGATGCACTAAGGTGATCACTGCTGGTAATCTTGCATATGGTCGTTCCTAATGTAATCTTGTCTGATGTGGTCACTATTACAGCACTTGTAATATCAGTAGCTCAGGATGATTTTCATGGAACATAAGTAGCTCTTATTACAGAAACAAATTGGAGACCCGTGGTCCAGACATTCCGTTCAGTGCATCCATGCTATATTTGTACCACTTCCATCCTGCAATCTGATTAAAGTACTAGTGTGCATCTGCAGTGTCCTTAAATAATGCTACATATCCTAAGGGTGTTCAAATGTTTGTTTCTTGCAATTTCGTGAACTTTCATGAACATTTCTCAAAATTAGGTGAAATGCCGCATAGTGCAAGTCTTTTTTATGTGAGGGAACATTTTATGTAAAAATATCAAATGAATTTTCCTTGTGAAAGGATTGAGTAGGTTTGTTTCTGGCAATGGCTATTGGGATACGGGTGACATCAGCTTCAGTGGCACTTACATTATCTGACCCAGGAGGTGACATAATTCACCAATAAAGAACTAAAGCGATTTGAGTAGCCTTACAGATTCTGCTAGGATCATGTGAAAGTAACATGATTTTATTACTTGCAATGCGTAGTTTCAAAATGAAATCCTGTTTTCGAGGAGACAGCGTAACACTTTCATGGGCAAGGCAAAGTGGGCAAGACAGACTGCCAAAAAGGAGGCAATGCATGGCAGTGGCAGTAGTTCCCAAGTGAAAGATGCCACAGGGAGATGGGCACTGTGAAGAGGATGCAGTACTGGACGCTGGGAGGTTCATGGGTAAAAGCGGCTATGTGCTGGCTTCCTCAGGTGCCTGAGGCAGGAATTGCGAGAACTCTTTGATATTGGGGTCATGGAGATCGCTCAGTCTTACCTTGCTCCAGTTTCAACGCATTTATTAGTAGTACCTATAACCTATACCTTAAGGCCGCATTTGGCACTGAAGTGCCCTTGTGACTTTTTACTCTGCCAAATATCTCCTTTGCTGGAAGAGTGGCATCTTGTTCTCTAACTCCAAACTGAGGCATCAGAATGCGATCGACACACTGACCTCAACCAAAGACCAATCATTGGGTTGATATTCCCCTACCAGTATCCTTAATGTATTCAATCAGTAATTATATTGATTTTTAGAGGCTACTGAATCTTCCTGGACCCTTCTGTACCATATCTGTAGACTGACTCGGCCATAGGACGGTCCCTGTACACTGGCAGAAGGCTCATTGTATTAAAAGGAGCCGAATGGATGAGACACACAGAATAGCCAGGGCGCGCTATCCTGGTTTGAGCCATGGTACACCATTAAGCAGGTGCACCAGGCACAAACAGGGACAGTGCGCCCTATTACAATGAATGTGCTGCCCCAAGGGCAGCTGCGAACTTGCGCTGCCCTTTGGGCAGGGCATTCAGTGAAATACAGAGCAGCTGCTTCAAAGTCGCTCTATGTTTCGCAGTTCAGACGGCAACCCGACTGCACTTTAAAGGGGTTAGCGATCCCCCTGCAGGCGGGATCCGTGAGTGACTGTGATTCCATAGGAACTCCTTTCCCTCTTCCAGAGGGCTGTTCTCAGCAGGTGCACTCACAGTGCTCCATCTTTTTGTGGCACACTGTCAGTGGGCCTCCTAAGCGCATGTTTGCATCTGCGCCACCGTCCGTAACATGGCCTGGGCACAGTGGCAAACTGATCCCTCATTTGCATAGGGCCACGTCCCCATGCAAATGAGTGGACACCCTCTCAGGGTAGCTGTGCAGCTACATGTGCTCCAGTGCTATCATTATTACAGAAGGAGCTGCACAAGCGTCTGCGGCCCCTGGTGAAATATCATAGTTCCCCCGGGGCCGCAAAAAGCGGGTGTACACACCCATTGTGCCCCTGGGGCACTATGTATGATACATTTCCAGGTCTCTTAAATGCAAAATGTATATAATGTTTTATAGGCTTAGACAACTATTTTTACAAGGTAATAACCAAAGTAATTGTTCCTTAGCACTTAAAAATGGGGTTAATTACCACTCAACCCAATGGCCCTCAAGAGAATGGGACTTTGATTTAGACCTGCAGAGAGTCACAATTATCTCCTTCGTGTTACATGCATGCATTTTGAGTAGCGTTTATCAGCTGTGCTTTTTTACCAGGACGAGAACTTATGAACAGCAGGTTACATCTGGATTTCTGCAATAGCTACATTTTTCTACTAGGCTCACTTACTAAGACTGACACATTTGACCTCTGGGTTATCACATTATTTCACTGTAGACATATTACCCGCCTGAGCTATTTCACCAGTCTTAGAAGCTAAGATCTCCTGAAGACATGCAAGTCCCGCTAGAGGAAATTATAGACCACTGTGCTGTTTTACCATCTGATACACCTAGTCTCCAGGTACAGCAGGTAAAGAGGCTCAGAGGTTTAATTTTACTCCTGCGGGCATATGTAGTCAAATTAAAAGTCATAGGTTCACATTATGCTAGGGTCATCTTATTGTTTTATCCTTAGCAGCTGATTTAGCCATTCTCTCTTTACGAGTAAATTATATTAATGAGACATTTTTAAAACATAGAAAAGTAGCATCCATCCACTGCTCTGAAAAGAGCTATTCATCCTCAGCCACATTGACTCCCTTGTCCCTCATCCATACCATGCACACCATCAGCCTTCTACACATCCTCAGCCCAGTGGTACCCTACTTCCCTTTGACCTGTGATGCTGCTATCTTATTGCTTTGCATACTGGCCCTGTTAAGCACCCCTTCATGCTAACTACGCAGTGTTATGTTAAAAGTTGCAATTTACAAATGTGGCCCACTTCTTCTGGTTTCCAGCCCTAGTAAAACATAATAAACTAGGAACCTATTCAGTCTTATGTCAGCTCACATCATGTCCGCGACCATTCGCCTCACATGAGCAAACAGATGCAATAAGGGCAGGAGTTATGGGCTGTATTCCTGTTCGCGCGCATCACACTCCCCACAGGCTGGTACTCACGGTTATGGCCACATTTGCTGATAGGTTAAGCTTCCTTTGCTCTCAGCATTTTGAGGGATGATGTTTGACTGACCTGTCTCTGCACAAGAGGCCTGCTTGTGTACATTCTCCATGCATAATTAAATTACTCAGTGTTTTTAAGTTTAAGACTTAAGCATATAAAATATTATGTACAAGCAATATCCACATAAATGTCATTATCGTGTTTATAAAAATGTTTGTGCTCATCTAAGTAATTGTGTAAACGCATTGTGTAAATTTAGAGCCCACGAAATGCTCTAATTTTATAATATTGACAAATGAAGGCAAACTTGGTAATGTCAGTTTCCTCATACTGTCCAGCAGCGGACATCAGAGGTGCCCACATTTGTGGCCGCTGTGACAAGCTCTTCTAAATAGTTCAATAGCTCATACTTTTCTCTGCTCTCTGGTACTTGTAGTCCTTGTTTAACTCGAATAAAATGCAAAGAAATAGTTAGGACTGGAAGAACTGATCTGGTCGGACGTGATATAATTGTAAAACCCGCTTAGTTCTGTGAACCAGATTTATTCTGGTTCTTGACCAACATGATCTATTCTTCCAATGTGAGGTGCATACATATAGAAAATATATCCCCCCATGTATTAGCTGCACATCATGAGAAAGTGTTGTCTCACTAAAATTAGGTTATCACTAATGTATGTAGTTTTGGGCAGGGCTGCTGCTAATTACTCATGGTCCATCCACAATGGGTGGGTTCTGTTTTACCTCAGCACACCTATTTATCCTTTTCTTTAAAGAAACATTGGTTTGAATCAAGGTAGGGCTGTAATGACGCTGACCAGATTCTGCACAGTCCGAGTTTCTAAATGGAGGCCCACGGTATGACCTTAAGCTATTTCGGACAAAGTGAAACATTAGTCCTTCTTTACTGTCTTTCAGACAAGTATTGAAGCTTATGTTCCTTCTTTTATTCTTTTGGAAATCTTTTTCATCAAAGACAAGTAACATCAAAGATCACCTGGAAGTCCAAAAGGAAATGAGGACTTGGTTTTTCTCAAGGAGAGCCCACAAAGAGCATTAAGCGCTACTTACACTTACCAGTAGATTGGAAGACATAGCACTCTTGATCATACAGACACACAAACGTGCACACAACTCATCACATTTGCACACTTCCTCTTCATAGGTATATGAGCATCTATAAGTCTATGTGCCCTGTCACTCACTCAATACCCTGCATCATATAGCAATGTACAGTGACACACAAGATCAGAGTACAACTCCGGTTGTCACAGCGCGACATTGGAACACTACTGACATAGCTCACGTGACAGCCACACACTCTTCAATCCAAAAGCCCCCACTGAGTACAGTGCTACCTGCTTGAAAATGTGCATCAGCACTTCAACTATGGTATGCAGCACTCTAAAAATGCATCTACAATATAATACAGTGGTATTAGGAATCACCAGTAATCTCAAAGTATACCATGCTACTGGAAGGTGTTTCTTTCATTGGTTTATTTTTTTTGCATTCTTCCAACTGTCGTTTTACTCTGTACATATTGTGTGACTGCATGCACTATAAAGCTGAGAAATTGAAAAGAAACACACCTGCCATAGGGCAACTTGAGATTATTAGGGGAGAGAGACACAGAGAACATGACACATTTGTTTAGGTTCCTTTTATAACTGTAGTTGAAAATATATTTTTTCCTTGAAGCTAATATAGGTGTAGTCTACTGTGAAATATATATTTCTCTGCTCAACGTAATCCAGCATCCCCGTTGTTATTTCAATAAATCATACAGAAGTCAGATGTTTGATGGATCATAGTCAGGTAGTGAGACATGCATTATATTCTGGTGGTGCAGTTCAATTAAAAAATAAAGAACTATCTAATGAAATGTTCAATTTTTAAAAATTCCTAGCTTTAGGTCTTTCAATACTTCACCACAGTCCAATATTGGAATGGCTCGTATGTTTTCATGTAGTCTGTGACAACATAAGTTGAGTTGTATTCATATGTTGCACAGTGTTCAAACAAGCCCCTTTAATTAAAAATAGTTTCACAAGAATGCGGTTATTTGGAGCAGTCCGCCAAGCACAGTGATAGACTTGGTAATAAATAGGCACATTCATTGGGAGATTTGGCGTGTTTCTTAGTACAGGTGATAGAAAGTATTTTGATTTGTTAAGCAGATGACTTGATCCAAATTGCAAAAGGGCAGGTATAACAGGATCATAGGTCTTAACTTCCCCATAGATTCTTCGATTGGCAACAATTTGCCCTGTTGGTATCAATGTGAATCTACACGCATAATAGTCATTTTCAGACAATTGGTACACAGATTGGATCTGAAGTAGATTTCTGCATGTGGTGTCCATGAGGTAGGACATCAGAGCAGTAGGGTCATGTCAGTTCTCTGCTCTGGTACCAGGGACAGTCCTTCAGTGAATTAGTAAACAAGGGTGTAGCCAAAAGTAGCTCAACACAAAGAGATGCCTCATTGATTGCGACACACATAATTTCATACTAGGAAGATAATTTCATGCACCGAACATGCCGGAACCGATCTGAATCAGCCCATCACTAGTTTCAGCAAAGTCCTTGAATGTATTAATTTTTTGCAAAATATTTTGATAAGTTTTACCCAAGTAAACACAAAACAGTGAACTGTTTTTCAGCTCACCTGCTGCCAAAGTAAATGGATTTTATACAGTGCTCAGTTAATATTGAGTAAAACATGCAGATACTGCTTAATCTCATTAGCCACATCGACGTCTGTGTGGGACACAGGTAGCATTTTAAATGCACATTCCAACAATAACTACACAAAAGCCAACACCAACACCATGCGCCCATTAATGAAAACAGATATCTTGCTTGTCCATGTGCTGAGGAGTTTCATCTCGAGAAGAAACACAAAGTGTGGGTGAGGATGTCTTGGATTTTTGTGTACACTTAGTGCTTGCCTAGGGGCAAACAAGTTAAGGTTGAAGAGCTTCATTTTGACACAAGGCACCCTAAAGTCAGATACTAATGCCTGTAGCAAGTCTAAGTTTTGAACTAGTTTTTCTATTTTGGTTGATGTTGATCTTTATTTTGAAATATTTATTTTGTTTATGCCATCGTGACTTTTAATTGAAACCATGCGGATTCCATGGCTGTGCTGACAGAAATTGAAGCACCTTGGAACAACAAGCTGCTTCACCGAAGCCACATGATGTCAATAATTATCCATGCTTCTTCTGTAATCCCATGGATCAATATGTTAGCAGCATGTCTATACAAATAGAATCACCGGATAGCTCCACGCCTACCTCGGAACTTTTTACAACAGGTTGGTGGGTGAGACTACATTTTTTAATGGGAGACTACCAATAGGTTTTGCCAAAGTATGACATTAGTTTACCTTTCAGCCTGCATTTACAACCCTAGATATATATGATTTAAGTGAGAGAGAGAGTGAGAACTTAGGAATTCAACGTTCACCCAGAGCTGCATCTTGGGCTTGGCACTATGAGTGTGATGGACTAATTAGTAAAACCATTTTTTTTTATATACACGGACTCTGTTGTGCTACACTCATTCCCTAGCCTTAATACTATCTATCACCATGCTGGAAGGATTGCTCAATTAATTGAATGCTCATATGTGCAGATCGCAAGTTCAAATCCCACTCCAAACTCAGCCTTCTGTCTTCCCAAAGGTCAGTAAAGTGAGTAATGTAACATCTGTTATTTTTGAACAAGCTGTTAGCGTTTTATGTAGACAGTTCAGGAGTGAGAACCACCCTGCCATGGGTTACCCACCAAAGGCGGGTGAGTTGAGAGGTATGTCAATGCCACTTCCGTTTTTCAAGCCTGGATGTGCCTTTCAGAAAACATGAAAGATAGTAATGCCACTAATGTGTTGCAGTTGATCGCATCCATATGAACCAAGGTGACTCTCTTCAGGAGGCCTTAAAATATTAAAATGAAGGTTAGAATTGGAGGCTCCTCACTAGGGTTGCAAGGAGTTAAAGTCTCCTTTGTGATTCAGTTAGCAAAGTCCTTTTCTTTTGACAATGAGTGGTGCGCATCACAGATTCTAAGTTGTTAAAGTGTTGTATGTCAAAATATCCAGCACAAACAAGTGTTCCACTAAAATATAACTACTAAATTATCATGAACATAAGTATATGCAGCAAAGTATAGATTTACCACTCTTAACTCCACATCTTCGTACCGTGAAGTTATCTACGATATATATATATCCGATATATATATCCAATCTATAGATTTATATATATATATACATATATATATATATATATAGATATATATATATATATATGCAATATACATAGATGTGGAGTTAAGTATAGTAAACCTATACTTACTTACATATACTTACCTTCACAATATTTTTAGTACAATATTTAAAACTCAATATTCTGGTAGTATAAAGGAAACTGGCATTCCACAATTGCAGGTGTATATCATAAACATTCGCACATGGCTCAATCAAATCAAATCTCACATAACCACAATCCAATTGGATTTCAAAACAGAACAGAATCTACAGTGAGAGCATTTGTATTGTAAGTTTGCTTGCGGTTGTTGCATATATGACATATGTTATTGTTCAAATGATATATGATGGGTTATTGATATATAGCATCAGTTTTCATATATAAACCGAACACCATAAAGTGAATTGTCATGTAGTTTTTAAATGTTAAGCGTTAATATTTCTGAACTCAATTGTGTTCATTTTCTTCCCCTGGAATGAGTGGAAAGCTGATACGAGCATATCAATAAATCTATAATTTGCAGGTTACAGACACATTTCTGCAGGAGTTGGTGAACCCGCTGAGGTACTTTCTGCATAATGTCATAAGAAATAACCATTTCTAACACCACAGACAACGATGACAATCATTGTAGAGTATGCTGACATTGCTCCTACACATCTGCATTCATAAAAAGTAGCCTACAGACGAGTTTTATAAAACAAAACGACTTGACTAAAAAGTCTATTGATGCATAGCAATGTTATAACTGCGAAGGAAAGAACTCTTTTTTGCAGTTTCTTTCCAAGCTCTCTTTTTTTAAACGTGCAGTAGGACGTGGCTCGTTACTCAGGTAACATAAAAAACACAAGCTCTCTTTAGTCCAAAGGGTGAGCTAACAGTCAGTTTATTGCTCTGCATGCAGATGCGGTATCTTGCAAAGAAATAAGGCAATAAAATCTCTTTACAGCCACCACACACAGCAGACGGTTTTACAGTTCCATGGGTGTCGCATCGACCTTCTTCTTGATCAAAGGGCACCAATAAGCCGATCTGGCCTTTGGTGACCTCCAGCCACAGCTTTCCAATCCCACTGGCTGAAACATAATATATTTTCAAAGCGTTTCTTATGGTCAAATATTCTTTTCTGTGGCTAAAGGAGAGCATTTGGTGGCCCTATGTATATATTATCTGTGCATGTTCTTATGTTAACGAGACAGAATTTGTTTCGGACGTGGTCATAAAATAATTAATTACAAAATCACATTACTGAAGAGGTGAACATTTCTAGCCCAAACACACATTTCTGAACGAAAATATGCTTTGAAACAACTGTCAATTCTTTAGAGAAATTTTTGAAAAAGTGTTGTCTATAAACGATATGTGTGCTTGAAGTGTAGGAACACTAATTTTCTCTCAACAACTAAGTTAGGTAAAGCAAAAACGTTTAATTTAAACGTATAAAATGATATTAAAATACAAATATAACTTTGCAATCAGTCAGCAGTCAATGATCGATCAGCGTGTGGGCTACCACCCTAATCCGTCGTTCAAGCCCGCACTAAAATCACACCCGACTGTAAGTGAACGTCCTCGTGACGTCCCACGCTCCGCCATCCCTCCCTCCCATGCACCCTGACCCCCTCTTCCCCTCTACCCTCTGTTCCCTTGAAACAACTTGTTTTGGTTACTTCTAACACTACTCATATCGTGTCACTCGCCTAAATCTGCCTGTTAACTCATAAAACGTCCTTGTCGATTCTATGTTCCCTGAGCCACTATGCGAAGCATTTCTCTTAGGAAGCCTGCTACGTCAAATAAACTTCAAATTACAAACGTAAAAGAATCCGAGTTGAACGTAATAGCAAGGCACAAGCAATTGAAAGATGCATTAATGCTACTTACCAGCACAATGAGCCAAGCAGCAGCTATCCTGAAAGGGAACAAGTCCATGGTCTCTGCCGTCTGTGGGCGCCGTTGCTTGTCTGTGGTGTCTGGCAGCTCCTCTACCTGTTCCCTTGGCCCTCAGCTTGGCATCTGAGGAGAAAAAGCGAAGCGCAGCGGGCGCTCTGACTGACACCTGGGTTTCACGGGCGTTGCCCTAACCCTGGAGTGATGCATCAGTGAAGATGCTGCGCCGAGGACTCAGCGTCTCCACCCAGGCCTCTTGGGCTGGTCTCTCACGAAACGCCTGGCACCATCATCACAGCTCCGAGCTAAGGCTTGGGGACACGCCTTGAATTCTTATTGCAATGAAACTGCTGTCCCGAGACGCCGTGCGCGCTGGTGGCAAGCCTATTTGGGATGGTACCAAGGGTAATTATGAGTTACTCATGCATGGGAATTCATTTTGATGCTGGCACCTGAGTGCCGTGAAGTGAACTACATTCTTCCTGCATAGCGTCTGTTTACCTGAAGAAGGAAGCCGTGCCAGAGAAGACCACGAAGGAGAAATGTTGAACGGAAGTGTATGTTCACGCGGAAGAGTGGTTAGGGTGGAGCCACAGTGCAGGTTGATGAGTGGACCTGAGGTGGCTGGCAACCCATTTACGAAAGGAGTGCGTGCCCTTCTCGCGCTGGCAAACCGTAATATATGCAAGGCAGTTTGGCCTGATGCAGAGGTCAAAGAGGGCAGAGGAACGGGGGAACGGCGTTCCCATGCTTCATCAATTTGATCAAAACAGCTCCCATACTTTTTATTTTAAAAAACAACCATTACTGAATGGTTGAGTTGCCACAGCTTGAAATGGAAGCAGAAGGGTCTCTTTTACTGTGAAGTGAGAGAAAGCAGAGGCAGCTAAATGAGAAACAAGCATTCTTTCTAGGGGAGCTGCTACCTGAAAGAAATGTGAATGTCTGCAAGTAGGTAATTTGCAAATAAAGAGTTTTACACTAGCTACAATCGCCACACTTCCACAGGGCACCGAACTGGATTCAACTGAGTGACTGCCCGAGTACACCCACAGATATCTGAAGTGATCACATTAATCAACCGATCTGTCCGACCAGAAAACTTCATTTCCCACAGATGAATTTAAGGTGCATTTATTTTTCATTTGAGATGTGTGCACTATATTTATATGCAGTTACCTGTATTTACAGAATATTTTGTTGTTTTAGCTTCGTTCCTGCAGTGGCGTAGCTAGACCCATGGCCGCCCATGGCGGCCCCTGGTGAGTGGGTGGTGGTGGTGCTGACGATTTCCTAGGCGGCCGCAGGTAAGAGCGGAGGGAGGCCGCCTCCCCCAAAACTCATGCTGCCTGGGGACGGATCACCCCCGCACCCTACATTGCTACACCACTGCGTCTCTGACCTCACCCCAACACTCTCCGGCCAAACCCCCATTGTACTCAGGATCACAGTTCCCATACTTTTCTTTCTGCACTTTGACCACTGGAGATGATGTTTGTTTATTTATTTATTGAGAGTTTCTATATAGAGCATGCAATGCAAATTAGCATCAGAGCGCTTTTCAGAGATGACTTTACTCACACAGAGCAACAAGATCATTCAGGGCTTTACAAAGGTCGCTAATAAATAAGGACAGATGATAACCATATCAAGAGCTCTCTATGGACGAGATAAGATAACGCAGCACATCACATGAGAGTAATCAGAGAGACAGCCAAGAAACGAATATTGATGCATTTATCAGAATTGATAATACGTCACGAGGCAAAGTAAAGAAGAACAAGTCAGTGACATCGCAGAATATTTCAGTGGAAGAAATAAAATCTATAGGTTCAGCATTCAGTGGGGTGTTATAGTTTAGCCCAGTAAACTAGATGAAACCTATACAACTTTCAAATGCTTCTTATCCATACTAATCCTAACTCACCATATATTGGAGATATAGAGCTATCTCAGGAAAACAGGAGAGCCAGTGTAGATACTTGCTAATAACTTCAAGGCACTGAGAATACGCCTAATGTGTTAATTCTGTGGCCTTAGTTGATGTGAAGCAATCATAACTCCTTGGGCACTCAGGGTCTCTTAGAAAATGAATCAGAATAGTTCAGTTTTCAGGAGTTTCCTGAAATGCACATGACTGGGCTCCAAGCTCAAGGAAGGGCTGAGGGCATTCTTGGACCTTGTACTCTCAGGATCTGCCACAGTGTTTGATCTACTTGAACAAATGTTGCAAATAATGAGCAGAGGGTTCTTAGTGAGGTACAGCAATGAGTTAGTGTCTGCAGATATTCTGGATCTTTTTCCTAGTAGACATTGTGGACAGTATTGGGAAACTGGAATTTGTTCACGGGTTTGACTCTAGCTTTCTGGGAAGAGTTGCTATTGCCATTTTGACTGCCTGTTTTTTAGCCTTTGTGGTTTGGCAATGAATGATTTAAAGAGAACCTTGCTGATAGTATTTTAGTTGTCCAGGTGGGACATTAAAAGGTCTCTGATTAGTTCCACCCAGTGATCAGTTTGGAAAAATGCAGGATCTTATGGAATAGTGAGCGATAGAAATTATTCTACTTGGCCACTAAAGGTACTTTAAAAAAAAAAGACAGTTCGGGCTTAAAGAGCATCTCCATGGTTCTAGCTTTTGGGATTGTCAAAGGGAGTCCAAAACCTGTGGGCTATTTGAAAGGTAGCAAACACTTTCAACCATTATGATGCCCTCTGTATTGGCTGTATTCATAAAGAGGAAGCACTCCTTCATCCAGAGGAGGATTTAGTCGAAGCATGATATAACGATGGCCAAGTTGTAAGGGTTGTTTAAAGCAGGTAATTGATGTAAGTGTGCCATGTGTGCACATTTGGAATTTTAGTTTACACCACTCGAGAATCTGTGCCTTGGGGTGTATATAGATATTTTGCAATAGGCAGGATAGAGTTGATTTTGGGAAGACATTACAAGACATTGGACAAGTGAATGATTCAGCAGTTCCAATCCTGATTTTTTGGTGCAGTCGAAGTGTAAAAATTGGACACAAAATAGAGCAAGTCTCCTTTTAACACCATTTTCCAAGCCTGTTTAGAAGTACTGTGTGGTCAAAAGTACTTCAATCCCTTAGAAGTCAAAGTGACATAGAACACTTGGCTATAGTCTCTTGTTCATACCGCACAATGATATTGAATATCCCAGATCACTTTGGAGTACTCAGATATAGCAAGGAGCAAGATCTGGGTCCGCAAGAAGAGGTAGATCAGAGGGAGAAGGTAATTAGTGATCTCCACATACTTACAACGTATTACGTTTAACTACCTACATAGAATTTACTTCACTCCTGAAAAGTTGTGGTGAATGGGCAGGAGCGTGTCATTGCACTGTCTGAGATGTCATGGGACAAATGGATTCTCCAACCTGATCCTTCCTACATTTAACATGGGCCTGCCATTTGACAAAGGCATACTGATGACACATGCACTACACCCTGACAGCTGTCATGGGCTGGCCCCTCAATGTTAAGGTGAAACAGGCTTCTTGAAGGAAATAAGGTGCTCAGCGGGTGCTCATTCTCTGGTTAGTATCAGCTTACTTTAGTCCAGGAGGGATATCATACATATTTGGAGGGATGCAAGCCCCCCCCCCCCACCCCATAGAGGAATAGATTAGGTGTATGGATTGCTATTCAAACATTGAAAAGGGATTTGCAGCGCTAGGTGTTGTCCTGGGAATCATGCAAAAAGCTGAGGTCTGTCGCAGGATCACCTTCAGAGACATGACTCTTGATGGAGGTTGAAATTCCAGCCCTCTGACTCATGGGTACATGTGTAAAATGACTCAATGCATTTATCATGTTCCATGTATGCTCAACTTAATGTTATCTAATGGTTTATCTGGAACTTGAGTGTGACACCCGTCTACAAGCAGAGCTGGTGAGAGGACTTCAGCCCCCAGGCTCCTCCGCTCCTCGCCCACTTGACCTTTCTGCGCCCGGAGGCTCATAAAGGCGCAGCAGTAGTCCCGCTTTGTGGAACCCATCTACAAACAGAGCTGGGGAGAGGACTTCAGCCTCAGGCTCCTCCTCTCCTCGCCGACTTGATCTTTCCGCGCCCGGAGATGCATAAAGGCGCAGCAAGAGTCCCGCTTTGTGGAACCCATCTACAAGCAGAGCTGGGGAGAGGACTTCAGCCCCCAGGCTCCTCCGCTCCTTGCCCACTTGATCTTTCCATGCCCGGAGGCGCATAAAGGCGCAGCAGGTGTCCTGCTTTGTGGGACCCGTCTACAAGCAGAGCTGGGGAGAGGACTTCAACCCCCAGGCTCCTCCGCTCCATGCCCACTTGATCTTTCTGCGCCCGGAGGTGCATAAAGGCGCTGCAGGACTCCCGCTGTACAGGACGCACACGGGCCGCGCCCTGGAGAAGCCCGGGCCAAGGCCAGGCCCGTCGTGCCTGTCAGAGACCGGAGGAGGCTGGGCCCCCCCTCTTGGTCTCTCTCCTGCCCAATTGCCCAACTGCCAGCTGAGACCTTCGTGAAGTCCTGGGTGAGCACATGGCGCAAGAGGAGAAGATAAGGAAGCAGTGCTTTCTACTCGACACAAACCTTTGTCTGCCTAATACCGCGCCGCTGAAGCAGGTGGCACAGGGCTCACCCCACACTATCACGCTGCGATATCGTGCACCTTGTACCTCAGTCAGCGGTACACTCACTATTTCTCTAGCAGTCCTGGGTGGGTTTTGCCTTAGTTTGGGCCAATAATGGGAAACCGTAAGGTAGCCATATTGCCCTTAAAGGTCCCTGGAAGCATGGCAGTTACTATGGACTCTTTTCTGCAAAGGGCGGCTAGGGTTCTCGATAAGGAGATCGAACTGGTGACCCGACGTCTTTCTCGTTCCCCCGTTAACCGTCTTCTCTCTAGCCCCTCCAGAGGGTTGACGATTCCCGAACCTGTTCCAGGATCACCTTCAACATTGCTATTGCAAGACCTTGATATGTCCAGCTGTGTGGCTGACCTACCTACACACCCCTCACCCCTTATATCATCTACCTGTGCCTCTGTGTCCAAATCTCCTTTCCCCCAAGTGCAGGTTAGTGGCAGTCCGTTACGTCACCAGCTGCCCTTCAATCAATCTTGGCTGGGGGGGGGGGCAGAGGAGGAGTAGGGGTTGGCTCTGGAGCAAAACGAAAGTGCTCTTTGATAGGGGGGAAAGCCAAACGTCCGAGAGCCGAGGACACGCAGCAAAAAGTTCACAGCGAGCAATCCCTAGTAAAGGAGGATATGATGGCTGTGTTGGAGTCCTTCTGAAGCTCACTGCGGGCTGTACTGGACTCGACATTAGAGCCACTTGTGAAATGCCTTACCTCCATGGAACGGGGACTTTTTAATCTCAAACAGCATATCTCTTCAAGGGAGCAGGCACCCGATGTGGAACCCAAATTACCTCCTGGCCATGCCAGTACCGAGGCCCTCAAACCGATCAACATATAAGGAAGAGGGAGTAGCCACTTCTACAAAACCCTCTAATGGGGAGTGTCATTCATCCCCCAAGGTGCTCGCGGTCACAACAGCTCCCACAGACTCATGCGGGCCCATCAGCAGGGTCAGAGGATCAGAAGGAGAGATTTTTTTCCCGGAACACTCCACCACAAGGGACCTTATCTTGGGGGAAACATCCAAAGTGGGGGAGGGGAGCTTAACCCAGAACTTAGTAACCTTACACCTCCCACCTGAATCGACACCGTATGTCGTGGTCTTGGGGAATGTGCCAGCGCTCACACCCGGAGCCAAGAAAGATTTCTCTCAGCTGAAGAACAAAGTATTGTATTGGTTGTCCCGTAATACCACCCTGGGCGTGAGGGTACGAAAATATATCAACATGGTGCATAGGGTTAACTGGGTAGGGAGGCCAAACAAGACTTGTCAAGGTGATCGTGTTATTATTAATTTTAACAGACCTCATGTTACAGAGAGGATTTTAGCCTCAACTACCCCCAGTACCACTTTTGGCCCCCTTTCGACCATCACAGACCTTCCCCTGGTTTTCTTCTATAAGCCCGTGCCCATAGGCCAGAGCACCATGAGATATACCAGTCAGGTCCAGCATGGTGGGCAGATGGCCGCCCTCCCTGTTCTACCACTTTTTAACAGGTTTGCACCGCTGGGTTCCATGGATGCCTGTGATTGACTGTGTGGGGCAGCCCCTGAGGAATCGGGGATATTAAACAACCAGCATGTTTATGCCTGGCAAGGCCATAACCCCATGGACGGAAAGGACTGTAACCTCATTTCCTGGAACATCGCTGGCTTGGCAAACAAGTTCCTCGACCCTGCATGGATTTTATTTCTAAAAAAGTTTAATGTGATTTGTTTACAGGAAACGTGGGCCAACGAGAATAGCTTTCCTTTGGAGGGCTACAAGTCCTTTTTTAGGTCTCGCCTACGCAGCGCGCATGCGCTGCATAGGAGGAGACCTTTAGCCGTCGGTTCCCTTTATTCCCCAAAAACGTGCACGCGTTCCATTGCCTTCAATGGCAACGCGTGCACGTGTGGCGATTGCCTTGCGGGAGCGAGCGGCAGCGCCATATGGTGTCAATTATCGCCGCTGGCTCCCGCAAGGCAATCGGCAGGCCCCCCTCCCCCCTGCTGCCGCGCGAGGCGCGCTTTTGCTTGTTTTTTAAGAGTTTCCGGACTTGTCCGCTCGTCAGTGGTCGCTGTTGGTGTGAGGAATTTAACGACAGAGAATGTAAACCTAGCCACACGATAATTGGGTTCATTTCCCAGATAATCGCTGCTGGGGTGCTCCGTGGTGAGTACATGCCCAAAAGGACTTATTTTATCTATATTTGCGTATTAGTGTGTTTGTCTTTCCCATATCCTGCTTGCAAGAGGCTGCAAGGCAAATGCTAATTCTACAGCCAGTTTTGGGTTTTAATCAGTAACACTTTGCTTAAGGGAAATGTAGTTTAATTTTCTCATTAGAAGAATGGGCGTAAAGCTCCCATCATGCAAAGTGCTCTTGGTTAAAAATTCAGGGCTGGGTAAAAGTGTCACGTGGCAACCATACTTGATAATTTCTTCTTGTGAAATTACTGGGTTATTTGGTAAATAGCGCGTTTTAAAACGGCTGCGAGCAAAAATCTTAATTACTCATAAGCACTTAACTGTAAAGTTAGCTTACTGGCAAACCTTTAGAAACAAGCTATCTGAAGCAAAGCGAGATGAGTCATTTGCCCAGGATAACACAATGCGGTCAGTGGAAGAAACCTCAGGTCTCCTAGTGATGTAGCACTGAGACCACGGATCCTCTCAGACGTTGTATAACGCTGTCCGTCAAGAAAATGTTCTAGCTTTTTGTTCAAATAATTGCCGCATTTTTAATCACGTTTTGGAAACCTTCTTGTGCCCACCCTGCCCCCCTCCCCCTAGATTCTCGTGTATGACACATTTCTGAAAACTACAGTGCAATAGCTTCCATTACATATTCATTCTAGCTTCCTTTGACTGGCAGGGGGAGGGTCGTGCAGCTCTCACGTTACTGCATGATCTCCTGACCTGTGACTCATGGTTGGGTTGGTTGGTTGGGCGGCGGGCAGTGATTGGAAGAAGGGAGGGTGGGCAAAAGAAAACAGAGTGTGGGAAACAATTACAGGGCACGGCAACAGCTCGACTCTTAGAAACCCTTTGGAGCATGTCTTTAGGAGGAGGCCGCAATTGACACTTCATAAACTGCTCGTTTTGCAGCTCTTTGCAATCAGAGCCCTGGATGTGAAATTACAACCCCCAGCCCCTAAGACTCCCTGCAACCAATAAATTCGGTGCTAATGCTAGCCTTCGAGACAGTAGCGGGGTAAAGAATGAAGCCAGCAAACTAGAAAGAGAGGACAGGGAGGTGGCGCGAGACGTGCTCTGAAGCGTTTCAAACAAAGACGTGTTGCCTTATAATTAACCGGAGATTTCAACACCACTCACTTCTGCCTTCTCGTGCGTGGAGGATGCCCCCTCAGGAAGACCAACAATAACTAGTAAATAAATAACTTTTTCTAAAAGCCATTGTCGAAAACCAGGAAGAAAGTGTCCCACTGAGCTCTTTCATAATACTCACCAAGAGTCACACGTAATATTGCTCGACTGCATTAGCACAAGCGAAACGGCCAGAGCTGCAGACTTTTGACGTCGGGAACCAGAGTCTGGGACAGCGCGCCTGCTTCTACGAAAGTGAAAGCGGTACGGCGCGAGATAATTAAAACAAGCATTGGCATAGCCAATAGGTCTCGCCTTTGGGACCTTATAAGTATTTAGTTATGCAGCACAATATCCTTGGTGCAAGAACATCAACTGTTGCATGGCTAAACACTTATAAGGTCCTAAAGGCGAGACCTATTGGCTATGCCAATGCTTGTTGTACCTGCCATTCCCTCAAGGTCAGGAAGATCAAAGGGGGGTTTAGTGATTCATGTTTCTTTAGCAATAGAATGCAGAGTGTCCGTGTTGCCCATTGGTAACCCCTGTTTGCAATCACTGCTGTTGAGCAAAGGGTCTTGTAAAATGAGGCTTCTAAATTTCCATAACGCCATTCTTTTTTTATGGATGTCTGCAACATATCCCTTTTTAAGGAATCAGTTCGCCTCAGTTTATAATAATTTAATGATTGTTGGAGATTTCTACACCCACTTATGCGGGGATCTGAGGAGAACGGGCCTCATTGACCTGTGTTGCCCACCACTGAAGGGTATCCATTTTGAGCACACCTTCCAGGGAGATTCCCTCAATGCCATAGTTAATTAATTTGATCTAACTTCGGCTATCTGTAAATTGGAACCTTGCAGGAAGTACTTTAACCCGTCTTTTTCAGGGAGGGGAAGTGGATCATTTATTGATTTTATCCTTGTATCAACCCCTCTCTTTTACCCGATCTCGGATTTCTCAATTGAGGCCAGTATATATAGCGATCACAACCCCCTATGTGCTCAAATCAGTTGGTCTTTACTAGCATCAACTAAGGGGGCAGGGAATAGGGGGTTATTGAAAGCCACTGATGGGGGTAGAAGGTTAAAATGGGCTCAGATAATTCCAGAGTCCTTTCATGAATCCCTATCTGCCTTGTGCCAGAAAGACTTAGCTACTTGTATATCCCCTCGGACAGACCCACATGACATTATAAAGGCCTTTAACACCATCTCTTGCACAATAACAGATCTGCTTAGTGTCCCAGCTCGGCGACCCTCTGGCTTGGCCCTGAGATGGATCCACTCTGACTGCTCTCGTGCATCCAGGAAATTGAAGGAAGCTCTAGGCCAGAGTCCGAGGGATACCGCATTAATAAAGACTTGCTGAAGGGCCTATAAAGCTGAACTAGCAAGATGAAAGGCTGTGCTGAAGGAGGAAACATGGAGGAAGCTAAGTGAGGCAAGCACCCTAAAGAGTAGCTCGAAGTTTTGGAGCAACATAAACAGCCCTTTTTTAGCAGAGGACGCTGGTAACGCACTAGGGGCCCACATAACGGAGGACGAATGGGTGCATCACTTTGAGGACATGTTTCAATGCCCCCCTGAAAGGCACACAGTTACCGGAGGGGGTGTAGGGAAGTCAGCACTGGTTTTCTCAACTGAAGAAGCCAGGAAGGGTATTGTTGGGTTGTCTAGCAACAAAGCGCCAGGACCGGACGGTGTCCCACCTGATCTCTACAAATCCAATATGAATTTGTGGGTACCAACCCTCACAGCTATTATTAATGCTGCGGTCCAGACCAGCCCCCCTGGTTCCTGGGCCATATCTACCATAGTCTCAGTATTTAAAAAGGGAAATAGAGATAGCACCCATTGCTATAGGCCAATTTCCCTGAAGGACCCGGTGGTCAAGGTGGTTGATTGTATCCTACTAGATAGGTTGACCTGCTGGGCAGAAGACAATGATATTCTAGCTGATGCCCAGTACGGTTTTTGCCCAGAATGGTCGACCGTGGACCAATGATTACATTTATTTATGATTCTTAGCAAGTACACGGTCGCCAGCCCCGGTACCATCCACTTGGCCTTCATGGATCTGTCATCTGCATTTGATCATGTAAACAGAACAAAGCTCTGGCAGACCATGTTGTCCATGGGGGTGGATGGTGATATCGTCCTCTTTTTTGCAGGACCTCCATAGAGATACTAAGGCTGAGGTATGATACACTCAAGATTTGAAGGTCACCCACCAGTTTTCTATCAAACAAGGAGTCCGACAAGGGTGTATTTTGGCCCCATTTTTATTTAACTTGTATAGTAACAATCTGGAGAAGGTTTTAGTGAAGTCTAGGGTGGACTATCCCCAAGTGGGTTGGCGTGGTTTGCCTGTTTTACTGTATGTGGACGACACAGTCCTTATGCCCGGACTGCAAGAGGGCTGCAAACACTACTTAATGTATTTGCCTCATTTATGGAGGAACAGGGGCTGTTGATAAACAACTCAAAATCTTATGTGATGCAGGTGGGACCTTGCATAAGGAAGCAATATTGCTACCGGGTTGGTTCCATTCAGGTTCCGCGTACTGACGTCTTTTCCTAATTGGGGGTCCTGTTAGATGATAAGATGAAATTGGGGCCACTAAAACAGAGAAAGAAAGGAGATCTAGTCGGCACTAATGCTGCCATCCTTAACTTTGCCTCTAGATTAGGTAAGAGACCGATTGGAGCCCTCTTGCAGATATGCCGGGCAAAGTGTATCGGTAAAGTATCCTATGGTAGTGAAATCTGGGGATATATAGCCCATGAGGAACTACAAGTGGTTGAAAATAGCTTCCTGAGACACCTTCTATGCTTTCCTGAGGGATCCCCCACCCTAGCGGTACATGAAGAGCTAGGGGTGTCCTACCTGTCTGACCTGCTGGCCTTTCGCTCTCTGTCCCTGTGGCTAAAGCCTTGGTTGAGTCAGGGGACAACCTTAAATAAGTTGATCCTGAAGGATTTTATGGCCCTTGATCACGCCCACCACATCCCTTGGCTTAATTATATAAAGGGATGTTTCTCGAGTTTGGGAAGAGTTGATTTATTTTCCCACCCTGAATCGGCAACCAGGGAAGACCTAGGATGGGCAAGGGAGACCTTTTTAGACAGAGGACCTTAGACAGGGAATATCAGGAGCTAAGGAAGCCTAGTGTAAAAAGATTTGTTATTCTGAAAACCGTGCAAACGACTGAAGCATACTCTTGGGGCCCTTAAGTGTTTACAATCGTTTTTTATTAACTAGGTTTCATTTTGACATCTTTCATCTTCTGCTGGCCCAGCCACGTGGGTGCAGTAGGGGACAGGGCCTAGCGTCCTGTGGCGGCGATGGTAAGTATCCATAGGACATGCACGATTTTTATCATGTTTTGTAGTTATTATGAGGTACCTCGAAAGACCTTCATTATCAAATTTAGGCAGGTGCGTCCTGCTTTTACTTTTTTACAAATGTTATCTGACAACACTGTTTTTTATGTTCTTAACTTTTTAAAAGCGGCTGTCAGGCTCAGAGCTTGTTGTGATTAATTGTCTACGGTATACTAGAGATGACTGAGATGTGACTTTTGAATGTATTGTTACGCTGTATTTTTTTTTTTTTAACACAGATTTTATTGAGTTTTCCAGTTTTGTTGAGGTTCACATTACATTCCATCATGTACATATAAGGCAATCAGTAACATACAGATCCGTTGTTTACAAAGTTTCATGGCAACAATAAAGACTACAAGTAGAACCTCTCCAGGTTACCCATTTATGTACATTGATCGCATACATGAACACGATGGAAACAGTCAGTATACGCCATACATAGTCAAGTTACATGATGCCTATGAACACAAATGTATCATCTACCATCGTTCAATCAAATAATAAATCTGAGTCAAATATAAAGAAACAACAATAAAGAACTGAGCGACTACGAACTAAGTGTCTGTTTCAATTACCTGGCGGGCTAGGCAGGGTGTTACGCTGTATTTAGTCCTTTTTGGGACTTTTTATCCTTTTTAAAAAAAAAGTAGATTATACACTCATTTTATCTATAAACTGTTTTATGTATAGTATTTGATGTTATCAAGTAGAAACGGTTATCAAGAGTCTCTTTTGTAGTTATGGTTTTATCTGACTTTCATAGTTTTATGCAAAAACCGAATAAAGTGAACTGATTGATTGATTGATTGAGTGTGATAGGCAGCTGATAGTTCAAGAAGTATAATTGCTGTTTTCTTGTTTTCGTCCGCAGATACATTGGCTAAGGTGGTGTTAGTGCTTGTAGGGGCCTAAACTGATTTTCACAAAGGACGTGGTTTAGCTCCATGTACTTTTGGAGCTATGGCATTAGGATCCAGGATCCTGCTGAAGAATGAAAGGATAGAAGTGGGCCTTTTGTTAGATAGGATGCAAGATCTATATTTTTTGTTTCTGGAGTGAAGTGATGATAGCTTGTTTTAGTTGTTCAGGCTTGACATCAAATCACAAGGAGACATTTATAAGGTTTGTATTGTCCAGTGAAAGAGGGGGAGGGAGTTGTTTAAGGCATGAAGCTGAGCATGGGTTTATTGGTGAACTGGACACTTTCTATTAGCATCTCATTGGTATATAAAGGTTTGAAGGAAGTGAAAGCGGTTGTAAGGTAAACTAATGAGGTGGGTTGGTAGGGAGATGGCACAGTTTTTTGTAGATGGAGACCTGGATTTGGAGATTTTTGATTTGAAGAACTCAAGAAAGTGTTTGCAGTATTCTTGAGATCCACATCAGTTTCATTTCACAGTATTTGGTTTGCCAACTCATGGAAAAAGATCACTTTAGATTTTTATGGATGTCTTGTTAATACTCTGAGAAAAATTGGCCTTTTGGCTTACCTGTGTATTTTGTAGAAAAGTTTGTCCTCTTTGGTCTTTGACTTGCACCACTCCATTCTAGGTCGTGGTTGGCAAGTTTAATTTCGACCAGATTTTTATTGAACCACTTTTTGAGTGCTTTTATGCCTTGTCTAGGTTTGATTTTAACAGGATCAAGACTAGGTAATTGGATATGTTACGACAGAAGTTGTTTAGAAAGAATATAAGATTGGTTGAATCAATTTCCAGGATTTTAATTTTGCTGTACATTGAATGAAATGCTTTAGTAGGGATTTTTTGAATCGACTGCAATGAGTGCATATGCCCAGCTGTGTGTGTTGGGTCACAAGAAATCTGTTGGTGATTGAGGGCTTATGTATTTTTATTTTACGGAGTTTTATATAGCGCGAACGTGACCCGAAGGTGTCAGGTATCAGAGCGCTTTACATAGCAGGAGTTGCGTTACATGAGGACACATTCATTTTTGTTAGGCACATGGAGATTAAGTGATTTGCCCAGAATCACAGGGGGCCAGATGTACGACAACTTCATTTAGGGCCTCGCAATTTGCGACTCATTGCGAGTCGCAAATTGCGTGGCGCTAAATGAAATGTACAACAGTGTTATTACACTGTTTTGTGATTCCCAATGGGGTCGCAAATTGCGAGGCTCATTAATATTAATGAGCCTCTCGCAATTTGCGAGCCCATTGGGAATTCCAGCCCTCCCAGGGATGGTGGCCTGCTGGGCTCAGCAGACCACCATGTCTGGGACTGCTTTTTAATAAAGCAGCTTTTTTTTTTTTAAATGCAGCCCGTTTTTCTTAAAAGAAAACGGGATGCATTTAAAAAAAAAAAATGAAACATTTTCGTTTCATTTTTTAAGGGCAGGCAGTGGTCCCTGGGACCACCTCCTGCCCTTAAAAAATATTCTCCCCTGCATTTGCAAAGGGGAAGGGGTCCCCTGGGGACTCCTTCTCTTTTGCGACCCCATTACCACCCTCTTGAAGAGGGTGGTAATTTGCGAGGGTTTTGCGACCGGAATTGCGGTCGCAAAACATTTGTACATGGGGTTGCGCTCGCTATTAGGAAGGGAACGCCCCTTCCTAATAGCGACTCACAATTCCAAAATAGTGACTCGCTATTTTGGAATGGTACATACCCCTATTGGTTTTTGCATGCGCAAGCGGTTACGCAAACCCGTTTGCGCATGCAAAAACCGTCGTACATCTGGCCCAGGATGTTCAGCGTCATTGCCGAGACTCGAACCCAGTTCCCCAGATTCGAGGTTGACCGCCCTAGCGGTTAGGCCAACTCCTCTCCCCATGGCCAGTGAAGTCTGTAGCAGTTTTGACATCAATCATATCTACTCATACACAATGACACCCATGAACACAATTTTATTGTCCTTGGTTTGAAGCAAGTGAAGGTGGAAACGTCCATTGTACCAGGGTGGGGAGGGGGAGTAGTCAAGTACTAATGTACTGAAGGAGCTGGTGGGATTCATGGAGAGATAGGCAGCTGTATATATGAGTAACGGTCAGAGGCATAGGCTAAGGATATTCTTGTATCCCCCTTGCCCTCTCTGTGCTATAGGATGATTTTGTGCCCCAGGAGTGGGGGAGAATTTTGTCCAGGAATGTCCTGGAAGTGTCATAAGACCACGTCTCTATGGTGCCAACTCTAAAACCGAATTAGAAATTTGGAGATAGGCTTCATTGAGACTAGTAGTCTAGGGCCAGATGTACAAAGATTCTATTTGCAAAAAGTGTTTGCAAATTGCGCACCAACATTTTTGCGAATAGAATCTGATTTTGTGAACTGACCTGCGTGTTAATAGGTTGATTCTCAAAATGTGGAATTACAAGGGATCCCAGTATGACCTGCCACATTAATATTCAGTAGGGAGGTTGCAATTTCCAACAGATGCAATTGACTTCATAGACAGGGATGGTTGGCCTGCAAAGAACAGCAGACCATCATGTGTGTCTTTGAAGTCTGTGTTCCTTAAAATAATTGGTGCTTCTTTAAAAAAAGTTTTCCAGTTTGAAATCTTTTGGGGGAGCAGGCAGTGGGCCCATCAAACCACCGCCTGCACCCCCTGAGGCTGCCTCCGTGATTCCCTAAGGGAAGGTGGTCCAAAGGGCACTCCTTCCCATTTCTGAATCAGTTTCTGTTCTAAATTTGGGGTCAGTAACTGATCAATGATTTGTGACCAGAATTGCAGTCTCAAATCATGGATATGTTCCATGCTGATTTGCAATTGAAAGGAATGCCCCTTTTACACCCTTTCCAAAGTGTGAATCGTATGGGTCACTGTTGGACTTGGCCCTTTTTGGCAGGTTCACCCCTAAACTTTTTGCCTTAAGTTCTGACATGGTGTTGGTGGTTTTAGGCGTCTGGGCACTTTAGCACTGTGGTCCAGTGTAAAGTGCGTGCGCTCTCTGTGCACATTTGGTGAAGTTGGCCTGCCCTCCCATAGGAATGCATTGGGGATAAGTGTGTCCGTGGTAATTCCTGGTATGAGAGGAGCGGCCGGGCGAGTTTAGTATGTATGAACTCGTGAGAATAAATGCTGCGCAATGGTGTGCGCAGATTTATGATGACTGGTGGAGAAATGCCACTTTTAGAAGTTGGCATTTCTGTGTGCTGTGTGTCTGCCTGCCTGATGTGAATTGCATGTCTGGCTTGTGAGTGACAGGGGCTGGGAGGTGTGTGTGGCTCCAGGAGGGGCAGGGTGAGTCAGCGCTGGGCTGAATAGGACACCTGGGCTGGGAGTAGTGGGAGGAGTAATCCCCTGACTCTGAATAGGATGGTGCCTGCCCTAGTGAATGCTGGCTCCGCCCCCTGTGGTGTGTTTGATCACCTAGCCCCCACCTGACAAAGGGGAATAGGAGCTTGCAAAACAAAGTGCTCCAAATCCCCCCTGAACTAGTTGCATCTGGTTCCCGAATGCCCTGCACTTAGACAAAGGAATTCTGGGTATAAGTATAGGGGCTGTGACCCCATGATGTTGTTCAGTTCTGGTGTGCTGATCCTGCTTGGGCGTGCTGCTGCTGGGGCCCAGGGGGGGCTGCCATGAGGGCTTGCCTCCCTGGGCCCTGCATTGCCCCTTGATCTCTAGGGGAACTTTTTGCTTGGGCTTCTAGTGCCTTGTGAGCGCTTTATTTCAAATTACCCCAAGGAGGAAAAGGAGCGTGGGCTGCGCAGCGCTGAGCTGTAGCCCCTTGGAGAGGGAATCCCGATGTAGGGATTCCCCCGTGATGCCGGCGTAATTGCGGGTGCCCACCCCGCTTGTGCTTCTTATTTGGATAGCGGGTGCCCACCCCGCCTCGATGTTTATTTTATCTAAAATGGGAGCCTACCCCGTATTGCCCGAGCGAAATCACCGCCGCAGCCCGAGCCGCAAACGGAAGACAGGCGCATCCGCCTGACTGTGGGCGGGACCTCGCGGGCGTCACTTCCGCCTACCCCCCCGTCCAGGGGAAGGCGGCCCGGAAGACAGGAGATGCGTAGCGGGGCCCCCGTGAGCGAAGGGGAGCCCCGCGTATGCCAGGCGAAGTCCCGGGTCCCAGGAGGGGGCCCGGGTGAAGTGAGGAGTGTGGCCAGAGCAGGCAGCAACCGTGCAATATTCCAGGCGGGGCTCCCGTGGTGAAGAAGGAGCCCCGCAGGCCGCCGCAAGAGAGTCCAGCCTCCAGAGAGCCCAGTGATTTGGGGGGGCGTCTCCCTTGCATGTGCCGATCCAGGCACAGTATCTGAGCGGCCCCGCCTGACAGAGGGCCGCTCCACCGAGGGGGCACATGGTGGTGAGGGCCCAGAGGGGCCCGTGTCCCCCTACCGGTCGAGGCACATTGTCGGTGCCTGAGTGGTCCCGCAGGAGAGCGGGCCACTCCAACAAGGGGCACAGTAGTTGTAGGGCCCCAGTGGGGGTCCCGAGGGCCAGTGGGGCCCGTGCCCAATCTCCCCTGGGTTTTCAAGAGTCCCGGAGTGGGACAGCCGAGGGCACAGTGAGTGCTTGCCAGTGATGTTCCCAGCTGCCCAGCAATTAGTGGGCAGCTGCTACGTTTAGGCCACAGTTCTTTGGGGGCATGTTTGAGAGATAGGAGTGAGAGACACTCCTCTGCCCCAGCGCAATGGCGCACAATGGATTCCGCTGCCTTGGCAGCGCGCCCTGACATTTTGGACACAGGGCATTTGATCCCCTTTGAGAAGGCCAGTTGACCAGGGGGGCTGTGGGTTTGATAGGGCGCCAGGCCCTAATGTAATTTATGTGATGTTAGGAAATGTGGTTCTCTACTGTGAAACATGCCTCTAAATGCGTTTGGGGATGAGGTGATTTGCATACTATGATTATGCTTGTGAGATTATTTCCTACTGTGAGTTATACCCCTAATGTGAGTGATGCTTAGGAGGTTAGGGTCTAATGCGTTTAGACTTATGAGATAATTGCATAATGTGTTTATGCTGGTGAGGTTGGTGCAGAATGTAATTCACGCCTAAATGTGATACTGTGCATAATGTGGTTTATGTTACAGGATGATGAGTACAGTGGTTACCAGTGATTACTGGTTGTACGTTTAGGATATGTCCTACATTTACCAAGTTCACTTTGTGATGGTTCTGACAGTGGTCCAGTTGGCCCTGTCAGGTGTACATAATCCCTTGTAGATATTACTTAGTGCCAGGTGGCACAATGTATATTATGTGATTACTATTCTAATGTGTTATGAGAATACAAAGGCTATTTTTGATATAACCTTGTGTGGAGTTCCTTTTGTGGTGTGCCTGGTATGTTGTGGCTGTGTGCGTGCGCAAACGCTTTACACATTGCCTCCGGGATAAGCCTGACTGCTCGTGCCAAGCTACCAAGGGGGTGAGCAGGGGTTATCTTTGGCATGTAACTCCCTTGCCCTGACTAGAGTGGTGGTCTCTGCCTGGCTTTGGCGCAAGCCTTAGCCAACCAGAGATCCCATTTCTAACATTGGTTGTCAGCGGTGAGGATAGGACTTGCGTTTGCGCAATACCACAGTGACAACTGGTTACACTACAAGCTCTGCATTTTAGATAGTCACATGTTGGGGATTATTGTTTCTAATTTTGTTTTCTCCTCAAAAGTGTCATTTTTAAATGGTGTTTTCTGCGCTTTAATGTTTAGTGGCAGAAGAGAGAAAATGACAGGGCGGGGACGCCAGTAGGTGGGGAGGTTCCCATAGATAGGGAGTCCCTTGCTGGGTCCAGTGCCCCATCCCTTTTCCTGTCCCCAGAAGTGTGGGTGGATAGGAGGGAAGAGAGGGAGTGTGGAGGAGAAACAGCTAGCTCGGGAGGGTAGGTTATCCCCTGAGTGTAGTTTGAGTTGTCTGTGTTCACCAGTAAGTGGTGGGATCCAGTGGTGGCAGCAAGTTGAAGTCCAGTGCAGGAAGTCCCATTCCCAGTTCCCAGAGTATGGTACCTGGTTCCCAGTAAGAGGGGGATAGGTTGAGATTCAAGGGCAGTAAGATACTGTCTCACCAGTCTGGGGGGGCGGCGTATGCTGATAAGTGGTGTGTTGCACTGGACGATTGGGTGTGAGTTCTCTGAAATAAGGAGCTTGCATGGGGGAGTGACCCTAGAGGAATGGTGCAGGTGTCTCCCAACCCGCGTGGCGGAGATGGTTCAGAGGAACCCAACTAGGTGCCCTTATAGTGAGAAGGTTGCAAGGCCTCACATCATGTCCTTAGAGGAAGGTGTGAGACTGGGCCGTATTCCGAGCCTCAACCTCAGTCTCCAGTACTGGATGGTTCTTAGAGGGAACACCAGGTAAGGAGCCTAGTCTGTCCTGTTGGACTGTTCTTGGTGGGGGATCTCCCCGTGGTAGGTGAGCTGAGAGTGATCTTACAAGGAGTGGCTGAGGTGTCTTCCAACCCAGAGGGGTGGAAGAGGTTCAGAGTAGCCCAGCTAGGTTCCGGTGTAGTGGGAGGGGTGTAGGGACTCACGTCCTGTCTCAGAGGAGAAGGAGTGAGTGTGGGCTGTATGTCTCAAGGTGCCCGAAACCCCGTCTCAGGACCTGGATGGTTCCCGAGGGGAACACCAGGTTGGGATCCTAGGCTGTACTAATAGGCCATTTGTGGGGGATCTCCCAGTGTCTAGAGGACGTGCAGTGTCTGTAACTAGAGCTCCAGCGGTCCTGGTGTCTGGCGGTACCGCTCCAGTTGGGAGGGTGCAGAGGTCCAGAGTGAGGGGTGAGAGGGGGAAAGAGTCCCCAGTGGAAGAACCAGTGGGTCAGAAGGGGCCATGGTGACATCACTTCTGTCCTGTGGGATCTTCACGCACTGTCAGATGGACAGGAGGTCGTGAGATCTGCGCCAGGCAGACTGTCACACGACACATTAGTCATGTGTCACCCTCAGGGGGGCATGCGTGCTCCCCATGAAGTCCTGATTCGCCGGGCATCTGACCAAAGGGTACCGTCCCTGGGTTGGGGAGCCAGGAGCAGGTGTTTCCTGACCTGGACGGCAGGGCGACTGTAATCAGTGTCCTGACCGGTTTGCCTTCTAGGAGTACCACCCTGAACACAGGTGGGGCCCATCTTAAGTAAAGGGACCCTGTGTTTCTCAGAAGGGGTGGTGCAGGCCTAGCCGGGATCTTTAGGGTCCCTGGCTGAGTGTGGTAGTACTACCCTGAAGGCAGGTCGGGCCCATCTTAAGTGAAGGGACCCTGCTCTTCAGTTGGGAGGATATCAGGCTCTGGAAGGGGGTGCAGAGGGAGGGAGTCCTCGCCTCTGACCCCGGTGCAGCCGGTGAATGGATCCCAGGTGGTAGACCAGTTGATGGAGAGAGGTCCTGAACTGGTGGGAGAGTTGTGTTCTGGTGGGTGCTTCTCATGGGAGAGCGCAGAACCTCAGAAGAGAGGTAGGGTGAGAAGATGCTTCGCCCGTGACCTCTGGTCAGCCTGAGGGTGCGGACCCTAGGTTGGAGGATCAGTGGTAGTTTGGAACTACACTGAGAGGGAGAGTGGAGAATGGCTATTGTATGCCAGGGGTTACTGCCCCCACTCTGTGGATTGGCAAGGACCAGTGACGTCTGGGTGGCCTAGGGCCTGGTCCTGGCCATGGACAACTAGGGAGTACCAGTGGGGTAGCCTAGTTTGGCCTGAGAGTTCTTTTTCAGAGGGAACCACATGGGTTCAGAGTGGCGTAGAACCGGAGGGTGTCCCTGCAGTGAGGGCCCGCGTCCGTGTTCTATCGCCCGAAGCAGGGAAGCCCATCAAGGTAGTGATTGGTCTACCCTGCGTTTTGGCTGGAAGGGGGTTGTGTTGGACTTGGCCCTTTTTGGCAGGTTCACCCCTAAACTTTTTGCCTTAAGTTCTGACATGGTGTTGGTGGTTTTAGGCATCTGGGCACTTTAGCAATGTGGTCCAGTGTAAAGTGCGTGCGCTCTCTGTGCACATTTGGTGAAGTTGGCCTGCCCTCCCATAGGAATGCATTGGGGATAAGTGTGTCCGTGGTAATTCCTGGTATGAGAGGAGCGGCCGGGGCGAGTTTAGTATGTATGAACTCGTGAGAATAAATGCTGCGAAATGGTGTGCGCAGATTTATGATGACTGGTGGAGAAATGCCACTTTTAGAAGTTGGCATTTCTGTGTGCTGTGTGTCTGCCTGCCTGATGTGAATTGCATGTCTGGCTTGTGAGTGACAGGGGCTGGGAGGTGTGTGTGGCTCCAGGAGGGGCAGGGTGAGTCAGCGCTGGGCTGAATAGGACACCTGGGCTGGGAGTAGTGGGAGGAGTAATCCCCTGACTCTGAATAGGATGGTGCCTGCCCTAGTGAATGCTGGCTCCGCACCCTGTGGTGTGTCTGATCACCTAGCCTCCACCTGACAAAGGAGCTTGCAAAACAAAGTGCTCCAAATCCCCCCTGAACCAGTTGCATCTGGTTCCCCCATGCCCTGCACTTAGACAAAGGAATTCTGGGTATAAGTATAGGGGCTGTGACCCCATGATGTTGTTCAGTTCTGGTGTGCTGATCCTGCTTGGGCATGCTGCTGCTGGGGCCCAGGGGGGGCTGCCATGAGGGCTTGCCTCCCTGGGCCCTGCATTGCCCCTTGATCTCTAGGGGAACTTTTTGCTTGGGCTTCTAGCGCCTTGTGAGCGCTTTATTTCAAATTACCCCAAGGAGGAAAAGGAGCGTGGGCTGCGCAGCGCTGAGCTGCAGCCCATTGGAGAGGGAATCCCGATGTAGGGATTCCCCCGTGATGCCGGCGTAATTGCGGGTGCCCACCCCGCTTGTGCTTCTTATTTGGATAGCGGGTGCTCACCCCGCCTCGATGTTTATTTTATCTAAAACGGGAGCCTACCCCGTATTGCCCGAGCGAAATCACTGCCGCAGCCCGAGCCGCAAACGGAAGACAGGCGCGTCCGCCTGACTGTGGGCGGGGCCTCTCGGGCATCACTTCCGCCTCCCCCCCCGTCCAGGGGAAGGCAGCCGGAAGACAGGAGATGCGTAGCGGGGCCCCCGTGAGCGAAGGGGAGCCCCGCGTATGCCAGGCGAAGTCCCGGGTCCCAGGAGGGGGCCCGGGTGAAGTGAGGAGTGTGGCCGGAGCAGGCAGCGACCGTGCAATATTCCAGGCAGGGCTCCCGTGGTGAAGATGGAACCCCGCAGGCCGCCGCAAGACAGTCCAGCCTCCAGAGAGCCCAGTGATTTGGGGGGGGCGTCTCCCTTGCATGTGCCGATCCAGGTACAGTATCTGAGCGGCCCCGCCTGACAGAGGGCCGCTCCACTGAGGGGGCACATGGTGGTGAGGGCCCAGAGGGGCCCGTGTCCCCCTACCGGTCGAGGCACATTGTCGGTGCCTGAGTGGTCCCGCAGGAGAGCGGGCCACTCCAACGAGGGCACAGTAGTTGTAGGGCCCCAGTGGGGGTCCCGAGGGCCAGTGGGGCCCGTGCCCAATCTCCCCTGGGTTTTCAAGAGTTCCGGAGTGGGACAGCCGAGGGCACAGTGAGTGCCTTGCCAGTGATGTTCCCAGCTGCCCAGCAATTAGTGGGCAGCTGTTACGTTTAGGCCACAGTTCTTTGGGGGCATGTTTGAGAGATAGGAGTGAGAGACACTCCTCTGCCCCAGCGCAATGGCGCACAATGGATTCCGCTGCCTTGGCAGCGCGCCCTGACATTTTGGACACAGGGCATTTGAGCCCCTTTGAGAAGGCCAGTTGGCCAGGGGGGCTGTGGGTTTGATAGGGCGCCAGGACCTAATGTGATTTATGTGATGTTAGGAAATGTGGTTCTCTACTGTGATTCATGCCTCTAAATGCGTTTGGGGATGAGGTGATTTGCATACTGTGATTATGCTGGTGAGATTATTTCCTACTGTGAGTTATACCCCTAATGTGAGTGATGCTTAGGAGGTTAGGGTCTAATGCGTTTAGACTTATGAGATAATTGCATAATGTGTTTATGCTGGTGAGGTTGGTGCAGAATGTAATTCACGCCTAAATGTGATACTGTGCATAATGTGGTTTATGTTACAGGATGATGCTGAGTACAGTGGTTACCAGTGATTACTGGTTGTACGTTTATGATATGTCCTACATTTACTAAGTTCACTTTGTGATGGTTCTGACAGTGGTCCAGTTGGACCTGTCAGGTGTACATAATCCCTTGTAGATATTACCTAGTGCCAGGTGGCACAATGTATATTATGTGATTACTATTCTAATGTGTTATGAGAATACAAAGGCTATTTTTGATATAACCTTGTGTGGAGTTCCTTTTGTGGTGTGCCTGGTATGTTGTGGCTGTGTGCGTGCGCAAACGCTTTACACATTGCCTCCGGGATAAGCCTGACTGCTCGTGCCAAGCTACCAAGGGGGTGAGCAGGGGTTATCTTTGGCGTGTAACTCCCTTGCCCTGACTAGAGTGGTGGTCTCTGCCTGGCTTTGTCGCAAGCCTTAGCCAACCAGAGATCCCATTTCTAACAGTCACTGACTCCATTATGAGGTTCGGAAAGGATTTATCGAATCACAATATGGGGTTAGTGCATACCAAATAGGAATATTGTGGTCTCAAACACTGTGCTTTTGTGAATCTCAGAATTTGCAACTGCAAAATACTTTCATACATATGACCCTTAGTTCTTTGTAAAGTAAAATACAATTTCATTGAGAAAACCTGTTAATCCCACATAGCAATGGCACAAAGCAGTAAACTTTTTCTCTGAGAAATGTGCTTTTAGTATTTAGGCAGAGGTAAACCAACGTGAGAAGTGATGAAACCGATCAATAAAATTCCAAAACTAACACACAAAAATAAGAACAATTTAATGATTTAAATGAGATCAAAATGGCTCAAATAGTATAGGAGAATCAGGAGATTTGACCTTTAAAAGAAATATGAAAAATAATGACACATTAATGACATTTTATTTGGAAAACGGTCACCGGAAGCTACTTTTGCAACAAAAAACAACTGATCGCCTCACAAAGGAACAGACAGCAAGGGCTAGGTCAAATACGTTCCTAGCTGGTACACTTAGTTGCTCTCAGCCATCTCAGGTTGCTAAATATCATTGTCTTGGCCACTTCCGAAGGTTTCAAACTACAAGAGATAGTCTCCCAAATACTAGGCCATAAATAGCAGCGGAATGGAAGCTCACTAGTCTTTCCACCAGGGCTTAAGCAGAGGTCCCAGTTCCCACTCTATGCTAGATCTTCTGTCTGTAAATATGTTCTTCTTGTCCTTTGTGTTCCATGAATCACTGGATGTCAGTTGTTCTTACCCTTGAGAGGATCGTCTAGTTCTTGGTTACAAGAGGAAAGCAGTCCAGACCTCATTCCTTTCCCTCAGGAAAATGCAGACTGTATGCTCACCGTCCTCCGATCTTCAAGTCCAATTGAGTTCTGAGGTTCTGTTGGTAATATTTAATTGCTGTGATTACGAGCCAGTGATCAGTGAGAGGTCGTGATCTAATCCCTATAGGGTTCTACATACTGCCTCTTTTGCACCACTTCCTCCCAGTTCACTGGAAATCCGTACCAGAAATCTCCAAATTGACGTAATATGTTTGCCTCTCTGATACGCTCTCTCAGAGTGAGCAAATGTAAACTGTCCCACTCCTCTGGTGGAAAACCAACCCTGCCGGTTTGGGCCCAGGCTTCCTCATAGGGTGAATGGAGAGAGCCTGGCTAGATAAAGTTGATGTTCAAAGGCAAACCTGAAACTAGATTACTCTGGATGTTTCTTGCCAGTACCTTGTAGGGCCAACTGCTTTCCCATGTCACTCCCCTCATCTCACAATTCAAGATAACTCTCCAATACTTAACCTCCACCTGCATTCTTGCCTCAGAATAGCAAGTAAGAACATTTGTTCTTCTAGGGAAGTTGTTCTTCTAGGAAAGCCATGTCACACCTACTCAGAAGAGCTTCGGAGTTAAGCACTGTCTTTAAAAGAGGGAGAGCTTGGTAGACCTGGTTTAATCAGTCTCCGGGGTTCAGGCAGGAATGGACAACTTTTTAAAGATTCATACTTTGAGTATATGTACCAAAAATCTATATTCACCACAGAATTCAAATTATGATAAATATTCCAACAGTGCATTGATTAAAGAAACATTAAACAATTAGCTATGTTGACATTTTATAAAGATTTCTGTTTGCCATTGGTTCAAATATTAAATTAGTATCATAGTTGAGTAAAGACAGACCTGTATGTTCAATGCCACCCAAGACAGTATTGCTGTTATTTGCACACAACAACAAGTGACAACTAGCCCAAACCTGGTTCAATAACATGGACGTGATCAAATTCAAATCCCAAATTTCACCCAAGGTCAATTAACTTGGATTCATCCTCATAACTCACCTCACCCTCAAGGACTACATTGCCAAGAAAACAAATCTGTGCTGGTACCAGCTGTGAAAGAAAGTGCAAATACTCCTCACAGGAAGTGACTTCAGAACTGCATTCGAGTCCTCAAACTCTCATATAAGGGAGGTAGCAACACTCTGCTCCATGGCCTACCAGACTCCACGCCAGACTCACTTGTGGGCATCCTATTCCCCATAGGACATTTCATCCAGGGAATGAAAAATATGAGTAGATCACAAAAAGATGCAGTGATTGTAAACAGTATTTTCCTTGCAACATCCTGTTCATATGGACAACAAAATGTATATTGGATGAGAAAGCTTCACCCACATCTTTGTTGCATGCTTTCTCATAACTGGCCTTCCTACTCTCATGAGATGATACTATCATGGTGAACTCTACCTCTATATGATGGAGTTCTTAATAAAAATTACTAAATAATCTAGGGGGCCAAATTTGTGATACAGATATCCCAGGAGAAACCTAAAGGATATTCCTTTCTTGATGGGTACCAAGGGTAAGATTAAAAATAAAAAGACTGATGAGTAACGAGTACTGTGACACAATCATCCTGTACAGTGCTGACATGTTTCAGCTCACTTTGTGCTTAGTAAGGTCAATGGCTTTCATCAGGGCAAACAGGATTCCTAATATTAAATCTATTTAAAAAATCCTGCGTAGATAAGATAATATCCTACCTTGGGAATGGAGATGTAGGACCCCAGCTGGGGTATGGTGGTCAGATTACAGCTGTCTGGCTGACGGAATGATATATGTAGGTAATCCTGCAGGGCTGAAACATATAGACCTCAGGCACACAGCTAAGTATTCACTCTTTAGACAGGCATGTAAACTGAAGAAATGATATCAAGTGCATATATAAATTTGTTCTGGCTCGGTGGCTCACCCGTGCTGAGGAAGAACCAGAGCACATGGAGCCGAAATGAGGAAGTGGGTTGAGCTGCACTAGCAATAGCCCAAAAGTAGCCTTGGGCTGTGTAGGCTCCAGGAAGTACAGGAGAAGCACTCACCTGGTAATGGCTTCGTTGAGTGAAATGATACAGATGATAGAGTGGGTTATCCGGATTACGCTATAGGCTCCAAATTCTCAAAAGTGTCAAATTTCTTGATAAATCATCGGTAAATATTACATAGAGACTTCGGGAGCCAAGTGAAAATAAGTACAGCATTTATTTCGTGAAGTACAAGGTAAAAAATATGGAGCCTAGATGCAGACTGTCCACATGCATCAGACGCCCAACGAAGACTGAGAAACCAATGCAGGACAGCAGGGCGGGCCATAAAGCAGTAATTTAAAAGGAAACATAGCAATCGGAATGCATTTACATTTGACAAGTGAGCTCGCTCCACAAAGCAGCTGCTCGCTTGCTCATAACAAGTTCTTAAAGGCACTGTGCACTCCATACATTACTGCAATGTCTTATGGCACAACAAGGACACAACTCTTAACGAATGTGTGACTACAGTGGGTATCCCTTCAACCAAGACCGGACTGACCACTGTACCCTCAGTTATGGTCTTAGATCTCCATTACCAATGTAGTGTTACGTATATGGAGGATATGCAATGTGTGTGAACCTCTAACTCTCTTTGTGTGGTAACTGAAGATACATGACCACTTCCTACCCATTCTGATAGAACTCCACTGGCTCCCCTTGCCAACTGGCACCATCCTCAGACTTAGCTGCATCATTTACAAAGTCATAGCGACCAGCAACCCTGAATATCTGGATTTACAATATTAAAGTTACCATCTTCAAGACCTCATGGACAATCTCTTATACGGTCAATTTTTATTAATTTAATGCAACTGCAAAGATTGCTTCTTTAATGAGGCAGATATCCTTTCCAAGAAACTGATTGGAGTTAGGGTATTCATGTAAGCTCACAAGACATGCTATGAAAAACGCAAGGTACTTCCTCCAGGAAATTCTATTGATCCCTAAAACTTAGACTCCCACAAATGAAAGACTGATATGTGTTACTACCTTAGGGAGGACCAGTAACCAAATTGCTAAAGTTTTGAAGAAACCCTGGCACGTTCTAACAGCAGGTGAGCTCACGTACCAGCCTCTCATGTTTCCTTTCAAATGAGGGACACAGTATGAGAGATCATTTGGTTTGGAGCCAAAAAACCTCAAAATATATTCCAATAGGAGGTCTGCCTCCTAAAAACAGTCACTTTAAATGTAGAAACTGTAGTGTGCATTCTTTCACTTTCAATAACAAATTGTTCACACAAGGAGGAAACCATTCACCCTAAATGTCCATTTCAATTACAATTTCTGTAATGTCATCTACTGTTGTTGGTACTATGTTTGGCCCATGTTGACTAATCTACATCAGCCAAACAGCACAATAGATCAAGATCCGAATCTCAAAACACCAAAGCAAAATCCTTGCAAAACTTTAATTAGGCCATTGGTGCATCATTTTGTAGAGGCTAAGTGTGATGAAAATTAGCTAGAATGGCCGGTAACCAATAGGATCTATACCCCAACAAGTGGTGGAGACCTTACTTGGCTGCTGTGCAGAAAAGATTGCATCTGGAATGAGAAATTGGACCCAATTGTTCAGACCTTAACAGCACAGAGGAACTGGACAGTTCTTCCTTCATGTGGTATTGTTGTACTAATTTCTTATTATGTATATGATTTTTGCATCACTTATTCATTTTATATGCCGGCCATTTTACTTGTACAGCTACTGTCTGCAGTTTTAACTTTTTCTCAGAAGGAATGGTTCTTTGTCAATGGATGTTGATTTTTTTCTGCATTAATATTTCTTTGGTGTGTATTTGAAAACAGAGTCCAAGGCCAATCTATTTTTCTGTTTATTTTTAATTTAAATTCTATTTTTTCACATTCCCTACTCCAAATATATTTTTGTGGTTTGTCACACATTTTGTACTTTTATAGATTGTTGTAATTACATGGCCCTTCTACTCAATTGGGAGGGCAGACAGGGTACTCTATCGCAGTTGCGATGCACTACCCTGTCCTCCAAACTTTAAATTGGACCCAAAATCATCTGATTTTATGACATGTCTGGAAGGATCTTATTAATTTCATCCATTTCCCATGATTCCAAATGTCATGAGGACCCAAATAAGAATAAGTGGGATTGAAATCAAGATATTCCCAAAAATCAAATTAAATCAAATTGACGTTCTCTCAGGGTTAGGCTGCAAACATAAGTGATTCCAGTCCAAGAAACAACTCTGCTCAATTGGGTCCACAGACCTTAGTACTTCCTCACCCCATATAAATTGAAAGATGTGGGGTAGGGTAGCTGACAATGTTTTCCTTTGACGTGGGCAGGTAGAGTAGGACATGCAGTAGTATATTTTCATATTCTGATGTAAAACCACAATCCCTGTCTAGGTGATAAATGATGGGTTGGTTTACTACCTGATTAAATCAAATAGCTTTACCATGACATCTGTTGTAATACATATTTCATACTATTTGTCAGCTTTTCACTGTGGTTAGTTTGTGGCATTGACGCCACACAACACCCATGGAATGTACAGGTTGTTCATTTGGTGAGAGCCAAGCAACGCCAATTGCTGAGGCAGTTGGAGGATGAAGCAGACGAGGGAGCCTCACATATGCGATGGAGGGTTGAATAAAGCTTATAAATCGGCAACCGGAGTGCGTAGTCATTTACTACATCCTTCTTAATGACTCTCTGAGAGTAAGATGTCCCGTGTCGACATTCTTTTGAGCATTTTGAAACTTTAATTTAGGTTTTTAAAATTTTTCTTTTAAATAACTGTAGTAAATAGAAGTGATTTTGTTGAGGGCTGCAGAGGGTATCAGCTTGGGTGTTCTGGTGAAAAAACTGCAAGGGTAATATTTGTCCTCAAAGACTCATCCTCTGAAAATGGTACCTCAGAAGTTCTTCTACAGAACGTGTACTCTCCAGACAAGTGACCCTCCTCCAGTTTGAGGATTTATTAGTTGTATTTATTTATTTTATTTGTTTTAGCAGAATTAGGATTTCAATCAGAAATGTATTCCATAGCAACAATGATAGCAAATAACTCAAGCGATTAAACAATGAGCAATAACTGGATTAATTTAATGAGTCCAACGTGAAATTGTAATTTGCAAGGACACAAATATCTGATGTTATAATATATGGAATGGACCATAGAGACAAGAAATACACATATTCACAGCAGAGCAGGCAAGGTTGAGTCAGTGTCTTCTTTTAAGTTACATAGGGTGACTATTTAATTCTATTGTAAACTTTTCTAAAGAGGGAATAGTACAAATGTCTGTGGCGTGGTGCTCCAAATCATGGGCCTAGAAAGTGGAGTGACAACAATTGTAGGTGGTACAAAGTGGCTTGGGCATTACTAATAGATTGAGCTTGATTGATCATAGGTTTTGACTAGGTGTCTATTAGGATAGTGTCAAAACCAATTTTATTGTAGGAGTCCAAGCAGACAGTCCCAAGCATCCCTCAAAATTAAGGGCCTAATTACTAATTTGACGGTGTGGGATCGGGCTGCCATGCCACTGTCCTGCTCCCACACTGTCAAAGTCGACCGCCTGCCAGATTGGGGGTTTTCTCCTTGTCTGGCGGGTGGTCCTTTGGCAGTCCCAGGCGGTGAGCCTTAGAAAGGCACTGCATTGGGAATGCCAAAGCACATTCCTACATGGCATGGACTGTGAAAGCCATGTGCAGGAACTGGGGGTGCATGCAGACAGGGGGGCACAACATGTGACCCCCTGCATGCATCCCATGGCCCTGAGGCACCAGGTCCCCCTTGGTTTTCTCACTGCTACACTTCATGGCGGGCTCACTCTGGTGGTGAGGAAACTCGCAATATGTTTGGCAGTGCCACAGCAACACCATCAGCATATTCTGGGCCTCACAGTGCCACGCCACTGCTGAGGGATCACGGATCCCTGGCAGTTGTGACGGTCCAATGCCGGTCTGACTGCCAAAGTCATAATACGGTGGTCGGACTGCCGGTGCGGTGGTTGCTGCACCGTGGGTTTGGCGGACCATCAGACCGCCAAAATCATTATCAGGCCCTAAGATTCTTCATACATATTTATAACAGACACACTCCAAATCAGGCCCTGAGGAGACAGGTCAGGTAGTGTGAGAGGGAGAATCACTGGAGCCCTTTGCTTACAAAAGTCCAGTCCACCAGCTGCTAAGATAATACACTAAACAGTTGCATTTCAGTGTGGCTTAGATTATCAATGTGAACATTTAATCCCAACAGTCAATGATCATGCAGTACAAATAATGGAACTCACCACCTGGAATCTACTGGGAAACATTGACCTCGGGGTAAATCTGAGGTTTCCAGAAAGATGGAACTGAGTTGAAAGAAGAACAATGGATTGTAATAACAAAGATTGAAAGGTGCAGATAATCTGATAAAACCCAGTAATCTGCAATAAAGGAGAGAAAACAAAGATGGTGCCAATGGCAGGGAAGCTGGGTGCAAATTGGAGTGAGAAGCAGGAAGCCTACCAACACACACAATTGCACTGTAATCTATTTCCTAATTAACTGGCTACTTGTACTGCCCTTGTTTATTGTGAACTGGTGAGAGAACCTGTTTGGCTTCTTGGATCAGTGTGACCTTCATCTGATGAACAGTATACTGCTGCCATGGTTAATGGGGCACGACCCTGAACCTTTCCCACATAGGCCACACTCTGTCTAGTAGTCACAGACACCTTGACGCTTTCACATGCTACATTAGACCCTGACTGCCTGGGGCACCCTCACTTCCCCAGTAGCTGAAAATCTAATTCTTGTTATCTCCGGCACCCATCAGAATCCGAAGACAGACTATTGAAGTGAGCTTCTGTGATAGTGTTAGCTATGTGTGACACTGCTTTTTCTTGTGGGGTGTGGAGTCCAAAAAACAGATTAGATGGGGTTCATAAAGCTGTCACCATCACACCAAATTTGTTGTGCTCAGTCTAGAGCCTACTGTTCTCATGAGTGACCAGTGACTGGACCAGAAACAGTGAGGTCAGCGCAAACCTTTGAGGGATGTGCCTATGCACGCTAATGCACCATTCTCTGACAGAAAATAATCCTTAAAGAAATGGTGAACCCACAAAATAAGCCCAGCTATCGCACTTGAGCCCTAAGTCACATCGGAGACCCAAATCGTTCTAGATTCAGTGTGTCTCTTCTCAAAAGTGATGGTAGGGTAGAGGACTCTCTAGAGGCAGCAAGCCCACATGCTCGAGTAACAGTATTTTGTAACCCTGGGCGAAGTTCGCGTAGCCGCGCTACGCGAGGCTACGCGAAGTAGCACAAAATCTCTGCAACGCTAAGCGTAGCTACACGAGCATGCGTAGTTGCTTGTTTCCGCATGCTCGGGTGTGCTCGCGTATGCTCGCGAGATGTTTTTGACGTTCGGCAACGCGGATGACGTTTTAGGGGGAAATATCGCGCAAACTTCACCATGCAGTCGCCAATGGGCGTGGCCATCTTGTTTTCCTATCTTTTGCATGGTTCTGGGGCCTGTTTTTCAATCCCTCTCCAATCTTTTCAATCCTTTGTTTTTTACACTGTTTTTCTGATCTTTTTAATTTATTATCTATCCCTCTCTGTCCCTAAGTGTATATTTTGCGTTTTATTTCTACTTTTACTGCGTTTTTTTACTTTTCTACTGTTTTATATGACTTCCTTCTTTACTCTCCTACTTCTTCTCCTAACTTTATTTTTTACTGCTAAATTTTCTTTTCCGCCCCCCACCCACCCCAGAACCATGGCTAAGGGAAAGGGCACCAGCTCCAAGGGCAAGGCGCCTGCGCTCAAGAGCCGCCGCCTGCCTTGCGGCACACTGAGCCCGCCAGGGGTGCAGGCCCGGTCCCTTTTCAGCGAGGCGGAGGTGGCCGCCCTTGTTTTTTTTGTGCAGTACCACCTCCCCTTGACCTTGGCAGCAGGCGGCAGGCCTGGCTCCGGGTACGCTACCCAAGAGCATCACCGCTGGTGGGTGAGGGTGCACTGGGCAGTGTTTCACTGCTCTGGGGTCCGGCGCACCCATAACCAGCTGACCCACCGGTAGTCAGACATCTTGGACCGGGAGCAGGACCTGCTAGGTGTCGAGATCATGGGGCTTGGTGAGTAGCTAATACTAGTAGTATTGTGTGTTCTCTAGACTGTGTTACTGTTATTGCGAATATAATTTTTTTCCGAATAGCAAGAATGCTGCTGCTTACATTGCAGGTAAATTAAGTTTAAAAATCTTCTGTGATTGTTATTCTTCTAGACACAGGTGCTCGGCGCTACTAATCTTACTTGTTGTTTGCAACTTTTCGCTCGCTTGGGCTGATTATGTAAGAGTTTACTTTAGAGAACTTAAGTTAGGTGATGCTAGAGAGACACGAGTCCTTCCTTTGTCCTCCTGTCACTAAGATAGTGGTGGATGGGTAGTTTAGTTACTTAGTTACTTAGTATTAGTTGGTAATTTTTAAGTGGTCTTCGTGACGCATCCTCTGTCACGTCACTTGCTGCTGAGTGCTGCTTACTCCAGTCCTTAGTAGAACCTTTTGTAGTTTGTTAGTGAGTGAGTAATAGGCTTAGCAGAACGTCAGCAGCAACCAACCAACAATTTGGTGTATGCAAAAATGTATGCATGCGTCCTCCATCTATGCATTTTGAGGACTAAAATAAATGGAAATGCAGACTTAGTACACAATTGGCCTGTCTGGAATAGGTGGGCTAGGTCAGGTGGTACTTAGGCTTAGGATTCTGGAATCAGAACAGAATGGAACACTGGATTAGTGTTCATAAATAATAACTAGGCGGTCCGCGAATCCCGCGATACTACTAGTCGATTAAATTAGATAGGTCAATTTTACTGCAATTGTTGTCTCCAAAAATGTTTTTTGAGCGTTTACTAAAATATTTTTTGTTTCACACCAATCATCAATGTTTGTCTCTTTCTTTATTATATCTTACATGATCAGCACCCAGGGGCAAGAAGACGGGGTAGGAGTCGGCGGGAGCTGGACAACAAGATGCCTCCCAGGGCCAGGACCGCTCCTCTACCGAGGGCTCTGCTGCTGGCCCCAGTAAGTCCTCTCCTCCTGTTGTTAATATTAATAATTATATTTCCCTAACTTTTACTGCACCTTATTTTTTCTGAACTATTATTTCCGTTTTCTAATTCTATTTTACCAAATCTTCTTCGATCTAGACTATCTGTTTCTAAATTCTTGTTATCCCTGCCTCTAACTGCCTCTGCTCTGACTCTCTGTACTACTACTATATTAGTCTGTCTGTAGCTAAGCTTGCCCAGTTGGCCACTCTTTATTTTTATTTAAAAGGTTTTAAAACTCAGATTCACCAATAGCTCTAGCCACTGAGTCCAGTCCTTTGGGTTGTCCTCTTCTAGTCTTCTTAATCTTGATAGGCTTTGACAATTCCCACCAACAAAATGCCCAACCAGATATTTTACTATTTTTGATAGGATAGGACATACTCCTACTAGTGTCTACTCTACTCTAGTACCCGATTTGTACTAGTGATGTATGTGGAATATATATAACTATTTTTTCAGTCTTGCTAGTGAAAAAGAATAATAGGGGGAGGCGTATATGGCATCTAAAAAATGTGTAATGTTTTTGTTAGGCGTACCGACCACCAGTGCCGGGGACAGCGGCGGGGCAGGCAACGCCAGCCAGGAGGGAGCAGCGGATGCGGCAGCTGCCACAGGGGTGGGTGAGGCAGCAGCAGTGGCGGGCGGTGGTAAGTTATACTTATATTCCTTACTTATTGACAATAGTTACACACTCGCTGCAAGGGTGTACAGTGTATGTTGAGGCTGAGAGACTAAGTTGTTGTGAACAACTGTTAAAGACACCCTTTACTTAGCATTAGAGCAATAGCATTAGCGGTGGGAGTAGTAGTTGAGTAACTAATGGCCTCTTCTATCTGACTTCAACTCAGCTGGGAAAGTTTTAATGGAGAAGACTAAGAGTCAGATGACCTTGATGGATGGGTTGAATGAAAAGGGAAAGAAGGATGGAAGGAGGAAGGACGGGCGAGATGTAATATATATGACTGGCAGAGAAGGATACGTGCCACGTGGGATGCATGCATAGGTGACTGATAGGAAGGAATCAGATGCATGGGTAGTTGAAGGATGGGTGGAAGGTGAAAGAAAAGATGCCTGCCTGGGTGAATGGAACTGTATGGGTGATAGCAAGAATCCTCCGGGGTGTTTCATGGGTCAAGCTCAAAGGCAAGCAAGGAAGGAAGGACGCATGGGTGGTGGTTTAAAAAAAAAAATGTTTGTTGTTGAAACAAACTAAGGTTTGTTGAGAGGTTAAGAAGAATGATAGACATGTTTACTTTGAATGGATGGATGGCTGGATGGTATTCATCATAGCATAGGTGGAGACTGTCACTGGATGAAGAGTCTTTGAAGAGAATGTAAAAGGAAATAAACCGCGCCAGAGTATCAAAGCCAAGGAGAATAGAAGTTGTATGTTCAGAATACTCCCTTGACGCAAAGTAGTTTGCAAGCACAGCATATATTTTGTGTATCTATGTTATCAAGCGCCTCCCTCCGAATCCGAGGCCCACTCACTACCTATGTTAATTTATTTTCGACTGTTTCAGCCTGCCATGGGTGGCCTATTGGCTGCATGGTTACACAATCAATCAAAACAAAGTACCTCATGTCGTCCCTTACATTTATATAAGCAATGATCATTTGGATAAGATATCATCTGCCTTGTTGTAGTAGTAGTCAGGGCAGGGTGAAAGTGAAATTGAGCAGTTGCCTGGCCTTGATGTAACAGAGTATGGCCAGTGCCATAATAAAAAAAATAAGATGATTGTGTAGTCAGCTTCACTACCTGCAGACAGTAGTAAATAAAAATAATGTGAGTCTGCGTCACGAGTATGTTTGTCTTGGGCGCAAGCTGACTGAGCTGGCATGCCGGCTGCAACAAGGTTACTTAATTTATCTAAACAAGAGAGAAGAAGAAAACTGGTGTACTCGAGTCCATAGATACCACAAATGTTATGTCATGTGCTTGCTAGTGCTACTGTGCCACTATGTGTAGAATTAATTTTGTGTTACTGTTTTGCTAACAGTATTGGTTACAATAGTCTTTTTTTCTTTTTTGATATAGCTACTCCTTCCCAACCATAAGCAGCAAAAAAACCAGACAGGAAGGAGTTGGCAGCCATGGCCCGGTGCCGGAAGCTTGAGGCCATCCGAAATGAATATCGGCGGCTGGTGGCTCTGGCGGAGGAGGAGGAGGAGGCGGCAGCAGCCTCCTCCAATGCCCCGGGCCCCAGCCAGGCCCCTCGAGTGGTATGGCGCTGCGGTCTGGCAGCCGCCCGCTGCACTTCATCCAGCACTGCTGCCCCCCCTGTGGATGCAATTGCCGAGCATTTAAGCGCCGCATGCTCCTCCGAATGGCGCGCCTAGAGGAGCAGGTAAAGGAGATCCTTAAGAGACAGCGAGCCCGCCGATAGGCTGAGATCCCGTTGGATTGCCCCTTTTTTATTCTTTTTTTTGGTGGGTGGGCAATGGGCTACGTTGGGGAAAAGTTGGGGTTTATATTATTTATAGACAATTTTATTTTTGAATTTTATTTAACGCCACGGACATTGTTTGGACTCTATCTTTTTGGACATTGGTTGGGGTTAGGGAGAGGGGTGGGTCAGGTGTTGTGGGATTTTTTACAATAGTTTATTTTTGTTAGGGATTAAATTATTTATACTTAAACTTTACATACGATGTAAATGTTTTTGGGGGGGTTACTCTTTTACGTCACACGGTTTCCTTCCTTTGCTGCTGTAGGGCCGCAGCCAGTTTTTGATTGAAATAATCTGCCAATTTTGTAACACACGAACAGATAGATGCGGTACCTTCACTGAGTGACTTGTCCTACTAATACTGTCAGTCTCTCCTCCTAATCTATGCAGTCTGCAACTGTACTCAAGGGTGTGGGTGTGTGAATTAATGAATTAATTTCCATTATTAATTATGCCTCCCCCAAACTTCTTCTCTTACCTGTGATTGATGTTTAAAGTAAACTTAGGCACAGCGATGGCTGCATGGTGATGATGGTTTGGTTTCCCAAGATGCCATGGTTGCGGTGGTGGTAGTACAGTATACACTGGCAGTAGCATTTGCAAAAAAGAAAATGAGACAGTCAGTCGCCTGAGAGAGACTAACGAAGGAGTAGTAGAACGAAGTACAGTACACAAGAAGACTGCCAAACAAGAAAGCTTAATAATGATGATTAGCAATGCTAAAGTAAAATAAAACATAATGGTGGCGGGGATAGCCTAGTATAACAAGTTACAAACTGTAGTTGACTCGAGTCACTCGACACAAGCATAAACTTTAGTGCTGTAACTTAGGAGGGGATGATGAATCCAATCGATGCCGGCAATTAATTATGATGGATTATGTTCCTTTGGAAAAAGAATTGACTTGCAAATATCTTGAGCATGAGGGGGCATTGGCAAGCAGAAGAAGATCCTCGCCCTTCCCTGATTGAAATTGAATTAGTGTTGCTTTCACCACATCCGCCCCAGCAAGTGTGTGATCAATTAGTGGTGTAAATTTAATTTAGTCACACCTCAATATAAATCACACAGACCGGGGGAAGAGGGTTAGGGTTTGATGAATGGTTGGGAAGGGGTATTTGAGGGAAAGGTTTGACAAAGACAAACACTACACATGGACAAAAGAAAACACAATCTTGGCAGACGACCATCATATTCATAAATCTGTTAAGGGAGAAAAAGGAAATGCATGCATGATGATGACTTGATGGTTATTGATAAGTAGTACTAGACTAGTAGACAGTACAGGGCAGCAGTATATTATAAATTATTATTATTATGCAATTGCCTTGCCTATCTGCCCTCAGAGATACCCAAATTACAAACAGTTTATGTTCTGTTGCACCGGGCTTCCTTTTAAACCTAGCAAAAAAAATAGCTGTAGGGCTCAATTATAAGCAAAGAGCAAACATAACATAAACAACAACACACAGTCGTAATGATTGAAGAGAAAAAAATGAATCAAATTAATTAAAAGATGATGAATGATACTGTCTAGGTTACTGTTATCCTGGTCAAATTGGGAAGTTGCATCTCGGCATTCCTCTTGGTCCTCCCTTCCATGGACGCTCCGTCCATCAATCTTAGGTGCCACTGCCTGCCTGGCGGATGGGTAAGGTAAGTGTGAGTTGTTTTTCCCAGTATAGCACAAGGTAAAGGCCGGCCTGTAAGTGTAGATGGAAAAACAAAAGGGATATTGAAAAACCAAGGAGAAAAAAAATGCATAAATTACGGAGGAGTGCAACACAAGAACACTTTCAGAGGCGGCATGGCTAAATCATGTCTACTCTGTTTCCAGGATTAACCTACAACAACAACAGGAAGAGCAGGCCCACAACGCCCACCCAACCTCCACTTTGCTTAGATTTTTTTTGACTGAGCCAGACAGAGCACACATATACAGCAACATAGCATTTTCCAAATTAAGTAACTAAATCATTCAAAGCACCGCTGTCAGTCATGTTAACCGCTTAACTACACTCGACTCGACTGAGTCGACTCCACCACTTCACAGACATGTAGGTCTGCTGTGGTTGTTGTTGACTTGTTTACCTTTTATGCCACTTCATGAAACGCGGCCCGAGTTATTCCATCAATCATCTCCGATCCGACTGACTGACTGCGAAGAGTACTGGTCATCATCATCATGGTGTAGTGTACCGAGTGAGTCCATCCAGATTCCATATTCAAAAATGCAATGGATCGGCCTGCAGTAGAAGTACAATTTTGTTATTAAACAAGAAGGGAAACATTGACTTGAGTCACTTTTAGTGTGTAGATTAACCCCTTCGATGCTCATGACGGAATGGTTCCGTCATGAGCATCGGTGCCCCTGTGCTCATGACGGAACCATTCCGTCATGAGGCCAGGGGCACGAAATCCCTCTGCTGCAGACAGCAGAGGGATTTCAATTTCACCCCTGTGACCTTGGGAGCTGGGGAAGAGCTTCCCCAACTCCCGAGGCCCCCTCCCGGGTTTCTTTGCCATGAGGATCAGCGCGCACGTCGCGCTGTCCTCATTGCACAGAAACCGAAACTGAAATGAGCCTTTAGGCTCATTTCAGTTTCACTCTATGTGCTCAGGGGGCTATCTCAGCCCCCGGGCACGTAGAAAGACGGGAGAGGTATCATTGGAAAGGGGAATCTCCCCTTCCAATAGTACCCCTCCCCAGTGGATCCCTGCTTGGGGATCGCCCCAGGAGGGCGATCCCCAAGCAGAGATCCACCCACTAGACACCAGGGAGGGGGAGCGGCCCTTTGGGCAAGGGCTTTTGCTCCCCCAATTTTTTTTTGGTGCGATTTAGTCATTTTGCCCCCCCCTGGGGGGGAAGATGGGGGCTGTAGCCCCCAATCTGCCCCCCCGGGGGGGCAAAAAGCCCACTTGACCCCAGGGATATTTTTGTTTGCCGCATAATTTATTAGGGTGGGGGCTGCCCATAAAGGGCATGTCCATGCCCCCACCCCACAAAATTTACAGCCTTTCTGCCCCCCCTGGGGGGCAGTTGGGTGCAGTAGCCCCCAATCTGCCCACCCAGGGGGCAAAAAGCCCACTATATGCCAGGGATTTTTTTAAATTATAATTTGTGGTGGGGCTGCCCAATATGGGCATGCCCATGCCCCCACCCACCCCCCACAAAAATGACAGCCTTTCTAGCTGGGGGCATTAGCCCCAAATCTGCCACCCGGGGGGGGGCAAAAAGCCCAGTAGACGCCAGGGATTTTATGGGCAAATTTTAATTAGGGTGGGGGCATTGGCATGCCCATTTTGGGCAGCCCCCACCCTAATTAGAATTTGCCACTCCTGGCGTCTAGTAGACTTTCTTCCCCCTGGGGGCAGATGGGGGCATTAGCCCCCAATCTGCCCCGCCGGGGGGGCAAAAAGCCCACTAGACGCCAGGGATTTTTTGGGGCAAATTTGAATTAGGGTGGGGGCTCCCAATACGGGCATGCCCATGCCCCCACCCCTCTCCTGCAAAAATAACAGCCTTCCTGCCCCCCTGGGGGCAAGTGGGGCAGTAGCCCCCAATCTGCCCCCCCGGGGGCAAAAGCCCACTCGACGCCAGGGATTTTTTGGGCAAAATTTAATTAGGGTGGGGGCATTGGCATGCCCGTTTTGGGCAGCCCCACCCTAATTAAAATGTGCCTAAAGACTCCCTGGCGTCTAGTGGGCTTTGCCCCTGGGGGCAGATGAGGGCATTAGCCCCAATCTGCCCCGCCGGGAGGGCAAAAAGCCCACTAGACGCCAGGGATTTTTTTGGGGCAAATTTGAATTAGGGTGGGGGCTCCCAAAGCGGGCATGCCCATGCCCCCACCCCTCCCCTGCAAAAATAACAGCCTTCCTGCCCCCCTGGGGGCAGATGGGACAGTAGCCCCCAATCTGCCCCCGGGGGCAACAAAGCCCACTAGATGCCAGGGATTTTTGGACACATTTTAATTAGGGTGGGGGCATTGGCATGCCCGTTTTGGGCAGCCCCACCTTAATTAAAATTTGCCCATAAACTCCCTGGCATCTAGTGGGCTTTTGCCCCCTGGGGTCAGATGGGGGCATTAGCCCCCAATCTGCCCCGCCGAGGGGGCAAAGTCCACTAGACGCCAGGGAGTTTTTGGGGCAAATTTGAATTAGGGTGGGGGCTCCCAAAGCGGGCATGCCCATGCCCCCACCACCTCCCCGCAAAAACACAGCCTTCCTGCCCCCCTGGGGGCAGATGGGGCAGTAGCCCCCAATCTGCCCCCTGGGGGTCAAAAGCCCACTAGACGCCAGGGATTTTTGGGGCAAATTTTAATTAGGGTGAGGGCATTGGCATGCCCGTTTTCGGCAGCCCCCACCCTAATTAAAATTTGCCCAAAAAACTTCCTGACCCATGGGGCATTAGCCCCCAATCTGCCCCGCCGGGGGGGCAAAAAGCCCACTAGATGCCAGGGATTTGTTTTGGGCAAATTTGAATTAGGGTGGGGGCTGCCCAAAACGGGCATGCCCATGCCCCCACCCCCTCCCCGCAAAAATTACAGCCTTCCTGCCCCCTGGGGGCAGATGGGGCAGTAGCCTCCAATCTGCCCCCCCGGGGGGCAAAAGCCCACTAGACGCCAGGGATTTTTTGAGCAAATTTTAATTAGGGTGGGGGCTGCCCAAAACGGGCATGTCAATGCCCCCACCCCCCACCCGCAACAATTGCAGCCTTTCTGCCCCCCCTGGGGGGAAGATGGGGGCAGTAGACCCCAATCTGCCCCCCCCCCGGGGGGGCAAAAAGCCCACTAGATGCCAACAATTATGCTGGCTTTATTATGTGTGGGGGTGGGGGCTGCCCAGAATGGGCATACCAATGCCCCTACCCCCAAAAAACTAGCTACAGTGTTTCTGCCCCCCTTGGGGGCATATCGGGGCAACCCCACCCCCCAATATCCCCCTCCAGGGCGGCAGAAAGCCGACTAGGCACGGATTTATTTTTAGCAATATGCCTACCTGTGGATTTTGGGCCCTAGCGCAGCCGGCACATAGGGAAACCTAGCAAACCTGTACATTTTTGAAAACTAGACACCCAGGGGAATCCAGGATGGGGTGACTTGACTGGCTCTCACCAGGTTCTGTTACCCAGAATCCCTTGCAAACCTCAAAATGTGTATAAAAAACACATTTTCCTCACATTTCTGTGGTGGAAAGTTCTGGAATCTGTGTGGATCCACAAAATTCCACTCACCCCGCATTCCCCAAAGTCTTCCGAGAAAAATGGTACCTCACTTGTGTGGGTGGGTCAAGTACCCGCGACAGGCAAGGGCCCAAAACCTAGTGAGGCGACATCAAAATTACCTATCACAAACCAACCTGGTTTTGCACGGGGGTTTACCTGGGTTTTTGGCCCTGGGGTCGGCGGCCATCTAGGGAAACCTACCAAACCCACACATTTCTGAAAACTAGACACCCGGGGGGATTCCAGGGAGGTATGGCTTGCGTGGATCCCCCAACGTTTTCTTACCCATAATCCCCTGCAAACCTCAAATTTAGCTGAAAAAATCACTTTTTCCACACATTTTTGTGTGGGAAAGTTGTGGCATCACTGGGCTGACACAAATTTCCTACCACCCAGCGTTCCCCCAGGTCTCCTGATAAAAATGGTGCCTCACTCGTGTGGGAGGCACAAGTACCCGCGACAGGCAAAGGCCAAAAACGTATTGAGGCGACATCAAAATTGCCTATCACAAAACGACCTGGTTTTGCAAGGGGGGGTCACCTGGGTTTTTGGCCCGCGCTCGGCGGCCACCTAGGGAAACCTACCAAATCCACACATTTCTGAAAAGTAGACACCCGGGGACTCCAGGGAGGTATGGCTTGCGTGGATCCCCAACGTTTTCTTACCCAGAATCCCTGCAAACCTGAAATTTTGCTGAAAAAATCACTTTTTCACACATTTGTGTGTGGGAAAGTTGTGGCATCACCGGGCTGACACAAATTTCCTACCACCCAGCGTTCACCCAGGTCTCCCGATAAAAATGGTGCCTCACTCGGGTGGGAGGCCCAAGTACCCGCGAGAGGCAAGGGCCCAAAACGTATTGAGGCGACATCAAAATTGCCTATCACAAAACGACCTGGTTTTGCAAGGGGGGTCCCATGACTTTTTGGCCTGGGGCTCGGCGGTCACCTAGGGAAACCTATCAAACTCACACATTTCTGAAAACTAGACACCCGGGGGATTCCAGGGAGGTATGGCTTGCGTGGATCCCCCAACGTTTTCTTACCCAGAATCCCCTGCAAACCTGAAATTTTGCTGAAAAAAATCACATTTTTCACACATTTGTGTGTGGGAAAGTTGTGGCATCACCGGGCTGACACAAATTTCCTACCAGCCAGCGTTCCCCCTGGTCTCCCGATAAAAATGGTGCCTCATTCGGGTGGGAGGCCCAAGTACCCGTGACAGGCAAGGGCCCAAAGCGTATTGAGGCGACATCAAAATTGCCTATCACAAAACGACCTGGTTTTGCAAGGGGTCCCATGACTTTTGGCCGGGGCTCGGCGGCCACCTAGAGAAACCTACCAAACCCACACATTTCTGAAAACTAGACACCGGGGATTCCAGGGAGGTATGGCTTGCGTGGATCCCCCAACGTTTTCTTACCCAGAATCCCCTGCAAACCTGAAATTTTGCTGAAAAATAACACATTTGTGTGTGGGAAAGTTGTGGCATCACCGGGCTGACACAAATTTCCTACCACCCAGCGTTCGCCCAGGTCTCCCGATAAAAATGGTGCCTCACTCGGGTGGGAGGCCCAAGTACCCGCGACAGGCAAGGGCCCAAAGCGTATTGAGGCAACATCAAAATTGCCTATCACAAAACAACCTGGTTTTGCAAGGGGGTCCCATGACTTTTGGCCGGGCTCGGCAGCCACCTAGGAAACCTACCAAACCCACAAATTTCTGAAAAGTATACACCGAGGATTCCAGGGAGGTATGGCTTGCGTGGATCCCCAAAGTTTTCTTACCCAGAATCCCTGCAAACCTGAAATTGTGCTGAAAAAATCACTTTTTCACACATTTGTGTGTGGGAAAGTTGTGGCATCACCGGGCTGACACAAATTTCCTACCACCCAGCGTTTGCCCAGGTCTCCCGATAAAAATGGTGCCTCACTCGGGTGGGAAACCCAAGAACCCGCGACAGGCAAGGGCCCAAAACGTATTGAGGCGACATCAAAATTGCCTATCACAAAATGTTTTGGGCCCTTGCCTGTCGCGGGTACTTGGGCCTCCCACCCGAGTGAGGCACCATTGTTATCGGGAGACCTGGGGGAACGCTCGGTGGTAGGACATTTGTGTCAGCCCGGTGATGCCACAACTTTCCACACACAAATGTGTGAAAAAGTGATTTTTTCAGCAAAATATCAGGTTTGCAGGGGATTCTGGGTAAGAAAACGTTGGGGGATCCATGCAAGCCATACCTCCGTGGAATCCCCGGGTGTCTAGTTTTCAGAAATGTGTGGGTTTGGTAGGTTTCCTAGGTGGCCGCCGAGCCCGGGCCAAAAGTCAGGGACCCCCTTGCAAAACCAGGTCATTTTGTGATAGGCAATTTTGATGTCGACTCAATACGTTTTGGGCGCTTGCCTGTCGCGGGTACTTGGGCCTCCCACCCGAGTGAGCCACCATTTTTATCAGGAGACCTGGGGAACGCTGGGTGGTAGGAAATTTGTGTCAGCCCGATGATGCCACAACTTTCCCACACACAAATGTGTGAAAAAAGTGATTTTTTCAGCAAAATGTCAGGTTTGCAGGGGATTCTGGGTAAGAAAACATTGGGGATCCACGCAAGCCATACCTCCCTGGAATCCCCGGGTGTCTAGTTGTCAGAAATGTGTGGGTTTGGTAGGTTTCCTAGGTGGCCGCCGAGCCCCGGGCCAAAAGTCCTGGGACCCCCTTGCAAAACCAGGTCGTTTTGTGATAGGCAATTTTGATGTCGCCTCAATACGTTTTGGGCCCTTGCCTGTCGCGGGTACTTGGGCCTCCACCCGAGTGAGGCACCATTTTTATCGGGAGACCTGAGGGAACGCTGGGTGTTAGGAAATTTGTGTCAGCCCGGTGATGCCACAACTTTCCCACACACAAATGTGTGAAAAAGTGATTTTTCAGCACAATTTCAGGTTTGCAGGGGATTTTGGGTAAGAAAGCGTTGGGGGATCCATGCAAACCATACCTCCCTGGAATGCCCGGGTGTCTAGTTTTCAGAAATGTGTGGGTTTGGTAGGTTTCCCTAGGTGGCCGACGAGCCCCGGGCCAAAAGTCATGGGACCCCCTTGCAAAACCAGGTCGTTTTGTGATAGGCAATTTTGATGTCGCCTCAATACGTTTTGGGCCCTTGCGTGTCGCGGGTACTTGGGCCTCCCACCAGAGTGAGGCACCATTTTTATCGGGAGACCTGGGGGAACGCTGGGTGGTAGGAAATTTGTGTCAGCCAGGTGATGCCACAACTTTCCCACACACAAATGTGTGAAAAAAGTGATTTATTCAGCAAAACTTCAGGTTTGCAGGGGATTCTGGGTAAGAAAACGTTGGGGGATCCATGCAAGACATACCTCACTGGAATCCCCCGGGTGTCTACTTTTCAGAAATGTATGGGTTTGGTAGGTTTCCCTAGGTGCCGGCAGAGCTAGGGTTAAAAAACTACAGCTAGGCACTTTGCAAAAAAAGGGTCATTTTTCACTGTGAAAATGTGGTGTGTCCACGTTGCGTTTTGCGCTGTTTCCTATCGCGGGCACGAGGCCTACCCACACAAGTGCGGTACCATTTTTCTTGGAAGACTTTGGGGAACGCGGGGTGTGTGGAATTTTGTCGATCCACGCAGATTCCAGAACTTTCCACCACAGAAAAGTGAGGAAAATGTAGTTTTTTTGACAATTTGTTAGGTTTGCAAGGGATTCTGGGTACCAGAACCTGGTGAGAGCCAGTCAAGTCACCCCATCCTGGATTCCCCTGGGTGTCTAGTTTTCAAAAATGTATAGGTTTGCTAGGTTTCCCTAGGTGCCGGCAGAGCTAGGGTTCAAAAACTACAGCTAGGCACTTTGCAAAAAAAGGGTCATTTTTCACTGTGAAAATGTGGTGTGTCCACGTTGCGTTTTGCGCTGTTTCCTGTCGCGGGCACTAGGCCTACCCACACAAGTGAGGTACCATTTTTCTCGGAAGACTTTGGGGAACGCGGGGTGGGTGGAATTTTGTGGATCCACGCAGATTCCAGAACTTTCCACCCCAGAAAAGTGAGGAAAATGTGGGTGTTTTGACAATTTGTTAGGTTTGCAAGAGATTCTGGGTACCAGAACCTGGTGAGAGCCAGTCAAGTCACCCCATCCTGGATTCCCCTGGGTGTCTAGTTTTCAAAAATGTATAGGTTTGCTAGGTTTCCCTAGGTGCCGGCAGAGCTAGGGTTAAAAAACTACAGCTAGGCACTTTGCAAAAAAAGGGTCATTTTTCACTGTGAAAATGTGGTGTGTCCACGTTGCGTTTTGCGCTGTTTTCTGTCGCGGGCACTAGGCCTACCCACACAAGTGAGGTACCATTTTTCTCGGGAGACTTTGGGGAACACGGGGTGGGTGGAATTTTGTGGATCCACGCAGATTCCAGAACTTTCCACCACAGAAACGTGAGGAAAATGTGGGTTTTTTTACAAGTTTTTTAGGTTTGCAAGGGATTATGGGTACCAGAACCTGGTGAGAGCCAGTCAAGTCACCCCATGCTGGATTCCCCTGGGTGTCTAGTTTTCAAAAATGTATAGGTTTGCTAGGTTTCCCTAGGTGCCGGCAGAGCTAGGGTTCAAAAACTACAGCTAGGCACTTTGCAAAAAAGGGTCATTTTTCACTGTGAAAATGTGGTGTGTCCACGTTGCGTTTTGCGCTGTTTCCTATCGCGGGCACGAGGCCTACCCACACAAGTGCGGTACCATTTTTCTTGGAAGACTTTGGGGAACGCGGGGTGTGTGGAATTTTGTGGATCCACGCAGATTCCAGAACTTTCCACCACAGAAAAGTGAGGAAAATGTAGTTTTTTTGACAATTTGTTAGGTTTGCAAGGGATTCTGGGTACCAGAACCTGGTGAGAGCCAGTCAAGTCACCCCATCCTGGATTCCCCTGGGTGTCTAGTTTTCAAAAATGTATAGGTTTGCTAGGTTTCCCTAGGTGCCGGCAGAGCTAGGGTTCAAAAACTACAGCTAGGCACTTTGCAAAAAAAGGGCCATTTTTCACTGTGAAAATGTGGTGTGTCCATGTTGCGTTTTGCGCTGTTTCCTGTCGTGGGCACTAGGTCTACCCACACAAGTGAGGTACCATTTTTCTCGGAAGACTTTGGGGAATGTGGGGTAGGTGGAATTTTGTGGATCCACGCAGATTCCAGAACTTTCTACCACACAAAAGTGAGGAAAATGTGTTTTGTTTGACAATTTTTTACGTTTGCAAGGGATTCTGGGTACCAGAACCTGGTGAGAGCCAGTCAAGTCACCCCATCCTGGATTCCCTGGGTGTCTAGTTTTCAAAAATGTATAGGTTTGCTAGGTTTCCTAGGTGCCGGCAGAGCTAGGGTTCAAAAACTACAGCTAGGCACTTTGCAAAAAAAGGGTCATTTTTCACTGTGAAAATGTGGTGTGTCCACGTTGCGTTTTGCGCTGTTTCCTGTCGCGGGCACTAGGCCTACCCACACAAGTGAGGTACCATGTTTCTCGGAAGACTTTGGGGAACGCGGGGTGGGTGGAATTTTGTGGATCCACGCAGATTCCAGAACTTTCCACCCCAGAAAAGTGAGGAAAATGTGGGTGTTTTGACAATTTGTTAGGTTTGCAAGGGATTCTGGGTACCAGAACCTGGTGAGAGCCAGTCAAGTCACCCCATCCTGGATTCCCCTGGGTGTCTAGTTTTCAAAAATGTATAGGTTTGCTAGGTTTCCCTAGGTGCCGGCAGAGCTAGGGTTAAAAACTACAGCTAGGCACTTTGCAAAAAAAGGGTCATTTTTCACTGTGAAAATGTGGTGTGTCCACGTTGCGTTTTGCGCTGTTTCCTGTCGCGGGCACTAGGCCTACCCACACAAGTGAGGTACCATTTTTCTCGGGAGACTTTGGGGAACACGGGGTGGGTGGAATTTTGTGGATCCACGCAGATTCCAGAACTTTCCACCACCGAAACGTGAGGAAAATGTGGGTTTTTTTACAAGTTTTTTAGGTTTGCAAGGGATTATGGGTACCAGAACCTGGTGAGAGCCAGTCAAGTCACCCCATGCTGGATTCCCCTGGGTGTCTAGTTTTCAAAAATGTATAGGTTTGCTAGGTTTCCCTAGGTGCCGGCAGAGCTAGGGTTCAAAAACTACAGCTAGGCACTTTGCAAAAAAGGGTCATTTTTCACTGTGAAAATGTGGTGTGTCCACGTTGCGTTTTGCGCTGTTTCCTATCGCGGGCACGAGGCCTACCCACACAAGTGCGGTACCATTTTTCTTGGAAGACTTTGGGGAACGCGGGGTGTGTGGAATTTTGTGGATCCACGCAGATTCCAGAACTTTCCACCACAGAAAAGTGAGGAAAATGTAGTTTTTTTGACAATTTGTTAGGTTTGCAAGGGATTCTGGGTACCAGAACCTGGTGAGAGCCAGTCAAGTCACCCCATCCTGGATTCCCCTGGGTGTCTAGTTTTCAAAAATGTATAGGTTTGCTAGGTTTCCCTAGGTGCCGGCAGAGCTAGGGTTCAAAAACTACAGCTAGGCACTTTGCAAAAAAAGGGCCATTTTTCACTGTGAAAATGTGGTGTGTCCATGTTGCGTTTTGCGCTGTTTCCTGTCGTGGGCACTAGGTCTACCCACACAAGTGAGGTACCATTTTTCTCGGAAGACTTTGGGGAATGTGGGGTAGGTGGAATTTTGTGGATCCACGCAGATTCCAGAACTTTCTACCACACAAAAGTGAGGAAAATGTGTTTTGTTTGACAATTTTTTACGTTTGCAAGGGATTCTGGGTACCAGAACCTGGTGAGAGCCAGTCAAGTCACCCCATCCTGGATTCCCCTGGGTGTCTAGTTTTCAAAAATGTATAGGTTTGCTAGGTTTCCCTAGGTGCCGGCAGAGCTAGGGTTCAAAAACTACAGCTAGGCACTTTGCAAAAAAAGGGTCATTTTTCACTGTGAAAATGTGGTGTGTCCACGTTGCGTTTTGCGCTGTTTCCTGTCGCGGGCACTAGGCCTACCCACACAAGTGAGGTACCATGTTTCTCGGAAGACTTTGGGGAACGCGGGGTGGGTGGAATTTTGTGGATCCACGCAGATTCCAGAACTTTCCACCCCAGAAAAGTGAGGAAAATGTGGGTGTTTTGACAATTTGTTAGGTTTGCAAGGGATTCTGGGTACCAGAACCTGGTGAGAGCCAGTCAAGTCACCCCATCCTGGATTCCCCTGGGTGTCTAGTTTTCAAAAATGTATAGGTTTGCTAGGTTTCCTAGGTGCCGGCAGAGCTAGGGTTAAAAAACTACAGCTAGGCACTTTGCAAAAAAGGGTCATTTTTCACTGTGAAAATGTGGTGTGTCCACGTTGCGTTTTGCGCTGTTTCCTGTCGCGGGCACTAGGCCTACCCACACAAGTGAGGTACCATTTTTCTCGGGAGACTTTGGGGAACACGGGGTGGGTGGAATTTTGTGGATCCACGCAGATTCCAGAACTTTCCACCACAGAAACGTGAGGAAAATGTGGGTTTTTACAAGTTTTTAGGTTTGCAAGGGATTATGGGTACCAGAACCTGGTGAGAGCCAGTCAAGTCACCCCATGCTGGATTCCCCTGGGTGTCTAGTTTTCAAAAATGTATAGGTTTGCTAGGTTTCCCTAGGTGCCGGCAGAGCTAGGGTTCAAAAACTACAGCTAGGCACTTTGCAAAAAAAGGGTCATTTTTCACTGTGAAAATGTGGTGTGTCCACGTTGCGTTTTGCGCTGTTTCCTGTCGCGGGCACTAGGCTTACCCACACAAGTGAGGTACCATTTTTCTCGGAAGACTTATGGGGGACGCGGGGTGGGTAGAATTTTGTGGATCCACGCAGATTCCAGAACTTTCCACCACAGAAAAGTGAGGAAAATGTGTTTTTTTTTACAATTGTTTAGGTTTGCAAGGGATTCTGGGTACCAGAACCTAGTGAGAGCCAGTCAAGTCACCCCATCCTGGATTCCCCTGGGTGTCTAGTTTTCAAAAATGTATAGGTTTGCTAGGTTTCCCTAGGTGCCGGCAGAGCTAGGGTTAGAAAACTACAGCTAGGCACTTTGCAAAAAAAGGGTCATTTTTCACTGTGAAAATGTGGTGTGTCCATGTTGCGTTTTGCGCTGTTTCCTGTCGCGGGCACTAGGCCTACCCACACAAGTGAGGTACCATTTTTCTCGGAAGACTTTGGGGAACGCGGGGTGGGTGGAATTTTGTGGATCCACGCAGATTCCAGAACTTTCCACCACAGAAAAGTGAGGAAAATGTGGTTGTTTTGACAATTTTTTAGGTTTGCAAGGGATTCTGGGTACCAGAACCTGGTGAGAGCCAGTCAAGTCACCCCATCCTGGATTCCCCTCGGTGTCTAGTTTTCAAAAATGTATAGGTTTGCTAGGTTTCCCTAGGTGCCGGCAGAGCTAGGGTTCAAAAACTACAGCTAGGCACTTTGCAAAAAAAGGGTCATTTTTCACTGTGAAAATGTGGTGTTTCCACGTTGCGTTTTGCGCTGTTTCCTGTCGCGGGCACTAGGCCTACCCACACAAGTGAGGTACCATGTTTCTCGGAAGACTTTGGGGAATGCGGGGTGGGTGGAATTTCGTGCATCCACGCAGATTCCAGAACTTTCCACCACAGAAAAGTGAGGAAAATGTGTTTTTTTTGACAATTTTTTAGGTTTGCAAGGGATTCTGGGTACCAGAACCTGGTGAGAGCCAGTCAAGTCACCCCATCCTGGATTACCCTGCGTGTCTAGTTTTCAAAAATGTATAGGTTTGCTAGGTTTCCCTAGGTGCTGGCAGAGCTAGGGTTCAAAAACTATAGCTAGGCACTTTGCAAAAAAAGGGTCATTTTTCACTGTGAAAATGTGGTGTGTCCACGTTGCGATTTGGGCCGTTTCCTGTCGCGGGCACTAGGCCTACCCACACAAGTGGGGTACCGTTTTTCTCCAAAAACTTTGGGGAACACGGGGTGGGTGGAATTTTGTGGATTCACGCAGATTCCAGAACTTTCCACCTCAGAAAAGTGAGGAAAATGTGTTTTTTTGGATAATTTTTTAGGTTTGCAAGGGATTCTGGGTACCAGAACCTGGTGAGAGCCAGTCAAGTCACCCCATCCTGGATTACCCTGGGTGTCTAGTTTTCAAAAATGTATAGTTTTGCTAGGTTTCCCTAGGTGCCGGCAGAGCTAGGGTTCAAAAACTACAGCTAGGCACTTTGCAAAAAAAGGGTCATTTTTCACTGTGAAAATGTGGTGTGTCCACGTTGCGTTTTGGGCTGTTTCCTGTCGCGGGCACTAGGCCTACCCACACAAGTGAGGTACCATTTTTATCGGGAGACTTAGGGTAACACAAAATTGTAGAGCAACTGTTATTATCTATTGACTTTCGATGCATTTCTGCCTTCCAAATGAAAGACAGTGTGTAAAAAGAAGTCATTTTGAAAAATGACCTATAATTCTCATGCTAGTATGGGTACTCCCAATTTCGGAAATGTGCAAATATCTACTGTTTCTAAACTCTATATTCTGTTCCCATTTCAGAAATACATAGGTGTCTTTCATACCGATTTTTCCATGTATATATTTTCCCAGAACAATTGCTATATACCCGGGACATAATAAAAAACCATTGCAAGATGCTGCTCAGTTATTGGCTCTGGGTTCGTCGGGTTCTTGGTGAACCTACAAGTCCTATATATCACCACAACCAGAAAGGTCCAGCGGACGTAATGGTATATTGCTTTCAAATAGCTGTCATAATTAGAAGAAGTTACAGATGAAAAAGTTGACACAAATGGCTGTTTTTTTCAACTAATTTTCAATTTTTCCTATATTTAACTGTTTGATTCTATAAAGAAACCTTGAAGGATCTACACAAATGACCCCTTGCTGAATTCAGAATTTTGTCTAATTTTCAGAAATGTATGGCTTTCCAGGATCCATTATTGCTTTCATACCAATTTCTACCATTAACTGGAAGGATGTTGAAAGCACAAAAAATAGCAAAAATAGGCTATGTCCCAGAAAAATGCCAAAACTGTGTACAAAATTTTGGTTTTCTGACAAAAGTCTGCTTGTACCTGAAAGCTGGGAAGATGGTGATTTCAGCACCACAACCCCTTTTTTGATGCCATTTGCAGGGAAAAAACCAGATGCTTTCATCTGTAGCCCTTTTTTCGCATTTTCCCCCGAAAACCCAAAATTGTGCTGTATTTTGGCTAATTTCTGGGTCCCCTCCAGGGGAGTCCACAAACCCTGGGTACCTTTAGAATCCCCATGATGTTGGAAAAAAAGGACGCAAATTTGGCATGGATACCTTATGTGGTCAAAAGGTTACAGGGCCCTAAGCGCGAACTACCCCAAATAGCCAAAAAAAGGCTTAGCACAGGAGGGGAAAAGGCCTAGCAGCGAAGGGGTTAAAATACTAGTACACTTCGACTTCATTCATGCACAACAACAACAACACAAACACCAATCACTCAGAGTCAGGGTCCAATGCATGCCATCATTACCTGTTCCTTCTCATCTTAAGTTAAGGGGCAGTCCCTCTCGGTTCGGAAAGGAGGATAGCTATAGTCATCATGTTCCACTTCTTTTGGAGGGACTCGACGAGGCAACATTTCTTGTACTATTCTCCATCCAATGTCTGGCTTGAGGGAAATGGATTTAGGGCGAGTCAGGAGGATGGAGCAGGACTCGGAGGAGTGGACTTAAATGCACACAGCTGCAACTCCAATATGTCAATAAAAAGAGAAGACGGTGGTGATGGATTTGTTGTGATTCGAACCAGAAAGACAGAGACACACAAATAATACAAGTAAATAAGGAAGAAAGAAAGTAACAAGTTGAAAGCCTAGTTGTCAGGGAAGTATAGCTCGTCCTCAAACTCTGGTGGTTCAACCAGAAGTAGGTAATCATCTAACACACTACTTCCGTCACCTAAGTCGCTGTCCTCATCTTCCTGCTGTGATTCACGTATTTTGTAATTCGGTGGTATAAAGTGCTGATTCATTTTGATCATGGTTAACCTCTCCACGTTTTTGGGTGAGAGACTGGTCCTTTTCACTGTTACAATGGCACCAGCAGCACTGAAAACATGCTCAGAAGAGACACTTGCGATAGGGCAAGCCAGATAGTTTATTGCCAGCCTGCTGAGCACTGGCCAGTGGCTCATTTTCCCATACCAATACACCAATGGGTTTTGATCAATGAAGACCTCTGTTGGGTCATCCAGATAGGCCTGGACCATCTGCTCAATGCTCAGGGGTGCTCCGCTTTGCTGGGCCTCTTTTGCCTTTGCATCAGCACTGGACCTAACAAGCCCTTGCTGTAGATACAAATCCTGTGCCGATTTTACTGGGGCTGATGATCCTGTTCTTGCTGTTGTTGATAGTGTTGGTGACTGCTGTGAGCCACACGCACTGCCCTTAGGCTCGGAAGTTGAACTTGATGCCGGATGCCCTGCTGCAGTACTTGTTGTGGGTTGGAGTAGCGGGCCTTTAATTAACAGCCGTTCATTTTCCAAGTCACTGGCTGCCTTAGCTATCCAAGTTTTGTACTGGGCAACATCCACTTCTGAAAAAGGAATTAATGTCTTAGTGTTCAGTGCTGATTTGTACCGTGGATCCAGAATTGTGGCACAAATGTAATGCTTGTCTGACACAATGCTAGTTTGCACCCTTGTATTTTCAGCTAAGCGAACGGCTAAGCTCTCCACCAACTCATATGCTTCTTTTTGTTCCTCCACACCTGTGTACGTTTCAGACACCGCCTTCAGCTGTTGCTCTAGCATGTGCAACAATGGGATAGCTTGGCCCATAGTACAGCCCTCCTTGCTGACTTCACGTGTGAAGAGCTCGAAAGGAAGTAGCATCTCTGTCAGGCATTTAACTAGGCCCCATTGGTCCATCTCAACGGTCATGCCTTTCACAGTAGCATCCCCTAGTCTTTGCATAACATAGTCATTGATTGGTCTGTACTGATCAAACAGACGATCAAGCATGTAATAAGTTGAGTTCCAACGTGTTGGCACCTCCTGGATGAGTGCTTTGACTGGCATTCTATGCTCACGTTGAATGATCCTCAGCTGCTTTCGGGCTTTAAAAGAATGGCTGAAATGTGTGCATATTCTTCTGCAGGTGGTCAGTAAGTTGCTGACTCAGTCTTCTTTTTTCAGAAAGTCTTGAACAATGATGTTAATGCAGTGCGCCAAACACAGGACCCTGAAATAGCCACCAGTGCGCATGGCCTTAACTATATTACTGCCATTGTCCGTGGCAACAAAACCAATGTTAAGCCCTCTTGGGTGCAGCCATTCAAAGACCTTGCTGTTAAACTCTTCCAAAATGTTTGCAGCAGTATTAGATTTCTCCATGGCGAACATGGCTACAGTTGCATGTTTCTGAGTGGCATTAAAAATCTCAGCAGTGTCAACACCTGCAGATATCTTTTCTCTAACCCCCACAAAAGAGATCCAGTGTGCAGTGATGCACATGTAATCAATGGCTTGGCAACTGGTCCACATGTCTGTTGTCAGGTGGATATTGTGTACAGCACTCTGCTGCAAAGCTTGTTCAAGCAATTCAAGCACGTCGTGATGTAGTGCTGGAACAGCAACTCTGGCGAAATTGGACCGGCTGAGAACCATCCATTTTGGGCAGATGGCTGTCACAAATTCCAGAAAACCCACCCCTTCCACAAAAGAAAACGGGAGAAGGTCCAGCGCTAACATTTTCGCCATCTTCGCGTTGACCAAACGTGCCGTTGGGTGGTTGCGTTCGTACTGCCCCTCCGACCTAAAGATGCTGACAATGGTAGGCTGGATTTTTTTCCTTTCTGGTGCCGCTGATGCAGGTGACTTCTTGAACCCAGTTAGGCTCAACGACGCACTTTTTTTCATTGCGGTACTCTGTTGCCTTGGTGTCTCAGCCTGACTCTTACTACGGTGCCACTGAGATGTTGCTGAGGCTGATGAGGATGTGGGCGGTACCACTGCACTGCTGGGATCAGGGCTACTTTGTGTACCAGAGAAAAGGTCTCCCTCTTGTTCACTTTCCGCCGCGATCATATCTTCTTCTACTTCTTCATCCCCACCAACAGCAATGGGTGCAGTTTTACTTTTTTGGCCGCTAAGGTGCGCCTCCCACTGGATCAAGTGGTGTTTTTTCAGATGGCTTGTTTGGCCTCCAGTACCGTAGTTTGTACCAAGCTTACCCCGACTAACACCTTGTCGACAAATTGAGCATAGAGCAACGTTCTCCTCCTTACTGCTAACCGAAAAGAAGTCCCAAACTGGGGAGGTGAACTTTCTTGCGCTGCTGGTGGTGCCACTTGCAATGCCGGATGAGTTGGAGGGTGTGCCTGGAATTTGACTCTGTGCAGTGCCAGTACCACTACCTACTGAGGTGGTGGTTGTGCTGGATGTAGGTCCCTGCCGGGTCTTTGCAAATGCAAATATGGAAGCTGGATGTCATGTTGGTGTTACCTGTGTTGGTGGTATCCGTGCCACATCCCTCACAGCAACTTGGGATGGGGTAATAATGTCGGTCTCCATCTCCACTGGGGCGGGAGTGATGTTCATGATGACTGGCTCGTCATCATCCTCCTCTTCTACATCTACCTCCATAACTCTAAGGCTTTCTGGAACCTTCCTTTTCCCTAGCCTTGTCGCTTGGCGTGCCTCACTCTCAGACTGAGCTGGAGGCTTCCAAGTGGCATCTAGATCATCAGAAGGGGGGCTTGAAGAAGAAGTTGATGGACTAACCCTCCTTTTCCTTGCTGGGGATCTGGAAGACAATGGATCTTCTGAAAGAGTGGCTTGCTCTTCTTCTTCCTCTGCAGGAAGCTCGATTTCCTGAACAGCCCCTACTTCGGGAGGAACAACTACTATTGTGGGCGGTGGTTGCGGCTGTTGTTGCGGCTGTTGTTGCCCACTTATCTGCTGAGTTGCGTTGATTGGGTACTACTTTGCGATAACGATAAGTAAATTTCAACATCACTGCTTGTTGGCGTTGGCGTTTGCGCAATTAGACTGGCTGCCTCTGCGACACTCATGGACTTGGGCCTAGGTTGGTGGGGTGGGCCCACTGATGCAGAGGTGCTGCTCCCAGCTTGGTCTCCGGACACCGCTGCTGCAGGCGTAATTTTTTGTTTCCCCAAAAACATCTTGGGCGGCACACCAGTCTTGGTAAGTGCCACTTCCTTCTTCTGTTTCTTCTTCTCACTGGCAACTTTCTTGGTACTGGATGACCTGGTACCTTTCTTTGGGGCCATCTTCTTCAGATGTTAGCAGGACGCAGTTGCACAAGTTGCAGAGATGTCTGTGGTCACACGTCACGTGACGTCGTGCGCAGCAGGACTTCTGTCTGGCAGTACAATGGGTGATGATGATGACACCTCCTCCTCAGTCTTTTGTGCACCTAAAAGCAAAGAAGCCAGAAGAACATCAGTGAAATGTTGCATTTGTTGTTGTGGCTCAATTTCTACTAGTACAAACAAACAAATATAATATATAACTTAGTGTGTGGTGGTCACACTTGTTAGTGTTATATTATAAAATGTTATTAACTCAGTTATTAAAAAAACAACAACAACAGTGTAGCCATGTGTGAGACTTTGACAACAAGGGCTTTCATGGTATACTGTGTACACTCAGGAAGGATAGGAAAGAAGAAGAACAAAAACAAAAATACAAATGTAATGGAAGTGGAACCTGTTTGGCATAATTTGCGCATCACGTCATTCAGGGAGCTGCAGCTGGCAAAGGGGATGGAATCAGTAAGCCAAGAGGAACAAAGGAAAGACATGCAGGCCTATATGGCAAAAGCAGCACACTACTAAACTACTCCCACAAAATGGCCACCAGCCACATGGTCACTCACAGTCACAACAAGCAGGAGGCCTGGAAAACAATGAACTCAAGCAGGCCTATAATAATGGCCAGGCAAAGGAGCTTTAATGCAAAAATGCAAAAACGAAAATCCACAGGGCTAAAAAAGGTTTGCAAGTTACACAACAACCACACCACACACACACATCCAACAAAGGCATTTATTTAACACACACCCAAAAAGTGAAATACCCCCCAAAAAACAAATTTTGCAATTCAATCCAATGCCATCCATGCCCTAAATGATGTTTAAATGCAACAGACACCACAGAGACAGTTGTTTCATGCACCCATGAGTAGCTCTGGGCAACTGGCTGAAAGGCCTATATTGGCAGACTAGGCCACAAGCTTGCAGGCCTATGGCAAAAGCACACTGGCTGGCTCCACAAAATGGCCGCCAGTCACATGGCCAGGCCACCCACAACAACAAGAAAGGGAAGACAGACAATGCAGGCCTATGGCAAAAGCACACTGCCTGGCTTCACAAAATGGCTGCCAGCCACATGGCCAGGCCACAACAACAAGAAGCATAGGCCAAGAGAAACAAAGGAAAGACATGCAGGCCTATATGGCAAAAGCAGCACACTAGTAAACTACCACCACAAAATGGCCACCAGCCACATGGTCACTCGAAGTCACAACAAGCAGGAGGCCTGGAAAACAATGAACTCAAGCAGGCTTATAATGGCCAGGCAAAGGAGGACAGCTTTAATGCAAAAATGCAAAAACGAAAATCCACAGGGCTAAACAAGGTTTGCAAGTTACACAACAACCACACCACACACACACATCCAACAAAGGCATTTATTTAACACACACCAAAAAAGTGAAATACCCCCAAAAAAACACATTTTGCAATTCAATCCAATGCCATCCATGCCCTAAATGATGTTTACATTCAACAGACACCACAGAGACAGTTGTTTCATGCACCTATGAGTAGCTCTGGGCCTACTGGCTGAAAGGCCTATATTGGCAGACTAGGCCACAAGCTTGCAGGCCTATGGCAAAAGCACACTGGCTAGCTCCACAAAATGGCCGCCAGCCACATGGCCAGGCCACCCACAACAACAAGAAAAGGAAGACAGTCAATGCAGGCCTATGGCAAAAGCACACTGCCTGGCTTCACAAAATGGCCGCCAGCCACATGGCCAGGCCACAACAACAAGAAGCATAGGCCAAGAGGAACAAAGGAAAGACATGCAGGCCTATATGGCAAAAGCAGCACACTACTAAACTACCACCACAAAATGGCCACCAACCACATGGTCACTCACAGTCACAACAAGCAGGAGGCCTGGAAAACAATGAACTCAAGCAGGCCTATAATGGCCAGGCAAAGGAGGCATGCTTAACAACACAGCTTTAATGCAAAAATGCAAACACGAAAATCCACAGGGCTAAACAAGGTTTGCAAGTTACACAACAACCACACCACACACACACACATCCAACAAAGACATTTATTTAACACACACCAAAAAAGTGAAATACCCCCAAAAAACACATTTTGCAATTCAATCCAATGCCATCCATGCCCTAAATGATGTTTAAATTCAACAGACACCACAGAGACAGTTGTTTCATGCACCCATGAGTAGCTCTGGGCCTACTGGCTACCCACTATAAATTTTAAAAAACTGATGAAAAGTACAAAAAATTGTAGTTGCAACTTGCAATGCCCCAATCAAACAAACAACACCAATTCTCCAACTTACTTGTAAAATCTCAAATCCAAAAGTCCTCCAATCCAATGATATATGATGCAGCAGACACAAAGAGTGATCCTTCCAGCTCCAAATCCAAATGAAAAGTGAACAGGACATGGACAAAGCACTGGGAGGAGCCTGCTGGACAGGAACAGGAAGTTGGAGACTCTGGAGCACTTCCTTCCCCTTAAAAAAATAAATAAAAAAAGAAAAAGGACTCCTTGCACAAAAAGTACAGCCAAATGTTAATCTGAGGCGTTTTTTCCATCCAAATCATCATTTTCGAGAAGGTTTTATGCTGCTCAAGAGATATTCTTCTCCAGATTGCAATTTCTGCATGTTCGGCATCGCGAGCTTCACCGAACTTCCGCCGGATGTCCGATGGTGCGTCTTATTGACGTGTTCGTGATCGCACACTCTCACGGGATCGCGCGGCCGGCTACCAAAATCTCGTGGCGCACGCGAACGGATAGGAAATCCCATTGGCGAATGCAGGAATCCCGGTAAGTCGCTACCGTGCGCGCAAAAACGCATTTTGAAAGCGCGAACAAGAAAAAAACTCCGCTACGCCGCGGATCGCTGAGTTTTCGGTAACTCCGCATTCTATGCGGAACGCGGAGTTGCCGAAAATCCGCAAACTCCGCGAGCGGAGTGGATTTTAACGCCCAGGGTTAGTATTTTGTCTGTCGGCAGCAGTCACATCGTAAAACTGGAGCGGCGGCAACGCGTTCTTCATGCAGCTGCGATCGCACCAGGAATCTTTAACTGTGCATCAGAAGCCCCAGGGCCGACAACACGTCTAGCCAGGTGGCTGCAGTCATGACAGAAACCGAAGTGCAACTGCAACACACCTTTCCACAGGCGGCAGCGATCGCACCAGAAAACTTTAACTGCACATCAGAAGCCCCAGCGGTGGCAACACGTCTCGTCAGGTGGTTGCGGTCACAACATAAATCGAAGCGCAAGAAGCAACATACCTTTCCACAATAATAAAACAGAGCAACGTGTCCCTTTTGGGTGACAGAGGTTGCATCTTATTATTTACAACTGCAACAAAGCACATGATATAAAAGGAACATGTCCTAAACATTTAAAAACAAGGGGACAGACGCCCATTGATATAACAGAAACAGTACTGGTTCCCGCTTCTCCCAAGCATATTCACTCGCAATAGTTTAAGAGACTGGTGGAAACTGCTATTCTTTCCAGGCAAGGCTATTGTGAGAACAAGCATTGGCAGTTGGAAAGTAATTCAACCTGTACAAGGTTATAATAGTACTTTTACAATCAATTATGATACTTACCATGGCAGCAGCAAGCATGTCTCAGCCTCCACCTTTTCCTAATGGAAAGGGAGAACCAATTCTTCCCTGCAAGCAATGGACAAAACCATTTGAATCCTATTTGACTGTGATAGGAGGAGAACAATTTACATCGTTACGCAAACAGCACATTCTGCTACACAATTTAGGCATAGAAGGATGTAAAATATATGAAAACATATCCCAGACGGAATACATATTATCCTGTGCTCGCTTCCTGAGCTCCTCCAAGGGGGGCAGAGCTTTCTCTACATTGATTCCCCAGCTCTGGAATAAGTTGCCGGAAGGCCTCCGCAAAGAACCAGCACTTCTCCCTTTTAGGAAAAAATTAAAAACCATCCTCTTCATAGAAGCCTGGGGCACAATCTTGGCCTAAGTTAGGGCGCACTACTCAGTAGAGCTGCTATGGTGCCTTCTCTCACAGCGCTTAGAGACCAGTTGGTGATATGCGCTTTAGAAGCTCCAATTAACATTAACATTAACAAAGTGATGTGTATCAAGTAACTTTCAACAAATTGCAAAAGCATTTTTGAAAAAAAAAAAATGTAGTCTTGGAAAGACATATATTTTTCACCAGAATTCAGGGCAAATCTTAAAAAGTTACATTGTACATTGCTGCTCTAAGAGGGTTATCCAACACTTGTGACTTTGGTTCTCGGATAGATTCCTTGAATCATGACCAACTTGTCAGATGAACCAATAGTCCCAAGGTACAGGAGAAACTGCTTATACAGAACCTTCATCTAAGGCAATCAATTGATGTAACAGTAGGAATAGAGTTCACTGCTGAATATATGAAGGAAATGAAAGCGAGCAACAAGTAACTACTCCCATTGAAGTAAACGGCATAAAAAAACTGGAAAGTACTTTTTCACATAAAAACGATGGCACTCTTGTTAGAACTGGAATCCTTGGCATGGTTCCCCCTGTCTTTTTGCTTCTGCCGCTTGTATTTTTGACTATATGCTGGACTTCGTTTTTGCTGGTTTTTTAACTCGTTTCACTTTACCACTGCTGATCAGTGCTAAAGTGCAGCGCTCCCTGTGTAAATTGTGATTGGTTATCCATGATTGACATATTTTATTTACTGGTAAGTTCCTATTGAAGTGCACTGTGTGTGCCCAGGGCCTTTAAACCAAATGCTACCAGTGGGCCTGCAGCACTGATTGTGCCACCCACATGAGTAGCCCTTTAAGCATGTCTCAGGCCTGCCACTGCAGTGTCTGTATGGGCAGTTTTAAACTGCCATATTGACTTGGCAAGGGCGCCCACTTGCCAGGCCCAAACTTTCCCTTTTACTATATGTAAGGCACCCCTAAGGGAGGCCTATGGTAGCCCCATGTGCAGGGTGCAGTGCATTTAAAAGGTAGGACAAGCACTGGTGTGGTTTACATGTCCTGATAGTAAAATACTGCTAATTTCGTTTTTCACTACTGCAAGGGCTATCTTTCCCATAGGTTATCATCGGAGCTGCCTTGTAACCTCCTACAAGTGTAACTTCCGAATGTGATGAGTAAGAGATTTGGAGTTTGGGGTTCCTGAACTCACAATTTAAAAATACATCTTTTAGTGAAGTTGGGGCCAGATGTACGACCCGTTTTTGCATGCGCAAACCGGTGCGAACCCGTTTGCGCATGCAAAAACATATTGGACCATGTTCATAGCCTATTTAGCAAGTCGCAATTTTTTTGCGACTCGCTAAATAGGTTTTGCGACTCGCTATTTGGAAGGGGCGTTCCCTTCCAAATAGCGAGTCTCAAAACAATGTACTAATGTTTTGCGACCGCAATTGTGGTTAGCAAAACACTCGCAATTACCACCTACTTCAAGTTGGTGGTAATGAATTTGCAAATGGGAGGGGTCCCCAGGGGACCCCTTCCCCTTTGCAAATGCATGCAAAATAATTTTTTAAGGGCAGGCAGTGGTCCCAGGGACCACTGCCTGCCCTTAAAAATGAAACGAAAACGTTTCATTCTCTTTTTTTGTAAATGCATCCCGTTTTCCTTTAAGGAAAACGGGCTGCATTTAGAAAAAAAAGCTACTTTATTAAAAAGCAGTCCCAGACAGGGTGGTCTGCTGAGCCCAGCAGGCCACCATCCCTGGGAGGGCTGGCATTCACAATGGGGTCGCCAATTGCGAGAGGCTCATTAATATTAATGAGCCTCGCAATTTGCGACCCCATTGGGAATCGCAAAACAGTGTAAACACACTGTTGTACATTTCGTTTAGCGCCTCGCAATTTGCGCCTCGCAATGTGTCGCAAATTGCGAGGCGCTAAATGAAAGGGTCCTACATCTGGCTCTTGGTTTTTAATTTGTGTGTTTGAAAATGCCACTTTTAGAAAGTGGCAAAACCAAAGGGGATGATGGACGGAGTGTTGAACAATGCAAGCACTCACCCCCAGTCAACTGATCTGGGTTTAATCCATCATCATTCTTTAGCTCACTCCGCCACCCCAGTTCAGACATGGCCATATGCAAATCAGTCTGACCCTGTGCCTCATGGGAACAGTCCAGCCCGAACTGCCAAGCCATGTCTTCCCTGGACCGGAAACAAGCATCCTGGGACCGGTTTCTGGCTTACAGCCATCATCAGCCAGGCTATCTTGAATCCAGTGGCAAAGTGAGCAAGGGACCCACGTCTGGGCATACCCTGCCAACTTAGGGCTGAACATAGCAAAACCAAAGGGGATGATGGACGGAGTGTTGAACAATGCAAGCACTCACCCCCAGTCAACTGATCTGGGTTTAATCCATCATCATTCTTTAGCTCACTCCGCCACCCCAGTTCAGACATGGCCATATGCAAATCAGTCTGACCCTGTGCCTCATGGGAACAGTCCAGCCCGAACTGCCAAGCCATGTCTTCCCTGGACCGGAAACAAGCATCCTGGGACCGGTTTCTGGCTTACAGCCGTCATCAGCCAGGCTATCTTGAATCCAGTGGCAAAGTGAGCAAGGGACCCACGTCTGGGCATACCCTGCCAACTTAGGGCGAACATAGCAAAACCAAAGGGGATGATGGACGGAGTGTTGAACATTGCAAGCTGACTGGGGGTGAGTGTTTGATTGGCTCAAACGTTCCGTCCATCATCCCCTTTTGTATCGCTTTGTTCGCCCTGAGTTGGCGGGGGTATGCCCAGACGTGGGTCCCTTGCTCACTTTGCCACTGGATTCAAGCAAGCCTGGCTGATGACGGCTGAAATGCCAGAAACCGGTCCTAGGATGCTTGTTTCCGGTCCAGGGAAGACATGGCTTGGCAGTTCGGGCTGGACTGTTCCCATGAGGCACAGGGTCAGACTGATTTGCATATGGCCATGTCTGAACTGGGGTGGTGGAGTGAGCTAAAGAATGATGATGGATTAAACCCAGATCAGTTGACTGGGGGTGAGTGTTTGATTGGCTCAAACGTTCCGTCCATCATCCCCTTTGTATCGCTTTGTTCGCCCTGAGTTGGCGGGGGTATGCCCAGACGTGGGTCCCTTGCTCACCTTGCCACTGGATTCAAGCAAGCCTGGCTGATGACGGCTGAAATGCCAGAAACCGGTCCTAGGATGCTTGTTTCCGGTCCAGGGAAGACATGGCTTGGCAGTTCGGGCTGGACTGTTCCCATGAGGCACAGGGTCAGACTGATTTGCATATGGCCATGTCTGAACTGGGGTGGTGGAGTGAGCTAAAGAATGATGATGGATTAAACCCAGATCAGTTGACTGGGGGTGAGTGTTTGATTGGCTCAAACGTTCCGTCCATCATCCCCTTTTGTATCGCTTTGTTCGCCCTGAGTTGGCGGGGGTATGCCCAGACGTGGGTCCCTTGCTCACTTTGCCACTGGATTCAAGCAAGCCTGGCTGATGACGGCTGAAATGCCAGAAACCGGTCCTAGGATGCTTGTTTCCGGTCCAGGGAAGACATTGCTTGGCAGTTCGGGCTGGACTGTTCCCATGAGGCACAGGGTCAGACTGATTTGCATATGGACATGTCTGAACTGGGGTGGTGGAGTGAGCTAAAGAATGATGATGGATTAAACCCAGATCAGTTGACTGGGGGTGAGTGTTTGATTGGCTCAAACGTTCCGTCCATCATCCCCTTTTGTATCACTTTTAGAAAGTGGGCATTTTCTTGCTTTATCATTCTGTGCCTCTGCCTGCCTGTGGAATCCACGTCTGGTTTAGACTGACAGTTAAGCTGTTTGTACATTTACTCTAGACAGTCATACAAAGGGAACTGAGGTGTCCCAAGCATATCATGATGGCCCATCACTAGGCTAATGGGTCTTCCTGAGCTAGAGTGGTGGGAGGAGTTGTCACTGACACCTGAATAGGGCTGTGCCTGTCCTCACACAAAGCTGTCTCCACCTCTCTGTAGTGTATCTGGAGCCAGGTCATGAAAGGCAGGGTTGTATGCACTACAAAGACTTTGCTTTGAAGTTTGCCTACTTCAAAGGCAGAAACTGGTGTAAGTACTGGAGCTGTGACACCATAACTTCAGAACACTTCTGGACTAAGAGGAGATTCTGCCCCGAAGAAGAGCTGGAGAAGCTGTAGGAGGGGAATTGCCACTCTGCTTGTTGCTGTGTTGTGCCGGCCTACTGCTTGCTGCTTCTATCTTGGAGAGCCAAAGAACTGGACTTTGTTTTCATCATCCTGCATGCTAAGGTTCTCCAAAGGCTTGTGTGTGCTTGCCTCCTGTTAAGAAGTCTCAGGGCCATCAAAAACTTCACCTGCAGCCCCTGAACTCCTCTGCTGGGAGTTCTGACCTGCCAAGTGATGTCAATTTCAGTTCTGGGCCCTTGGAGGTGGCTTCTGCTGCAAGAAAGGAAGAAAATCCATGCACCGGTCTTCAGCGCCTATTTTTCCCTCTGCAAGCTTGCCATGTGGTTGAAAAACCAACGCATCACCGTGGCGTGGCTAAAGAATTGCTGTAATGCATGCCGTGCAACCCAAAAATCGCCGCAGCCCAAGTCCCGAGCACCATATCTCTGACGTCCAAGACACCCGCTTCGACTCCGACGCAGGCCCTGCTGTGCGGCTGAAGATTCGACACATCAGCTGCTCATGGCTGGAAAAATCGATGCAGCACCTGTTTCGTCACCGCCACAATGACCCCAGTGCATCCAGATTTTCCACACAAGGCACCTGTGCACCAAGACTGCATCAACGCTGGGCTTCAGTAAGGAACCGAGGCCGCGTGTCCGGAGAAACAACGCATCACCACCCCTCGCAGTAAGAAACCAATGCATTACTTCCCCTCACAGTAAGAAACTGGTGCGTCACCTCCTATCACAGTAAGGAACCAATGCATCCCCTCCCTTGCCTATCAGTAAGGAACTAACGCATCACCTCCCCTGGGAGCAAGGAACCGACGCATCATCTTCCCTGTGAGTAAGGAACCAATGCGTTACCTTCCCTAAGAATAAGCAACCGAGGCATTGATTTGCCTTTTTGGTGCCTCACCTCCCCTGTGCCTGTTTTCATCTTTGATTTTGATGCATCCCAGGTACTCTGTGCTAAAAATGACGCAGCAATAGTTTTCCATGACAGAACTATTTTAAAACCTTTGAAAGTGATAACTTTACTTATGTATGTTGGATTTTTGTCGTTTTGGTCTTGTTTTATTTAGAAAAAGATTGGTTATTTTTCTCAACTGGTGTGGTGTCCATTTCTAGTGTTTTCACTGTGTTACTGTGTGTTTATGTACAAATGCTTTACACATGGCCTCTGATATAGTCCTGACTACTCATCCAAAGCTCCCAAGGGGGGAGCAGGGGTTATCCTAGCTGTGCAATCCCCTCGCCCTGACTAGAAGGAAGGGTCCCTACTTGGACAGGGTGCAAACCACTGCCACTACAGACCCCCATTTCAAACAGCTCTCACAAGCAATTCACAGTGAACGAGAAGACTAAATGTTATCGTTGTGGTAATGTGGGACAACCAGCAAATTACGTACACTGCCAAGCACAAACCTCCACCTGTAGAAAATGTGGAAAAAAGTATGTAGAAATATGCAAACTAAACAGGTGCACATGGTAGAACCTAACGCTCAAGAAGAAAATAAATATATTTTTCAGATGACTGATGATGACAAAAATATGAAATCTTCATCTTTTAAAATTCTATTGGATAATGAACCGGTAACTGTGTTTGGTGATTCTTGCTCCCCAAACATATTGTTGGATAAGAAGGTATTTGAAGGAATGTTTCCTAATATTCATGATTTATTGTAACCACCAGATATTAAACCTGGCGATTACAATGGGGATTTAATACCAATGGAGGGTAGGATAAAAATGAATATTTGTTTCAAAGATAGAAGTACTGTCAGTAATGTGTACATCATTAGGAAAGGTTTGAATCTTCTGGGATAGAAGCATCAGAAGGATTTGGGAATTACATTGGACTCCAACAATGCTGATCCTGTTCTCCTTGTGAATCCTTCCATGTGCAGTGAGGAAGTTTGAAGGGATTTCCCCAAGGTGTTTTTAGAAGGGTTAGGGTTATTAAAAGATTACCAACACTACATTGTCACATCCATTGTACATAAAGTCAGACCCCTTCCTCACTTTCTACAAGTACCACTCAGGGAAGAATTCAATAAATTACCTAAACTTGATATAATTGAACCTATAGAATGTTCAGAGTGTTTGGCCTGGATTGTTACTGCCAGGAAATCTACAAAAGGATATATGAGGCTCTGTGTAGATCTCAGAGATTTAAATGCTAATATATGGGTCAATCGACACCCCGTGCCCTGGATTCATGACAGTCTGACACTTATTGATGATGCCTCCTACGTTAGTGCCTTAGACTTATCATTGGTGTACCATCAAGTGGAGTTAGACCTCCCTTCAAGGCACTTGGCATCATTTATAACCCCTATAGGAGCTTTCCAATATAAAATGATGCCTTTTAGGCTGGCATCGGCTATGGACAGGTCCCCAAGAACAATGCAGGTCATTCCCAAAACCATCTGCTTTCAAGATGACATTTTGATTTTTGGCACCAATGAACATGACAACACCCTCAGGGTAGTGTTAGTAATACTTAAAAGGGCGGGATTAACGATAAAAAAAAGAAAAATGTCATATAGGAGTAACATCTGTGGAGTACTTAGGCCACACAATATCCCAGGAAGAAATTAAACCCAAGATTGATTTGGTGGAGTTGGTAGAGAAAGCATTAGTGTCCACCTGAAAGGATGAGTAAAAATTATTTCTAGGACTCGCTGAATTATACTTGAAATTTGTATCTGGATTTGCGACTTTAGTAGATCCCTTGCGCAACCTGCTAAAAAATTCCATTTGTTTGGGATGAGGGGTGCCACATTACTTTCCAAAGAATAAGATTGGCTATAGCTAATGCTCCACCTCTGGGAAGGTTTGATCCCAATAAACCTGCTCAATTAACCACAGATGCCAGCAGCAGAGGATTGGGAGCTATGCTTACACAAAAAGAAAATGACACAAATAACATAGTTGCTTCACATCAAGAGCCCTAAAAGGAGCTGCATTCAAATACTCAATGGTGGAAAAAGAAGCATTAGTTTGTTATTTGGCGGTCAAGCAATACAAATTTTTCTTATGGGGTTTTCCCTTCACCATCAGAACAGATCACAAACACTTAAGTTTATGCATTCACCACGAAAGGGTTAGTGAGGACCATACCTAGAATTTCTCGGTGGGTACTTGGACTAGAGGGATATAATTTCAGGGTACAGTACCTGTTTAGATCACAAAACATCTTAGTTGATTACCTTTCCTGTAAACCCCTGAATGGGGAGGTAGAAGAAATAGAAGAAATTCTAGATGACACAGTATTGAAAGTAACCTTGTCCAGCTTTTGTTCTGCTGAATGGGAATGAAGCATGTAAAAAGAGGAAGACATCAAAACACTTCTTCCTTACATCCATGAAGGTTGCCCTGAAACCAAAGTAAATTGCCTGATCATGTAACCAAATATTGGGAAGTGAGATTGGAATTGAGTGACTCAGGAAAATGTATTTGCAGAGGGGATAAAATCGTTCCCCCTCAAGCAATGAAAAAACAAATCTATCTCATGAAGGGCATCTTGGATGTAACCTTACAAAAAACAAGATACGGGCTGACTACTGGTGGCCTCATATAGATACCATGGTGGAAAATGTGGCTAAGAACTGTATTGACTGTGCTAAGAGTGACAAAATATTAAGCACACGTAAACCTCCACTTTCTCCTGTCAAGGTTCCAGATAAACCCTGGACCCGATTAGCACTAAACATTATTGGGCCACTCAACTAGAAATCCTTAATAGAGCGATTTATGCTCATTTTTGTTGACTATCACACACATTGGATAATAACCAAGTGTGTTCACAACATCACCACTGACATACTGATAGGAGTTTTGAGAGATGCATTCTTCGAAGGAGGGGTACCCGAAACCCTGATTACAGATAATGGGGTACAATTTACATTTCCTTTCAAATGCAAGATTTTCTAAAAGAACTATCTATAAAGTACCTGAAAACTGCTCTGTATTGTCCAAGAGTGAATGGCATGGTGGAACGTTTGAACCGTATGATAAAAGAATGTGTGCCGAGGGCAGAAGTAAATCGAGTTCCCATTGCTAAGGTGCTCCAAGAAACCATATGGGCTTATCGCACCACTCCTAACACTATGACAGGAATTACACCATTTGTTTCACTGAAAGGAAGACATTCCAGAACCAAGTTATGTACGAATTGATTAAAAAAGGAAAACCTTATGGTGGTTTGTGAGGAACATGTGATGTATAAGATCCAAATACACCAAAACAAATATAAAGAGAGATATGACAGAAAGAGTTGCAGTGTAATACCCAAGTTTAAGAAGGGAGATTTGGTGACGTTCAGATACTGGAAAAAAAAAGTAGATGCCAGCCATTTCTCCGACCCTAAGGAGATTACACAGGTGGGGAAAATGTGGTCACACTGGAGAATGGCCAGACCTTGGGTATGGATTAAATCTCCAAGTATATGAAAGAGATGCTGGCTACTCAACTCACACAACCACTATCTACTTTCAATAAGAAAAATACAGAAGAGATGAAAATTAAGAGGAAACGTTGGGTACCCAGATGGCACAAAGATTTTGTAATGAAGTAGGTACATGCAGGCAATTTGAGTTATATTTTTATTCTGTTGATCTCTTATAAGCTTATATTGTGGTTAGTGTTCCCAATTTATATTGCTTGGTGAGATGTTGTAAATATCTTGATCAATTGTAAGATTATACCAGTTTATCTTTTCCTCTTCTCTTCTTTTCCCCCTTCCCTCCAACCTTCCCCTGGCCTTTAGTTAATGGAACATTCCTTGACAGTTGGAGGTGCATTGGTATTGTCAACATTCTAACTGGCACTTGAGCTCTGACTGGAGATTTGAAGGTGGTAATTGGTAATACACCTTCTTGGAACTAGGTGGGTTTTGTGGTTTCTTATGTAGCAGATAAGTCCAAGGTGTGAAGAATATTTCAAGTAGAGGTAAGGCAGAGAAATACGCTGAACATGGTGCCAAGAAATTGGATCTATTTTGGATCTGATTGGAGGACTGAATACTGTTGTGCATGTTATGCACAAGTATGAAGATATAAATGAAGATACTTAAGGAATGGAGGGGCAGTGGTGCTGGATCTCGGGGTGTGGCAGGTGATGCAGCACCTAAAGATGTCCTGAAAGGGGGTCAAAGGGAAATGATACAAATGTCAGCAGAGTGAAGTCAATTGTTCTTACTCCTTATTTTGCAGCTCAAAGCCTTCTGTTAAATAACCTTATTGACACTCTTGCTTGAGTCCAGGAGAGAGAGAAAGGAGTAGGCTATTTGTGTAAATGGCCTTACCTCCCTTAAAAACACATTTGATAACATTTCTTTCTAAAATGTACAAAAGTTTCAAAATATATGACCAGCATTGCAAGTATACATGACACATTTTTCCTCTTAACAAAAGATTTATAGTAGTCTTGAGGAAAATGAAAACAAATTACTTTTATTTTGCAGTGCACAATGCAACCAAAATTATTTTAGTTTTCTATTCATTTTAGTCAGTACTGATCAACCCGCAGACCACGAAAGTATCTTTTATATCACCTCTTAAGTTGGAATATCCCCATACAATCTGAATTAGCTGCACACATGTTGGAACATTCACATTCTTTGTCAGAATACATCATGCTATGTTATGATGTATTCTCAGTGTATGTCATGTTACACTGTCCTTTTCGTTGTCATGCTACATTCCTGGAGCAGACTTTTATCTATGGTATTTGTTTTTTCAAGTGTTCGAAATATGGTAGGGTGCGCACAGCAGGCACAAGAACCCAACAGCTTATTTATTTAGGTATATCTTTATTGGCACCTAAGTGCTGGGTGACAGCTCATACCTAGACTTCCAATCATGACTGGCTACCTGATCTGATATATAGATCAAATTACCAAACAGCATTGTTGTGCATTTATATTAGTAAATGTTCCTAGAGTAAAGGAGGGCTTTTCCTTTGAGCTTTTCTCTTAGAGGGGGCTTCTCTCACTCACTTTGCTGGAGATGCATCTCTGGGCTGCATGAAATTATACCTTTCTTAATGGAAGGTTACTTAGCCGATTTGCTGATGTTGTGATTTGTAGCTATACTTTCCAGCTTGATGTGCAAAGGCTTTATGCTCATGCATCTCTCATAAGAACTCTTTATTGGGCATCTGAACTGACAGCTTGTCTTATACTCATCCCAAAATAATTTAGATTAGGGAACTTCCTTTATGAACACACTTGCTATATTATTACAATATTAACTGCAATTTTAACAAATATATTGAAATATTGTTTATTGGATTATATTAATTTCTAATGCTGATGCTTAAAAGAATAATTCTTATTGAACAAAATGATGTAAAAATGTAAGAAACTGAAAAATAAAACCATTTAATTCATACAAAACTCTATTGATCTCACTAAAAGCTATTAGCAATTTATTATGTTATTGGATTGATGTAGACGATTACTCATTTTCATTTCTCTTTGTCGATGAGCAACGGTCCATACGACTAGTGGCGGGGGCTATTTAATGATTACACCCTAAGATTAAGGTATAGAAAACCCCACTCCCTCAAGTGGTAGCGAGAGGACTGTTTATGTCACATGAGAAAAAGGATCTGAAATAAATTGTCCAACAGGCACATGCATCAAAGTAGGCTTTTGCGAGTCCTTAATTGCGATAATTAAGGATTCGCAATTAAGGACTCGCAAAAGCCTATGCATGTAGGAATCGCTATTAAATTAGCGATTCCTACATATTCCTTATTTGCGACTTGCAAATTGCGAGTCGCAAATAAGGAATGGCGTCCGAATCATTCCTATGGGCCTGCAGGCCCATAGGAATGAATGGGAAATTGCATGCACAATTTGCGAGTACCAATAGGTACTCGCAAATTGCGCATGCAATTTCAAGGGTGCAAGGGTGTCATAAGGACACCCTGTTGCACCCCTGAAATAGTGATGTGCACCCATGTTGCGCACACACATGCCCCAGGGCATGTGTGTGCGCAACATGAAACTTTGAAAAATGCACTAAAGTGCATTTTTCAAAGTTTTTGCAAATTACCATCAAGTTCAACTTCATGGTAATTTGCGCCCCCTAATAGCGAAATCGCTATTTTAAAAAGGTTCGTGCATTGCATTTAAGGAATCGCAAATTGCGATTCCTTAAATGCAATCGCTATTTGAGAAATCGCAATTATTTGCGAATTCTCAAATAGCGAGTGCCTTGGACCTTGATGCATCAAAAATGCCCTTTTTGCGGGCGCAAACGGCCGATTTTTGCGAATCGCACCATTTGCGCTCGCAAAAATGGTTGATGCATGTGCCTGTTAGAATTTGATCAGAAGTGGTGTACGAGTATCAGTTCGGGAGGGTAAAGAGGATCCACTGGAAGGTGCGCCAGATCATTATACAGCATCAAATGTAGGGCTTCATACATGTTTATGGCTTCATCAATGACACAAGATCACTGAAAACGAAGGACCATTCAGATTTCCACAATATGGTACCTTTGATTTAAAGATAATTGAACATTTGAAGGAAAAAATATATGAAATCAAGCTACCTCCTAGATCCACACAGTACCAAGAATCAAATGCTTGGGAGCAAGCAGCTCATACCAAAGAGAAAGAAATGTATCAGAATAGAGCAAAGAGAGCAGCAAGGAATTACACAGATGCCCAATAGGATGAAGGACAGCAGAGGTGGAGGAAAAGTGTAGTCCAGAGAGCTAGAATGTACCCAGCAATAACAACAGAAAAATCTAAAAGGAATTGTAAACAGGGAAATGATGATGATGAGTCTGTAATGAAAACTGATACGGATAGCAATTCAGGGGGTGACATTTTAGATGTTTTGTTATCTTCATGCCCACCACCATTTTTAGCTCCCACAACTAGTACATAGGGTGTTACAACCAGTAGGGGCACAGTGGCTACAGCTCCTGTTGATCCTAATATAACACAGATTGAGAGACCTCTTCTAATACTGCCAATAGCAACTACACCTTTTGAAGTGGCCACTATGGTAATTGCTCCAGGTGTTGCTGCTTCTAGTGTGACTGTTCCTGCATCAGTGACACAGGTAGTATGAGCTCAACCCTTAGGGATTCCTGCAGCAACTGCACCAATAAATATTGTACCAAATCGTACTGTTTTATGTGCGAGGAGGAGTAGCTGCCACAGGGTTTATCCCAACATCGCACAACTCACAGATTGTCATCCGGACGCCACCCCAAAATATCAAATCATTGAAAGAAGGGAGAAGGATTGTCTTTTTGACACCTATTGTACAGGAAAAGACAGTACTATTTAATGATGGGATTTTTCCTCCATGGTTTGAGGAGACCCCTGAAAACAAAAAATGGGAGACACAGAAAGACCAGCTACTAGTCAGGAAAGGATGAGACCTTTAGATATACCAAAATTGAAGGTGGAAATAGAAGAGATTATTAGAGGATGTCTAGACATTTCATATTTGAAATAATATAAGGAAAATAAATTGATATATCTGAACAAGGAGATAACAAGACATGTTGCTGCCACACACTATAGATTAACAGAACAAGTGGGAAAATATAAGGTGGACTTCTCTAAGAGTATACCTCTACAAAAAAGCTTTAGGACACAATTGGATGATGAAGTCATTGTGACATGCGGGAGGGATTAGATTGCATATTGCCGAGTTGGTAAAAAGTATTAAAAATTTGAGTGCTTATGACAGATTAGAAGGCAAGTGGGAAAAGAAACAAAGCAAGAAAAAGAAACAATCAGATGCTACAGAAGCTAATAGTAACCACCACCAGTACCGCCAGATGAAGATGATGTTTTAGGTTTCCATATGAGTGAGATACCAGGAGGAGGGTATGTTCATATATCGTAGAGCAGAGTAGAGATCTTGCGACATTAATGAGCACCTTTCCAAAACCAAGGGACAATCCTGCCCAGTGGTATTCACAAGTTGACAGGTTTGTAAAGATTTCAAAGGTTTTGTGGACAGACTTGAATACTTTCTTTCATATTGTGGTACTGAGTAATCTATGGGCTGAATGTAAGATACCTGTACAATGGCCATGTACTGAACCTCCAAGGGATGCTCATACTTGCACAACCTCACCTTTGGTGATGACAAAATATGATGAGGTGATTTCCTTTTTGAAAGGAAAAGTTCCAGTGAGCAATATTGATTGGTTGAAGATCAACGGAACTACTAAAGAACCTTAGGAATCGCTGTATGCTTATTATGAACGATTATTGCAGGTGGTCAAACACCACAGGGGACAAGAAAATTCAGAGAAGCGAGATATGGGAAGTTTTGTGCCACAATTCGTTCTTGGGTTGCAACCAGAAATTAATATGCACATACAAAAGAATGTAATTTGTTGGCAGACAAAACTCTTAGATGAGATCTTGAGATATGCAAAATATTGTAGTGATGAGCAAGAGATGAAGCGAAAGAGGCTAATAAAATATGTATGTTGGCTCAGACTAAGTTATCTCAAAAGGGATTACAAAATCTGTCATATTCAGGGAATGCTGGTGGAATGCAGGGTGTTGGTTTCCAGAATGGAGGACAGATGGCTCAAGGTGGAGTGAATATTTCTCAGGGAAGAGGTTGAGGTGTTCCAATTGATCTAAATTCAGGAGTAGATATTGCAACGCTGAAGAAACCAACTCCTTGTTGCTGTTGTAATAGGCTCTGGCATTGGAAGAGAGAGTGTTGATAGAATCCAAACCAAGTAAGTGTGATGAGCAAATGCAAAGTGCCAATCAAACTCAAATGCAAAATGTTCCAGTTCAACAAATGCAGATGTCAACACAGTCAGGTTCCACAAGCCCCAATGACCCCACAAAATATGGGTACTCCTAGATTTAATATGAATCAGGAACAAAGAGCAAATTCTAACCATTTCAAAATCAGAACCCATTTCAACAATTCCCCATGCCGAAGAATGAGCACTTTGATTCTGAAAATTCCCAATGGTGGTGCCTGAGGAAGGAGGAAGATTGCTTATTTGGCATAGATGTATAGGTAGACCAAAGTGGACCATTTGTAGAAGGAGAGGTAAATGGTCACCAAGTGTAATTTCTCACCGACACAGGTGCTATCCATTTCACTGTTAGAACAGCGGAAGTTTCACACCTACCCTTCTTGGGAAAGAAGATCCAAGTTGTAGGCATCACAAATAAGCAAATAACTAATCCTGTTTCAAGAAAAGTCCCTGTAAAAATAGGTTCATTTTAGGTAGATCACCAATTTGTGGCATGTGATTCAAGTCATGTAAATCTGCAAGGAAGAAATCTTTTTTGCAAGTTAAATTGCGCATTTTACTGCACACGGATGGTTTTGAATTTTAAACACACGATGAAGATGTTGAATTTAAAATGGCTCGACAAGAAACAGCTGTAGGTTTGTATCCTGTAAGAACGGTAGAGGATTTACCTCCCGATTTCAGAGAGACAGTTAAACCAGAAGTATGAGACTCTTTAGGAAAAGACATTGGACAAATAAAAGGTGTAGGACCAGTCTGAATCTCCATATAGCCAAATGCAGGTTTTCTGAGGACACCCCCATGCAATTTAACACCTGAAACAGTGGTTAGAATTACTCCAGTGATTGAAGATATGCAAAAACAAGGGATTTTAAAAGTCATTGTTGGAAGTCCTTGCAATTCGCCTATTATGGGTTTTCAGAAGCCCAACGGCAAGTATCGAATTGTACAGCATCTTTGAAAAATTAATAGTATTGTGATTTCATGTTGTCCCATGATACCGGATGCAGCAATAATATTATTTTGAATTCCATGCAATGCCAACTGGTTTACTGTTGTGGATCTTTGCCAGGCCTTTTTCTCTATCCCATTGCATGAGAACAATCAATTCTTGTTCTCATTTCTCTTCAGAGATAGAGTTTTGGCAGTTGCCGAGTTCCACAAGGGGATATAGAGAGCCCTTTATTCTTTAATCAGATCTTGAAAAATAACCTTGAGACTTTACAAATGCCTTGCAATTCAGTTCTTGCACAATATATTGATGACCTACTTGTGGCATCAAGTACACAAGAAGCTTGTAAACAGAACACAAAAGCTCATTTAAATCATTTAGCTGAGAATGGACAGAAGGTGTCCCCGAGCAAATTGCAATACTGACAAAAAGAAGTCCTATATTTGGGACATCTCATAGAAAAGGGAATAAGAAGGGGGTCACAAGAGAGAATTGAGACAATATTGAAGATGAGTCCACCCAGAACTCAGAAAGAAGTCAGAATGTTCCTGGAAATGGTTGGTTACTGTTGAAAGTGGATACCTAACTTTTCCCTAGTGGCCAAGCTTTTACTGAAGCTGATGCATAGAGATGTGCCTTATCTGCTTCGCTTCCATGTGACAGCTATCACTTGAAAGCTTTCCTAGAGCAGAAAGAAAGTCTCTATCATGCCCCGGCACTGGGAATGCTTGATTACAGTAAAATGTTCCCATTGTTTTGCAGAGAGAGGGAGTGCTGCGCTTCCTCAGTGTTTACTGAGTTACATGGAGATTCGCAAAGTCGTGTGCCATATTTTTCAATTACTCTTGACCCTGTTGTCGCAGGACTGCATTGCTGCTTTAAAACAGTTGGGATGGTTAGTGTCAGAACTGAAAGATGTGGGAGCATAGTGATGGGACACCCTCTTACAGTGATGGTCCCCCACTCCATAAAAATATTGCTCACATGCACCAAAATACAGTATTTGACAAACAGCAGACTTACAAAATATGAACAGTAATTTCTTGATGCTGAAAATGTAATTTTTAAGAGGTGCCAAACACTTATACTAAATTGTTACAGCTGCCTGAAAATGAAGTTGATGAAGAAGAGGTTGAACATCACTGCCTGGATATTATAGATTTATGCACCAAGTTGAGACCAGACATTAAAGATGAACCCCCTTGATGAGTCAGACTATATAATTTTTGTGGACAGCTCATGTTTGTGAGACAATGAGGGAACTTTGAGAGGACCTTATGCTGTTTGGACAGTTTAGGAAATGGTTGAAGCCTCTTTGTATTGAGGTGCTACTTCTGCACAAGTGGCGGAGTTGATCACCCTTACAAGAGCATGCAATCATTCAACCCAATTGAGAGTGATTATATTTATGGATAGTCAGTATGGCTTTGGTGTGGTCCATGATTTTGGGCAGTTGTGGTCACAGATGGGATTCATGACACCATCTGGTTCTCCTATAAGAAATGGTGAATATATGATGAAATTGTTAGAAGCTTTACAATTGCCACAATAAATTGCTGTGGTCAAATGTGCAGTCCTAAGAAGTGGCTATGACTATGTTACAGTTGGAAATAGATATGCAGAAGAAGTTGCATGGTATTGTGAAATTGTGGCATGCACATTTGAAGGAGAATATATAAATGAATCTGATAAGGACACTACCTTTTCCATGCTGTTGTCAATAGCTGATATGTGGGAAGAAATTAAAAGGTTGCAGGAAGACGTTTCAGTCAGAGGCAGAACAGCTAGAGTGGATCAAACAGGATCTGTCAAAAATGCAAATTATATTTCAGCAGATGGAAAACAAGTGTTGCCAGATAGTTTGTTGTTTCCCATGGCACGGCATTTCCATGGTCCTGCACACATTGGGGAACAGCAGTGGTTCAGTTGTTCAGACAAAACTGGTTTAAAACTCAACTCAGAGTTGTAGCAGACAAAATTGTGCCATAGGTGCATGACAAGTCAGCAGATGAATGTAGAAAGGGGAACACCTGTAACAGTAAGCCATATCAGGAGATTGGGAGGGCCCTTTAACAGGATTCAGATGGACTTTATCAAAATGCCTGCCTGTATTGGGCTGAGATATGTCCTGTTTGTAGTGTGCATTGTCTCCCGATGGGTGGAAGCCTACCCAGCACGAAGAAATGACAGTCTCACTGTAGCAAAACTGCTGTTATGAGAACTCATTTCATGGTTCGATTCCCGGTTCGCTGGAGTCAGACCGAGTGACTCATTTACAAAAATGAGGTTCTTGAAATCTTGTATGTGGCCCTTCAAGTAAATTGCATTGTAGCTATCCTCCTGAGGCTTTGGGGATAGTTGAACAGATAAACGGGATGTTGAAATCCCAATTGGCCAAAGTTTGTGCATTCACCTCACTGAAATGGCCAGATGCTTTACTATTGGTGTTGATGAGTCTTCGAAGTAATTCTGACAGGAGGACTGGATTATCTCCACATGAGATCCTCATGGGTGTGCTATACGTCTGCCTGCTGTGCCTGCTAATGCGCTTGTGAAAATCACAGATGACATGATACTCGATTACTGCAAAGGATTACCTGATGTGGTGCGTTCTGTTTCTCACCAGGTTGGAGCTGTCACTGCCAGTCCGAACCAGGAACAGTGGCAGGATTTTAACTGTGATGACTGTATTTTAATTTAAAAAAGTCATAAAATCCTGCTTGGAGTGGAGGTGGAAGGCCTCTACCAAGTGATCCTGAACACCAACGCTGCGGTCAAGTGTGCTGGCATACCTAATTGGGTGCATGCCTCGCACACCCAGAGAGTGAGGTGTCCATATGAAGAGTGGTGTTCTTTGAGCCAAGTCTGAGACCTGCTGTGTCTTTATGTCCTGAAAGACCAGAGGGCGGCGAAGTACAGCAAAATTTCTCACCTGTACAAGTTTCTAAAATCTCAGAAAGTGGTGTGGTATCACCTACTGAAAATGGAGAATTGAGAGCTGAAAGCAGAGAGGCTGTTGAAATGTCACCAGAGTCACCAAATGATGCTGGTGAGGGAACAAGTGTGAGAAGAGAAAGACCTCTGTGGAAACCGAGATGGGCAAGTAGGGGGGACAATTGAGAACAAGTGGGTCGGTTAAACGCATACCACAAACCATCACTGAGGAAACAGAATCTAGTGGTATAAGCAAGTCAGAGGAAGATCAACAGACACCGAGGAGAAGCAAGAGAGCAAGAGTACCTTGTTGCAGGTATTCAGCACCTGAAAGGACTTAATACATAGAGAACTTTTTTAATGGAACAGATCGAAAACCCAACAAACTGAGATCACAACTATTTTGTTAGACCTGGTATCATTGGCGTGAGTCTCCCTTCCATTTTTTCACTGATTGCCTCCTCTGTTTTTGATATGTGTTGCTGGTTTAGATGCTTTGGGCACTGTGCCACTGCTATTCAGTGCCACAGTGCAAGTGCTCCCTATGGTAAATTGATGTATTGATTAGTGACTCCATGATTGGATTATTTGATTTACTTGTCAGACCCTAGTATAGTGCACCCTGTGTGCCCAGGGCCTGTAAATCAAATACTTCTAGTGGGCTTGCAGCACTGATTGTGCCACCCACAGAAGCAGCTTGTAAAGTGTGTCTCAGGCCTGCCATTGTAGAGCCTGTGTGCAGTCTGTGACTGCCATGTCGACTTGGCAAGTGCACCCACTTGCCAGTCCCTAAACCTTCCCTTTTCTGCATATAAGACACCCCTAAGGTAGGCCCTAGGGCAGGGTGCATTGTATGTAAAAGGTAGGTCATGCCCTGATGTGTGTGGCATGACCTGATAGTGAATTACAGCCTATTTCGTTTTTCACTATTGCAAGGCTACCTGTCCCCATAGGCCAGAATGGGCAGTTTGATTATATCATCTTATAATCCTAACTGACCCAGGGAACATGGTAGAAATTCGAGTTTAGTATGCCTGAACTCAGAATGATAAAATACATCTTTTAGTGAAGTTGGTTTTAACATTCTGTGTTTGAAAATACCACTTTTAGAAAGTAGGTATTTTCTTGCCTAACTGTCCAGCCTGCCTCTGCTAGCTTGTGTATTGTATGTCTGGTTTTGTGAGTGACAGGGGCTGGGGGACTCCAGGAGACAGGGTGAGTCAGCACTAGGCTGAATAGACCTATCTGCATGAGGAGTGGTGGGAGGAGTAGCACCTGGGCCTGAATAGGGCTGTGCCTGCCTTCCACAATGCTGGCTCCACCTCCTGTGGTGTGTCTGATGACCCTGGCCCACACTGACAAAGGAAGAAGTTGTGCACTGGCAGAATGCACCCAGAACTGGTTTGGACTAGGTACAGGACCCTCTGCCTTCAGAGGACAAAGGATTTACTGGTATAAATAGTGGGGCCCAGACCCCAGAACTTTAGATCACTCCTGGAACAACAAGACGAACCTTTGCCAAGGAGAAGAACCAAGGAAGCTGCAGGAGTTTGGACTGCCCCTCTGCCAGTGTGCTGCTTGCTGGGTTGGCCTGCAGTGGTCTTCATTGCCAAGGAAAGGAGAAGGAACTTTCAAAGAACTTTCATCATCTTGCAGAATATTTCTCCAAGGGCTTGAACTAGAGCTTGCCTCCTGCTGAAGTCTCAGGGCTACAAGACTTCACCACCAGCTCCCTCCTGAAATTCCCTTGCTGGGGATTCTGTCTGCAGAAGCCTGCGTGTCGCTGGGAGCTGGAAGCGCGACTCAACGAGAAGAAGCGTGTCGCAGCTGTTGCCGTAGCATCGCCGGAGAAGCGTGTCGCCGCCGCAGAGGCCGCATCACCAGAGAAGCGTGTCTTCATCGCAGCTGCCTGCCGTCGCATCACCGGAGAAGCGTGTCTTCGTCGCACCTGCCTGCCGTCGCATCACCGGGGAAGCGTGTCGCCACCGCAAGGGTCGCCGTCGCATCACCGGAGAAGCGTGTCGCCGTCGCAGCTGCCTGCCGTCGCATCACCGGAGAGGCGTGTCGCAGGGCCTGTCGCGGCTCCAAAGGTACAGAGTTGGCCGCACGGCCGTTGGGCGTGCACGGATCATCTTCACGTCGCCGCATCGCATCAAGGGCACACTCTCATCACATCACACCGGATCGTCGCACCGCATCGAGGCGCCTGCTTGCCGCATCGCCCTCCCTGCGGACCCTTTGTTTGTTTTGCGTTACGCATCCAAGGTACTTTTGTGAGAAACGTGTCGCATTTATCATCATCTTGAACTAAGTTACTTCTACCATCTTTGAGTCTATTTTGAATACAGTATTGTGGATTTTTGTTGTTTGTGGTTTTGTGTTAAGTCTATATAAAGAATAGTTATTTTTATAAAACCTGTGTGGTTTCCATCTGTAGTGTTTTCACTGTATTACTGTATGTGTTCACAAATGCTTAACACACTGCCTCTGAGATAAGCCTGTCTGCTCGTGCCAAGCTACCAAGGGGGTGAGCAGGGGTTATCCAGTAGTGTAATCCCCTTTCCCTGACTAGAAGCAAGGGTCCCTATTTGGTCAAAGGTGGATACCATTGCCAACTAGAGACCCCCAGTTCTAACATATTTGAACATCCATGATATGCCACACTAAAATCAGCATTCGATTTAAACTCTTGAAACAACATTTTCAAGAAAAACTTGACAAGCAACATTTAGTTTATTCAAAGCAGAGCGATCTGATTCTATAAACAATGAACTGTGTTTAACTGAATTATAAAGACTGCGATAATTGAACTTGATAATTATTCATTAACAAAGACAAATAAAAGAATTAAGAAGAATTCTCTAGGGCCAAGGTTGCAGTAGAAGAGTAGGGATAACACATTTAAAAGAAAATGGAGTAGGGCAGGAGATGCCTCACGAAGACTTGTGTACATAAGCTGAATGAAATAATGGCAAGTTAATCGCCAAAGGTTTTGCTTGTTTGCACAAGTAGAAGTTGACACAGAATATTGAACCTGCCTGCTGCTATTTTCTACTGAAAGTCTGACTGTAGACAAACATGTGTGTGCTTGCCAAAGCTAAGTGTAGAATATTAATTATTGTTACATTAATAGTTGTTGTGTTAGCAATTATAGTTCTTCTAGTTGGAATGAGATTAACACCAGAAACAGAAATAACAACATTTACACCTACATCATTACCACCCACTCCCACAATAGATGAGAAGAAAATAAATGCTTCATTTAGAGATGTTTCAAAAGAAAATTTAGCAACTAATGACTATTCTAGACAAGGTCAGCAATACACTCAAGCTTTAGACACTAAGGATTGCTACGTTTGCACACACTTAACCCTCCTCAGCTGCAGAAGTTATGACGTATCACCACATTCCACTTTCAGTTGTAGTTACATGTAGTATATTATTGAGTTTATTTTATAGACAGGAATGTTTTGAATATTATTTTTCCAACTATGACATGATCCATTCTAAAGTTTCCCTTCAGAAAAGAATGAACTCTCCCACAAGCTAAGGACATGGAGGTTGCCTGGTATTTGTTTTAGGTCCCCTGCAGTCATAGACACTGTAAAGGCATATGAAAAGATACTGACCTGTTTAATGAGACCCTTAGAGAAGAGATTTATTTTAACATTAGAAGAAAGAAAAGCTCACATATTTCATAAGGCAAACAAAGAAGAAGATGTTTTAAGGAATTTTTGGAAGAAAGTGAAAGATGAGTAGAAAAAGAAAATGACATATCCAAAATTAAAATTAGATAGACGACAAAAAGGGAAATTATGTGTTTATAAAAGGAGAAATCAATTTAAAAATAGGCACATTGGGATAAGTAGCTGTGAACACACCTTTGAAGTTCTTGGAGGACCTGTTCAAATTTTAACAGGGGAAGAGGCAGTTACTCCCGGAGTTTATTTTGTTTGAGGAAGGATGCATATTATCAGTTATCTGGTGATAGGGAGGGTGTTTGCTATTTAGCTTTGTTATTTCCCAAAATGTATCATGTGAATAGCTTAGATGCTTTGAATATAGCTCCTTCTCACAGACACACACATAGTACCACTGATGGAACACAATTAGTAGGAGATATTTTTGGAGCAATCATTCCATCTATAAGAGTAGTTTTAAATGATATGAAAATGCGAAGACTTTCTAATGTAGCAGATCAATTGCCTACAAGTACATCTGGTGCTTTATTAGAAAGTAACACAGAATTAGTAGCTATTAGATCAATGGTTTTACAAGATCGATTAGTTTTAGATATATTATTAGCAGAGAAAGGTGGAGTCTGCAAAATGTTGATGGCTCAACATTGATGCTCATAAATAACTGATGAGAGTAGAAAGATTGAAGAATTTGCAAAAAATGATTTCTGATCTGAAACCTGAATTAGAAACTCTAGAGACAACTAGAGTGTTAGGAACTTTAGGCAAGGGATCTTCTACCATTAGCAATTGGTTTGCAACTCTCGGAGGATGACTTTTTAAGGTCATGTTGAAACCTATATTCATTGCTGGCAATTGTTTGATAGGTTTATATATTTTATAGAAAGGATTTAGATGCTAACTAATAAGAAAGAAAACCGAAGAAAGAGAAAGTAAATGAGAAATGAAATAGAAATGTTAGAAAGAAAGAATAGGGCATACAAGAACCTGAAGGACACAGAAACTTTGAAAAATAAATTTGATGAAAAGCAGAAGAGAAACGTGGACTTTAAAATACTCATTTGTGAGAAATTGTGATGTGTATTCAACCATCAGAGGGGGGAAGTTGCTGACAGTAATTTATCTTTTACCACTAAATGCACATTTAACTGAAACAGTGCAAGAAGTATGTGAAAATAAAACGTACATTTGAATGCAAATTTACAGTAAGCATTCATATTCAGGCATTACAAGCATATAAAAGAAAAAATATTGTACTGACTTAAATTAGCCTAAATATCAATTCCCATATTAACTGGAAATAATGTAGCAGCATTGACAAGCCTGTATCTCACATTGAGTTGTTGTTTGCATGAGATGTTTTTCTTCTTCTTTGCTTCAGAGGTTGCAATTTTCCAGAAGCCTTCTGTTAGTGAATAGGCAATTGTTTTGTATTAGACAACTGATAGGGAGGTTTTCACAGAGAGGAGAAAGACAACAGGAAGGATGATTCATGGGAGGTACAGTCCGGACTGCAAAATATGGACAACGTAACTATTCAAGGACTTGTGTCTATGGTGCAGGTGCTGGGGAGTTTACCTATTCCCAGGAGTCTGATAAAATCCTATGGGATGCTGCTGAAGGCAAAAAAGACACTTGCTACCATTCAGAATATTCTGTGTTTATATTAGTGTTTGTTCCTAGAGTAGAGGAGGGCTTTTCCTTTGAGCTTTTCTCTTAGAGGGGCCTTCTCTCACTCACTTTTGCTGGAGACACATCTCTCAGCTGCCTGAAATTATACCTCTCCTCATGGGAGGTTGGTTAGCCTATTTGCTGATGTTGCTGATTTATAGCTGAGAATACTTTCCAGCTTGATGCAAAGGCTTTATGCTCATGCATTGATTCTCTCAACAGAACTCTTTTATTGGGTATCTAAACTGACACCTTATCTTATACTCATTACAAAATAATTTAGGGACCTTCATTAATGGAACATGCATAATGTATTATTACAATATTAACTTTAATTTTTACAAATATTGTATTCTTTCTTATGTTGAAATATTGTTTATTGGATTGTACTCATTTATAATGCTGATGCACTAATTCTTATTGAACAAAAATGATGAAAAAACTCAAGAAATTGACAAATAAAACCCTTTAATTCATAGAAAACTTTCTTTACTGACGGCACTAAAAGTCATCAACAATTTATTATGTTATTGGATTGAGTAGATGATTGCTCCTTTTCACTTCTTGTTGATGAGCAAAGGTCTATACGACCAGTGGTGGGGGTTATTTAAAGATTACACTCAAAGATTAAGGTATAGAAAACCCCGCTCCCCCAGAATGCAATGTATCAAAAATCTGGTTGCAAAACATTGAAAAGTTACCGGCTCTCAAGATGGAGTGATAACCCGTATTGAATTGTTTAAAACAATTGCTGGGGAGTAAGCAGTGATGCACTCCCAACTCTCAAACAAACGTTCATTAAAAAGTAAACTTTTTTTGAGTGCAGTCCTGTGTTCTTTTAAGGAAATTGGCTGCATTTGAAAAAAGTATGCGTCACAATTTTGTAACCTACCTTTTTAATATTCATGAAGTAGGACAGATTACAACCCACTCTGATTCTGAATTTTACAAGCTGACCTATTAGTGCATAGGTCATTTAGTAAAAATCTTTACTTACCGCAAAAATACTGTGACTGGTCTTTTGCAGTCAGATCTTTGTACATATGGTCTATACTCCTTATAAAATTGAAAATGCTTTATAAAGTAAAACAAATTAATAACACATCTAGATTTTTACCTGTTTAGGGAGAGTTAGAGAAGTATACTCTTTATCAAGAATATTTTACTTACAGAAAGTATCAGGTGACCCTGAATGACAAATAAAATAACTAAATGGTAAATGGATTAAGCCTCAGTGTAGATCCAAGACGAAATTACATTAGCCAAATACTGTATGTGTATCATAGCTCACTTAATTTAAAATGTATACTAAACTTGTTAAGATGGGAGGCCACCCTGGATTTCTAAGGGGCAAGCTGGGCCCAGTTCTTCTTTCATGGCAAGTGGCTTGTAACTTGGCTTTAGATTGAGTCTTGCATTTACAGGAATACCATCCCTGGATAGAAGACAGGCTGTCAAGGACTTTTTTTTTATTGAAGCTACTGTGCTGCCAGGGCTCAGCCCAGGGAAGAGATTGTCTTTTTTTTAAAATAATTTCAGTGCTTAGGATGACTTGAACATAAGACTTTGCTCAGTTAGAACTAGCCTTTCTATCTGGAATCATGTCAATATCACAAGACCTAGCTAAGTGACCCTGGGATATAAATTCTAAGAGAAGAAACTCTCATTGAAAATATCACAATAATTAATGACGTTCATCTCAGAATACAATTCTCACAAAGAATGAGTGAGGCTGAAAAAACAGTTTTGGAAGTTCAAATTCAATGCTGGTGAATGGCAAATATATTTTTATCAAAAACCACTGGATCAGTACAATGTTTATGCTTCAATATCTTTCATCCAAAACCCTTAATGCGATATTTACCATTAGCATGAATATACGGAATAAAAAGATTTGTAACTAACATAAATGAAGTAGAGATACAACAATCAAGAATACAGAAGAAATTAATTGAAAGTATGCCCTGATAAAGTCATAGAAACAGTCTAAGAGAAAAGTACTACCAGACATTTTTTTAAAAATGGATCAAAAAAATTGGTATACATTTTTAAATAATTAGTTTGAAATTCAAAGATTAAAAAAATTGCACAATCACATTGGATAGTGAAAGAAATGGATGAAAATTGGAGGAAAATGTTTGTTCAAGAGATCGCTTTACCACATAGAAGAGGGCCAAACATTAAAAAATAAAGTGGTAGGAGCAGCAGAAATTTTCTGATTATACTCTGTTCCTAGAGTATATATTATATCTGAACATTGTTGAACATTTTCAGAATAAACAATTAGCAGAAATGCCCTGACACTTTTTCACTTACTTATGTTTTGTGGAATTGTGCCTGTTGTTTAGAAACAATAAATGAGAAGTGAAGTTAAGAACTTCTATGAAACCCTGCTCAATATCCAAAAATAGCCACTTGATAAGAAAATTCAATCCATACAGAAACACGTTAATATTGGATGGTGGTAGCATAACCATTACATATATGTGTCGACACATTATTTCACACTTAGATTCAGTGAAATAAGTGATTTATATGCTTTCTATTTACTATAATTAGAATATGTACATCTAAACATTGACATGAGTGGGCCTAGGTGCCTGACTCCATTTTAAAGTAAGTATTGTATTTCTTTCTGCTGTGCTGTGCATAACTCTTTTTCTGTTCCAGGCACCAGAGTCACCATTTCTGTTAGCTACTGTGTGAAGGTAATGTTTGTTGCAATTAATTGGTTGGGTGGTGAATCTCAGAATCTGCACAGGATGGGAGGCAGAGGAGGTGAATATTCCTTTGTGAGATGTTGTGAATCTGGCATTGTATTCTCCGTGAGGAGAAGACCAACACCAAGAACACAGGGAACATTGATATTTTATTGGTTCTTACTCATTGTGAACCTGTAGAATGTACCTCTTTGACTTAATTTCATGTTTTAATTGTGTGAAGCTGATTAGAGTTAGTCAGAAGACTTGTCTCTGTCCACTCTTTCAGGCAGAAGCCCCTTTCCCTCCCTTGAATAAAAAATCATGCAAAGTGACTGATTCTGCATTCAATAAACTAATGTACCTCAGAATCCTCTGAATATAACTCCCATCAAGATGTTGGAATTCCTCCATACTAATGAGTCCTTTTGTAGTACTATTCAGATGACAAAGCTATTGATTTTAATTTAGGGTCAACTGCATCTCAGTTGTGGTAGAGAGCTTTAAGGGCCAGATGTACAAAGTCATTTTGCATTTCTTAACGGGTTGAATAGCATTTTCGGCCTGTTAAGAAATGCAAAACAGCCTTTTCCTATGTACATAAAGGCCTTTAGGGAATCACAAAATGTGATTTCTACCTAGTTGAAATCGCATTTTACGATTCCCTAAATAGGAAATAGCAAATAGGGATTTGCAATTTCTTAGCATATGTACAAAGCATTTCCTAAATGCAAAATAAGCATTTAGGAAATGCAATTACCATCAACTCAAAGTCGATGGTAACCACGTCCAATTTTAAAAAAGCAACCCAAGATGCTTTTTTTAAAGTGCAATGGAGTACAGACATGCCCTTAGGCCATATGTGTGCTCTACATGTGCACCAATATTTTTGGGGTGCATTACGGGGGGCCTTATGCCAAAGCCATCCTTGGTTTATCATTTCCAAAATAACCAATTCCTAATCGGAAATCGCTGTTTTGGAAATGCAAACCGGCCCATTGGTATGAATGGCATGGGATTTCCTAATTGCGATTTCCTAAAAGCAATTAGGAAATCCTATGTAGTCGCTATTTAGGAAATGCAAAATTGCATTTTCGTACATCTGACCCTTAGAGTCTTGTGATTTAACAATTATCAACAAATGTTTCTGTGGAACGACCGAAATTACAGAAATGTGCAACCCATGTTTCCGATTTCCTTTTAATGCAAGTGCAGAACCAATGCTCCATTTGTCTTATTTCGACAGGCTTTGATGTTTTCCCACTTAGGCAAAAACGCATGGACATAATATAAATCCTATTTATTGGCTGTTGTGTTGTTGTATCAGAATAATAATATGTGTCCCGATTTTCAAGAGTTTTGCTTGGAACAGCAAATGAACTTATTACAATGCCCCGATCTAAAGTGTCCAGGTTACAAGGAAGCTGTCAGCTCTTTTTAGGGATGGAACAATTACCAACTAAAATGCCAACACAATGAGTCATAGCATGCAGTAATGTTTATCTTAGGTTTATATTTCAACAGCATGCAGTCAAGGTTTAACAAGGGATGGCCCCTTGCCAGAATTTAAGATGTGGCAATTGCATTTGATCAATGAAGCATTTGCCTGACTCTAATGGTCATTCCTATCATCTTTGCTGTCTTTCTTTCTTCTAAAGAAATGTTCTCAATCTTATTACTTTGCACATGTTTTATGGCAAATCACACACCTGGGGTCTACATACAATCAGCTTCATCTGTAATATTGCATCACAGTGGTCACAGACTAAAATAAATATTCAAATCCTCTGTTGGAATTAGCTAAACAGAAGATTAGCTTTCAATATTTTGACCTGCTAAAGGATTAAATATTCCTCTATCTGTCAGTACCATTTCCACTAGGTTCTTTGAACCCCATGTACACAGATAATGTAAACAGAGAATGTATTTTTCTATCATTGCCATTTGATTGGAGGAGCTGTCTTTCCTCTCAGTCAAAGGGATTAACAAAGGGAATATTTTGGCAGAGTGGTTTAGGCGAGTAAGAGTAAAGCAATTAGATTAGATGACAGTTCTTGGAAAGCAATGCTACCCTCCCCCAAGTTGACATCGGACTGGGGAAGCCATTATTTGATTATTGGCCAACAGGCAAAAAACCTTGTCCCGGACTGCTGAGGATTGGCAATTCAGAGAGTCGACTTCTGTTGTCAAGTTACTGAGTGAAAGGGTAAACAGGATTAATAAAGCACACAGATACCTAAAAGGTGACCTGGCATTGGGATACATAGAGAGAAAACCAATCAGGAATGAAACATTACTTAGTAAAGAACCATTTTCTATGCTGCTTCCTGGATGTTAGGTGCTTAGCAGTCTAGAGCAGAGCACGGAGAGATGGTTGCAAATTCTAGCAGCCTGGAAATGGAAAGAACATTTCCTTTGAGTTTGAATCTGAGCACTGGTCTTTTTTGCTGTAAAAAGTTTGCCAATAAATTTGTGTCCTTGCTGATATAGAGATTTATGCACAAAATCTCGAAGGTGATGCGCCTATTAATTGGCAACCAGGGTAATGTGCAAGGAAGGGCAAAAAGTAGGTGGGCAGCAGCATTCTGTATGAAATGAAGCAGATGACTCAAACAGCAGGGGCGACTTAGATTAATGCTTGAATGATTAGAAAATGCAACTTGAATGAATTAAATTAAAAATCCTTTTAATCACCTTCAGATGATAGTATTAGGTTGCTGAAATGTTGGAGATCTGAGAAGCAAAAGAAAGCGCTTGCTCAAATGTGAATCCTTGGTTGTGAACAGAAGCAATTTTAAATAGGTGGTTGCAAAGCTGAGGACCCAGTAGAGGGTGTTACCCAAGACTTAAACCTCTGATGGAGCGGGGTTTTCGGTATCTTAACCTTTGGGTATTATTGTTAAATAATCCCTGCCACTGGTCATATGGCCTTTTTCTCGTCGACAAGGAGAAGTGAAAAGAAGCAAACATCTACATCAATCCAATAACATAATACATTTTCAATGACCTTAGTACAGTCAATAAAGAGAATTCTGTGTGTTAAATAATTTATTTTCAATTATTTAGTTTTATTATTAATTGAATTATTTATAAGTCTTATAAGCATCATCATTAGAAGTGAATATAATCCATGAATCGATATTTCAATATAAGAAAGAATACAATATTTGTTAGTATTACAGTTAATATCGTAATAATAGAGCAAGAGTGTTCCATAAAATAAATTTACTAATCTAAATTAAATTGGAATGAAAATAGAATATGGTGTCAGTTCAGATACCTGATAAAGAGTTCTGATTAGAGATTCAATGTATAAGCATAAAGCCTTTGCATAATAAGCTGTAAAGTATTCTCTGCTATAAATCGGCAGATATTGGAAAATAGACTAAGCAATCTCCCATGAAGAGAAACTCAAAAGAAGAATCTAAGCAAATGCGAATGAATGAAGTTTCCTAAGAAAAAGCTCATAGGAAAAGCCTCAATGAAAAAGCCCCCCCCTGCTCTGGGAACAAGCACACATATAAACACACAACTTTCTAAATGGTAACAAGTATCTTTTTTCCGTCCACAACATCCAATAGGATCTTAGCAAACTACTGGGAATAAGTAAACTCCACAATTTCTTCCATTTACACAATAGGCATACACAAATGTCCTTGAAGAGATACTTCTTCCACATTTTGTGGTTCAGACTGTTCTTCCCATGAATCATCTTTCCTTTTGATTCCTCTCCTCCCGGTGAGAGCCTCACTATCAGTTGTAATACAAAACAAATGCCTATTTACTAGCTAACAGAAGGCTTCCTGGAAAGCTACATCATCTGCAGCAAAAGAAAAGATAAACATCTTGTGCACACAACAATTCAATGTGAAAAACAGGTCTTTCAACGTTATTGCATTATTTTCAGTCAATAAGGCATCAACAGTTATACTAACATAAGTCAGTACATTATTATTTCTTTTATAAGAGTATAATGCCTAGATGTGATTGCTTACCGCAAATTAGCAGTCAAATGTATGTTTTATTTTCACATACTTTTTGCAGTTTTCAGTTAAATGCGCATATATTTGCAAAAGATACATTCGCATCAGCAACATCCCCCCTCTGACGGTTGAATACTCATGACAATTTCCCACAAATGAATCTTTTAAGGTGCATCTTCCTTCCTTGCTGTGTCATCAAATTCGTTTTTCAAGGTTTTTGTATCCTTCAACTTCTTATATGCTCTTTTCTTTCTTTCTTTCTTCCATTTCTATTTCTTCTCTCATTTGCTATTCCCTTTCTTTGTTCTTCCTTTTTGTTAGGTAGCATCTAAATCCTCTATATAAAGCATATAAGCATATTACACATATGCCAATAGTTAATATAGGTTTCGTTATAAGCCTAAAAAGTCCTCCACATACAGTTGCAAATTAATTGGTAATGACAGATGCTCCCTTACCTATAGTTCCTAACATGCTAGTTGTCTCTAGAGTTTCTAATTCAGGTTTCAAATCAGAAATGTTTCTTGCAAATTCTTCAATCTTTCTACTTTTGTTGGTGTGTATGAGCAACAATGTTGAGCTTTCAACATTTTACAGATGTTGCCTTTTTCTGCTAATAATATGTCTAAAGCTAATCGATCATGCATAACTATTGATCTACTAGCTACCAATTCATATTCACTGCTAATAAAGCACCAGATGTACTTGTAACCAGTTTATCAAATCAATCAACCAGGATTTGTAAAGTGAGGCTATCTAGGCGCTGAGAAAACAACTGCAGGGGAGGATTCAGTTGAACAGTTAGGTCTTAAGTCCTTTCGTGATTTTCAGCAGAGAGGAAAATGTCTGGAGGTGAAGTCGGAGGTCTTTCCAGGCCTTGGTGGTGAGGTAGGAGAAGGAATGTCCTCTACTCTTGCTGTGGCAGATGCAGGGGATGTGAGTGAGGAAGAGGGAGATGGAGGGTTGGTGGAAGTTCAAGTGGTAGTTGATGTATGCTGGCCCTTGGTTGGGTAGGGCTTTGAAGGTGTGAGTCAACATGCTGAACTGGCATCTCTTCTGAATGGGGAGCCATTAGAGCATTCTGAAGTGAGGGGTTATGTGGGTCTGCTTAGGGAGGTCTAGGATGAGTCTAGCTGCTGGATTCTGTATGGTCTGCAGTCTCCTGAGGAGGTGCAAGGTAATACCTACATAGAGTGTGTTGCAGTTGTCCAGTCGTCTGGTGACAAGGGCTTGGGTGACGGTCCGTCTGGTGTGGATGGGAAGCCACTTGATGATCTTACAGAGCATGCGAAGGGTGAGGAAGCAGGCGGATGCGACACCGTTGGTCTGTCTTTTCATGGTGAGCTTACTGTCCAGGATGATGACAAGGTTTCTGGCGTGATCATCAGTCAGAGGGGTGGAAGGTCCTAGTTTGGGAGGTCAACAGGCATCACTCCATGGGGAGGTGTTGTTCCCTATAATCAGCACTGCTGTCTTGTCTGTGTTAAGTTTGACGCACTTGTCTTTCATCCAGTCGGCGAACCTTGTCATGCATTTGAAAAATGTTGGTCAGCATGGTGGAGGTGTACTCTCAAAGCAAGAGGATGAGCTGGGTGTCGTCAGCATAGGATAAGATGTTTGGTGAATGCATTCTGACGACGTTGGCCAAGGGCGTCATGTAGGTGTTGAACAGTGTAGGGTTGAGGGATGAACCTTGAGGGATGTTGTAGATGGTGTTCTTGGGTTCCGAGGTGAAGGAAGGTAGGCGTATTCTCTGGGTTCTTCTAGTGAGGAAGGAGGTGATCCATTTGAGGGTGTCTCCTTGGATGCCAATGTGGTGAAGCCTTTTGTTGAGGGTGTGGTGTGATACTGTGTCGACTGCTGCTTAGAGGTAGAGGAGGATCAGGGCCTCTGATTTTCCATGGTAAAGTAAGGATCTTTTGCCATCTGTGGCTGTGATTAGGGTGGTTTCGGTGCTGTGGTTGGTGCGGAATCTGGATTGAGAGGTGTCCAGAAGATTGTTGATCTCCAGGTGTTCAGGGAGTTGGTGGTTGATGGGCTTCTCGAGAACTTTGGCAGGAAAGGGCAAAAGTGAGATGTGGTGGTAGTTTTTCAGTCCATTGGCGTCGGCAGAAGGTTTCTAGAGTAGAAGTTTGACTTCTGCGTATTTCCATTCTTTGGGTAAGGCAGTCGTGGTGATGGATGCATTGAAGATGGCGGTGAGCTCATTGCTGATCGTCTTGCACCCAATGTTGAAGATGTGGTGGGGACAGGGATCTGAGGGTGCTCCTGAGTGGACAGCTGTGGTGTCTTATGCAGTGAGCTGGTTGCAGGTGGTGAGCGGTGGTCATGTTTATCATTTGCTGGGACGAGAAGGCTGAGGAAGTTGGTGGTGGTGGGTTGGGGTCAGAAGTTTCTGTAGATGGTGGAGATCTTGTTGTGGAACAAGTCAGCCATGGTGTCACAGAGTTCCTGGGGTGAAGGATTTTGGGTGGCTGAGGGGTTGGAGACCTTTTTGACGATGTTGAAGAGTTCTTTGCTGTTGTTGGAGCTTGCTTTGATGCAGTTGGCAAGAACGCTTATTTTTGTTTCTTTCAGAAGTTAATGGTAATGGTTGAGGGATGTCTTGAATATGGCACTATCTGTTGGCTTCTTGCTGGTGCACCAGTTCCTTTCGAGTCATTTGCAGTTGCGTTTCATAGTTCTTAGTTCTGTGGAGTACCAACTGGCTTGTTTGGAGGACCTCTTGAGTTCGGTGGTTTTGATGGGCGACTCTGTCGGTGCAGTCGGTGATCCAGGCAGAGAAGTTCTTGACAGCCTGTTCTAGGTTGGTTGCAGTGTGTGGGCTGGAGGTGTTGAGGGCGCTGGTCCTATGCCTTTCTGAGACTTTGTTCCAGCTGCGGTGTGAAGTACTGTGTGGCTTGGGGGTGGTGCTGGGGGATTACGAGATGGTGAAGTGGATCATGGAGTGGTCTGTCCAGGTGAGCTTGGTGACATGGCTGAACTTGACTCTGTCGCTGGCTGTGAAGATGGGGTCGAGTGTGTGTCCTGCGGTGTGTGTGGGGTTGGTGATGAGTTGGGTGAGGCCGATGTTGTTCATGCTCTTGAGAAGTTTGGTGGTATTTGTATCGTTGAGGTCATCGAGGTGCAAATTGAGGTTGCTAAGGAAAATGTAGTGTTTGGAGTCAATGGCAAACGGTGCGATGAATTCGGAATGGCATAGCAGAAACTGCGGTGAGGTCCTTGGGGTCTGTAGGTGGGGGTTCCTCTGATGGTGGTTTTGCTGTCGACTTGGAGTTGGAATTTGAGGTGTTCCATGATTGGGGTGATGTCGTTTGTGGTGGTGGTGCAGTGGATGGTTTCCTTGTGGAGGATGTCGATCCCACCTCTAGGTTTATTGATGCGGTCTTGGTGTGCTATCTTGTACACCTTGGGCATAGCTGAGGTGATGCACAGAGGAGGGGTTGAGCCAGGTTTCGGTGAGGAAGATGTCAGGGGTGAGGTGGGTGATGTCCCAGATCTTGGTGTTTGCAGAGAGACCGTACGTTGAGCAGGAGGCAGTTGAGTTATCCGGAGGTAGTTGTCGTCACATGGTGGTCTCCAATGTGCGTTCGGGTGCTTCAGTGTTGCAGGAGAAGAGGCAGTGCCAGCAGGTGAAGGGTCCTACCATCGACCGAGGTGCGGCAGCAGTAGTTGTTGCGGAGTCCGGGGTTCAGAGCTTGAAGGAGGAGTATATTCGGGAGGTGGTAGGGCCATGATTCCTGGCGCTGGGCGCCGTCCAGGCACAAACAGGCGCAGACAGACTTGCCTTTGGTGCGCCGGTGGCACGGCCGCACAGTGTCCTCCATTAAGCAGGCCCTAGTAGGGGCGGCAAGGTGGAGAATGAGGCAGGCAGGAAGTGGGTGGAAGAGAAAAAGATGGCAAGAATATATGGTGGGAGAGCAGCGAGGAGGGGACAGCAATCAGGGCCAAAGACTGAGCAAAAACAGAGGAAATTAGCTGCAACAACACTTAGGCAGAACAATTCAAGTAAGAAAAAGATAAAAACCAAGCAATCAGGCAGAACAGCAACAAAGAAAAGGAAAATCAGGCAATACCGCAACAAAGGGAAAAACAATCAGGCGGAACAGAGGCACAGAGAAAATGGCCAGCAAGGCAGTCAGGGGCAGGCTGAGGGCAACTCAACGAGCGGCAGCAAGAGGAGCTGGTGTGAATTAATCTACTACAGTAGAGAGCTTTCAAATTTTCTCGTCATTTAAAACTCCTGTGGGTGGAATGATTGCTTCAAAAATATTTCCCACTAATTGTGTCCCAACAATGGTACTTCTATGCTTTTTATGATACATTTTGGGAAATAATAAAGCTAAATAGCAAACCTCCTCTCAATCGCCAGGTAAATGAAAATATGCATCCTCTCCAGAAACAAAATAAACTCTGGGAATAACTGCCTCTTCCCATGATAAAATTTGAACAGGTTCTCCAAGAACTCAAATTTGTGTTCACAGCTACTCATCCCAATGTGTCTCTTTCTAATCTGGTTTCTCATTTCGTAAACACAGAGTTTCCCTTTTTGTCGTCTGTTTTTAATTTTGGATATATCATTTTCTTCTTATATTCATCTTCCTCTTTCTTCCAAACATTCTTTAAAACATCTTCCTCTTTCTTTGCCTTGTGAAACATGTGAACTCTTCTTTCTTCTAATGCTAAAATAAATTTCTATTCAAATGGCCTCATTAAACAGGTCAAATGTATTTCGTATGCCTTAACAGCGTCATTGACTGTAGGGGACCTAAAGAAATGCCAGGCAACTTCCATGTCCTAAGCTTGTGGATGAAGAGTCATTCTATAATGAAGTGGAATTTTAGAAAGAGTCATGTCATAATTGGAGAAATAATATTCAAAATGTTTCTGTCTACAGAATAAACTAAGCACTATACTACATATAACTGCATATGAAAGTGAAATGTGGTGATACGTCACGTCTTCTGCTTCTAAGGAAGATAAATGTGCACCAACGTAGCAATCCTGAGTACCTAAAGCTTGAGTATATTCCTGAACTAATCTAGAATAAACGTTTGCTGCAAAATCTTCTTTTGAGACGTCTATAAATGAAGCTTTTCGATTCTTCTCATATTTTTTGTGAGTGGGTGATGTTGAGCCGGGTCTGGTGGCTCAGTGGACTAATGCGTCTAGTGCAGGGGGCTGTGTTCGACCTCATAGTCACAGGTTCAAATCCCGGCGGGTCCACTCAGCCTTTCATCCATCTGAGGTCGATAAAATGAGTACCATTGAGGTGGGTAACAACAAACATCTGTTATTCAGCGCCAAGATACCCGTAGTGGTGAACGTGCGCTTTACAAATACACATGTTATGTTATGTTATGATGTAGGTGTAGATTTTGTTATTTCTGTTGCTGGTGTTAAACTCATTCCAACTAGGAGAACTATAAATGCTATCACAACAACTATTAATGTGACAATAATCACTAGTTTACACTTAGCCCTGGTAAGGACACACATGTTTGTCTACAGTTAGACCTACAGTAGAATATAGCAGCAGGCCGATTTAATATTCTGTGTTAACGTCTACTTGTGCAATTTGAGCAACACCTTTGGTGATTAACTTGCAGTTGTTTCATTCAACTTATATCAATCAAAGGAATGTTACTCAGTCTAAATAATAGACCATAGAAGTACAATAAAATACAATACAATGCCAACTCATCATGGTAAATAAAACAAAGAAAATGAAGTTAAAATTGAGACAAATAAAACAATATGATGCATAGCCGCTCCCAAAATCAGCATAGTGTATAATAAAGAGGTACGATTTACAAATTTGCGTGATCACAGGGTACAAGTTTGAATTCACAGCCCACTTGCATAGAAAAAACACTGTATACTAATGACCTAGGCAAAAAAAGGGGAACAAAAACTTCTCTCAGATGGGGTCTGCTGTGTCCCCCTATTGAAATAAAGGTCGAAAAGTATGACACCACAATATGCCTTCGATCAACAAGGGGACTGCTAGGGAGAAGAACCTATATGAAGAATTCTGTGCAATAGTAAATCGCTGAAACTTGTGAAGAGTGCATAACAAGATTTTTGTTTGGGCAGGGACTAATGTCTACAGACATTTGGAACCTTAGGTAAAACCCGGCCCCCAGAATGAAGGTCTAAAAACTACTCAATAGTTGCCACCTTAATGAGAAGGAAAATCTGAAAATATGATGACATGGATCTAATCAGGCAGGGGTGTGATAAATATCTCCACAGCCCCCGTGGTGCGGGGTGGGGGCCCCCAGGGCTTCTTGTTTTGGATGGAGCCCCCTCACCCTCTAAGCCATGCCACTGCATGCCTTGCAATGGCATGGATTAAGAAATAGTTAAACACTCGGGAAAGCCACTTTGCTTTCCCAAGCAGGCCCCTGCAGAGTACCTTTCAGGGGCCTCCATTGAGCCCAGGACCAATGAATATCTGTGCGATCTGGGAGACGCTAGGGCCCCTCATCACATTTTGCAGGTTGGCCCCATAATTTTGAGTTACGCCACTGGAATCGGGAGCAGAAAATGACTAGAATGCTAAAAGTGCTATGTGATAATTAGCAAGGGGTTAAGAGGATGCAGTCACGATTAATACTATTAATAAAATACAATAAAAACTTTATGAGTTCTTGAAATCGAGTTTGGCTGCACAATAGGCGATGTATTACAAAGAGTGCAAAATAAATTTTAAAGTCCAAAAGCTCCTTAACCAGAGGCACATTGGTGTATCGACTGATTCAGAGTACGTATCTTCTAAACCCCCAGAACACAAATCTAAAAAGCTGCTCTTAGTTGCCACCTAATAAGAACAAATAATTCATGAGGGGGATTAATTCAGGAGCAGAAAATAGCTGATAGTGCTGTGCAATAAATAGCAAGGTTTTTAAGGAATGCAAACAAAGTTAATGCTATTAAAAAAGACAATAAAAACTTTATGGGCTCTAGGCATCAACTTTGACAGGACAATAAACAGTAAAATTCAAAAGTGCAAATTCGGGACAAAGTCCAACTGCTCCTTAGCCAAAATCTCAATGACCTATCTGCTAATTCAGAATATATAACCTCCGAGCTGCCTACAAAAAGGGTCCTGCAATGTGGTCCCTTTCATTAATGTAATCAAGCTCAAGGGTCTTTCTGGTCCACAGTACAAGCCTAAGGTAAGTGTAGACAGTCACTATAATTTCATCGGTTGCTAGGCATTGGAGAAAGTGGAGTGCCTGTTTGCAGTGTCTAATAGAGAATTTGGCAACACAAAAAGATGATGGACGGAATGCTGAACATTGTCAAACATTCACCCGCAGTCACAGATCTGGGTTAATTCCATCAGTGTATTTGCTCACCATGCCACCCAAGTTAGAACCCAGCCATGTGCAAATCAGTCTTGGCCCTGCTCCCCATTGGAACAGCCCAGCCCAAACTGCCAGGCCAGGTCCTCCCTGCCCCTGAAAAAAAGCATCCTAGGACTGGTTTTAGGTTATCACCCCTCATCAGCCAGGCAAGCTTGAATCCATTGGCATAATGAGCACGGGACCCACATCTGGGCATACCCTTCTAACTTAGGGCTACTATAGCAACATAAAAAGATGATGGACTGATTGCTGAACATTGTCAAACATTCACCCCCCAGCACAGATCTGGGTTAAATCCATCATTTTCTGCTCACCATGCCACCCCAGTTTGGACCCAGCCATATGCAAATCAGCCTTGACCCTGTTCCCCATGGGAGCAGTCCAGTACTGGGGGTGAATGTTTGACAATGTTCAGCATTCCTTCCATCATCTTTTTGTGTTGCAATAGAGAATTTGTTCAGAAGAGGTTTAATTGTGCAAGACCTAGGCTTGGAGTAAAACCTACATTGGAACATCATATGCAAAGTGCTTTTTGTGGACAGCTGATCACAAGGGCATGGGACCAAAATGTGCTCCCAATTTTTTTACAATGAGGAAAGGCAACTAGCCTATGAAACAGGTTTAATCTAAACCCTAATAGAACAAAGTTCTGGTGGGGCTGGGCACTAAGTAACAGAAATAGTTGGGGGCCATCAACAGGAGCCAAACCTTGTGCAATTTTAGCAAAACATTTGGTGATTAACTTGCAGTTATTTCATTCAACTTATATACAAAAGTGTTTGTGAAATATCCCAAACCCTACTCCGTCTTCCTCTAAATATTATACCTACTCTTCTATTGCAGCCTGGCCCTAGGGAATTCTTCTTAATTATTTAATTGTCTTTGTTAATAAATAATTATCACATTCATTTATTACAGTCTTTATAATCCAGTTCAACACAGTTCATTGTTTGCCTTGCATTTTCTAAATGATACTTGCCAAGTCTTTTCTTGCAAATTTTGTTTCAAGAGTTTAAATCGAATGCTGGTTTTAATGTGGCATATCATGAGGTTCAAATGATTCTGCTCTCAGTTCGTTAGGATTTTGATCTTTTGTGTTTGGCACGTGCTCTGTGTAGTACGTCCACTCATGTACAGAATACCTGTGACAAGGTACTCTTGCTCTCTTGGATCTCCTCGGTGTCTGTTGAACTTCTTCTGACTTGCTTATTCCACTGGATTCTGTTTCTTCAATGATAGTGTGTGGGATGCGTTTAGCTGACACAGTTGATATCAATTGTCCCTCTTTATTTGGCCATCTCGAACTCCATAATTGTCTCCCTCTTCTCACACTTATTCCTTATTCACTTTACCACTGCTAACCAGTGCTAAAGTGCTTGTGCTCTCTCCTCTAAACCATAGTAACATTGGCTTCCACCCCATTGGCACATTGAGGGGGATATTCTCAAGAACGTGTGTTAACTATCGCCAAATTCGCTTAACGCAACTTCTCACATCGCAGTCTATCACGGGAAAATAACACCATGTTAACGCAGTGTTCTCAACCTGGCGGCAGCATGCAATAGTCTCACGATAACGCGACAAATGCCCGCGTTAAAATTTACGCGACGCCGAAAAAATGCGAAACACGAACGCGAAAAAAGTGGCGATGTCCCCAATGGCGATACAAAAATCAGCGATAACCAGCGACATGCCTGCTATTCCCATGCGTCATGCATGAGAATGCACTATAAAAGCAGATAAAAACAAAAAGATAAAAAAATGTAACTGTGTAGCACCATGGACGCACCCGGACCGCGTGCAGAGGACAACGCGAACCCCACAAGCCCCACAGACGACCAGCAACGAACCCTAGGGCCGGGGAAGGGCAAGGAGAAGAGGAAGAGGAAGACAGGGTTCAGTCCGCAGGAAAACCGGATCATCGTCACGGAGGTGACAGAACACTACCAACAACTGTTCGTCACCTCCACTGTGTCATCGGCAACACAAAAGGAAATATGGCAGTCCATCGTGAACAATGTGAATGCAGTCGGAGTGTTGAGGAGGTCAATGGAGGAGGTCAAGAGGCGCTGACATGATGTGAAAAGCCAAACCAAGCAGAAACTCGCTGCCAACCGGAAGGCAGCAACGGCGACTGGAGGTGGGAGTCCTGCGCCACAGGAGGAGCTGGATGAGCTGGAGGAAATGGTGGCCACAGACATCAGTGCGGAGACGGTGCAAGGAGTTGGGGGTCCGGACACTGCTCGATATGACCTGACCCAACAGCAACAGGGTGAGTAACGACCAGGGACTGGGGGACGGGGGAGATGGGCACAATGGCACACATGCACAATTATGTGTAGCACACTGCACACCCACAATGACTGTGGAACATGTCCCTGATGGCCTTGGCACACTGCAGCACACATAGAAACACCAAGTAGGCCCCCGTCCACCATGTGCAAAAATGCCCCCCATCACCAATCTCACAACCTACCCATGCACATGTGCTGAACCCAGCAAAGCAGCGGCTCTGTGAGCCACACTGACAATGCAAGTGACACTGCATGACCAATAGCATGGCTGCAGTCAAAATACATGACATGGTGCACGCCACGACACTGAGGTGGCCCAGTGTGGATAACATCCTCAAAGGAGCAGGTCACACTCTGACACATCCACCTGCACATACAATCCCTGATGTCAACAACACATCTGCAGACAAACAATGCACAAGAGTCCAAAATCCGTCCAAGAGCACAAATGACCCAAGTCGCCAACATCTCAGCACCATAAAAGCACACAAGTCAAAGACACACCGCCTCAAAGGGATAAGGGGCCGCTAAATCAGAGCTGCAGGGGCGACTCTCCCACAATGCAGCACACACACATAGCAATTACTGCACATCAACATTGACGACAATGTGGTACAAAGTGCCACACTTACACCACAGAACAGAGGACACAACTGGAGCCGCATGTGCGTAGAAACTGGCCAATCACATCAGGCATAGCAGGAAACTATCAGATGATTATGTACGAGTACAACCTCACATCCGTCATGTAGCCGAAATGTCCACTGTCTCCCATCAAATACCCAGCTCCTCCAAAACAGTCACACTGTACATTGTCATGCAGTCTGTATGTAAACATGTACAATGCGTGCACATACATGGAACACACTGTTAACCTGCATCTCCCCTTTACATTGCAGAGGGACAATCAACACCTCCTGCAGAGCAGACCAGACATCTCTTCAGTGATGATGAAGAGGAGCCCCTGGCCATCTGCTCCGACACCCTCTAACGGCTCATGGACAGCAGGGCAGCCCAGCTGCATCGAGGTGATCCCACCCCCTTTCACAGACCACACAGCAGGAAGCACCAACCACCACGGCTGGCTCCCAGCACCTCACCGAAGAACACATGGCATTCCAACGCCGTGTGTCAGACTGCCAGAGGGGGCTGGCTGAACAGGTGTGGGTGGGTTTCGACCTCATGGCAGCCAAACTAGATGCCATACGTGGGTGTCTTAGTCCCATCAGGGACCGCTTACAGTCCCTAACAGACACCCACAGTCCGCTCCATGCCCTACAACTATCCTTGGCTGACCTCGCTGGAGCCATTACTCGGATACAAGAACTGTCTAGTCAGACAGGCTCCAGCGACATCAGCACAGAGTTGGCACAGATGCGGAGGCCAATGGAGAACATGGAGCAGATGCAGGCAGGAAGGATGGCTGCCACGGCTGAACACCAGCGAGATGTAGCTGGGATCTTCCATGCCCTGCAGATCCTCATCTTGCCATTGCTGCCAAGATGACTGCTGCAGGAACTTCGACACACACATCTCCGCCCCCTGATGTGTCAGTGGCACACAGTGATGCAGCCATACCACCTCCGCCCCCTGATGTGTCAGTGGCACACAGTGATGCAGCCATAACACCACCACACACACCTGGCACACCTGACACAGAAGAAATATCAGAGGATGAAGATGTGGATGGTAATGACTCTGTGTCAAAAAGGAGGTTGTAGCATTCATCCCCGCCATATGGCCTGTTTCTGCTTGGTACAGCCCTCTGCATCATGCCCTGGTGCAACACCTTCCACTGTCCCCCGAAACACTCTGCGACATTCACCTGGACCCCGACATGGACTGCCATATCTGCTCTGGTTACCAATGACACAGCAAACAGGCTGCGGACTCAACCCTTCCTCTACCGATTAACTTGTCATTCCCTAAAGGACTCTGTTTGGCCCTCTACTGGGCAACCATGTAATGTGGGGTGTGCATGGCCATGTACTGCTCCTTCTCCGACACTCCACAGAATGTGAATAAAACATTCCTAATCACACAGATGTGTCATGTCTATGTTCAATCAAGTATAACAGTATGGATGACTGTAGGGACATTGATTGCACAAAAAGGTACACCCTGGGAAATGACATCAATGCGCATGTTTGACCGTGACACACATGGCCAATTAGATGACTGTGAAGGTGTGAAATAGCTGTGGCGTCATTGATCATGAACAACAATCTCGCAACCCCCCTAACGTAGCCCCACGTCCATGTATTAAATAGGGCTGTGTGTAAAAATGTCAAAGTCGGTAGGAGGCCTAAAGTAGTGTCCCACATCACATGTGACAACAGAACATCTCTTCGCATACCTACACACACTCAACTGTGTGGACACAGCCTGGTTTGATGGAACACATTGATCCACATGGCAAGAAGTTGGACACCATACTCACATTGCTGAAGACACGTAAGTGCACAGGTCTACCAGCAACTCTCCCAACCACAATGTCTGGCTCACAGAGGTGGAGCTGGCAATAGGGACTCACCCCTAAGTGAAATGCGTCAGTCAGTCCCTCCCTGTGTATGGACAATGCTCATTGAGGCACACGATTTGGCATGCTAATCAACACTCATCACAGTTGAACACTAGTGAAGTTGCGTACACTTTATTAGCATGTGCATGTCAGTACGGGCAAGACAAGGGCCACAACATGCAGACCAATGCATCATACACTAACAGGCAGCAAAGGAACATGTAGAGGTGCAAGACATGGGGAGGCACAAATGAACACCAATCATTACGGATGCCAACGGTCTCAGCCCACCTTGCCTTGCTGGACGAGCCATGTGGTGTTTGGCGAATGCTCATTGCACCGTGTCAGGGGACACCACTCACAGCCCATGGGATCTGCATAGTCCTGTACCACCGCACTGCGCTGACTGTCTGCTCTGCTGACAGTGAGCAGGTGAAGGAGTCCAACAAGGTCACATGTAGTACTACATTGCCATGTGTGTACTCTCCCTCCAGCGGTGTGTCAGGTTGAGGAACGTTGCCTTGCACAGGTGTGTGTCAACCCGCAGTGTTGCATGCACATGCATTCTGAGTCCAGGCGAATGCAGCCATGTCCACTGTTATGGTGGGATATGTGTCCATTTCTCCAAGATGCAAAAGGGTGTTGGGACCTGTGCTATGGGTTACAATCTTTTGTGGCTGCAGGAACGTAGTTACTCGTCCATGAAGGCGAGCGCAGCTTCATGGGCAATCAGTTCCAAGAGTATGTCATTGTCGACTTCAACAAACACGGGGGCGAGCCAATCCATTATCTGGTCCAGACAGATGTGCTCCGTCCACGCCGTTTCACCAATTCGCAACACAGCCCAATAGGGGAGCGCTTCGATGTGGTCACTGCACACGAGGAATTGTGCAATCTCACATGCCCAACTGCCAGCACATACGCCAAATATCAAGGCATCCCATACCGGGTATCACGGTTACACTCCTGGTCGTGGGCCAACAGTGGGCACACACACATGTCATAATCCAGTTCAGCTACCGTTGTGTTAGATAGGCAGACATCCATGGGCCACTCGAATATGCTTGATCGACAGTGGAACCAGGGCTGGACGCAGGTGACGTACGCAAGACGGAAGCTCAGACGGTAACTGATGCGCAACACTGCCAGTGGCAGTGCCCCCAACAAATGCAGCATTCGGTCACGGTACAGTTCCACGTGACAGGGGTTGTGCATGTGCCCGTGATGTTCTGTCATTGCGCTGTTCGCTCTCGTAGAACCGGCACTCTTCTGACCTGCGGCTGTTATGTGGATGATATGCCACAGCTCGGAGCAATGAGTCGTATGAGTGTGCAAAGTTTGGACGTATGGGTTGTCCTGTACGTAAGTGTCAAGGCCATTCCATGCAGGAGTACCTCGAGCAAGGACTTCTGTGTGTGGGGTGTGGATACGTTGATCTTTCATTAGCGCTGTGTGTAGTGTGGGAGTCGTCATCATCTGCCATGGTATCTCTCTCAGGGAGATTGCCGCATGCAATTCCAAGGTCAGAGGTGCAGATGTCCTTCCGCCTTCTGTATTGAGACAAAGGAGCTTTCATCCCTAATGTTAGTCTGACTACTGCTTGGATCCTGGGAATGTGATGTGGCTTTTGTGCTGCAATTGAGGCTAGGCCTTGGGCTTATGGTGCACCAAAGCGATGAACACACACAACAGTTGGCATGTATGAGCCAAGACCCCGAGTGGCCTTGCGCTCCTTGTACAATCCCTTCGTGCGTGGACGCCCTCCGGCTGCATGCAACATTGCAACATTGTCGATTGCGGGCCGTGTGGCGCAGACACTGCAACAGAGACACACGCATCAGTTGGTTTCCTGTGCAGCCCAGATATGAACCACGCCCAGAGGCCAGGGATAATTGTTCACACCCCTACGCTGGCCTGGCGTACACCGAGCCAGCCCACTCGGCTTACGTATAAAGGGGGGGACGACGACGCTACGTGTCCCAGTTCTTCCACACTGCCTGAGGTGACATGGCTGCGTCCGCCTGGCATATGACGAGACTAAATCATATAGGGTCCATGACTTGCGTTGCACGGAGTCAGTGGCACCGGTTACACTGCGGCCGGCAAGGGCCTACCACCACGGGACGGTGACTTTCGGTGCACTGAGGTAGGAGCACCTAAAGTGCTGAGCGGATGTGCAGCCTGCGATGATGCCGTGTGCACTGATATGGTCTCTGCCATTGCAATATCAAGACCCAGAATCAAGTGTGCGACCTGGAGGACCGCGGTGCGGGGCTGCATGATGTGGAGGCTGCCAAGGTCGCGGGCCCCGGGCTTGGAGCTTGCACCGGCACGTGGTGGGCCCTCTTGGAGACACGCCGGTGGCGGAAGGTGAGCAGTGAGGCCTGGTTGCGCAGAGGCGGGCAATCATCCGCTGGGCGGCGGGAGGGGCTGGGGTGCCATGTGCAATGATATGAACTCTGCCATCATTAGCTGTGGACTCTGTTTCAGATGAGGGACCTGGTGGACTGCAGTGTATACCGGCACGTGGTTGGAGACACACCGGTGGCAGCAGGTGAGCTGTGAGGCCTGGGTGCGCAGTGTCGGCACTGTCTCTCCCTGTCCCTCTCTTCCTTTCACTGTCTCTCTCTCTCCCTCTCTTTCTCTATCTTTCTCTCTCTTTTTCTCTCTCTCTCTCTCTCTCTCCCTCTCTTTCTTTCACTGTCTCTCTCTCTCCCTCTCTTTCTCTATCTTTCTCTCTCTCACTCTCCCTCTATTTCTTTCACTGTCTCTCTCCCTCTCTTTCTCTATCTTTCTCTCTCTCACTCTCCCTCTCTTTCTTTCACTGTCTCTCTCTCCCTCTGTTGCTCTCTCTCTCCTTCTCCCTCTCTCCCCCTTTCTCTCTCTTTCTCTCTCTCCCTCTCTTTCACTCTCTCTCTCCATTTCTTTCTCTCTCTCTCTCTGTCCTTTGTTGAGCGCATGACACACCTTCTTATCTTCAATTTTGTCTTGCAGGCTGTGACTTACAGATTGTCCAGAGAAGACCCGCCATGACTCTTCCAATTATTAGTGTTGAGTTAAATTTGAATAAAATAATTATTTTTGGAATTCTAAGATGTATGAATGTTTTTCCTTTTTCTGACCACACATGAATGTTAATTGTTGTACTTGTGCGACATCAGGCGAATTGTTGTGTTCATGAATTTGTAAGGTAGATGTGAAATATCTTTATCCGGGGAGGGTGCCCGGGGTAGGGCCCCGGGGGGGGGGAGGTCCTGGGGGGTGGTGGGGGGCCTGGGTGTGGTGGCAGTGGGTGTTGTGGCCCTCTTGGGGCTCCGAGCTGCATGATCAGTAGCTCCATGGCATCTGTTGTTCTTCAGGTGTGGCTCTGGGCTGGGCTCCCTTTCATGGTGCAGGTTGTTGTCCGACTTAACACCAGGTAGGAGCAGGTGTAAAATCCCTGCTGCTAACACGCCTTATCGCATGTTTTTGATTCTTATTGCCGATCTGGCTGGTCGTTGAGAATGTTGCGAAGTGGTATTTCCGGGGCTTTTTGCACGGGAACGCCTACTCTGCATCTCATTAGCGTTAGTTGCCGGTGTCATCCGTGGCGATGTTTTTTGCGGCTGCTATCGCAGGAAAACTGGTGATATCGGCTGTTAGCACCAGCTTGTGAATGGTGCGATGAATTTATCACCACTTTGGCTGCGATAAAGTGCCGCTAAATCGGTGATAATTCCTTGAGAATATGCCCCTTAATGTACTTGTAAGTGCCTAGTTAAGTGGTACTAGATGTACCCAAGTCATGTAAATTAAATACTACTAGTTTGCCTGCAGCATTGATTGTGCCATTTAAACATGTGTCAGGCCTGCCAATGCGCCTGTGTATGCAGTTTAAACTGCCATTTGCGACCTAGCGAAATAAACCTCTGGCTAGGCCTAAACCTTCCTTTTTGATACATAGAAGTCACTCCTAGGGTAGGCCCTAAATAGCCCATAGGGCAGGGTGAAGTGTATTTAAAAAGTTGGACATGTACTTTTAACTTTTACATGAACTGGTAGTGAAAAACTCTTAAATTCATTTTTCACTGCTGCAAAACTTACTTCTTCCACAGTATAACACTGGGTTACCGTATCACATTTAATAAGAGATAGCTTTCAATTGGGAGCAAGCTGCAAATTCAAGTTTGGTCTCTAAAGAATTGTAATTTCAAACCCTCTTTAATGGTAAAGTTGAATTTTCTTGTCCGAACCATTTGATGCCTGAAGCCTGTTTCCTTGGCCACATGACTAGGTGTAGCTGGAAGTTGATCTTTGGTTATTACTCCAAGACAGTGAGACACAGGGGGAACAGTTGTTGGTTGGCAGGATGAGAGGGACGAACAGTCACCTATCACATTTACACATCACAAAGGCTGTGCCTCAGCACACTCACAAAGGGTTTCACACTGGTCTTTTGTGCCTCCAGACAAGCTGGGACAAGGGCAGGGAGGACGGAAATTTGAAACAAGTCTGTAGGGGGAGGACTCTAAAAGCTTCTTCCACTTCAAAGGGGGAACCAGGTATAAGTAGTGGACCCTCAGACCCAACTCTTCAAATACCCTTCTAAATCTGTGGAAGACTGAGAAGAAGGACTGATGTGCTGCTTTGCTGCAAGAAGGACTGCCCTGCTGCCTGAGTGAGAAGGACTGGATCTGCACCTTGAACCCAGGCCACTAGATTGACTCTAAGGGCTAGTTAGCTGGCCTCCTGATCAGAGCTCGGGGGCAGAAAAGGCAACAACCATCTTGAACCCTGTACCTGGAGTCTGCTTTCGGTGAGCCCTAACCCCCCCAGGTGGTGCCCCTTCAGTTATGGACCCTTGCAAGTAGGACTAAAGGTGCTCTGCCAGCCCAGTTGTGGTCTCATCAGAACCCACACAGTGCGATGCAAAACCGACTCATCGGAACCAACACAGTGCAACGCATCCTCCATGAGAGCCCGCATTCCAACCCTCGCAGCTCATCGGAACCACCGCTGCGTGACGCATCTTCAACTTGGAACTTGCATTACTTCTCAGGACCTCTACTGCCAGGCACAACACTCCACAACCAGAATTGAAGGTAGATTTCTCAGGGGGACTAACTTGGTCTATGTTCGGCCCGCACTCCATTGTGGTCAGCCTGAACTTGTGACTTTGTCCCGGTCCAGCGTGACCAGATAACCACAGTTGGCATTTTGTGTTTTTAAGCACTATTTTTACCAAATCTTTGAAATTGCATATCACCGGTTTGGTGTCAAATAATGTATTCAATTTTACTCTAGTTTTCAAAGTTGGTGTGGGATTTTTCTTGTTTTTTGTTTTCACTTTATTATTGTTTGCGTGCTGCATAAATACTATACACATTGCCTCTAAGTTAAGCCTGACTGTGTTCTTGCCAAGCTACCAGAGGGTTAAGCACAGGTTAATTTGGAGTTTGCTTGTGTTTCACCCTGAGAAGAAATGTGGTTGCTGCTTGAGTAGGGGTTCACCCACCTCAGCCAGTAACCCTATTTCTTACAATACCCCACAACTGCATGTTATTACTGTCTCATACTGTACATGCCTCTAAGGATCAATAGCAACAGGCTAATATGCCCATCAGACCCAAACTGCAGAGTGTTTAATTTCAGATTCTTTTTCTCCGGTGTATTCAAAACTACCCTCAAATATCTCAAATATTGAGCCCTGGGAATCAACTGGGAAATCTTAATCAGTAACAAATCCCATAGTCTTTGAGTCTGCATTAAAGAGAGTTTTATTTCTTTTATATAAGCACGAGTTATACTTATTTGAGATAACTATAGCTGGAGAATTTCTGTGGTTTTGTTTGTTTAAAACAGTATGTTTTAACTAACATTTGCACCTAACGATAACATCCCTTTAACCTTTTTTTTTCCAGTGAATATATATGTAATTAGATATATCACAATGGTGGTCACCACTCTGTAAATATAGTTAGGACCTAGTTGCCATAGAAAGAGCATTTTTTGGCTTGCTAATAACTTTGGCGCAGTTTGACAAATCTTCATGAAACCTTCCAACAAAAAGATTTTCATCTACCTCAGCTCCTTCCTTGAAAGTTTCGGGGTGAGTCGTGAGAAAATGGGGTGTCCAAAAATGCAGTTTCCCCATGCAATTTCAATAGGGATTTTTGAACAGCACTACAGGCCAAATGGCTGAAATTATATCATATAGGGCAGAAAGCTAGATCTTTACCCAGAAACCTTCTTTTTGGGATTTCTTGTAAATCCGTTCAGTAGTTTTTGAGAAATTAAGGTTCAACATTTGTGTATATCTGGACATTTATGTTCACAGGACTCTCATGAGAATCGTAAGGGCAAGCAACCTCAAATAACAGAGTGATCTGATTGGCAGAGGGAGCTTTTTCCCATAGCCCACCTCACTCTCATAGGAGAGAGAGTCTCCCATGAGAACTTGCACTGTGATTGGCTTGTGGCAACATGACGAGAAATGTTGCGGCCGCCATTCAGGACACAGTGTCCTGAAAATTTAAAATAATAAAGTAAAAGAGAGCAGGCTAGAGGTACTCCTTGAAGCCCTTTTTTGTTTTTTTAAATGACATTTGCTGCAATCCAGTGGGACTCTCCCAGCAGCCAGCAGTACTACTATGCTCTCGGGGAGGCCGAATGGAGCAAATGGGCTTCACTGGCTTGCGCAAGATTGCAGCTACCATTTAAAAAAAGAGGGAGGTGTGTCTGTGGTCCGCGGCTGAATATTGGTGAATGGGTCATTGGTCCTGCGGTAACCCATGCCTAGCAGCCGCATACTGCAGGGGGTTGGCTACTTACTGGGGGTTAGTTGCAGAGACTGGCTGCAAGCCATGCTTTATTGCCAACCCAAGGCTGTGCATGGCAGAGTGCCGTGGGAGGTGGCCACAGACAGGGGTTGAGCGCAGGGCCTTGCCACAGTCCATGCCCTGTGGCCTACCACATGCTGTGCACAGCCAAAGGCTATGTGTAGCATGGGGGGTTGGCTGTATGTGGGGGGAATGCGTGCAGGCCCTTGTCACATGCCAGGCACTGCAGCCAATCCCATTCTGCACAAGGCCATCTGTGAGGGTTTGGACTCAGGGCCTGGCCACAGGCCCTTACCATTCCCAGTGTTGTTATTATGCAATTTCAGATGTCATCAATGATGTTATCAGTGATGTTGTAGAACATGTTATGAGTGATGTAATATGTGAAGTCATAAGCAGTGCATGACCCGTGAGAGCATGGGCAGGGAACAACACAGTGTTTTGGGAGATGGGGTACGTGGAGCGATTATATGACCCCCCAAATAAATAAAACATCAGGCCTCAGTGGATGGGGTTCCCGGAACCATTACATAGATTGGTGAGGGAGGCACATGCATGTTCTCCCCCCTTTACATTTTCACAAAGCGCCGACATCCAGGTCCTAAATGAAAAGGGCGGGATACTGCTAAAAAAAAATCTATTTTTTGCCGCGGAGAGGCGGGGCCCTCTGAGACACCCCCAAAAGGCATAGGTGGTCAAGGTAGTCCCACCCTGCCCCATATGTTTTTTTTAGGTCAAGAGGACTGAGTCCCCAAGTCCTAAAATTGCTGCCAAACATCTTTGTTGATGTGAGGCTGCCAATCAGATGGTATATTTTGATCTGTGGTACTACTGCATCTCTATATCTAGATATCTATACATTTTGAACTTTAATTTTTCAAAATTGGCACCAAGTCCCAAAAAACATGCTTTCTGGGTAAAGATCGCCAGCTCCCCAAGGCTTTATTTATTAATTAGGAGTGGTGCTGTGTGGCTCCTCCTCCTCAGGCCTTTAAAGGCCCCGGGGACCACCATCTCGCTGGGGCTAATAAATTATAAAAGAGGGGAGCCACGCGGACCCCCTCCTACTTCACAATTGCCCCAGGGACCGCCACCTCCCCGGGGCACAAAGTACTGCAAAGAAGAGAGGGGGCATCACGGCCTCCTTCCCGGGCCATATTTGGCCCCGGGGACCACCATCTCCCCAGGGCCGGCCCGTGGAAACTTTGGAAATTTGAAGGAGGGGGACCATGCAGCTCCCCTCCTGGAGGCATTAATGGCCCAGGGGACCGCCACCCCCCATGGCCGGCTCCTGCTATCTCCTGAGATTCCCAATCTCTGGAGATAGCCATTTGCTTTTGCTTGGTGAGAGCTTTGACAGCTCCCACCAAGTAAGAGCAAATACTAACTCTCAGGAAGCAGGTGCTGTCAAACTGCTCCCGCCCACAGGAGCGAAGTTTTCATCTGTTTCCCTGCCCTCTGTCATGCGGACAGGGAAACAGCTAAAAGATTGCTCCCTTTTTTCCAGTGAAAAAAACAAAGGTTACAGAGATGTTATGGTTAGGCTCAGATTTCACATGCACAAAACCATTGAAATGCAGCAGTTATAGTCACCTGAGCTGACTGCAACTTACGCACCCTGCAATGCACTGCTTATGACCTCACATATTACATCACTCATGACATGGTCAGTGACATCAGTGATGTTACTGACTACATGCTCCTCCCACCAGCCTAGGTACAGACCTGCAAAACTGGGGGCAAAGCAAGTTCCCATCGCAGTCCCCTGGGTTTGCCTGTATATCACTTTATCAAAAATGAAAACAATTTTAGTGAAACAGATATGAATCATATTCAGGATCATCTCCTTGTGTAATAGGTAGGATAATGAGCGAGCTCTGAAAAAATGTCTGCAAGCATTGATTTCCTGTTCATGAGATATGCACGTACAGAGACTGTTAACATCTAAACACATTAACATAAAATTCTTCTCCCATACAATGTCTTGAATAAGCGCAAAAAGTCACCTGTATCCCGTATGTATGAGGGAAGTGCCTGTACATATGGTCTCAGAAAACGATCTTTATATTTTGAGGTATTTTCATACATGCTCTCTCTTGAAGAAACTATCGGTCTACCTGGGGGGGTACTCATATTCTTATACAATTTAGGCAGCATATAAAATGCCGGTAATTTAGGAAAATTGCAATTTAAAAAGTTGTATTCATTATCATCAATCAATAATTCTTCCCTCCATCTTTTTAGACAATTCCTATATAACTCATTATTTTTTTTATATTTCGCTCTGTTTGATGTTTCATAGTTGTTCTCATCATTAAACTGTCTTTTTCCTTCTTGTATATACATATCCAGTGGCCATACATCCACATTATCTCCTTTGTCTGATTTTTTAATAACCATCAATCTATTGTTTTTCAGCTCATTCAAAGTATTCACCTGCTGTACATTCAGATTCCCCTGAATGAATTTTCTTTTCCTATCTATCTTTTTGAATTCTTCAACCATACCTCTTTCAAAAACTTCAATTGCCTCATTAGTGATCTGTGGTAGAAAGATAGATTTAGGTTTAAAACCACTCTCACTTGCTTATTCAATCATTACATCATTGTTAATCGAATTCAAAGTTGGATTGTCTATTCAACTATCCATCCCTTCAAGCTCTCCCATCGTATGTAAAATGTCAATGTCCTCTATCGCTAGGATCGAGGGTTTGTCTTTTTTCGATTGTGCCACCCAGGTCTTATTGGCGTACCATTTTTAAGCTTTAATTTTCTGGTGAAATGGAACAGATCACTCCTAATGTTAGTGTAATTAAAGGGGGCTATAGGGCAGAATGATAAGCCCAATGTCAGAACTTCAATTTGGGCTTCCGTTAGTATAAAATCCGAAAGATTTACCACAGTTAGTTTATCCATCGCTTGGACGCTGTCTGGCCTCTTGTTTGCACTCCCACAAAGCCATCTAAATTGCCTTGCTTTTTTGCGCCTCGCTTGGCGCCTCCTCTGCCTCCTTGTCCTTGACCTACATATCCCTGGGCTTTTTGATTGCCCCTGGTCACCAATCTCCCTTGCGCCATAAGGTCGAATTCTTTTACAATTTGGAATTTTACTCTAGTGGCTTCCGATTGTACTGATGCATCGCTCTCACTCACATCACTTTCTATTTGATCAGTTGTACCTCCTATGATCGTCACCTTTCCTTTTTGGCCTGTGGTACTCCCAGTAGCCGAAGTAGATGCTTGAGGTGTTAGAATTTTATTGCTTTCTCTTAACAGATAGAATTTTCGCCCAAACGTTGATATTTGACCTTTCTCGTAGTCGATTTGTTCCCTATAGAATTTTCGTTGTTTTTTTGCTTTAATCTCCTCCTCCACCTTTTCCAATCTTGTATTTAGCTTCTTCACTTCATTGTCAAATTCTGTGTCTACATATTTTGCTTTCAACATGTCTGTCAGTTTGTCAATTTCTAATGCAAGCCTTTCAGTATCCTTGTTGGCATATTTAATCAGTAACTTCAACATTACAATTAAGCAATTGTGATTGTTCATAGGCCACTCCTCTATCAGGTCCGGATCAGGATTATTAAAAGTTGGAGTAATGAGGATTCTGAGTCCTCGGGGAATTCTTTCACAGTCCACGTATTTTTGCAAAGTCGTGGCCTCCCACCACCTTGATTGCTCTTGTTTTAGGGCTTTCCATAACTTATACCATAATTGTTTTTTTGTATGGGTTTCGTTTTCATTACCAATATTCACTTGATTTTCTTCCGTTTTATTTCTGGAAATTTGTATGACCAGCTTGTCCGCTGCCTCTCTCCTATGTGAGTCTCTATCTGCTGCCATTGTTGCACTATCTTTATTGGTGCAACCCTTCTCTGTGCGCTCTTGCACAACCACACCTTCACCTCAACTGTAGCTAAAACTCTTTAGCCCACGTTGATTCGATCAGCCTTCCCATCACATTCATTCATTTGAGCTGACCCGGTATGTGGAATTCAACAACTCACTGAGCCGATATATCAGTCTGATGACGGTCACCAGCGATTCCGCCCATCTGCCTGCTTCAGTCGCGGCTTTTGATTCCCTCCTTCCGTGCTGTCAGCCCCCGATCCTTTTCATGTTACAGGCGGCGGGCAACAGAAATCCAATTACTCCGTACTGAAAAAGCCGTTCCTCTCGCTTCTTCCGACAGCGTGCCCTTAGCGCAGTGGCTAGCCCCTTACAACTTATCCACACTCTTCTTTCTTTAGACGTTGTGCACGCAAAAAACAGAGAGACAGCCAGGGCTCATCTTATTTCAGCGTGCTTAATTTCCTCAACAAGCAGCAAAAAATAATGCCGGATGTGTTTTGAAGCCTTTGCTTCTTGTTCACGGACCATTTGCGTGAACAACGTCTAAAGGGAGAAGAGTGTGGATAAGTTGTAAGGGGCTAGCCACCCCGCTAAGGGCGCGCCATCGGAACTACAGAGAGGAACGGCTTTTTTGGTACGGATTAATTGGATTTCTCTTGCCCGCCCCCTATAATGTGGAAAGGATCGAGGGCGGACAGCACAGAAGGAGGGAATCAAAAGCTGCAACTGAAGCAGGCAGACGGGCGGAATCGTTAGTGACCGTCATCAGACTGACATATAGGAGCGGTGAGTTTTGGAATTCCCCATACTGGGTCAGCTCAAATGAATGAATGTGACAGAAAGGCTGACGGAATCAACGTGGGCTAAAGAGTTTTAGCTACAGTTGAGGTGAAGGTGTGGTTGTGCAAGAACGCACAGAGAAGGGTTGCACTAATAAAGATAGTGCAACAATGGCAGCAGGTAGAGACTCACGTAGGAGAGAGGCAGCGGACAAGCTGTTCATACAAATTTCCAGAAATAGAACAGAAGAAAATCAAGTGAATATTGGTAAAGAAAACGAAACCCAAACAAAAAAACTATTATTGGATAAGTTATGGAAAGCCCTAAAACAAGAGCAATCAAAGTGGTGGGAGGCCACGACTTTGCAAAAACTACGTAGACTGTGAAAGAATTCCTCGAGGACTCAGAATAGAGGAGTGGGCTACGAACAATCACAATTGTTCAATTGTAATGTTGAAGTTACTGATTAAATATGACAACAAGGATACTGAAAAAATTGCATTAAAAATTGACAAACTGACAGACATGCTGAAAGCAAAATATACAGACACAGAATTTGACAATGAAATGAAGAAGCTAAATACAAGATTGGAAAAGGTGGAGGAGGAGATTAAAGCAAAAAAAAAAAAATTCTATAGGGATCAAATTGACTACGAGAAAGGTCAAATATTAACGTTTGGGTGAAAATTCGATCAGATAAGAGAAAGTAATAAAATTCTACTTCGGCCACTGGGAGTACCACAGGCCAAAAAGGAAAGGTGACGAACACACGAGGTACAACTGATCAAATTGAAAGTGATGCGAGTGAGAGCGATGCATCAGTACAATCGGAAACCACTGGAGTAAAATCCCAAATTTTAAAAGAATTCAACCTTATGGGGCAAGGGAGATTGGCGACCAGGGGCAATCAAAAAGCCCAGGGATATGTAGGTCGAGGACAAGGAGGCAGAGGAGGCACCAAGAGAGGCGCAAAAACACAAAGCAATTTAGATGGCTTTGTGGGAGTGCAAACAAGAGGCCAGACAGTGTCCAATGATGGATAAACTAACTGTGATAAATCTTTCTAATTTTATACTAACGAAAGCCCAAATTGAAGTTCTGACATTGGGCTTTTCATTCTGCCATACAGCCCCCTTTAATTACACTAACAGTAGGATTTTGCTGTTCCATTTCACCAGAAATTTAACGCTTAAAAAATGGTACGACAATAAGACCTGGGTGGCACAATTGAAAAAAGACAAACCCTCGATCCTAGCGATAGAGAACATTGACATTTTACATACATTGGGAGAGCTTGAAGGGATGGATAGTTGGATAGACAATCCAACTTTGAATTTGATTAACGATGATGTAATGATTGACTATTCAAGTGAAAGTGGTTTTAAATCTAAATCTATCTTTCTACCAAAGATCACTAATGAGGCAATTGAAGTTATTGAAAGAGGGATGGTTGAAGAATTCAAAAAGATAGATAGGAAAAGAAAATTTGCTCAGGGTAATCTGAATGTACAGCAGGGGAATGCTTTGAATGAGCTGAAAAACAATAGATCGGTGGTTATTAAACAATCAGACAAAGGAGGTAATGTGATTGTGTGGCCACTGGATATGTATATACAAGAAGGAAAAAGACAGTTGAATGATGAGAACAACTATGAAACATCAAACCGAGAAAAATACGAAAAAAGTAATGAGTTATATAGGAATTGTCTAAAAAGATGGAGGGACGAATTATTGATTGATGATAATGAATACAACTTTTTAAATTGCAATTTTCCTAAATTACCGGCATTTTATAAGCTGCCTAAATTGCATAAGAATAAGAGTAACCCCCAGGTAGACCAATAGTTTCTTCAAGAGAGAGCATGTACGAAAATACCTCAAAATATATAGATCATTTTCTGAGACCATATGTACAGGCACTTCCCTCATACATATGGGATACAGGTCACTTTTGCACTTAATCAATGACATCGTATGGGAGAAGAATTTTATGTTAATGTGTTTAGATGTTAACAGTCTCTATGTGTGCATACCTCATGAAAAGGGAATCAATGCTTGCAGACATTTTTTCAGAGCTTGCTCATTATCCTACCTATTACACACGGAGATGATCCTGAATATGATTCATATCTATTTAACTAACAATTTTTTCATTTTTGATAAGATGATATACAGACAAATCCAGGGGACTGTGATGGGAACTTGCTTTGCCCCCAGGCTTGTGGGTCTGTACCTAGGCTGGTGGGAGGAGCAAGTAGTCAGTAAGATCAGACTATTTGAAAATCACGCAGTCCTCTGGGTGAGGTATATAAACGATATCTTCTGTATTTGGAAAGAAACAAGGGAGGAGGCTGATGAGTTTGTGAATATATTGAATAACAACACTTTGAATCTGAAGTTTACAAGTCAAATACACGCAGATGAAATTGGATTTCTGGATATCAAGATTAAATCATGTCATAATAAACTAGAGAGTAAACTCTTCTTTAAGAAATCAAAGGGTAACAGTTTACTACATGCAGACAGCTGTCATCCCAGAAACCTGATTGAAAGTATACGCTATGGAGAACTACTTAGAGCAAGGAGAAACTGTCGTTCAGATGAGGGATTCAACAATGAAATTATGGAAATGAGACGTAGGTTCAAAGAAAGAGGATATTCTCCAAAAGTGATTGACCAGGCATGTAATAGAGCGAAAGAATTGAAAAGGAAGACCTGTGAGTACCAAAAATTAAGACAGAGGAGGAACAACCAGTTAGATTTATAACTGAGTTTAGCACCCAGGCTTGGGAAGTTAGGAAAAACCTCCACAAATTCTGGCATGTGTTAGAAACAGATGAGACCCTACCTAAATCTGTAAGTGAGTATGCACAAGTAACCTTTAAGAGATGTGCATCACTGAGGGATGTCTTATGTAGTAGTCAGGTACAAGAGAAACAAAATACGAGCAATGTACAAGGGTTTTATATCTGGGGAGAATGCAAGGCCTGCAAAAATAGTATTAGCTGTAAACAGATACAACTGTCTGAGAGAAAAAAAGCTTTTACTATTAAGAAACATCTGACATGCAATTCAGATTTCTGTGTGTTTTGCTTAAAATGTCCATGTTCACTTTGTTACATTGGAAGTACAATACATAGAGCCAAAAAAAGGATTTTAGAACATTTGAGAGCAATTGTGAATGAAGATAAACAATACCCAATAGCTAGACACTTTAAGGAACAAAATAACAAAGACACAAGTTTGTTAAAGTTCTATGTATTGGACAGAGTTCCGATAATGGAAAGAGGAGGCAATAGAATACAAATGTTGCGTGGATTTGAGTCCAAAGTGATAGTGAAGTATGAAACGATATTTCCAACAGGGCTGAATAGAGATGAAGAATTAGCAGTGCACTTAGGATAGAAGCACAACTAATTGATATAGTGCTGGAGTTTCAGTAGTAATGTATGAGAATAAGGGTATGCAAGTCTAAGATAAGACATTTACTGTTTTTATAAGATAACAACTAAGGTCATGCTGTTTTGACACTATTTTTATATTGTAGGTAACATGGATAGAGCAGTGGAGAATGAAGAAATGCAAAAGAGCTAATATATCTGGCCTGACATGAAAAGGCTGAGTTACAGAGCATGGAGTGTAATTAGAAGGAACTGGTTTATAGCAATACAATGAATGGTGAAAAATGTAATTACGAAAGAGGCAGCGGAAGTAGCTGAGTTAGAGTTAAGGCCCACTGGGGCAGAATTGTTTTTGAGGAAATGAATGAGCTGGAATTGTAATATAAAGTGAAAATACAGCAGATGGAGTAAATACCCACTTGGGTAAGATATCAATTTATACTGAAACATGTGTAAAACTAACCTAAGTAATTATTCTTTTGCCAATATCGGAATAAATGTAAAACAAGCATCAAAGAAAGGATAAAACTGCTATATTAGTGATATAAAACTCAGTTTGAAAAAGTGAAATATAATGAACTGTGCGAGATTTGTAACAAAAAAAGAATGTTATAAGATGGCTTGCTTGTAATGACATTGAAAATGATAGTCTATGTAGTCCTACTTCAATGGTGGTGGGGAGTCACATGTTTATATGGAATGAGGAAGTAAACGCAAATGACCCATGAACAAGAAGCGAAGGCTTTGAAACGCCCCGGGTGTTATTTTTTGCTGCTTGTTGAGGAAATTAAACACGCTGAAGTAATATGAGCCCTGGCTGTCTCTCTGTTTTTTGTGTGAACAACGTCTAAAGGGAGAAGAGTGTGGATAAGTTGTAAGGGGCTAGCCACCCCGCTAAGGGCGCGCTGTTGGAAGTGGCAAGAGGAACGGCTATATATATATATATACATATATATATATATACATACATATACATATATCATTTGTAACAACATAATTTGTAAAGGGAAATAATTTTTGAGTTCAGGGGTGCATGGTTGTAAAGGGATTTGGATAATTTCAGGGTTTAGGGGTACCTAATGGTAAACGTAGATAAGGGTAATTTTAGGGTTTAGGGGTGGGCGGTGTTCAAGGGAGGTAAGGGTAATTTTAGAGCTTAGGTGTGGGTGGTAGTAATGGGAGATAAGGGCAATTTTAGGGTTCAGTGGTGGGAATTGGTAAAGGGAGGTAAGGGTAAATTTAGGGTTTGGGGTGGGCAGTGGTAAAGGGAGGTATAGGCAATTTTTATGGTTTAGGGGTTGGTAGTGGTAAAGGGAGGTTAGGAGAAAACAAAAAACAAGGGGGATTTACTGTTGCTGAGCCATGATGTACGCTGTTCTGATTCTTCCATCCAAACAATTTTTCTGGATCTGGTGTTGCCTGCTGGAGTTATAAATGAGAAATTATTCTATCTTGTTTAGGTTCAGCTTGAGGTACAACTTACAGATTCAAACATGTGATGGTGTGGTCAGAATTGACCTCAGACAGTGCTGTGCTATTCACCATGTTCATGTTGAAAATCACTGCCAAAAGAATCGAGTCCTGGGTGACACCACACATTACAGTGATGGTCTCTGACCTAGAGGAATTCAGTTGAAGCAACCTGATTCTGTTCAAAGGGTGTCAAGTAGGACCTGGCAGTTAATGATGTTGAAGGCTACTGAGGGGGTCAATCAGGGTTAGAAGTAAAGGATTTCCATGATCTGCAAACAAAAGGGCGTTGTTAACAACTTGGAGGGCTCAAGTCTTCAAGCTGCAATGAGGCATCAAACTGGTCTCGTAATCTTGTAGAAGGTTATTTTACTTGACGTCATCCTGGAGTAGGTTTGCAATAGACTTCTTGGTGATTATTTCCCAGAATGAAAGTATGTAATTGGATAAAAATTAGCAAGGTTATCGAGGTCCAGGTTAGGTTTTGGATGAGGACATTGAAATAGAGGTTAGGATTTGAAGTGGGAGTATGCAGCTGGTTTTCAGAGCATCTGGGAAAGTACGTTGTAGAAGGGAGGAAGTAGTAGTGCTGTAAGTGTTCTCCATATATGACCGTCTAAATAGACGATGAGGTGATATTGTTTTGGTAGGACATGGCCTCTAGAGATGGAGTAGGTATGCCAGATATTCTGCAGAAAGCTTGTTAAACGTAGGCTATTTTGATGCATTGTGTGGTGGGATTTTAATGGGTATGCCCTAAGCTAATGATGTGTCAATATACTGTTGGAGCTTGTCCTTGATGTCTGGGCATGTCTCTTTGTAGTAGATGAGTGTATGGACTGTTTTGGGGTTCATCATGCTTGATGATATTAAAGACTGATTTTGGTAGACAAAACTAATAATACTGTTGTAGCCAACTTTGTTTGTAAATGGTGAGGAGTTTGCATATTTAGGTTTGGTTGCCTACAAACTTTGTGTGTCTCAATTTCTTCTGGCACAAGACGGTATGGCAACTGTTGATGAGCGCCTGTTTATACTATGGTGCAGATGGATTGGCTCTCATTGAGTGCAGTTTCACAGGGGCCGGAGTGTCTGCTGTCATCTGGATGGGGCTATTGAGTTCCAATAGGAGGGTCTCAATGCTGATGCTGGGATCAAATGTGGCAGATAGGGCTTTCTGCCCCTTAAGAATGGTCTCTTAAGGGAACACAACCGTAAAATTCTACTTTTGTTGGTCGTGTTGTTTTGGAGAGGTGTTGGTCAGGTCGATATTATTGGCAGCTTAATTGGTCCAGTTGAGGTGCATTGGGGTGGTAGGTGACACTGGCTGTGATTGTGCAATGAGACTTCTTGAGTGAGGATGCTGTGGAGATAGGCAAAATGGATTTGAAAGACCAGAGAGGTTCACTCTCTGCTGACATCAAGAGGTTCAGAGGTAGCCCTAGGTGGCACATAATGGAGTATGGTATTTCCGAGCCTCAAAAGCATGTCACATGATGGTGGGTCTCTTTACCAAGGCTGAGACTGACTTTCAAAGTTGCCAGCCTGGGTGCATGGTGGCTAGCAATCCTCCTTATTTTTGTCAGGAACTGTGGGGTTGGCCTTGGTGATGTGCTCTATGTTCAATTAGATGGAATGGTTAGGTGGTGCATCTGAGTGCCATGAAGTTGAGGAGACTTGGGTCTCCTTCCTCAGTGCTAGGATGCATGCAATAAAACAATTTAATTTATTTATTATAATTCCCTATAAGCAGAAACCTTTCAAAATAACTATCACAGGTCATTAATTCATTATAAAATGCGTAAGAACAGTACAGTACAAATGAATAAAATTACAATGAATGATAACATGATACTCAATTAGCTAAAAAATGATTTAATAGAAACAAAACAACACGAAAAGCAAACAATCTGAAACCTAAGGTAGCCAAAATATTCTTGACCCCAAGATGTATTAAATTCTCTTTGAAAGGAAACAAGGGACAAAATGGAGAAAAGAAATACGACATCCTGACCATGGTGCCTGAAAACATTCTTTTCATGGTGTCAGATCTTTTGGTGCATAGTATATTGAGCTGGCCGGAATCTTTGGTTGTACTAACACCAGAAAAACTGCAGCTACTAAGAGGGTTTTGACATCTAGACATGATGAAAGTGATTCTTATATACGTGTTGGGTTAATTTCTTTAGAATCTTCTTTTTCCCCTGGTTTGTTCTATCCTTACTCCCTTCATCTTACTAAGCTTCAAGTGGTATGAACTTTTGAGATTGTTTTGCGAGTTCTATGGAAGGTTGTGCAGCCTAACCGTATACCAGTGTAAATGATGGCTAAAAGTAAATGCAGCTAAGAATAATGATTTATCTATAAAGTAGAAGTGCTTTATATATAAAGAAGCACAACACAGGCCTCCAATAACAGCCAGAAGCTATCTCAACTTACTGAATAGAAATCAGATGCCAGACCGAAATGCAGCAAAGACAGCAGTGTCACATGTATTTTATCATGCTTTGTCCTGGGAGGGTTGTACTGTTAAGAGTGCCTCAACAAATGGAGGCCCCCGGGACCCAACATGCGTGGCAGCATGGTGGAGACATGGAGTATGGTCAGACTGCAAATGCCAAGTGACCGTGCTCCGGCAAGACTTTGAAATCGCATGAGAATGGTGGCCATCTTGGGTGTCGTTTACTATTCAAACCTCACCCAGTTATGGCTCATTGCTTGTTACTGAATACTCATCACAGAAGGAGCCAAATGTGTTCATCGTCGTCTTTGTTGGGGTCTTCCTGAACTCCTCACTCCAATTCTTCAAGTCTTCAGCATATCTTCTCATCAATAGCAACCTGCAACATAAGAAAGTAAAGAAAGAACATTAACCAAGCAGCAATCTACCCACCATTAAAAACGGTAATGTGCAAGCATGCCACAATGTCAACTATTTACTGTGGGACGGGTCTGCATGCCACGAGGGGCCCATATCCCTCCTAAGCACACCGGCAAGAATGCAAAGGAGAACACTGATAAGGCAGCAAACCCCTCACCATCAAAGTACAGTAATGCCCAAGTGTGTCTCAAGGGCAAGAACTTACCTCGGGGTGGGTCCGCACACTTCGAGACTCCTGCATCATTTCTGCGCACAGCTGCAAGAAAAAGAAGGGAGAAATATAAAAATCACCATTGAATCATACTCTCAGAACATTGCTACTCTAGAACTACTGCTTATAGATATACTTGAGATTAATGCACCATAACACGATATACAAGGGCGCATAGAGCCCTCATGGATTTTGTTGAAAACCAGAAACACAAAGACTCCCTGGTGTATGAGCAAACATGCAAAGTTAAGATGTTGTGATTGTATGCTTTATTTGAAAGTGTATATTATAAGGACACAAGACACTAGAAAGGTATATGCCTAACTGTTAGAAATGAGGGTCTCTAGTTGGCAAGGGTTTGCACCTTTGTCCAAATAGGGACCCTTCTTCCTAGTCAGGATAAGGGAGTTACACTCCTAAAATAACCCCTGCTCACCCCCTTGGTCAATCAGTCAATCAATCAATCAATCAGGGCAGTAGCGGTCGGTGGTGGGAGTGCCCCCGGGCGCTGACGTGGGGCGTGGGAGGGGCGTAGTGCCAAATGCGATGCAGCGCGAGAAACGAAATTCGTTTTATTTATTTATATGTTTACTTAGCTGTAATCCGCCGTAATCCGTAGTTTACTACCCCCCACCCTGCCCCTCCCCCGCCCCACGTCAGCGCCCGGCGGCACTCCCACCACCGACCGCTACTGAATCAGGGGTTTGTAAAGCGCGCTACTCACCCGTGAGGGTCTCAAGGCGCTGGGGGGGGGCGGCTCCGGATCAGTCGAAGAGCCAGGTCTTGAGGTCCTTCCTGAAAGTGTGCAGGGTCGGGGAGCGTCTGATGTTCACCGGGAGCTCGGTCCAGGTCTTGGCTGCGATGTAGGAGAAGGCTCTCCCGCCCGTTCTGTTTCTGCGGATGCGGGGGACCTCCGCCAGGGCGAGGTCGGCGTAGCGTAGGTTCCTCTTGGGCACGTGGAAAGATACTCTCTCGTTGAGGTATTTGGGTCCTATGTTGTTGAGGGATTTGTAGGCGTGGGTGAGGAGTTTGAAGGTGACCCTCTTCTCGACGGGGAGCCAGTGGAGGCTTCGTAGGTGTTGGGTCATGTGTTCGTGACGCGGTGTACCGAGAACGAGTCTGGCTGCGGCGTTCTGGATGGTTTGGAGTTTGTGTAGAAGAGTTCTGTTGATTCCGGCGTAGACGGCGTTGCCGTAGTCCAGTCTGCTGGTTATGAGCGCGTGGGTGACGGTCCTTCTGCAGTCGGGGGGGATCCATTTGAAGCTTGGCACAAGCAGTCAGGCTTATCTTAGAGGCAGTGTGTAAAGCATTTGCACATAACCAACAGTAATACAGTGTAAGCACTACAAAAGGACACCACACCAGTTTAGAAAAATATCCAATATTTTTATATACTTAAGACAAGACCAAAAACGATAAAAATCCACAATACAGTACTTAAAAATCTTCAGTTATCAAAATATGCTTGAAAAACAGTTCCTTGATGTCGATAGCTCCGTCCGGGGCTTTCACGGCGTTGTGAGCAAACAAATCCAAACAGTTCTGGCTGACCGCGGCGTCGCGCGCCAGCTACGGTGTCGGGAAGACCCGCAAACAGTACCTTTTAGAAATGCAGGGCGTCGGCGACCTCTCGTTGAGCTTCCGAAAGCACGGTGTCCGCAGGCGTCGGTTCCGGAGGTCGGTGCAGGAGTCGTCGGGCCCTCGAAGTCACACGCATTGCAGATCGAACTCCTCTCTGTTGAAGTCAGGAGCGCTGGCGTCGGCTGGCATCGGGTGCTGCGGTGCGAAGTGCAGCGGTGCGGCGTGCGGTGCCCTCAGGTCGGGGTGCGAGCAGCGGCTCGGTGGCGGCGTCAGCAGGCGTCGTCGGTGAGACCAGGGTCGCGGTGCAAAGTGAATGTGGTGCTCGCCACGGTGGTGGCAGGTCACGGTGCAAGCAGCGGCGTCGTCGTTGCTGAAGCGCTGTCGTCGGCTGACGAACTGGAGTCGATGGTGCCGGCAGGCCAAGGCTGCGGTGCGGGATGAGGGCGGTGCGTCGTGTAACTTTACGAGCGGTGCCCTCGAACCACGGTGCAAGCAGCGGCGTCGATTTCGGCGTGGAGTGGCGTCGTTGGGGATACCAAGACATCGTCGTGAAGCGAGGCGGTGCGGAGTGCGGTGCCCACAGGTCGCGGTGCAAGCAGCGGCATCAGCAGGCAACAGCAGGCGTCGTCGATGAGACCAGGGTCGCGGTGCGGCGTTGCGGCGATGCCCTCTGCGGTGCCGTCAGGACACGGAGTCGGCAGCGTCGTCGTCAACGTCATCGGGTTGCTTTTCTTCTGCTGCAGCACAAAACACACAGTTCCCAGTGCTGAGGGCAGAAGAGCTTGAAGTCTTTGTTGTTCCTGAGACTTCTTGAACAGGGGGCAAGCTCTACCTCAAGCCCTTGGAGAAACTCACAAAAGTAGATTGCAGAAAGTTCAGTCCAGTCCTTTCCCTGCCCAAGACAGAAGCAGCCACTGCAGGCCAACACAGCAAAGCACACAGCAAAGTGGTAGTTCCTCCTCACAGCTTCTCCAGCTCTTCTTCTTGGCAGTCTTCTTGGTCCAAAAGAGTTCTAAAGTTCAGGGGTCTGGGCCCCAATATTTATATCCCAAAATCCTTTGATCTCTTAGGCAGAGAGTGTCTGTGCCCAGCCAAAACCAGTTCTGCCTTCTCTGGTGTGGCTTCCTGGCAGGAGGTGGAGACGGCATTGTCAGAGGCAGACCAGGCCCATTCAGGTGCAAGGAAATCTCCTCCCCCTACTCTAAATGCAGCCCAGGTCTATTCAGCCCTTTCCTCACCCACCTAGACTATCCGGAGCCACTCCTGCTCCCCAGCCCCTGTCATCCAAAACCCAGACAGTCAATCCACAAACCCAGCAGAGGCACACTGGAGGGTTAGGCAAGAAAATACCTACTTTCTAAAAGTGGTATTTTCAAACATAGAATGTAAAAATCACCTTTATTAAAAGATGCATCTTTAGATTCTGAGTTCAGGCATACTAAACTCTATTTTCCTGGGGTCAGTTATGTTATAAACTAACTCCCCATTCTGGCCTATGGGAACAGATAGCCTTTCAATAGTGAAAAACGAAATTGGCAGTATTTCACTATCAGGACATGCCACACACACCAGGGCATGTCCTACCTTTCACATACAATGCACCCTGCCCATAGGTGTACCTTGGGCCTACCTTAGGGGTGACTAATATGTAGGAAAGGGAAGGTTTAGGGCCTGGCAAGTGTGTGCACTTGCCAAGTCGACATGGCAGTCCCAGACTGCACACAGGCTCTGCAATGGCAGGCCAGAGTTACATTTACGGGCTGTTTGTGTGGGTGGCACAATCCAGTGCTGCAGACCACTAACAGCATTTGATTTACAGGCCCTGGCACACTCAGTGCACTTTACTTGGTACTGACACATAAATCAAATAGGCCAATCATGGAAACACCAATCCATAACACATTTTACCACAGGAGCACTTGCACTTTGCCACTGATCAGCAGTGAGAAAAGTGCGCAGAAACACTAAGCCAGCACCAACAGAGTCAAAACCGGGAGGTCAGAAAGCACAAACTCAGGGGAAACACGCCAAAAGATGCCAAGTCTAACACTAACATATTGTTCACTATCTCATAGGAGCATTATCTAACCTTGAAACAGAACCACAACCAGCTCATTCTGCAGTAAGAAAGAGGGAATGTCAAAGTAAGAGAGGGGTCAGATGGTAGAAGAAAATAAGAGTAAGAGAAAAGCAAATACGTTTACAGATATACCTTAAAATCCTTCTGTGTTTTCTAGCAGTACCGACCAGGTCTTGAGGCTGACGCACCAACAAACGTAACACCACTGACTTGAGATGACTGCAGGGGTGAAGCAAGGCTGATGACTCTGAAGTCGACAGCAACTGGAGTTCTCCATCTCTATTTATCCCAATCCATTTCCCCTTGTAGGATTCATCTGAATCCAGTTACCATAGGTTCTAGGACAGCTTGAATTCCGTAAGGGAGCCGGGAACTAGCATCTGTGAAACCATATCGCTCTCACAGAATATTCACGCTAGGATAGTGTGCCCCTCACCTGACATCACCTTGAAAAACTCTGAAACAGAGCTCTTTGCCAACTACATCATCTATCCAAGTAAGCACTTCTGATTCCAGTGGAAAACCTTTGAGCAGTAGTCTAGCACTGGCATTTGTTTTGTAACATCATAATGCTATTCTGATATGCCTCATCTTTGACCCCTTGTTGTGTTTAGTTTTGTACTTCGAGTGCATATCTTGTGCTCGTGAGTACTCCTATCATTCCTTTGCTTGTGGGATAGAATGTACGGGCGGAGGGTAGAATGTGGGAAGTAGAATGTCAGTGTGGATTCGAGCTGGGACAGACTGGGAAGTAGACGGTTGTGTTTCTACTCCACTTGTACATTGCCAGTACGGAGGGTCCAGAGCACCAATAAACTACCGACTGAAGAAACGGAACTTGTCTGGTGGTATTTGACATAAGAAAGAATTTTGGTGATGATCTCTCAGGATCTTCATCGGACTCATTCAGTCATTGTACAGTAAGACTGTTTATGTTTGGAGCTGCTTACTACTAACTGCATGCCTCGGTGGAATCCGTACTGGCATCTCAATTTTCTTATTGTACTTTAACTTTGCACGCAACATTATTCAGGCCAACAGTACTGTGCAACTACTTAGTCCCAATACCGGCAACATCCCCCCACCTTCCCATAGGCGAACGTGCATAAATAAACCACAAGACACTTTGTTTATGGGAAAAACTTGTCGCAGGTTTATTCCATACAAGAGTATGCAATAAGGTGGGTTATCTTACGGGCGATCCATGGGCAGGCAGCCGTCCAACCTATGCTGCCCCTGCCCGCCTGATGAGCCAGCACTGTGGGATGTATGCCCGATCAGCGCTACACCTTTGTTGATCCACCACTGGATCACATGTCCCTTGTTACCATCCTACTCACGCCCCTTTCAGGGCGGAACGTATCAGGGCAAACCCCCGGTTGGTCAGGCCCCCAACCGCCCAAAGGAGTAACGGGGCGCCGTCGCGGTTCTCCAGGACCCTGCCATGAGGATCCTGGTCTTTGGCTCTGGCACCCCTATTGTGCCGCGCAGAGGTACCCTTACTGTACCTGTCTGCCACAGAGGTACCCTTACTGTACCATACTGCTTCCAGATCGCCCTGTAACTCCGCCTGCAACACAAAAGCAAACATTAAAACATTCATTACACTTTGCCCACCAGCCCAGCCGAAGGGTAAGAGGAAGGGAGGGAGACGGCGAGGCTGGCGGCAAAGAGGCCGCTGGGAGGGTCAGAGGGGTATACATACCCTCCCTCCCCCCCTGGGCGTACCGGAAGTGACGCCCACACCCCCTGAACAGCGGACTCCAGGCGGAAGCCCTCTGCTGCTAGAGCGAGGGGTAGGCTTGTGCCGCAATGGCACTAAAGGGCAGCCCTTTTAGGGGGGCCCCCTTTGGGGGCGGCGGGCAGCCACATAGTCCCAATACCGGCAACATCCCCGCACCTTCCCATAGGCGAACGTGCATAAATAAACCACAAGACACTTTGTTTATGGGAAAAACTTGTCGCAGGTTTATTCCATACAAGAGTATGCAATAAGGTGGGTTATCTTACGGGTGATCCATGGGCAGGCAGCCGTTCAACCTATGCTGCCCCTGCCCTCCTGATGAGCCAGCACTGTGGGATGTATGCCCGATCAGCGCTACACCTTTGTTGATCCACCACTGGATCACGTGTCCCTTGTTACCATCCTACTCACACCCCTTTCAGGGCGGAGAGTATCAGGGCAAACCCCCGGTTGGTCAGGCCCCCAACCGCGCGAAGGACTAACGGGGCGCCGTCGCGGTTCTCCAGGACCCTGCCATGAGGATCCTGGTCTTTGGCTCTGGCACCCCTATTGTGCCGTGCAGAGGTACCCTTACTGTACCCGTCTGCCGCAGAGGTACCCTTACTGTACCATACTGCTTCCAGATCGCCCTGTAACTCCGCCACAGCCCTGGAGGCGGCCACCGTCGCAGCCAGGGCCCCCCACCACTGCACCTCCTATTACCTGCAACCTGCCCTTTCCAAACATTCCTTTAAATCCAGGAGAAACAGGTCCATCCCCACCGGGGACAAGTGGACCCCATCCTCCTCAAAGCAACCTGCTTTCTAGGGCCTCCTGCATGCCCAGTGGAACGTGTCAATGCCCGCCTGTGACAGATGCACCCCATGTTTGTCAACTTCACCTTAGGCGTACGCCTGGATGGCAATGGACCCCATCTTTAGCAAAGTAGCCTTTAACATTAGCCTGAATCAGCTCGTGCCTGGTGAAACCCAGACCCCTCTGGTCTGCGAACTTACGCCTTGAACTGTTCTCTCTTTCGGGGATGTACAACAGCATCCTCTGACTTAGCCCCATGCCACACTCTGCGTGGAATAATCCCAGGCCACCCGAGCTCACATTGACCCATGTATTTGCTGATCTCCCTTAAGTCAGCTTACCTGGCTTGAAAGAGTGACCTCCTCCCCATGGCAATGAGGTCGTTGCCCCCTAGGTGTATCACTAAGAAATTGGGGGGGATCCCCCCCCTTGGGCCAATCTCTGAGCAAGGTTGTCCCCCTGCACTTGCCATGCATCCCTTATTCCTTATGGGAATTTCGCCTGCTCAGCTCCCTCTGTGGTGAAACCCCCCTAGGCATACCAGCTTAGTTAACCTGTCTGCATTAATACAGTGCGCACTGTCTGCAATATGATGCCTAACGTTACACTTGAGGCTAATGTAGGCTCCCACCTCCTGCAGCCTGTAGTTTCAATCCTCCAGTATTTTAAGTGCTTTAACACCATTTTCCCCCAATTTGTGGGACAGCATCACCCTTGTTAGATGACTGCTTCCACAACCAGCCTATTTACTGGGGCTGTCAGGGCAGAGAATATTGTGCTTAACTGAAGCAACCCGAACCTGCCCATAGAGCAGGGAGCCCATACTCTGTTGCAGTTGCCCAGATATTTGCACCGGACCCTTTGGCTTGCTTAACTAAAGCTCGATCCCGTGACCCTTGGAGCTCAATCCAGCTACAGACCTAGTTCACTTTGTTATCCCTGGAATGATTGCCCTCCACAAATTCAAGTCCGCATTCAGCTTACCTTCTAGTCACCTGAAACTGCAGGGTGGGACATACCAACCCCACATGACCAGGGGGTCATGTGTGTATCACCAATGATACTGTTAGAATCTCAGGTTCCCAGTTTCAAGTATTGCCACAGCTCCCTTTTGAGGATCTGCTGAGACCACACTGCCTCATAGCACGTTACCCCGCTACCTCATGCAGCTCCATTAATGCCCTGGTGTGTCCCTGAAAAACACCTGACAGGATGAACTATCTGATGAACCAGGAATAAGTGATAATAAGCAAGTGTGTCCTCAAGTACTTGCCATGAATCCCTCCTGTATAACAGAAATTACGCCTGTTCAGCTCCTTCTGAGGGGACTTCCCTTTTGCTTAACTGCTAGCACCGTGTGCAGTCGCGACATTAAATGGGTAACAACCCAGTTTGTGCCCACCTTAATGTGCCATGCTGGCAGCAACTAGGAACCCCACATACCTTGTTTCCCCAATTGTTGGGACAGCAGCACCCTATGTTGGCTGCCAGCGTCCCCAACCAGCCTGGCTAGTCCGGCTCTCCGGGCGGGGCATTAGAGCTTAACGGAAGCAACATGGAGCCTACCCTTGGTTCTAGGATGCACTTACTTCGCCATGTTGACCAGAGATTGCACAAACCTTCCTGATTACTAAACCCTAGTTAACCCCCTAATAGTGTCACATCTGGTTTGAAAGGGTATATGTATTGTGCCCACTATAAGCGCCACCGCACCCTTTCATGGAGTGACAACTGACGCAGTCCACCCTGCAGCTGACCCTGTTGCTAATACGGCCCCTTAATGCCCTTGCCTGATATTCAACTACCCTGGCAACATAATGCCCGGCAGCTTGGTGAAGAGGGTTTTTGATCCCAGCGTACGACCCGGCTCATACTAGTTTGCACAGTCCCGGTTAGCCTAGGTGAATGTCCCCTCTAAGCCCTGTATGGGGTCTATTTCACACTTAAAGAAATGCCTATTCTCTTGAATTTAGAGTGATGCAAGATTGAACTGGCGGCTACCATTCTTACTCACGCCTGCATATACTAGACTCAGAACACGGAACACTTCCTCTACAATCCCTCGGATTCCAGCCTGGCATTCCTATGTCCAGCTATACCAATCGATAATTGCTCTACTTGATCATACTGACCGAAAGACACATCAACCCCGCGGAGACAAGGTGGGGATGCTAACCTGCCCCAAACTCTGCGGAAACAACAGCATGTGCAGGCTTGCGACAAACATCTGAAAAGCTGCCAACCAACAAACCATCCCCAGCACCCGGGGGGCATGTCGCCATTCCTTGGCCTGTACACTGACCGAGCTTAAGATTAATAATGGTATCGAAGGACCCATCTCTGAGCGCATGCTTGCAACACTATCCACTGCCTCACACTAGTGAGTAAAACGACTGCGGGTAGCATGCAAAGCTAAGCCCATGCATAAATCACCTGCCAATGCGAGCGGACCAAGCATTCGCCGCTCCCTAAGCCATCGGAACTGTCGATGGTATGCACTTTTCCTCCCTTATCACAAATAAGAGGACCCCAAAATAAATGACCTTGTACACCACCTGTTCCTGTGTTTAATTTAATAAACTATAGTGTTGTTCATTTATAATAGGAACCCAGGTCACCCAAAGAGTGCACATATCAACTGATTTACCTCTTGCTCCCCCTTGGTATTATTGTCAGGGAGGATGGAAGAATTAATGTTTGTAAATTATCCAAATGCCTTGGTGCGTGAACGTCCGCTTGTCGCACTAGTCAATGTAGCGATTATTTAAATTAATAATACTGTGCATATGAATAAAACTATGAACAGGCAGCTGAGAATTTCACACGTTAGTAAATGTGAAACATTTGGATTTGTCCATCGAATTGAGCCAGTCACCACCCTAGGTGAATTCATGCCCTCCCAAACTTCTGCTATATACCCGGGAGCAGACAAGACAGTGGGAACAGGAGGGGAACAATATGTATCAATACCTGCCCTTTCTTGAATACTGGGAATGCCAAATGTTCTTAATACATTTTAGCCTATTTGTGCTTTTAACTTCAATTTACTGCTTCAGCTCAGTTTGACCCCAACCTTTGGGACAACTTTGGTAGTAACATGCCCTTAATGGTACGTGACATTCTACAAGCACTGCGCAGAATTCCCCATGACCACTGGAGACTCCTCTGGTGACGCATGCCCCAGGTGGGGGTGAAGGGCTCATCCTTTTAAAGAGTCAGACCTCGTTATACTGTGAAAGAGGCACGTGCAGCACTCAAATGAGGAAATAACTATTCTTTGCAAAAGAGAGCCTGTCCGTAACTATTGTCTATATTGGGACAAAAGATGAAACATGATATTAACACTGATCAAGTCTGTGATGTCATATTCGCTACCTCTGGCATATTCTCATAAAATCGCCATATATGACGGACACCGCACTCTCATCCTATGCTTTGTGTGATCTTGGCCCACTTTTGTGTGAGCAGAGCCCTGCGATGCCTACTTGGCTTCATGGTTGATAATGCACAAGTAAACTACCCCCCTCCCATCAAGTTGGGTTGCATAGTACATAGTAAGGGTGCAGTGAGCTAGTTACTCTCCTGAGGCCCCCATGCCACTGCACTTGCGGCGCTAATGAAAGCTTTGTCGTTTTGGCTGTGTCATTTTGTTGCCTGCGCCACCCTACAGCCCCATGGAAATAGTGCTGCACTCTCGCTTACTACACTGCGGAGTGAGCCCACTGTATTCACCAAAGTTCTTCACAATTTCCACTTCTGACTTATTGGGAACACGTTCACCCCATGGTATCTTGGCGCTGCATAACATGTTTATTGTTACTCAACTCCATGTTACTCGTTTTATCGACCTCAGAAGGATAAATGCTGAGTGGACCTACAGGGATCTGAACCTGTGACCAAGAGGTTGAAACCCAGATGTAGAAGGCCTGCCAACCGACTGACCACTTCCAACACCAGAGTGTCACGCAGCCACTCTGGTAGCCTGGATACTAAACCAGGTATAGATGTATCGGAAGACCCATCTCTTGGCGCCTGCCTCCCACAAATTTCGCTGCGTGTCCTAGTCTGTTAGAACCCGGGCGCAGGGTAGCCTGCACAGCTAAGCCCACAAAGAAATCGCACGACACCTCCAGCCAACGCCTGGCCAAGCAAACACTACCGGCCACCTCTACATGGTTTCCAGAGAATGGCACTTTCAGAGCCCGGTTTAAAGAGGTGGGAGGCCTCTATCACGTTGTGTGTTTTACCCCACACCAAAACAGTCTTCATGCCGTTATGGGAGTTAGGACACTGGCCCGTCAGTGCCGGCAGCTGAACCTTGATGCAGCTGTCGGAGTACAGGCCTTCACCGGGATGCCGGCGCCCCCTACACAGGTGATCGGGGGGGGGGCATCCGCTAATGGTTAGGCTCCGGAAGCACTATAATGCTTGTGGTGCAGAGTACTAGGCAAGGGGCAGGGCATGCTCGGGTCTGATGTTCAAGTAGAAAGGTTTGGTGCATCCGTGAACAGGGTTATCCCCGTGAGACGAGTGTGCTCATGTCACTTAATAAAGCCATAAAACAAACATGAGAAAACTCTTGCACCTCTACTTTAAGCTGCAAAAATTTTCTTTCTTTTGAAAACTCACAATCGGTTCTTGAAAAGACTCCCATATCTTCTAATTCCTCTAAGTGATTCGAGACAGGAGCGCACATAGACACTGTGTCCTGTGTCCCTCGCTCCTCAGCCCATCTGCTAAAAACCACCCACTCGCTGGTGCTGTGCAGCGTATCCCCAGCGCGGTTAGCAGAGAGGTCAAAGATCCCGCTACTCCCAGTGAAGAGCGCCATCAAGCACGGGAGACACTGCTCGGTTAGCACACCTGAGGTCTCAGCCGCCCTGCCTGGTTTGCCGGCCTATAGTGGTGCTGTTCTGCTGCCTCATCGGAGGAGGATATCACTCACAGCGCCACCTGCCGTCGCAGCCCCAGAGCAGCTACATGCAACAGCCTAGTGGCCCGTCAAGCCACACAATCTGAGCAGATACTTGAACCCCCGAAGAGCTTGTGAGTCACCAGCACAGTGCCATGAAGCCACGCTGCATTTCTGCGCTACATGAACCGGCATGTGAGAAGGGTTTCCACGCAGCGGGGACAAGAGCTCACAGATGACTCTATCGCGAAAGGAGAAACAACAAAACAGCGGGACAGTTCTACCCGATGGCGTAAACACCTCATTTCACTCTGTGAAATACCTGGCCGACAATAGGTGTGTTAGTGCGTGAGCCTCCCGTTGTTGTCCTGATCGTTCAAAGGCTATGAACCGCCACCCGTTATGCCAGCCAGATAAAACAAAGTTTACAATTAACAGGGCAAAATGAATGATTTTTGGAAATGCCTACAGCACCTGGTATTCCCAGGTGGTCTCCCATCCAAGTACTAACCAGGCCCGACCCTGCTTAGCTCCCAAGATCGGGCGCATTCAGGGTGGTTTGGCCGTAGCACGGGCCCCATCACTCTATCCGTCTGAACAGTGTTGGTGAAAGAAGGAGTCAATTGAAAAAAGGGGAACGCATTCCGGATGTCTTAGAATATCTTACATGATACTCTGTAATAATATACCACTGTTTTCCGGCATCCCTTTACTAAGTATCAGGTTCCCCGCTAGCAATCGCACAAGGCATTTAACAAAACCCATCAGGCCCGTGCATAACCAGGCCGCGGGCCCAGACATGCAGCTCTCTTGCCCCCCACAACTGGGACAAAGACACACTCCGGCGGCCGCAGCTCCCGGCCCGCAACTGCTGCCACTCAAAATCGGGACCCGGGCAGTCTCAACCCCCAGCTTGGGGAAAGGCCTACTGAAATGTGCCCCCTTCCATTGGTACGGGTACAGGTACCAACCCCCAGTGCCCCTCCCCCGGATCCGCGGGGAAGTCATGCCAGACTGGGCCCTCGGAAGGCCTTGCGGGTCTGGAATGAGTGCTACCTGCCCCCGGAGCCCTTTGATCCACTGGGGGCCGCGCGTGAGGAGGTCAAATGCCATTTTGAAATAACATTTCAACTTTCAGGGTAAAAAAAAAAAGAACATGCGTGAAGTGGTCACGAGCCCGACGAGGGCGCCATACCCCCAGATCCCCTGCCCTACACCTCTTGCGACTGCTCTGGTTACCCGTGCAAGCCTTTCAACAGGCTACTGCCTGGCAGGGATCTGTCATTCCTTTTGCAGGAGTTATTACGTCGGCAATGGCTTGTGGACGCAGCACTCTGATAATGATGTCGCCAGGAAGCTTGCACTGCAGCGCCTGGTTGCTAATCGGCGGCTTCCCGGCGACACTGAGTAAATCCGGACACAGGGCGCAGTACTCCCGGCAACCTGCTCTCCCCGTTTCACCCGGATTATGCACGAATGATCAGCTGGCAGCAATGAGGCGATGACGCCCATGCTAACCTCTTGCGGCAACCGCGTCGTGGCCTGTGAGGGGGGTGGGCGGCACAGTCTCGCGGCCATCCCTGCTATGGCAGAATCATGCATGATGGGGCGGGGGCAGCCTACGAGCGCTGGCAGCCAGCGGACCCCGAGCCCCCTCCCCCGTGTTGCATGTTGACACCCGGGCCCCCAGCACAACCCAGGAGACCCCGACCGCCCACTAACCATGCCACCAGCGGTCGCTCCCCCGGAGCGCCAGCGCCACAGGCTGGAGGGCATGATGGCTCTCTCCGCAGGCAAGCGCCCGCACCACGCTCTCAATGTGAGCCCAACCACTTGCAGCGTGGCAACCTCGAGCCCGCGTGGGACGGAGCCACTGGTCCGAGCCAGAGGGAAGGAGGAGAACCCCGCTGGCCTCCCCCCTCCCAACACACTGGACCCATGCCATACCGGATCCCAGCACGCACCGGGCTGCCGAGGCGTTCTAAGCCTCCGTCCCCCTCCTGGTCTGCAGTGTGCCGGGCACGACCAGGTGAGGGGGCCGCGCTTTGCCATCTAGCCTAGAGGGGAGGGGGAGAAAGCACTCACCAGAGACAGCTCCTGGAGATCCCGGGGGCGCGTCCACCGACATCAAGGGCAGCCACAAAGACGGCGAGGCTGGCGGCAAAGAGGCCGCTGGGAGGGTCAGAGGGGTATACATACCCTCCCTCCCCCCCTGGGCGTACCGGAAGTGACGCCCACACCCCCTGAACAGCGGGCTCCAGGCGGAAGCCCTCTGCTGCTAGAGCGAGGGGTAGGCTTGTGCCGCAATGGCACTAAAGGGCCGCCCTTTTAGGGGGGCCCCCTTTGGGGGCGGCGGGCAGCCACATACTTGCGCGAGCTGGCCAACAGTACTGGACAGCCCATGACATCTATGTACATGCGCGAGCCCGGCATCTCTCCAGTATTGTTGAAGAAGCTTCGCGTCTAACGTTCCTAGACGCAGAACGCCCTCCCCGCTGTTGTCATTGTGAGCCAGCTCCGCATTCGCACTCGGCTGTCTGAGGAAGAATGTGAGCACATCTTCTCACGTCTTGGCGGCCATATTGGATTGGGCTCTCGCCTATACTCGGTGATATGCACACCAGTTTTCTTGGACAATTATTGGTATCTACGGCAAAACTACTGTCCTACTGTAGCCTGTTTATGGTGACAGGCACACCTCGCTCTGTACATATTTTATTGGGCTTTTGCCTATACTCAGTGATAGGCACACCAATTTGAAATTTTTATTGGGCAATTATCAGTATCTACGGAAGAACTACTGTACTACTGCAGCACACATCTTCCTTATTTTACTTTATTTTGCCTAGTTTTTTTTTCATATTTACTTGTACAATTGGTGTAACTTGCTGTACTATGACAACCATGAACCTGCCTTCTCCACAACCATTCATGGTGAGAGAAGATGAAGTCAACAGTTTGAAATGGTAGGAATGGAAAGAATGTTTTGTTAACTACATAGCTACTTTTGAAGAAATAACACCAGAAAGGAAGAGGAAAATACTGTTACAGTGTCTGGGTCCTGGGGGTCTGAAGGTCTACAACCGCATGGAAAAGACACCTCGTTTGGGAGATGAAGGAGAAGTTTTCACACAAGCTATAGCAGATTTGGATGCTTATTTTGTGCCAACAGCATGTAAAGCAATAGACCAATACAATTTCTACCATAGGAAGCAAGGCCAGTGTGAGAAAATTGAGCATTATGTTGCTGCTTTAAGGAAACTAGCTCTAACTTGCAAGTTTGGGAGGTGAGAGGATGAGTTAGTGAGGGACCAGGTTATTATGCACTGTAATAATCCTAATTTGCAAGATAGGTTATGGGTACATGGAAGTCTAGTTTGCAAGAGGTCACTGCTATTATTAGCAAATTGGAACTCACAACCAGGTGTGCGAAATCTGTTGTTTCCTCGGGTAAGAAGGAAGGAGTAGATGACACTGTGAAAATAGTTTTAAAAAACTAGTGCAAAAGGATGTTCTGGATAGACAGAAGAAGGAAGAAAACAAAAACATAGGATGGATGACTTGAAGGGTAAATGTTTTTGGTGTGGCAGTTCTTCCCACCTGGCACATGACAGGAGGTGTCCTCCTTGGGACAAAAATGTGCCAAGTGTGGCATCAAAGGTCATTACGCGTGTTTGTGCCGCAAATCCAAATCTGTTAAGTGTGTGGTTGAAGAGTTTGGGGATGAGTATCACTCAGATTCTGATGGAGACAATCCCCAAGTTTTGTGTGTGCAAAAAGGTGTTTTATGTGTAGAAGGCTCCTGTGGGAAGAAACCTGTGTGTTAATTGGTGGCTGGAGGAGTTCATGTGTCATTGGTAGCGGACTCTGGTTCACCATACACCATCATCAACAAAGACAGGTGGTCCAAATTATTTTGTGACAATATAGGTTCCAGTCTGGAAAAAGCAGACATCCATCCTCAGAGTTTTACTGGGGAGCCTATTAACCTTCTGAGATTCCACAAATTACTTTTTGAGTTTAAGGATAGAAAGGCGGAGTGCAAATTGTGTGTAGCTGTATCGGAACCATGCGTTTTAGGTTGGTGGGATCAGGGAGATTAGGGTATAGTGCTTGATCCTAACAGCCCGACCCCATTTTGATTGTGAGAAACGATAGCAGGGATAGTATGGATGTGGTAAGAAATTACCCATATGTATTCACAGGTAAGGTGGGTGAGCTAGATGGGTTAATTCCCAAAATTATTCTTAAGGAAAACGCACAACCATGTATTCACAAGTTAAGGAACATTCCAGTGAATGTTAAGGAAGTGGTAATCCATGAGCTTAACAAACTGGTAGAAAGTGGTGTGATAGAGCAAGTTGAATCTTCAGATTTGGTAGTTCCCTTGGTTGTGGCACGAAAAGCAAATGGCCACATTTGCCTCTGTGTTGACTTAAGAGAGCTGTATAAGAATATTTTTGTAGATATGTTTCCGCTATCCAGAATTGAGGAATTGTTAGAGTCAACAAAGGGTATGCAGTGGTGTTCCACAATAGATTTAACATCTGCTTACCACTAGGTACCTCTACACCACAGTAGGAAACACCTAACAGCATTCATAACTCCCATTGGCTGTTTTAAATTCAGAAGGGTTCCATTTGGAATGGCCTTGGCTGTGGCCATGTTTCAGCATCTGATAAATGTCAGATTTTTTCAGGATGACATCTTCATCATGGGGAGAGATAGGAAGGAGCACGATGCAGAATTACATGGGTTACTCAGTACACTGGAGAAATTTGGGTTGACCGCAGAAGACGCTAAATGCAGGTTTGCAGAAAATACTGTTACTTGTCTTGGGCATCAAATTAGCTCAAAAGGCATTAGACCCAAGACTGATCTTGTTGATGCCATAAAAGAAGCTCCCATTCCCCAGAACAAGGACGCGGTATGTTCCTTTTTAGGATTAGTGGAGTTTTACTCCAACTTTGTACATAATTTTTCAGGAACAATGTACCATATAAGACAATTGTTAAAAAACGGTAATACGTTTCTGTGGTCAGAAGAGTGTCAGAGTAGTTTTGAAAGCATCAAGGAAGACATTTGCTCAGCTCCAGCACTTCAAGGTTTTTATCCTTTGTGTAAAAGTTTTGTCACCACTGATGCTAGTGGTAAAGGTTTAGGGGCAGTGCTATCACAGCTACAGGATGATGGAACTGAAAGGATAGTCGCTTTTGTATCTCAAGCTCTTGCTCCTGCAGAGGAGAAGTGTTCCGTCATTAAACGAGAAACTTTGGGGTGCGTCTGGGGGCTTAAACACTTTAGACAATTTATTTGGGGTACCAAAGTGGTGGTGAGGAGTGACCACAAGCCGCTTACCAAGGTGGTCACATCACAGGGTTTGAGCAATGTCTCCCCAAGGATGAGTAGATTATCTATGAAATTGTTGGACTTTGTATATGAGTAGAGTATGTTCCAGGCGCACGCAACAGAATTGCTGATTTCTTAAGTCGGTTACCATTACCCATTAACGATGTAACCAAGAATGGGTGAGATGAAAATTTTGTGCCTTTGATAGTTATCTAGGATTTACAGAGCATAGGACAGGAAGAATGGATCACTTCACTCCTTCATGATGGTATTTTGAATATTGTCAAGGGATACGTTATAAAGGGCTGACCCGAGTAACAGCTTTTACAAGGGATTTAGTTCCTTTTTGGGAGGTGAGAGTTGAATTATCTGTGGAGGAAGAATTTTTGTTAAGAGGGGGCAAACTCATCCCTCCTACAGTACTGAGAGAAAAAGTGATTCATTTGTGTCATGAAGGCCATCTCAGCATTGTGAAGACAAAGAGTAGGGTCAAGCAATATTACTGGTGGCCAGGAGTGGCTAGACAAATTGAAAAAGTTGTAAAGGATTGTGAAAGCTGTACCAACTCTGACAAGTCCATGATTAAATTCAAATCACCTTTACACCCTACAGCTGTGCCTTGTATGCCATGGGAGAGAGTGGGGGTTGATATGTTTGGTCCTGTGCAAAATAAAGAGGGTACATCTAAATTGATTTTGGTATTGGCGGACCATTTTTCTTAATGTCCAGAATTTAGAGTGGTCTCCAGAGCAAATTCTGAAACGGTAGTGTATTTTTTGAATGAGGTGTTTTGCCGTGAAGGATTACCCAGAATTATAGTTTCTGACTATAGTGGTCATTTCGTGTCAGATGTATTTAATGCATTTATAAAACAAACAGGAGTGGTACATAAGACCACATCTTTATATCATCCCGAGGGAAATGGTAATGTTGAGTGGGTCAACTGAGTTATCAAGAGTACCATTGAGCTGTCTAAGAAGCAATGGCATGGACTTGGAGGATGAATTGAGAAAAACAGTGGGAGCATACAGGATTGCCAAGTGCACAACTACAGGACATAGCCCTTTCAAATTGATGAGGGGTAGAGCAGCTTGCACCAAGGACAACATGGGATGGTTGCGAGATACCAGAAAGGTAGAGTGGTCACCTAATAAAGTAAGGAAATGCATGAAACAAGGACAGAAGAAGTACAAGCAAAGGTACAATTCTCTGCAGGGTGTGAAAAAGTTCATCTCAAGGAGGGGGATGTTGTGAAAGTAAAAAAGGAAGGTTGGTTTGCAAAGGGTGAGAGTAAATTCTCTGAGCCTTTGAGGTTGATCAAAATTTTACGCAACTCTGCTTTATTAAGTGATGGTAAAGTGTGGTATGCAAAAATGCTGGCGCTGTTCAGAGGGAAGGTGTCAAGCCCCATCTCAAGTGGGAGACAAGGACATAAGTCATATGACTTTTTGGATGATATATGTACGGATGGAAAACTTTCAGGTGTTGGTGAATGTGGGGCTCCAATGCTTGGAAATCAACATGTTAATGAAGTTCCTGAGCAACAAGGTGTTGGTGAAGGTGGGACTACTATACATGGTATCCAACGTGTTAATGAAGTTCATGAGCAACACAAAAAAGTAACCATATCTGGCAGGGTTTGTGTGAAACCTAAACGTTTTAATGAATTTGTAGTTTTGTGAGCATGTAGGAACTGAGTTTGAATCTAGTTTTACTAGAATAATAATATTTATTATATTTCTGCTTTAATTGTATTCCACTGTCTTGCATTCTCTGTTTGGGATGCATGTCTTAATATCTGTGGGGATATGTTTTTTTTTTAGAGGGGGGATGTGTTGTGTTTAGTTTTGAACTTTGAGCGCATATGTTGTGCTCGTGAGTACTCCTATCATTCCTTTGCTCGTGGGATATAATGTACGAGCAGAGGGTGGAATGTGGGAAGTAGAATGTCAGGGTGGATTTGAGCTGGGACAGACTAGGAAGTTGACGGTTGTGTTTCTACTCTACTTGTACATTGCCAGTACAGAGGATCCTGAGTACCAATAAACTACTGACTGAAGAAACTGAACTTGTCTTGTGGTATTTGACATAAGACCCCTCATCAAATCCAATTTTAAAGCAGCAACCTATCTTGGTTTGGGAGCAAAAGATGGTCCGCATTACATGGAAACTCATTGATATTCACTGACTCCAACTAGTAGCTCAGATTACATTTTAAGTTGGTTGTATCACTTTCAAGTGATTCACTTCAAACAACCCTCCTACCTTCTTAACAAACCCATTCATCGCAGGAAGCTGAGCCTCACTAGAATAGATCAAGGATGACCTGAGAGACCCAATTATTAAGGAAACCTCTTGCACTGCCCCAGAACTTTGCAACCTTCTCCCTATGGACACTAGGGAACCCCCAGATCTGAACTCTCCAAAGTACTTTAAACCAATACCTTCAAATCTTACATGCAGTGCTGCCTCTTTCTTCAGCCTCTTCCCTTATTCCTTTACTTACACCAATGCACATAAGCTGTTTCCATTCATGTTGTTGTCATTCTTTTTTAATGTGCCATGTGATCTGTAGAAAGCTTCCCTGCCTGCTTTGTGAGCTTTATAATAGATATGTACTGAAATAAATAAATAGATAAACCAATGTAAGGATCTCACTATGGGGGTGATGTGTTTGAATGTACACCATCAAGTTTTAAGACTTGCAGTAGAATGCAGCAAATACTCGAGGAAAAACAATTAGCATAGTGTAAAGATGCGTGTCCACACGTATCTGGTGTTCAAAAAGCATTTATTAAGTAGGTAGTATACAACGAAGCCCCATCCATCAGCGACCAAGCTGGAGTCACGGGTCCTTCACTCTAACCGATCTCATCTATTTCAATCAACACATTCTAAGTACCTGGCAACAGCTGTTCTAGAACTGCAGGTGCCTGCCACGGAGCATGACTAGCATACAACACATAGCTATTGTGCCATCAATAGGGGATACCATGAGAGCCTGAACCATGACCTGAAAGGACAGGTATGAAGTAAGGGTTTCACTCAACGTAGTCAAAAGTGTTGCAATAGTGCAACTTGTACCCTCTTAGCAATATTTATGTTTGCATGATTAGTTTCGCATCTAAACAAACCCCAAAAGACTTGGCAGACTTGTCTCTACAGTTATTGGTTAGAGAGGATAACTATGAATAAGCTAAGGTCCTGCACTACCCAAAGAAAAGTGCAAACTTAGTTGTGGATGGATTACATTTTAGTATTATTACAACCATTTAGACATCAATCACCAAGAAACACAGTGCAACTCTGTAGGTGCTTAATCTTACAAACACAGGAATTTCCGTAATGCTGCAGCCACTATTCATCACCCTTGGCAGAAAGCTCGGGAAGCTAAGCCAAATCACTGGTAATTCCAAGACCTTTATCAGAAGATTTTTGTCATCTTATGACAACAGGGCCTTTCTGGTCAGATCCTACCTCCGAGACCGACAGCCATTCATTGAAGCACCTATTGAAATGAGATAGCTGGCAGAAGGGTACGGGAATGGTAGTTCAGCTAACAAGTTCACTGGTATCCTCCACCAGATTTGAACCTGTTTGAGAGCTGAGGGGTTCTTATCACATCATCAGACAACCATGAGGCTTGGTGCGACTGCTGCTCCGGTTTTTGCAGAATAGGATGCATCTGTTGCCAGTGAATGAGGATTTGTTGGGTACATGATGCCATATGTCCCAAGAGAGTCTTTTCGACCCCGAATGGGATTATGTTGCACTTGTTCACTGACAGCTGTAGCGTCCTTCCCAGCCTTGGTACCTGCTAATGACTACGTCACACATGGAGCTTAGTATAACATGTCCTTATTCTTCTGTGTAGAACCGCAAACTCAACATTCTAAACCTGCATTCACATCACTACGCTCTAACGCTTACGTCACAGTTCTATGGAGTCCATCAGGAGCCAAAAGGGTTCCGTCATTGCTAACTCACATGACACTACAACGGCAATTTCAATCCACATATGGAGAACACCTTGCCTTGAGCAGTGTCTATGCTGTCGCCCAGGAAGAGAAGATTTGTGGATTTGTGGATTTCTTAACCTAAATATTGGTGAGTGCTCCAATCCCTCACCACTGCTTGATCAATCCACTTATATCCCCAGCAAGTGTAATTCGTGTGGCCTTAGGCCTTTGTATCTGCCTGTGGAGAACCTGCAATGTACTGCAAGGGCTGGTGATCCACTTGAGGCCTTTAAGACTAAGCCTAAATTATCCCAGGGCCTGAGCATAGAGCCCATGAGATGCCTACTGTTGAACATGAGATCCTTGAACAAACACAAATACGAACTAGAATGTATGATCCAACTCTCTAACCCCGACCTCGTGTTTCTAACTGAAACATGGGCTAACAGCGCCTCTGAGCCTGATTGGAATATAGCGGTTCCGGTAGGTTACCATGTGGCCTATGAAGATAGGGTGGGGAAAGTAGGGGGGGGAATAGCTATCATCTATCGATCTCAGTATAGCATTAGGACTGAGGCTGTTCAATCATTGGAAGCCGAGGCTATGACATTTATTATAAAAGCTAATAACATGGAGCTTTTTTCAGGGCTACTTATTTACAGGCCACCAGGGAGAAGGCCAGCTTTTATTAGCTCATTACAAACTTTTATGGAATCCTGTCTAGATACCCAAACCTTCACCATACTGGGGGATTTCAACTTTCATCTGGAGGCAAATAACAACCCTGACACTACCAACTTGATCGATATTTTTGCAGGTTTTGGCCTGTGCCAGATTGTATCTCAGCCAACACATTCAATAGGTCACACGCTGGATGGCATCTTTACTAACAACCCACATATAGATATAGTGAGTGTGACACCAGTGTCTTGGTCTGACCACAACCTTATTGCTTTCAATATATCAATACTGACCACCAACAAGCGACATCAGATCAGACTTCCAGTGGTTAAATCTCGACCATGGAAATCAATACAAAAAAATGATCTGATAATAGCTCTGGCATCTAATCCTCCTAATTTGGTTCCTGATTCGAACTTGGCAGCCACTAATTATGATAACTGGATTAGGGCATCAACACATAATCTTGCACCTGAAACAACCAAGCGTTCCCGGAAGAATCATGCGTCCTCTCCATGGTATTCAGCTGAGCTTAGGCAGATAAAATCTAAATGCAGGTGTAAAGAACGGCTTTGGAGAACAGATTATAGCCAGGAACGAAAAAAGGACTATAATTTAGAGTTAGAGGAATATAAGGCAGCGATTATTAACGCTAAAACGGTATATTTTACAATTAAAATTCAGACGGCCAAAAATTCCTCCAAGGAGCTTTTCAACGTCGTGACAAATCTGTCTAAACGTCCACAAGATAGTCAATTCTCTCCAGATCAAAATTTTGTGGACAAGATCGCCTCCTTTTTTCAGATTAAGGTCCAGAATGTCTACAACGATCTTCGCAAGACATTGTCAGATCCCACTGGGGAAATGAGGTCCCAGCCGGAGGACATTCAAACCCAATCTAGCTTGGCGCAATTTTCCTGGCTAGATACAGAGCGAGTAGCAAATTTGTTAATACAAACTAGATCCGGCTCGGCTCTGGATCCCTGCCCTCCGTATATTCTGCATCTGGTTCCTGAGCAAATTAGTGCCCACCTCACCCCTCTTCTTAATGAGGTTATCAAATCTGGGATATATCCTCAGTCTTGGAAAAAGGCCTGTATCAGGCCTATCCTGAAGAAAGTCACCTTAGATCCTACTGAGGTGAAAAACTACCGCCCTATCTCCTGTCTCCCGTTTCCCTCGAAAGTTTTTGAAAAAGCTATCAACTCAGAATTAACAGAATATTTAGATAGCAATCATATTCTCGATGACACCCAACATGGTTTTAGAGCCCGACATTCCACTGAGTCAGCACTTATTATGGCCACCGAAGAGATTCGTAGAGTGATGGATGGTGGGGGAAGAGCCGTCCTCATCTTGCTAGACCTATCAGCCGCGTTCGATACTGTTAACCATGAGGTATTGACGCAACGGCTGAGGGCGGCAGGCATTGAGAGGTCGGCTCTAACCCTATTGACATCTTTTTTGACATCTCGCGAACAACTGATAGATTGGGATGGTCTCAAGTCTGCAAAATTCGGCCTCCCGTGTGGTGTCCCGCAGGGATCCGCGTTGCCTCCCACTTTGTTTAACCTTTACGTTACCCCTCTGGCCAGACTAATAAGAGATCATGGTCTGATGCTTGTATCATATGCAGATGATACACAGATTGTGGTATCAGTAACTCAAGGTGTGGATGAGACGGCGGCTAGGTTCAGGAATTGCCTAAAGAATGTTATGCAATGGATGAGCTCTAATTTTTTATAGCTCAACACGGAAAAGTCGGAGGTGATGGAATTCGGGCTGAAGCCTTCAATCTGGAGCCAAGTATGGTGGCCCACTGAGGCTGGGAACTGCCCCAGTCCCGTAACAAAGGCCAGGAATCTTGGCTTTATGTGTGACAGCAATCTAAAATTTGCCCAACAAACTAATCAGGTGTCATCTGCTTGTTTCTACATGCTGAAGAACCTGTGCAAAATCCTTTGGTTCATTCCTTTATCCATGAGGAAAACGGTAATTGGGGCCTTGATTCTTTCCAGAATCGATTACGGCAATGCCCTTTACTTGGGAGCAGACAAGGGCCAGATTGCCAAACTACAGTCCATTCAGAACGCGGCGGCCCGGGTGCTTTATGGTCTTCCCAAGCATCACCCTACTTCAGCCCCAATTAAACTGCTCCACTGGCTCCCGGTTCGGCAGCGAGTGGATTTCAAGGCCCTCTGCCTTGTACACAAAGCCTTGTATGGTGGAGGAGCTGCTGACCTGCAGCTGCTATTTAAGCGGTACTCTCCGCAACGCTGTCTTAGATCATCGAACACAGGTCTGATCTTGATTCCCAAGATAAAAAAAGTCAGATGGGGAGGCAAGGGTTTCTCGTACCAAGCCGCCAAGCTATGGAATGCACTCCCCGCACAGCTCAGACTACAATCAAATAGGACTATTTTTAGGAAGCAAATAAAGACCTGGCTCTTTCCCAAACCGGCAGTTTAATCAGTTTAATCCAGCATTCTTTCACCCAGCGCCAAGACGCCTCGGCATTCGTGCGCTTAATAAATAAGTCAGTCAGTCAGTCAGTCAAGGAGGAAGTGTTGATATTTTTGTATTTCAGATGAGGCTAATCCACTAGATGAATGCTAATAGGTTTCTTTGGAAGCTTCACCCTCTAGCGCTAATAGGACTTTCATGAGCCAAGTTTCCAGGTACGGGAATGCCTGATGGGCTATGTCTTCAGATTAGATGCCACTGAGGAGAAGCATTTGATAAAATGTATGGTGCAAATTGCAGGTCAAATGTAAGTGCTTCGAATTGACAATGATACCTGTCCACTCAGAATCTCAGATGCTGCTTGTGGTTTCGTGTATCATGATTTATAAATATGCATCCTGGAGGCCTAGGCAAAAATAGAGCGCCCCTTCATCTAGCACTGAGAGGACCACCTGAAGAGCCATCCTCTAGAAGCGTTGCTTAGTAAGAGACTTTTTGAGCTGCCTTAGGCCTGGGTTAGGTGTCCTTATGCCTATCTGCTTCCTGCTTAGGAAAATCTGAAGTAGATACCCTGATTGCTCTGGCCTTTAGGCACTTGGGGTCTTTTTGAGAAGCGAGCTCATGATCCGTTGCATGCTTCCTGAAAGTGGAGGTGCTGCTACCTTGATAGACGGTGGAAAGCTGTTATCTGCAGAAACTAAAGAGCATGATCGGATTTGCCATTTGAAACACCTATCAATAAAAGATGAGCATTGCGAGATCAGGATTTCTTAACTTTGTGTTTGGGAGAGGGACAGTGAAGTTTTCTTTATGTTGAACACATGTTTATTAAAGAGTTATCTTTGCTAACCTTGGTCTTAATCATAACCTGGCTGCTGCAAATGGTGCTGTAGTGTGTAGGTCGGAGATCATCTTGAGTCATGAAAGTGGTCAGCTGCTAATAATGGAACACACCCAGAGCATGTGAAGTTGGTGTTTGTCTTTAAGCCTTGAAGGGCCTTATCAACATGCTTCCCAGAGTGTGACTCACCATGGAAATCTGTAAAGTCTGGGGACAGAAAGACCCTCCGAGGGCCGAACTGTGCCTAGAGGAAACAACAAATATGATGGTTTGATTTAGATGGCAACAGGCTTAAAAAATCTCACCTTTGGATTCTATTCCGACTTTGGTTGATGGATCAAATGCCTTTTGGGGCTGCCAGATACCCTACTGTGGTTGGACCCGATCCAGTTCTGTATTATAGTGGAATGACTATTTCAACCCTTGTTAAAGTTGACCCAAGGAAATATTGCTGCACAGCTATAGCTCTGAGAACTGTGGCACCAGTGGGTCTTCTATATGACAGTTGAGGTCATGGTGGGCGCTGCCGAATAATTAAAAACAATCTTTATGTAACATCTGGTCCAAAAGAAGTAACACATTTATATTCTGAGCATGATATATTTTTTAACAAGCAATTACATTTCTCTTGCTTGTCAGAACCCTTTATGGTGCTCAGGTCACAACCGTAATGCAGGGCTCCTCTTTAGCTTTATGGTGACCGGTAGTGGCAGCTAAGGCTACATCTCTCATCGAGAATATATCACAAAAGCAGGCTAAGTCCACTTTTGTGATGTATAAGTAGATTTAGCAATTCAGCACGAGACCACGAAAAGAGCAGGGTCTGGGGCAATAGCCCTAGGTGCTCACCCTTGTGATGGCCCCGCCAATTCCTGTACCCGTAGGAACACTTTTACCCCACCTATGCACCGCTCTCACTTGCTGTATAGCTAGGTTCACTATACACAAGTATCCTCCAGACATACATCACATCAAGTGATGATTGTCACCAGATCAGACAGACATATGTCCGACTGCATGGCAACACCGCTAGTCACCTCTGGCTACTTTCCCATTTAGACGACTCCTTTACAGAACTATGATAAAATTGCAAATTTGTCTTCATTCTTTAAGGCTACCAGGTGGGCCAGGTCTCAATCTTAGCTAGATACTGTGATGCTTTGTTGTTCAGGAAAGTATCAGAACATGGATGTTACAAGGAACGTAGAGCCACAGAGCAGCACACAAATAATCCAGTAAGTTTAAAGATGGACAATACCACTTCACAATTACTGCTTCAGCCCCACAATTCACCCACTGCTTTGTCTGCATTACCCCCACTAGTCTGTAACACGTGAACTCTCACTTCACCACCATGCCTCTATACTTCGCAACCTTACACAGACTACAGTAGTAACCCTCTGCAAAAAGCCTCTCCACACTATCCATGCACTTCAGCACACACAGCTCAAGGTCATAGCATGGTTGACTTTGGTTCTGATCTGGTTGTGCACCGGCTCCCGTATCACACAGCTCAAGGTCATAGCATGGTTGACTTTGGTTCTGATCTGGTTGTACACCGGCCACCGTATCACACAGCTCAAGGTCATAGCATGGTTGACTTTGGTTCTGATCTGGTTGTGCACCGGCTCCCGTATCACACAGCTCAAGGTCATAGCATGGTTGACTTTGGTTCTGATCTGGTTCTGCACCGGCTCCCGTATCACACAGCTCAAGGTCATAGCATGGTTGACTTTGGTTGTGATCTGGTTGTGCACTGGCTCCCGAATCACACAGCTCAAGGTCATAGGATGTGTATTTACAGCAGGGCCAAACATTCTTGCCAACAAGACTGGGCTACCAATGTGCAGGGCTGCTCAGAGGTTTACTAGCGAACATTTAATTTAGACTATCCATGATGAATATTGAAATTATAGCTGCAGAAATAAAGCATTGATTCATTGCGCTGTGGCACAGAGCTTTTAATTTAATGGAACTACTAGAGTTTCTTTGTGAGCCAAACCATCTGAGCAAAGTAACTGGTGAGGAGAGGGGCGCTGCAGGGCACTTTCATTTGGGGCTGCAGTTGGCATCTCCTTCCGTTCTTGTGTGTAAGGACTTAGTCCCAGACTGTTGTAAAAACATAGGGGAACTTCTATTAGTCGTCTGTAGTCAAGCAAATCCTGTGGGACTAAGGGTGGGTTTGTTTCAACAATGAGCAGTCACGGATACCTTTAAAGGTAAAAGAGAATGCTCTTGATAACAGAGGTATTAATAATGGCCATAGGAGTATTAGGACAGTATACGAAATGCCAAGGTTTTTGCGAGTTCAAATCAAATGCAATTGGTTTGTGTATACCTTTCACCTTTACAAGTAATCTAAAACTTCAAATCGGCATACATTTTGTAGAGGCTACATTTGCATAAATAGAATTCCAGCATTGTGTTTCTTAAATGAACAGCTTAGCAGCAATTATACATGAGTGATATTCCTGCTGACCAGGATGTGAACAGATTTTCTATTACTATAGAATGCATGTTCAACATTTAGGGGGTGATTACGATCTTGGTCGGAAAGCCTCCGACCTGTGGTCGAAGGCTTTCTGACCGAGATCATCGTTTTCACTTCCGACCGCCTAATTACAATTTAGGCGGTCGGAAGTGAAACCAGCCGGTCATTCCAGCTGGAATTCGATGGGCTCAAGGAGCCTATCGGTCAGTCAGAGACCAGCCCGTAATCCATATGGATGGCATTTTACAATGCTCAGTTTCCAGCAGGCTTTCCATGTCGGGCTTTACAACATGTAAAGCCTGTCGGAAAGCAAGTTTGGGGGCCCCTAGCAGGGCCCCCTTCAACCAGTGGCCTACGGTTGGTACCATGAGGTGCAGGGATGAACACAACCTCCCATATCCCTATGAGTGCTTGTGCTATGACCTGTTTACGGCCGTAGCACATGCTCCCATGGTAAAATATGAGTATGCGATAGCACCATGTGCGGTCGCATCGTAATTAGGCTGTCAGGACCGCTGACCGGAGTTCAGTCAGACCAGTATTCACGACGGTGCCGACATCGTAATAAGCCCCTGACTCTCCTTTCATCATAGTAATCTACTTTTTATCATTGACCTGCATTTAACATCATTCAGCAATTGCCACAGATTTCCATTATGCATCGTTTTATTTTTTTATGCCACGTTCAATTGTTTTTAGCACATTTCATTAACAATTTACATATAAGAGCAGTAGATTACCTCACAAATTGTGCCATGCCCAGCGCATAAATTGTAAATTCATAAGTGCAGGAACAAATTTGTCTCAGAAGCCCGCCAGCACCACTGCTGAGTATCGGGACTGCCTAATACCAATACTGCATAGTCTTGATTTCACCTTATGCCTCTTTATTCCGCCAGCATATTCTAACTGCCCTTTTATTTCACTCTTGAAGGTTCTTTTTCATCCCTGCTTTCTCCTTTGTCACTGTATCTCCATCTTTCTCTTCCTTCTCCCTTCCCTGCCATTCTCTCCTTTATTCTGAGTCAAAATCTTAAGATTAAAAATAAGTCCCGGTCCCCAAAAAAGAGTGCTGAAGAGCTCCACCTGCAACTACTGGCTCAAATTAAGCATTTAACACAACTTCCGCCATACTTCATTATCTTTCACGTCACCTCAACTCACCCATTGTAGCAATTAGCTTGCCTCTGGAAGAATGACATAAACTGCCCTGAGGCATGAAGGTCGTGTGAGTTCTCTCAATTCTATTAGAAGATAGTGTAAAATAAAGTACTGCTGCGAGACATAAGATTTTTCAGTGTTCCTATGGCTGCCATTAATTGTGCAATAGCCAGGAGTGCCACAATTTATGTAGCTAGTCTTGTGTTTTGGGGTGTCAGTCCCCAGAAAGAAGACACTGCCTTTTGGCTGTCAGCAGCCCCTGAGATATTTGCTTTCCTCTTACTATGTAACAAAAAGGTCATATGTATGTGTGGGAGCGCGGGCCGGATAAACAGACGAGGAGGCCGTATATAGTGAGATACTCGAGGTGTTTTATTTAAGATCTCAGTATGTAGGGTTGTTAGGTTTCTTGGTGGGCTGTCGGTGTTCTCCCTGGTTTCTTCCCCGTGTCGTTCTTTCTCTTCTTCTGTGATACCCCCTTCCGACTGTTCTCTCTCGCTGGTGAGGGGTTTCCCACGGAGGCTCATAAGAGAGAAAAATAAGTAACCGTCAGTCACTGTTTCAATCAGGAGCCCTATGGCTTATTTAACCGTCACCACACCAGGGGATTGCTGTGTGAAGACCTACTTCTAGGTAAGTGGTGACAAGGGGGGTGTATAGGGTAACGGGGCAAGTGCTAAGAAAAGGAGTGAGGGACAGGGTAATGGTGCCAATGTTGAACGCTGTGGTAACGTGGGCCGACAAAAGAAAACCCCGTGTCTAGCGTCCCGCCCTCTCAACACTCTTAGTCGTTCCCCTCCCGCCTCCCTATTCCGTCTTTCCCCTGCTTGTGATTACTCACCGGCTCCGCCGCAACTCTCCAGAGTTGCGGCCGCTCTCCAGCCTCCTCCGGTGGGGACCACCACTCCTCGCACCACGTCTCGGCTTCTTCTTCTTCGATTCCTCCGCCTTCCTTCTTCGTTCCGCCTTCCGCTTCTCCGACATCCTCTTCTCCGCTTCCCGACTCCTTCCTCTCTCCGGCTAGTTCGCGTCCTCCTTGGTTTGTTCCGGCCCTTTTCACTTCCTGGACTGTAGTACTTCCGGGGTCGATCCCGCCTCCTTCCGGGATCCCGGCGCCAACGTCACTTTCCTGTAAGGGCAGAGTACAGGGAGGGGAGTTACCCTAGGAGAGGACGCCGTTCTAACAATCCGAGGTCGCGTGGGGGTCTCCGCAAGTTCCTTCCTCCCGTATGCCTGGCGGGTCACTCTGGGTAAGTTTTGAGTCCGGACCGGCACCCTCTCACATCCCCTTTCCCTTGCTGTCCTTCTAGTAGGAGGGCTTTCATAAGGATAACGGGACAGGAAGTCTACGTTCGCTTGTTCTGTACCCTTCCGATGTTTGGTGTGGAATCTGTAGGGTTGTAGAGATAAAAACCAACGCAATACCCTGTCATTGTTCCCTTTGTTGCGTGCCAGCCATTCTAAGGGAGCATGGTCCGTATATAGGGTGAATTCCCTTCCTTCCAGGTAATACTTCAATGAGTCAATGGCCCACTTGATGGCTAGGGCTTCTTTTTCGATGACCGCGTAATTACGTTCCCTGGGGTACAACTTCCTACTTATATACAGTATGGGTTTTTCTACCCCTTGGAGGGTTCTCTGAGATAGGATCGCCCCCAACCCCTGATCCGAGGCGTCCGTTTGTAGGATGAAGGGCAGGGTGTAATCGGGGCTAGACAACACCGTATCTGAGGTCAGGGAGGCTTTCAGGGTCTCGAAGGCTCGCGTTACTGTGGGACTGGGATCTTTCAGACTAGCTTCAGTCCTTACTGATTTATGTAACAGGTCTGTAAGAGGGGCCGCGATCTGGGAAAATCGGGGTATAAATCTCCTATAGTACCCGAGTAATCCCAAAAAGGCCCGGAGATCCCTTGCGGTACGGGGAAAGGGTATGTGTGCAATGGCAGCCAGTTTGTTGTTTTGGGGCCGAATGACTCCCTCCCCCAACAGGTATCCCAGATACCGGACGGTTTGAGCAGCCAGATGGCTTTTGGCGGGGTTGATTTTAAGGCCCTGACCGCCTAACGCCTGTATCACTCTAGTGAGATGTGTCAGATGTTGTTCCCAGGTCTCACTGTAAACAACGATATCGTCTATATAAGCCCCGGCGTACCTTTCATGGGGTTGTAGGATACGATTCATGGCTCTCTGAAAGGTAGCCGGAGCTCCATGCAACCCGAAAGGAAGTACCACGAATTGGAACAACCCGTCAGGAGTGGAAAACGCCGTTTTCTCTCTATCACGGGTTCTAAGAGGGATTTGCCAGTACCCTTTGCACAAGTCAAGGGTACTGATGTATTTGGCCTTTCCAATCCGCTCTATCATTTCATCTACTCTTGGTAGGGGATAGGTATCAAACTCTGAAATTTTGTTAACCTCCCTGAAGTCAATGCAGAATCGTACCGAGCCATCCGGCTTCGGTACGAGAACAATAGGGGAGTTCCATTCACTCACAGAGGGTTCTATTATACCCATCTGCAGCATCTGTTGTATCTCGTTTCTGATGGTATTCCTACGAGCCTCAGGTATACGATAAGGACGTAATCGTACCTTTTACCCGGAACAGTTTTTATGGAGTGTTCTACCACGGTAGTTCTCCCGGGTGTCAAAGAAAATACATCTCGCAGAGGTAGCAAGGTGTTCGCAAGTTCGGTTTTTAGACCAGGGGTTAGCTCGGTATCAATACATTGATCATATAAAGGGGGGACCTCCCTATGTTCCCTATCAAGGACGGGAGGGGCCCTTCCCACCGCTTCAGGAGATTCACATGGTATATTTGGGACGTTCCCCGGTTCTTATCGAGCTCTAGTTTATACGTAACGGGTGTCACTTTTTCCAGAACAATGTAGGGTCCTTGCCATTGTCCTAACAATTTATGATCAGAGGAGGCCATCATGAGTAATACAGCATCTCCTACTGAAAAGGACCGGCTCCTCGCTTTTTGTCATATTGTACTTTTTGGGCTCCCTGCGCTTTCTCCATATTATTCCTGACTATGGTTCGTATTTGTTCGAGATGGGTTCTAAGCTGCTCAACATATTCTACTAGCGGTTTGGAATTATCTGGTTCTGTTTCCCATGTTTCACGTACCATATCCAATAAGGATCGGGGTTGGTGCCCATAAAGCAACTCAAACGGGGAATAGCCTGTACTTTTCTGAGTCTTACACCTGATTGCATAGAGAGCCAAGGGCAACATTTCCTCCCACCGTTTTGATTCTAGAGCCAGGAGTTTTTTAAGGTGGTCTTGAGGGTGGCGTTGTAACGTTCAACAAGACCATCAGTCTGGGGATGATATGCCGCCGTGCGTATCTGTTTTATCCCTAACTGGGCGCACACTTGTCTCATTAGCTTAGATACGAACGGGGTTCCCTGATCTGTCAGGATTTCCTTCGGGAATCCCACCCGAGAAAATACGGATATCATGGCCCTGGCTATGCTAGTGGCGTCAGGATGTTTTAGGGCAATGGCTTCCGGATACCTTGTGGCATAGTCCACTAGGACCAGCACATAACGACATCCGCTACGTGAGGGTAATAGTGGTCCTACGATATCCATCCCAACCCTACAAAAAGGTTCATCTATTATGGGGAGAGGCCGCAGAGGGGCTTTTGGTGGCCTATATCTGCTATTTTTTGGCAGATAGGACATTCACGGCAATAGGTTTTTACCTGTTTATATATACCCGGCCAATAAAACATTTCCAATATTAGTTGTTCCGTTTTTTCCTCCCCAAAGTGACCTCCCAACAAATGACTATGGGCCATGTAGAGGACTTTCTCCCTGAACGGAGTAGGGACCAACAATTGAGGGGTATCTGTTGATTTGGCTTTTCTGTACAAAAGGCCATTCTTGATAAAGAAATAGGGACATACATGGAGAGGGTCTTCCTGGTTTACCGCTCTGTCCCAGGCTTCTTGTAGAACTGGGTCCTCTCTCTGTGCAGCATGAAAGTTTCTGTCCTTTTCCCACGGATTCTCTTCTATCTGTGCTGGAAAGGCAGAAACGGATTGTCCTTTCTCTCTCCGTTTTTGATTTTTCGTCTTCTTCGCCTTGGAGGGTGGCCATTCGTGATTCTCATCCTGGGAGAATGGAGCAACAGACCACCATTCTTGCTCGTCCGGTGATGATGTCGTAAGCAATTCGGATAACTGCGAGTAATCATTTCCGAGTATGATTTGCTCTGGTAGACGGGGAATGAGACCAACCTTTAGTTCGGTTCCAGGATCAGTAGCATGTTGTATATGAACATGAGTAGTGGGATATGCTTTTGTATCCCTGTGTACACATTGTATATGTACGGTTCCGTCAACCATCCCAAGATTGTGACCTAAATCTTGAGGGCGAATAACGCTTTGTCGGCATCCGGTGTCAGCTAATGCGGTCATGGGCTGTCCATTCACATTAACACCACATCTGTACGGGGCTGGCGATTTGTTCTGGGAGAGACAGCAATAATTCTGAGCCATGCCAATCTCCATGGGTTCCTCCCTTTGTGGACAAAACCGAGCTATGTGACCCAACCCTCCACAGTTGAAGCATTGTGGTCCTGATATAGGGGCTCTGAGTACAGGAGGACCAGGGATCCTGAAAGGTGGGGGACCTGGGATGATGGTAACAGGTTCCGGCTTTCGTGCAAGCGGGGGCCGAGGGGGGCGAGGGGTCCCGCTTATCCCTGTTCTCCAGGGGTGTTCCTCTCTTCCCTTCTGTGCGTCTTGTGCTCGGCTGTAGGCGCTGGCTATCTCCACGGCTGTCTCTAGGGTCAGGTGGGCATGTTGTCTGACCCATCTTTGGATGGGAGGATGAAGGGAGGATAAGTACTGTTCCATATATACTTTGGCCATGATATCTTCCTTGGTGGCCGTGGCGGGTTTTAACCATTGGTCGGCCATGTCTTTCACTCTTTAGTAAAGGGCCCTGGGGGTTTCCTGCGGTCCCTCTCTGAGCTGCCTGAGTCTCAGCCGGTAAGTCTCATCATCGACGCCTAGTCGTTCCATGATGCACTGCTTTATTTCAGCATAGGGTGTCACCCCTAGAATATTAGCAGCTTGGTAGGAAGCTTGCAGCTCCCCAGACAGTAATGGGCCTAGATATTGTCCCCACTTATCGGCCGGCCAAGCTGCAGCCAATGCCATTCGCTCAAAGTTATTAAAAAAATATTCCGGGTCTTCTCCGCTAACGTATTTCTGAAGAATTACTGAGGGAGGGTACTCGGACCCCTCTGTTGGCCAAGGGTGTCAGCGATTTTCCCCATCGCAGTATCGTGTGACTGACCCTGATTGGTGATCACTTGTTGCAATTTCCCACGGTCTTCTTCCACCACCGTGAGGAACTTCTCCATCGCCTTTCCCAGGCTCTCTTGGTTTTCCACCATCTTGCTGAGTACGGCCTCCATGTCTCCGGCTAATCCCACTTCTGACACCACCTGTGGGAGCGCGGGCCGGATAAACAGACGAGGAGGCCGTATATAGTGAGATGCTCGAGGTGTTTTATTTAAGATCTCAGTATGTAGGGTTGTTAGGTTTCTTGGTGGGCTGTCGGTGTTCTCCCTGGTTTCTTCCCCGTGTCGTTCTTTCTCTTCTTCTGTGATACCCCCTTCCGACTGTTCTCTCTCGCTGGTGAGGGGTTTCCCACGGAGGCTCATAAGAGAGAAAATAAGTAACCGTCAGTCACTGTTTCAATCAGGAGCCCTATGGCTTATTTAACCGTCACCACACCAGGGGGTTGCTGTGTGAAGACCTACTTCTAGGTAAGTGGTGACAAGGGGGGTGTATAGGGTAACGGGGCAAGTGCTAAGAAAAGGAGTGAGGGACAGGGTAATGGTGCCAATGTTGAACGCTGTGGTAACGTGGGCCGACAAAAGAAAACCCCATGTCTAGCGTCCCGCCCCTCTCAACACTCTTAGTCGTTCCCCTCCCGCCTCCCTATTCCGTCTTTCCCCTGCTTGTGATTACTCACCGGCTCCGCCGCAACTCTCCAGAGTTGCGGCCGCTCTCCAGCCTCCTCCGGTGGGGACCACCACTCCTCGCACCACGTCTCGGCTTCTTCTTCTTCGATTCCTCCGCCTTCCTTCTTCGTTCCGCCTTCCGCTTCTCCGACGTCCTCTTCTCCGCTTCCCGACTCCTTCCTCTCTCCGGCTAGTTCGCGTCCTCCTTGGTTTGTTCCGGCCCTTTTCACTTCCTGGACTGTAGTACTTCCGGGGTCGATCCCGCCTCCTTCCGGGATCCCGGCGCCAACGTCACTTTCCTGTAAGGGCAGAGTACAGGGAGGGGGAGTTACCCTAGGAGAGGACGCCGTTCTAACAATCCGAGGTCGCGTGGGGGTCTCCGCAAGTTCCTTCCTCCCGTATGCCTGGCGGGTCACTCTGGGTAAGTTTTGAGTCCGGACCGGCACCCTCTCACAGTATGGTTACTTACTGGCCCCATTTCCTCCAATTTATTTTTCGAGTTTGGGACATTTATGGAATATACCTAGCAGTGTGCCCTCTCCACACACCCCTGTCAATGCCCATCTGATTTCCATGCATCCATGTAGGAAACCTGGATGGAGTACAATAGCTTCGGTGCAATCGTTTGTAAGTCGAATCCTTGCCCATCACACTTCTGGCTGTCTCATATGTTTTGTATATCATGTGTTCCCACAGGCCTTCTGAGAGCTTCAGTTGTCGCTCTCGCTCCTGTGTAGTCTTGAAGACTTTCTTTTGGATTGCCTTATTGTTCAACAGGAGTCGGTAGAGAGTGGATACTAGAAGCTTGTCCCCATCTTTTGAATAGATTCACCCCTTAATATCAGTGGGTGGTCTAATGCCTGCAGGTTTAATAGAAGGAATCAATGTCTCATTTGACAGTATCTAAACCTATTGATTTCAGGGCTCAGATGAGGTACTTCATTAGATGCCTAAATGATCTGATAGCCCCATTTTGGAATAAATCTCCAACCTTTGTGCTCCATTTTCTTTTCACTCTTCAAACCCTCAGTTCAAGAAACCCTGGGTGAAGTCAGGGTCACCGCCTGTCAGAGAGAATGACGATGAAAAAGGCGAATCATCTCCATGTGCGCACCTTATCCTAAATCATTAGGAGTGCTATGAGCACCAGGATGATACATACCCTTAGCCTGGGGGTCTTGCTCAGCCAGTGTGGTATACAAAGTGGGGAACTGCCTATGGTGTGGTTGATGAAGTAGAATCAGTTCTCTATTTCTTCCATGCATCATCCCAATAAAACATGCAGGTATGCCTCCTGCAAATATCAAATAGTCTACCGAACCCCCCGTCCTTTATCTACCTTCCAGAAATTGCATAGCACTGCCATTCGAAATGAAGTTGTTTACTGGCCTTTGTATGTGTTGGACTATTCATATGGCTACTTTGAGAGGAAGAGTATCATGGACTATGCATATGACTACCTCAAGAGGAAGAGGAAGAGTATCATGGACTATGCATATGGCCACCTTAAGAGGAAGAGTATCATTGACTATGCATATGGCCACCTTAAGAGTAAGAGTGTCATGGATTATGCATATGGCCACCTTAAGAGGAAGAGTATAATGGACTAAACATATGACTATCTTGAGAGGAAGAGTATCATGGACTATGCATATGGCTACCTTAAGAGGAAGAGTATCATTTTGATGGCAGCAGTCTGCCTGGCCATAAATTTCATTGCGCCTCAGTGCTTAATTTGAGTCGATGGTTGTCGGTGGGGGCCACCACCACTCATTTTTGGGGACTGGCACTTATTTAAAAGCATCAGTCATTTAGGAGAGCAAGAGAGTGAAAAATCGAGAAAACGGAATGATGGAGGAAGAGATAGATGGAAAACCCGTCACAAAAGGAGAAAGCAGGAACCTGGAAGAGTGAGCTAAATGGGCATGGAGTGTCTGGTATCAGATTAAAGAGGCATTAGTTGCATTTACGACTATGCAGCCTTGGTATTTGGTGCGCTGAGATTTGATTGCACCGGCCGCAGGCTTCTGAGCAGAGCCCTGGGCAAGGCACTCTTTCTTTGACAAGTTAAGAACTGGCGTCTCTCATCTGAAAGGGTGTTAATTACATTGTATTATTCTATTTATAGTGGGAGCTATCATGATCTCCAGGTAAGTAACATGTACAAAGTCAATCTGAAAAGAAATCTTCTTGATATGTCTGATTCAGTTTCCTCAGTGGTAGACAGGTTCAGGGCTTTGGATTTTTCTAGCTTTATCTAACAGCCTGACAGTTACCCAAATATATTTATTTCCATTATTAACCATGCTGGTGGCTAAATTGAAATAGAGATATGAATGTGGAAAGGGCCATTGTCTTGTCATTTTGTAACATACAAGGGAATGACGCAAAATATAATTTGCTTTTACTCTCACTCCAGGGAATTGATAGCCAACAAAAGCCCAATATCTTGACATTGTCAACCAAACCCCCAGTTTCTAAAATAAAATTCTCCGAAGTCAGCTTTCATTCCAGAGAATGTCAATAAGCCCAGGTCTTGTAAGGGGTTGTGGGGAGGCAGACAGAGCATATGAGCTTATCACTTGCATTATGTTTAGATAAAGTTTTCTCGCTTTCTTGCAATTGTCTGCGGTTTGCATGTTTATGAAGTGTCCTTCTAATGACAGTTTGCAGAAGTGCATACATAAGTAGTTAATTTATTTTGAGGATATGTAATACTATTATTGCTACATACACTATGACTTTTCACAAATACTGACATCTCTAAATGGAATTACTTTTTATGACCATCACAACGATCTCTACTGTAAAATATGTTTCAATAAATAGCTTGTATTTATGTATTATGTAGGTAATGAGACTTAGTACTTTAGGAGGTACCATGTTTCATCACCTACTTAAAAAAATATTTTTGGATAATTGGCATAAGTATATATACAAGGAGACTGATGGTCAATTGATATATGCATGTTTTTTTATCACTTGCTTCTCTACTGGTACACTATACTCATGGATTACTGAATCCCTAGAGTCACTTAGGCTTACCAGGGGAACCCACACCTTTAATAGTGTATTTTATTGTAGCAACCTTTGTCTCAAAATGGTGGCTCAGGTCATATTGCAAGTAATTTGCATTGGTAATTGGTAATGTCCCAGAACTATTTTACATATCCTAATAGTAAGATAAGGCTTCCTCCAGTTTGCTTCCAGTTGCCTGTTTTTCTGTTTCAGGGGCCATGAAATTGGTGGTAAACCAACCTTGTATTATAGCATTTTTTGCAATTGCACTTGATACACTTTCTGTACACGAGCCACTCCAACAGCTTTTGGATTATCATCAGTGGCGTAGCTTCAGGGGGGTGTTTGGGGTGTTTCATCCCCCCCCCCCTAAAAAATGTATTCTGTAGTGAATAGTTGGGTACAGGTCCTTTCAGTCGGGTCTGGTGAGGTGTCTGTCGGATTTCATCCTGGATTTTTACATGCCCACATTGACAAAAAGACACACACACACACACACACACACACACACACTCTCTCTCGTCTCTGCCTTATACTTGGTTAGTTTGAAAACTATTGTGTTTTAAGTGTCCTTAACAATCCACACTCCTCAGCCCCCCTTGTGTCCTGCTTCTCATAATATATTTTAACAAGATATGCCAGAGTTGGTATTGGGAAATCTGAAGTTTACATACCCCCCTCCCTCCCCCTCACCAAGTCTTACTGACCGAGCCACGCCCCTAATTATCATTGAGAGCTCCTTGGGATGAATATGTACTTTGTTTTCCCAGATACAAAAATGCGCCATCATGCACCTCGTTGCCCCATCAGAATATAATTGGATTGAGAACTTTATCACAAATTACTATAGGGATTTAGTTCCTCATCATGGGTGAAGAGATGGAAGAGGCCTGTTGCTTTGTCTTAATTTTTTGCACTTCTGGCTCCAGTATGCGATGAAGTCTGGGCTGCGAGTGGGCTGAGAGACACCAAAGGTGGCAAGCTTGGCAGTCAGATCCGCAGGGGTAGCTGGTCGTACCAGCCATTATTTATGCTGTTCTTCATACTTGTAGCTGACGCAAACTAAAACAACCAAAGATGCCCATGAAATGGTGACAAGTACTTGGCCAGTGGGTTTGGTGGAGCACTACAGTGTGGTCAGCATGGTCCAATTTGCAATGTCCCTTCCTTCAAAGTTCAAATTGTTCTAGATCCATCCATAGCTCAAAGAAGTGGCCTCCAACCAAAAACCACACAGGCCAACTGTGCAGGGTATAGGTGCTCTGTATCTAGGCATCACTTTTTAACTAATACTAGTGGTAGATGATGCACATAAATAATTACATATTATTTTATCAACTACAGGGCCTTAAGGGCACAGAAACTTTTACATGTTTCCATTCAACTATTCATCCAACATATCTTCAGATCAAAATTGGTCGTTGAATTCACAGTTATCTGAAAATGTTCTTTCATGTTCCTTGAATGGCAAGATTACTTTTGTTTTTGACTTTTCCAAATCATGGAAGCTTCATAACGTGATATCCAACATAAGATGCAAAGCTGCACACTAATACAAATCATGATATAGGCAAACCATTGTGATATAGTGGAAAATATTATCTAAAAACAAATAGTAGTGGTATGGACATTAAAAGGTATACCAACCTCACTGGCTATTTCTTCATACATTTTTGATTTTTGCAAAATCAACAAATAAGTGCTTAAAATGTTTTTAAAACTTCCTGAGAGATGTTGAAATGCTGATTCAGGAATATTTACCTGACCTGAGACAAGCTTTCAGTTGAGTCATCCTAAATGAGCTGCCTCCATAGGCCATTGTACTTCGCAAAGAGCTGACATCGTAAGAAGGAAGACGGAAGTCTTATCACCATCCTCATCCACTATGGAGTAGCAGTTAAAGAGGGCAGAAATTGTTGAATAGAAAATGAAGAGGAAGTGCCCACAAAATCAATTTTCGAGAGTGAATTAAACATCTTAATTCACAGAATAAGCAGTTGTGTAAATTTACTTTAGCAAAGTGTACTTGTCCAATGCAGAAAATATTCTATTATGGTGGGTTTGGCACATTGATAAATTTAGGTTTAAAGATATAGTTTAAAAAAATATATATATATTTATTGGCATTTTATAAACCTTCATTACATTACAAAACATGTAACTTGCATTTATTATCACATCTTGTCGACACTAAGCGTATAATTTGAGAGGACATTATCCACCAATACTAATACATGCCATTTGCTATCAGTACATGTATATATACTACCCACGTAATGTGTGGGAGATCCTTCCCATTGACGTCAAGGGTGTCAGTAGCTATGACAGTGTTCATGTCCTCGATAATGTCTCTCCATGGAAGTTAGGGTGTCAGCACTTCATTAATATCATTACGACTGGGTGGGAGGTGCTGTATTGCCATATTAAAAGCATATGTGGAACATTATAACATATGAAAACTAACAGTGTATAGATCCTAAAACACAACTCCACTAAAACAGGTTGGGGGTATCTTGAGGGGTTCGAAGGGCGTTTGTGAGTGATAAACAGTGTAGGGTAGTGTGGGCCACTGTGACCTTGATTCATAAGCGCCTAGCACAATTGCGCTGTTTCTTAGCGCGGCACCTGGGGGGGGGGAGAGGTGAGGTTTAAAGATACAGTTGTGGATATTGCAAGCGAGTTGAGGTCCTGCATGTTGCAGTGAATAACTACAGACTTGGTAATGTACTCATGAACAATTTGCAAACTCATTTACCACCATGAAAACAAATGTACTTCCTTCTAGGAGTGTAGTAAGTGCCTTGTCCAATGGAAAGGAACAATTCTGTAATTACCTGGAATGTAGAGGGATGAGTTACTCCACCAGGTACCTATTTTCTCATTGGGGAAAAAATAAGTGCGCAAATGCACAACTTTGTTTCATTAACTTATGCAGACTTATTGACTTGACGTGAATTGTGCGTGTGGAAATTTGGACTTCTCATACATATCTGAATATGTTCCTGTGATTCTGTGTATATTCCCCTTAATGGGGATATCTACTACAAACATAGCAGTAATCCAACAGAAAGTGTCTTCTGACCTTTTCAGACCCTCTGTTTTCTCATAGTATTTGCTGAGTTCTAAAAACTGTTCATAATTTACACCAAGGAGCTATTCCACAGGCATCAAAATTGTTGAAGTGATATGGTGGTAGCCACTATTTGAAGCTCGCAAAATACTGTCACGAGGATGTGCTTACTATGCAGAAAATCTTGGTAAAGTTCCCCTAAGAGACATGCTGAATTGCTTTCACTCCTGAGTAGAGCAAATTTCTGGGGGTAATGCAAGGTAGTAGTGAGCATGAATGCCATCTTTTGTAGGGGTGGGGATGCAGTAACAGATTCCAAATCCAAAAATTATTAGACTACACATGTGCGGAAGCTGTCAGTACAGCTAAGTGCCTCTGCCGTCTGGCAAAAAAAGTCATATATGCAGGACGTAAAGATGGTAAGTGACTGAGATTCCAATCAGGAGTTGCATTACCTAAAGTGCATCGGGCACAAGGGGCAAGTGCACCCACACTCTGTGCCCCAGGACGCTTTGATAATACAGAAGGGGCTGCAGGCACTTGTGTGGCCCTTTCTGTAATATAGATAGCACCAGTGCTATTTTAAGGGGACGTTCCTTAATTTCTATGAGGGCATAACCCCATGCAAATGAGGGAAACCCTCTGCCTGTGCCCCTGTGCAGTATTTTTGATGTGGGCACAGAGGCCAGAAGGTGCACTGTCTGTGTGCCACAAAGAGGTGGTGACCAGTCTGTGCGCCCCTCAGTGGCAACCCCTGCAAGGAAAAATGGGGTCTCCTAGACATCCTCTTGCAGATCAGAGGATGTAGTGAGGGATTAAAATGACTGGTGATGGGACAGAGCCCTGTGACACTCTGCATCATGGCTCATTTGGCACAGCCAAGAAAGTTGACCAGCCACTTGGGTTCTATGTTCCAGAAGTGATTATAATCATTGCGGTGCCTACATGTCTAGATCCCTGAGGTGATCTAGAAGTCCAGAGAATGTTGTGTATGTGCTATTATAGTCAACGGCGTGGTCAAACAGTTTCAAGATTAAATACTATCTTTATCCACAAACAAACTTAGACCCCCAAGTGTTAAAAAGGTGCCACAATGCAAGCCTGTCTGATATTTATGAAAGAGATTGTTGCTCTAAAATAAATTGCAGCTGTGCTGCCCCCGTTTTTGCTAAGAAATTGGGCAGGTACGACAAGTTTGATTTCATTCCAGAGTTCTTTAGATATCTTCATTACTGCTTCATTGATGTTTTTTCCTGCAACTGACTCAGATTTCACTGGGGCATTGGAATGACCCAGATTTATTTGGGGCGTAGACGATGCTAAGAATACTGAAAGATAAACACGGGTGGAGTAAAATTTTGTATAGATAAGTGCAGGGATAGCATCGCATCTGAGCACTGCCTGGATGTCAGCCAGGAAAAACAGCTCAATGTAGAATCCAGGTATTAGTAAGCCAAGAAAGATGCCTTGGAAGGGCTGCATATCTACATACCTGCTACATTTACTTCATTATACTTTACTTTTCCACCTTTACATCGTCCTATCTTTACTTTGCCTACCTATCATAACATTGGAATGCACTTTAAGTTGTTCTTTTGACTTTATCCTTCCTTTAGTTTGTCCCCTTGCCCTAACACTAAACTTTACTACATTGGTAACACTTTTCTTAAGCATATTTTTAATTCAATTACATGAAGTAAAAAAATATCATTACCTTATTGTATTTCAAATCCTACAGCTATCATTTTGTAAATTTAAATACTCTGAACCATTCACATGGTTTTAAATTGATTTTATCCAAAATTGTATCAAAAATTCTAATTTAAAATGATCGTAGAGTGTATTCTAACTTTAATGCTAGCACTAACTATATATTTTTAATACATTTACTATTGATCAATTTGTATTAAGTTATATGAATTACCATCCAAGCATTAACTGTACATTTTTGATTTGTTCAAAATTAAATATAATTAGTGCTCCTTGTTGGTGTTGTTGTATGGTATTTATTTTTTAGCATAACCCTCTGTATATATCCATATTTATCTATGGCTCATCTTATCTTTATTATACATATATTTTTCTAATTCTGTGAGGGAGTGAAGTGGCAGCGGGTATTTTTTCACACAATACAACTTGTCAGGGATTAGCCCAGTAAGCAGTCTTCGATATTAAAACAATTGACTCATAAAAAAACATTGGTTTTATGGTACAAACGTGTGCACATTGACAGTTATAAAAGAAATCCTTTCCCTTTTTACTCTCTAGAATGTCAACCTGCACTGGTTTTGTCTGGGCAATTTTCAGTATGTTTCCGTTTTTAAATTAAATACAGACAATAAAGCACAAAGGTGAAGATTTACTAAGTTTTCATGCAATGCAGCACAGCAACTAATGTTTGAAATGTCTTGATGCGCAAGAGGATGAGAGAAGGACTGCACCATATCTGCCCAAATATGATGCTCCTGCTCTCTTCCCTAGTGCCTAGTGTTGCACCTGGGATATCTGGTAGGGTCCCGCATTTCCTGGGATTCAGAAGGTACTGCAAGAAGTCCGAAGCTGCTGGTTGAGTCACTCTCATGTGGGACTGCATTCTCTCGACCGTCTGGGCTCCTGGCTGCTGCTTCTTGCTCCTTCAGTTCCAAAATGGCAATCACCTAGCTGAGGGTTTGCAGTTGCCTTTTAAAGCTGGTCCACAACTGCCTCAAAAAAAGGCGTTATGGCTGTAAATACTAAATAAACATTTTGTGCCAGTTGCTTCACAGTTTTGCTTTGCAAAATGTAAGTAAATCAAACCTTGAGTGTTCTGTCTGTATTTATATGCAAAGATCAGTGAAAATGGGACCCTGAAAACCATAAATGTAATTCCATTAAAAAGTAAAAATCTTTGAACATTAACTTCAAACATTAATTAATTTGAATTACATTATTTCTCAAATAATTGCAGCACTACTAAATCTCATCCTGCAATAAACCTTCAAGAATATTAAGTATTAATAGTTTAATTCATTCTTTACTCTTAACACTGAATTAAACGTAGCTTAGATGTTGTTTTCCCAATTTCTGAGCCCAGAGGTGGCATACCACAGAAAATGCCAAACAATGTGAAGTTGCTGTCAAAATATTTGCAGGGAAATAAATGTCAAACAAAGAAGAGAGGCACAGTAGAGGTCTGGCATCCTTTTGTGAAAGATGTCTTGACTATGTATAGCAGCTGTTCAGCGCCTCTCCTGAAATGGATATTATAAGTTTATGGTGTTAAAAAGGCAGGTTGACAACTGTGTTTGTGGGAGCTTTGAGGGCAGTGAGACTGTGAAAATGATCTGAAATGTTAAGTGTTTCAAGTGTTGATAACTCCATTTTGTTGCAATGTGTTATATTTGATATATTGGTTTATTGTGTGGTGCTGTTGATGTGAATTTATATCTCATTTTTATCAGTGAAAAATAGTTTGATGGTAATGCATTTTCTTATTCGTTGGCTGACCAGGCAGTGAATGTATGCAATGTTTTAGTATTGGCATAACACTGACAAAAGGAATAATGGCCCAGGTTTATTTATATCTCCTTGACTGGTATTGCTACCAGATAGTTTGTTGGCGATCTTAAAGAGTCCAGAGGAAATCTTCATGACTTAACAATATGAAGAGGATAGTTACTCCTGTTAAATGATCCCATAAACTCTTAATTTTGAGAAAATATTTGGACTAACCTGCAATGACTTTGGCTTCTAAGAGAAAAGGCATATATACGCTTGAGATGTAGTCAACTACCTATGTCTTCATTTTAACCATATAATGGAAAAACTGTGGCTTACATCCAGCCTTATTTTTCCACTGCACAGGGTGTCTAGCTTGATGCAAAATGAGAAGATGCACGGATGTGTATTTCCTTGACCCTCTAAATGCAGTGCTATCTAATTGTCATGCTTTTGGATGTTCAGAACCCCAGATAGCTGGCACACATTGACATTAAACATGAAAAGGGGGCTACCCATGGCGCATCACACAATGTTTTGTGGAACAAACGTTGTTAGCTTACTTCAAAGAGAATTCTCAGTTAGAGCTGATGGATCATTTTAAGTGTGAAACAAGTGGCACCCATTTAAAATGAGACTCTGTGCACCAGAATTTCATCATGCATGGTATCAAATTTGGATGACTGGAATATCAAGAAGATGACTGATGCTCATTCCTCAGCTACTGATGACACACCTGACATTCATACCAGGTGTTCTTGGATAGCATTTATAACTTTGACTGATCCATTATTGTTCTTTATCTCTCCTGACCAAGAATACAAAGTTGGAGAGGGGTCCATAATTATTCAAGTAAATTAGGTTCAGTGTTGGCTATTTCAAATAAAGAATTAATCTTATTAATAAACATTGTGTTAGAATCTATTTATTGTTATATTCCACAAGCATTATGGACTATCAGACCAGGAAAGCCATTTCAAATGTGACGTGTGGCTAAGAGAGTCCAGCGACTAGGATATCAGGATGTTAGTTGTGAATGAAGTGCTTTTTTTGGTTTCCTGTATCTGTAGGGCACATTTCTAGAAATAAGTAAAATGCCTGATCATCACATATTCTTTGGTGTGGCACTATGATAAAAAGGAGGCATCTGAGCTAAACTCATGTACTTGAACATTTTCAAAATATGTGCCATTCTGATTGTGAGCATTTTCAACATGTTCCGAGTGTAATGGATATGAAATAAGTTTGTTTTGCCTTACAAATTGACTTTTTATTGATTGTTGATGCTTCCAGCAGGCATAGTTTGGTTGTTGCTGTACTTACTTAGCCATGGTCTCTCTAATGTTCTTCTTGTCTAGTGAGACCTTTAATGTTCTGTGGTTTAAAAATATGTTTGATTAGTTTTTGGGCAGACTTATACATCTTATTCAAACCAGTAACATATAGCATTAGCTTATGTTACAATTTTACAGATCCCTGCTTCTGTACCTCATAAAGTGCTGTTTGTTCTATTAGTTTCCAGAGTTTTGAGGTATTGTGCATTTCTGTTCTTGATGTGTTTTCATATGTTTCCAGCTTCAGTGTGGGTTTGGAGCCATTTGGTGTGAGCTTCTTGATGTTGTAGACTATTTATCTAGCATCTAATATTATGGGAGTGTTGTGTTATTATGCGATAAATCCATGTAAGCCATTGAACAAAAGCAGAACAATAAAAAAGCTCCCTCAAACCAGGAGAATATACCTGTGTCATGTGTTTCGGTGTATTGCTTTGTCCCTATTTTTCCCTTTCTAGATTGTTCTATTAGAGCTATGTATGTGAAGTACTGGTTCAATTGTGCCAGAGAATTGTACTGGGAAGCCTGCACACTCCGGTTATTCACTTATTCCTGGATATACAGACCTGTATGCACATGTCCGTCCAGGACTGTGTCTCCATTTAAGCCCTACGTGTGTAGAACCTCGTTAGGACTCTTGATTGGTGATGCAGCACTGGAGAGGAATCACAATGACTTAGGACGCACTTAGGACTTAAAACAACAGTCCCTTGCACACGCCGACAGTATATATTATGTATCATTGACAATAATAAAAAACACTCTTGTTCCTCCGTTGAAACAGTCACTTCAGTTTAATCTTGAGATCCTTAGCCAACACGTGTTTCGTCGCGCTTAATTGTTGTGCGCAATGACTTCTTCAGGGCTCTAATCTCTTTGTATGGATCCTCAGTTCCGGTTGTATTCTTTTCTTGAATGTGGATCTTGTGTGTATAAGTCATAAATCCATCATGAAGAATGACGACGTGGTATAGTAAAACCACTCTTTGGGGGCTAAGTGACTCACTTAGCCCCCACAAGATCCACACTTAAGAAAAGAATTCTGGAATACACTAAATCTTGGATACAGTAATCACTGTTGCCTTATACTGTGCAAATATCACTGGAGTACTAGAACCCATTCCGGGTCAGAAATACAACCGGAACGGAGGATCCATACAAAGAGATTAGAGCCCTGAAGAAGTCGCTGCGCACAACAATTAAGCGCGACGAAACACGTGTTGGCAAAGGATCTCATGATTAAACTGCAGTGACTGTTTCAACTGAGGAACAAGAGTGTTTTTTATTATTGTCAATGATACATAATATATACTGTCGGCGTGTGCAAGGGATGGTTGTTTTGGTTTATCAGTGGTTATCCACACATTGGGGAGGAGGGTGGCTCTCCCCACCCTTAAGCACCGCAATCATAATTGTACACTAGTATATACTCACTGCGTATTTCCCAGGAGTGCCATTACCCTACACAATCCACCGACCAAGAAGTCGCACTTAGGACTTAGGACACTCCCTGATGAACGAACAATCAGGGCCCGAAATGTATTTGACACAGAATTAAAAGAAACTCATGCACAGCAGGTTTTGTGAAAAGATGATTTATCAAAGAACAATAAAAAAATAACGGTATTTTATATATAGATATATATTACCTACTGGCGGTCGCGAGTAGGTAGTTATAGTTAGAACCTAGTTTCCATAGGAAAAGCATTTTTTGATTTGCTAATAACTTTGGCGTCGTTTGACGAATCTTCCTGAAAATCTCCCCAAAAAAAGCCTATCCAGGTCATCTCCTATCCTGAAAGTTTGGGGGTGATTCGTCAAGCGGGGGCAGAGAAAAAAGGGGGGTCCCAAAACTCGTTTTCTCCATGTTAATTTCCATAGGAAAGTTTGCGACGAGCTACAGCCCGAACTGCTGAACGGAATTACCCCAAATTTGGCAAAAAGGTAGAGCTTGGTTCAGAAAGCGACCTTTTTTAAATGGTGTAAATCCGTTCAGTAGTTTTTGAGAAATTCAAAAAATAAGAGTCAAAAATCAATTTCCCATAGGAAATTTTGTGCAAGGCTACAGCCGAAACTACTGAACGGAATTACTCCAAATTTGGCAGAAAGGTAGTGCTTGGGTCAGAAAGCGACCTTTTTAAAAATGGTGTAAATCCGTTCAGTAGTTGCTGAGAAATCAGAAAAATTAAAGTTTTGATATCTGGGCGGAGCCTAAGTCGCGTGCGCGAGCTTCACTGTGATTGGCTGCTAGTAGTCCAAACCAGGAAGTGTTGGCAGCCATCTTGTGGCTCGGTAGAAGCGAGTCACCCAAAAACAGAGAAACAAAGGTATAAAACAAGAGAAGGGGGCAGGGTAGAAAAACCCTGACCCCCTAGGCCTGCTCAGTGGGTCCCAGAAGGACCCCCAGGGCCCAAAAAATCATTTAAAAAAAAAAAAAAAAAAAATCGGCGAAAATTTGCGCTGGGGTCGCGGGTTCTCGCGTTTTATTTTAATGAGGCCCTTGGGTGGGCTAGGTTCCGGGGGTATTTCTTAAAAAATAATAGCAGGGGCTTGCAGGGGTTGCGGGGGTGCGCTGGGGTCCGCGCAGCCCCGGGGCTTCACTCATGTTGGGAGGGGGGTTGCGCGGCCCCCCTTCTGGAGCCTTCTATGTGCTTGTAACTTTGGCGTCGTTTGACAAATCTTTATGAAATTATCCAAAAAGTTTCACTTTTTTTGATTAGCTCATATTGAAAGTTTGGGGGTGAATGGTGTAGGAGGGGCTGAGAAAAAAGAGGGTCCTAAAACGTGTTTTCTCCATGCAACTTCCATACGAAACTTTACAGAAGACTACAGGTGAAACTGCTGAACGGAATTACGCCAAATTTGGCAGGGAGAAAGGTGATGGTCCAGAAAGCACGCTTTTGTTTAAATGGTGTAAATCCGTTCAGTAGTTTTTGAGAAATATCAAATTTTACAGATATCGATATTTGAGAATTCTGACATGTGATTGGCTGAGGGGTTACAAGCACCAGGTTGCGGCTTATTGGCTGTGAATGGTTGAAACCAGGAAGTGTTGGCAGCCATTTTGTGATTTACTCCGTCAGCTCGCATCTCTCCGTGTAGAAGCCATCGGGTTCGTAGTTTTACCTCTGCGAGGCAACACTGGCATCTGTGTCTGTGTGAGATATGCCTTTCACGCTGCCTCTCTTCATATCACCAGGTTGCGGCTATGCCTTTAGAAGCCCGTCCGTTGGCTCGGAGCTCTGTGAGTCAGTCTGTCGGTACGATCCCCTACACTACCCAAAGACTACCCAAACACCACTGCACTGTCGTAAACTCTAAAACACTACCCCTAGCACGATCCCCTACACTACCCAAACACCACTGCACTACCCTAAACCCTAAATCTACCCCCAGCACGACCCCCTACCCAAACACCACTGCACTACCCTGAACCCTAAAATACTACCCCCAGCACAACCCCCTACACTACCCAAACACCACTGCATTGTCGTAAACTCTAAAACACTAACCCTAGCAGGACCCCCTACACTACGCAAACACCACTGCAGTACCCTAAATCCTAAAACACTATCCCCAGCACGACCCCCTACACTACCCAAACACCACTAGACTACCCTAAACCCTAAAACACTACTCCCAACATGACCCCCTACACTACACAAAGACCACTGCACTACCTAAACCCTAAAACACTACCCCCAGCACGACCCCCCTACACTACCCAAACACCACTGTTCTACCCTAAACCCTAAAAGACTACCCCAGCACGACCCCCTACAGTACACAAACACCACTGCAGTACTGTAAACACTAAAACACTACTCCGAGGACGACCCCCTACACTACACAAACACCACTGCACTACCCTAAACCCTAAAACACTACTCCCAGCATGACCCCTTACACTACCCAAACATCACTGCATTTTCGTAAACTCTAAAACACTACCTCCAGCATGATTCTTACACTACCCAAACACCACTGCACTACCTTAAACCCTAAAACGCTACCCCCAGCATGAACCCCCAAACAGTACACAAACACCACTGCACTACTCTAAATCCTAAAACAGTACTCGCTGCATGACTTCCCACACTACACAAACACCACTGTGCTACCCTAAATCCTAAAACACTACTCTCAGCACGACCCCCTACACTACACAAACACCACTGCACTGCCGTAAACCCTAAAACACTACTCCCAGCATGACCCCCTACACTACCCAAACACCACTGCACTGCCAAAGGCAGTGCACCCAGGACATGCAGCAGACGTGCAAGGTATAGGTGGACGTGAATGGAGTCGACCATGTGTTCGGGATGCCCTGCCATTGCGTCAGTGGCTCTGCCTGTAGCTGCACTGGCTTGCCGTGTGCCAGTCTTGTGGATGAAATGGCACAGCTTGGTGCAATGAGCCGGGTCTGTGTGCAATGGGTGCAGGGCAGGAGTGTGGTGGGAGTACGTGTGAAGGCCATTTCACGCACGCTAACTACGACAAAGGACTTTTGAGTTTGGGATGTGTACTCGTTGTTCTCAAATCGGGCAGTGCGTAGTGTGGGAGACGGATGCAAATATTATCGTATCTGTCAGGGGGGGCTGGCCACTTGCAAGTTCCTTCTCGGAGCAGCAGATGTGTTAGCGCAAGATAGCTTAGACAAAGAACCTTTCATCCCTACAGTAACTTCTCCAGCTGCATTCATACAGGATGTGTAAAAGGCCGGTCGTGGGTGTTGTGGGATGTCTGCAACCCTGGTCATCATGGATGAGATGCCCAGCACGTGGCACATGGGTGGGTTCACTGTGTGTTACGTTGCCAAACAGCTGCTTCTCCCTCCCACGAGCCCCCACACTTTTGTGCGCTGCGCTGTTGTATCCCGTGCACTCCTACGGCACACCATTGTAATGCCTATTCGCGCATGTCCTGCGGCATTCCAATCACACTGTGACACTGCCGTTTGGAGGTGGTGCATGCCACTTTACAACAGCGGCCACACCAGAACACAGAGACACACTTACCGCACTTCTTGCACACAGACATGTCCGAGACACCCCGTTCCCCTTGCCGGATAGGCACACCCCTGCGCTGACCTGTGTACGCCGGACCAGCACACGCCGCTTGTGCATGCAGGAGGATGCGTGTGTAGCTACATTTCCAGGCTCACTGCCAACGCTGAGGTGACATGGTAACGTCTGCTGAAGACAGCACACTGTGATGTTGCAGGGCCCGTGCCCATCATGCTAACACAATGACCACACGGACACACTTGCTCAGATGCGGGTTCGGGGGGCGTTGGCGGTCCTGGGGTTGTTGCGATGAGTGTTGTGGCCCTCATGGGTATCCGTGTATCATGCTCATTGACTCTGTGGCACCTGTGGGTGTTCCGGTGTGGCTCTTGGCTGTGTTCCCTTTCATGCTGCAGGTAGTCATCCTGCTTAACACCAGCAGAAAGTAGGTGTAAAATCCCTGGTGCTATCGCCGGAATTTGTTTCGCATCGCAGTTTTTGCCTTTCGTTGTGAAAGTTGTGATGTGGTTTTTTCGTGTACAGAAAAATAAACGAACTGGGCAGTGTATCCCGTCAAGATTCAGCACCTGACCCACTATTCCCAATCAATATAAATACAATGAGATTTCTTCATTGATTTTGTGTGTACACTGTAAATGCACCCACTACCACAGTGCAATTCAATACAGGATTCTAGTATTTAAAATAAATCGCAAAGGTGCACCTTGTGTGTTTTTGCACCGGAACGCCTACTCTGCATCTCATTATCAGCACTTTAATGCAACTAAAGTTGAGATAAATCTAACACACTATTCAGAAGCTGGTGCAAACTGCAGATATCACCAGTATTCCCGCAATAACTGCCCCAAAATTTAACACCATGGTGGACACCACCAAATAACAGTAATAAGAACAAGAAAGAGTCACACAGCACTTAAGTAACAACCAAAAACTTTATTGAATTTTTTTTTTTTTTTCTTCAAACTTTATTTTTCCGTTTACGTACATATAGAGGATAAACTAAATTTAACAAACTCAACACAAAACAACAAGGCGGAAGACTCCTGTCGGGTCCATCAATGTCGACGACACAGCCTGGAAAATAAAGCACAAAATAAGGACGTGTGTAATGCGCATATCAAAGGAGTGCGACACAGAGAAAGAGAGAAGGGAGAAAAAGAGAGGGAAGGAAAGAAAGGGAGTGAGAAAGGGAGAAGGGAGCGAGAGTGAGAGAGATAGAAGGAAAGAAAGGAAGAGAGTGAGAGAGAGAGTGAAGAGAGGGAAGTGAGAGAGAGAGAGAGAGAGAGAGAGACACTGCCGCCCCTGCGCATCCATGACCAAATAATTACCTGCTGCCACCGGAGTGTCTACCAGTGGGCACTCCACGTGCCCGTGAAAGCTCCAGGGCCCGGTCCCGCCACCATGGCTTAGTGCACATTATGTGGACCCGCTCCGCGGCCCAGCACATCCCACACATGTCGCTGAGTCCTGAGTCATCAATGGCGGAGACCACATCAGCTTTTGGTGCCGCTAACCCTGTGCAACGCAAGTCAGCGCCACGTGGTGGTAGGCCGCTGACGGCCATACAACTTAGGGTGCGACTAACCCTGTGCAGCTCAAGTCCGCGCCACGTGGTGGTAGGCCCCTGACGGCCACATCAGCTTCGGGTGGCACTAACCCTGTGCAACTCAAGTCCGCGCCACGTGGTAGTAGGCCCCTGACAGCCACATCATCTTCGGGTGGCACTAACCCTGTGCAACTCAAGTCCGCGCCACGTGGTGGTAGGCCCCTGACGGCCACATCAGCTTCAGGTGGCACTAACCCTGTGCAACTCAAGTCCGCGCCACGTGGTAGTAGGCCCCTGACGGCCATACAGCTCAGGGTGCGACTAACCCTCTGCGCAACTTTTCATGGACTCTTTATGATTGAGACCCGTGGAGCGTCCGCCATCCAGTCACCACCGGCAATAAAGGATGTGACGTTGTCGATCCATTATATTTGCGTGGTCACATGGCCTGTGATGCATGTGCCGGATGGGTGTGGTTTGTATGCAAACCTGCCCTCAGGGAGTGGCCATGACATGTTGACAACTAGACCACTGACCTGCACACCAACAGCGAGTACGCCTGCGACAGGTAGCTATGTGGGGGGTGTGAAAACGTGTTTTCTCAATGGATTTTCCATAGGAAACTTTAGACAAGGCTACAGGTCAAACTGCTGAACGGAATTACGCCAAATTTGGTAGGGAGAAAGGTATTGGTCCAGAAAGCGCGCTTTCTCGCATCGAGTGAAAATATAAAAGAAAGGTCCCGGGGGCAATTTAATATACTGGAGCTCTGTCTGTGCGAGATAACCCTTTCACGCTCCCTCTGCCCAACATAACCACTTCGCAGCTATGCCGTTAGAAGCCAGTCCGTCGGCTCGCAGCTCTCTACCTTTGCGAGCTAGTACGCTGCTGTGCCTGTACCTCTGCGAGCTACTACGCTGCTGTTCCTTTGGGAGCGGACGGCTCGTAGTACTGAGTCTGTGAGTCGAGCGGACGGGCCGCAGTTGTCCCTCTGCGAGCCTGGGTGCGAACTGTTCATAAGTCACACTACATAAGCATTGAAAAGCCATTTTGTGATTCAGTCCGTCAGCTGGCATCTGTCCGAGGCATTTCTGAAAACATACCGGAGTTCTTTCTGTGAGAGATACCCCTTTCACGCTGCCTATCCCCACATCAGCAGGTAACGCACCCTCTTCCCACATTACCAACATACCCCCAACAACCTTCTTGGGCCCGGAATTGTCCCTGTGCGGTTGGACAAACAAGAATCTTAGTCATGTATAGATTTACATATAGAACATTTTATTTAAACAAAACAACAACAAATAAAACTGAAGGGAGTCTGGTGCTGTGGTCGCTGCCACAAAGTTGGGGTCACTGCCATTCAGGACTCAGGACACAGTTCCACATGTGGGATCGGCTTGTGTTGAACAGGGTTAGTGGCACCACGTGTCCAAAATTCGAATTGCGAGCTCTGCTGCCCGCAGTGTAGACTGCTAATGAGTGTTCGTTTGCACTTGAAGATGAATTTGGTGATTGTACTAAAGCTATAACTGATATAAAAAAAGTTCTTGAAGCAAGGATACTAAAAGGATATTATGTAGATTTTAGGCCTGTGATAGTTACTTGCCTACTGGACTCTGTAATTAATGAATCAAGACTTAATTTTAATTGTGAGCCCTGATGACCGCAGTGTAGGCCAGAGGTAGCGGTCAGCAAGGGCCCATAGCCACGTGGCGTTGAGTTGAGGTGCACAGTTAGTGGCACCAGAAGCATTGAGAATGTATGAGCCTGTGATGCTGCTTGGTGCGGACGGGCCGCACTGGGAGCAATGTCTCTTGCCTACTGGACTGCGTCATCTGCAATCGCGACTGTATCTGAATTGTGAGCCCTGCTGACCGCAGTGTAGGCCAGAGGTAGCGGTGAGCAAGGGCCCACAGCCACGTGCATAGGTTGGTGGCCCCACCGGCCTGCGTAGTTCAGGTTCAGTGGCACCACGTGTCGCCGGCCTTCCATATGCAAATACACCTCACTAATCGAAGGGAGTCTGGTGCTGTGGTCGCTGCCACGAAGTTGGGGTCACTGCCATTCAGGAGTCAGGACACAGTTCCACATGTGGGATCGGCTTGTGTTGAACAGGGTTAGTGGCACCACGTGTCGCCGGCCTTGCATATGGAAATATGCCTCACTGATCAAAGGGAGTCTGGTGCTGTGGTTGCTGCCACGGACTTGGGGTCACTGCCATTCAGGACTCAGGACACAGTTCCACATGTGGGATCGGCTTGTGTTGAACAGGGTTAGTGGCACCACGTGTCGCCGGCTTGTCTTGAACAGGGTTAGTGGCACCACGTGTCGCGGCTTGTGTTGAACAGGGTTAGTGGCACCACGTGTCGCCGGTCTTCTACAGTGTAGACCGGAGGCAGCGGTCAGCAAAGGCCTACAGCCACATGACGTTGACTTGAGCTGCACAGATTGGGAGCATACAGTCTTCTTAACCGATTATACTCTCTTACACAATTTGCATCGGCACTAATCTTGAATTGTTAGCCCAGCTAACCGCATTGTAGGCCGGAGGCAGCGGTCATCAAGGGCCCACAGCCACGTGGCGTTGACTTGAGCTGCACAGAGTTAGTGGTACTTGAAGCACTTAGCGTGTGCGCAGTCAGCGATGATGCGTGGTCCGGGCAGGCCGCACTGGTAGCAATGTCTGTTGCCTACTGGACTGCGTCATCTGCAATTGCGAGTTGCTCTGAATTGTGAGCCCTACTCACCGCAGTGGAGGCAGGAGGCAACGGTGAGGAAGGGCCCACAGGCACGTGTTGTTGACTTGAGCAATGTCTGTTGCCTACTGGACTGCGTCATCTGCAATCTCGACTCCATCTGAATTGTGAGTCCTACTGACCACAGTGTAGGCCGGAGGCAGCGGTCAGGAAGGGCCCACAGCCACGTGTTGTTGACTTGAGCAATTCTCTTGCCTACTGGACTGCGTCATCTGCAATCGCGACTCGATCTGAATTGTGAGCCTTGCTGTCCGCAGTGTATATCGAAGGCAGTAGTTTGTACAGACATAAGTCTGCGGTGCTGTGCCGCTGGGGGCCTGTGTGGCGGAAGCCAGCAATCGGCTGAGGAGGCTGGCGGTCACGTCGGCGGCCTTGTGGCAGGGTGAGGGGCACCGCCCTGGCAGACGCTTTGGCCTTCCCACAAGTGAACCACACCCAGAGCTCCGGGCTATTTATTCACACTCCTACGCTGAAGTGGCGTATGTCGGACCAGCCCACTCCGGTTACGCTTATGCTTACAGGGGGGGACGACACAGCTACATGACTGAGATCTTCCCTAGTGTTTGACGTAACATGGTTGGGTCCACTGTCCACAACACTACAAGCACCAGTAGTATTTGTGCACATGGAGAGGTGTGTGTTCTGCATACTGAGATGTGTCCAGCACATCACCGCTACACTTTGCATTGTGTGCATTGTTAAACATGGGTGAATTGCTTCCTTCACATATAGTTTGTTCACACCTGTCCCAATATTCAGCTATTGTGTGGCTGAGGGGCCATGCCGTTTTTGGAAACTTCGCTGTCTTGTTCTGCGCTGCCTCGGTGGTAGAGGGGGGGGGTCCTGGGGGTGGTGGTGGGTGTTGTGGCGTTCTTGGGTGTCGGAGCTGCTTGATCAGTAGGTCTATGACATGTGTTGGTCTTCAGATGTGGCTCTGGGCTGGGCTCCCTTTCATACTGTATGTAGTTGTTTAATATTTAAAAAACAAGAAGACATTATATAGTTTAAATAACAAATAAAAAAAATTACAGTAGGAAGAGGGGTGGTACGGGGGGGGAGGTCCTGAGGGTTGTGGCAGTGGTTGTTGTGTCCTTCTTGGGTGTCGGAAAAAACTATAGGTTAAATGAACATTATAATTAGAAGTTAGCATTAAAAAAAACATTGAAATTCACTGAAAAAAGCATAGGTTTCAGGGACGTTATAGATAGAAATTAGTATTTAAAAAACCTTTGAAATTCACTGAAAAAACCATAGGTTCCAGGCACGTTATAGTTAGAAATTGGCATTTAAAAAACCTTTGAAATTCACTGAAAAAAACCATAGGTTTCAGGCACGTTATAGTTAGAAATTAGCATTTAAAAAACCTTAGAAATTCACTGAAAAAACCATAGGTTTCAGGGACGTTATAGTTAGTTGGACATTTCACTCATACAAAACCATAGAAATTCCATCGTTATAGTTAGTTCAGCTAACTATAACTCGTGCCCCGCAATGCACTGCTGATGACGTCACATATTACATCATTCATGACATGGTCAGTGACATCACTGATGACATCACTGATGACATCTCAAATGACATCACTGATGACATCATCCATGTGACAATCTGATGCACCTCCTCACACACTAATATAACCTTTGATACACTCACAGTAAAATACAGACTACCATTTTCGATACCATTGACACTAATACCAGTTACTACATACCCACAAACTGATTCCTAGGTCTACACACACATCTACCCATTCACCCATACAATCACTCATACATGCAGTCACTGATCAATAGAACACTATTAAATGCACTCATACGCCTATATAGACATTGACACACCAGCACTCATCCTAGTCAGTTATGTACTCATCCTAGTCACTCATGCAAAGAATCAATCACAGTTCCATTTACTCACCTACACAGTTATACACACACTACCTCATTTATTCATACAGATAGTAACGCATACTTAGTCTCTTATATAATCACTAATACAAGTATACACTCATACATACAGCCACTCTCACAATCACTGACTCTCACGTATAGTCATTTCTATACACCAACTCTCACATACACTGCCTTTTATATATGTACTTAGCTGGACATGTGCACTGAGACATCGATTCACTCACCAAGATGCCCATACACACACTTACCCACCCATACAACTGTTTCCACATGCACTCTTAAACTCATACACCCTGTCAATCAACCACTCACACATCTATGCACAGAGTCACACACCCCCCACCCAACCACACGCACACTCAGTCTCCTATACAAATACGCAGGCAACTAATCAATAACCCATATAGACATTCATGTAGCTACTGACCAACCGATGCAGCAGCTTACACAACAACAGACAGAGTGATACAGACATTCACACACTTTAGACACTAACCCATGTATTCAGTAAGATACATTTAATCATTCACTTAAACAGTCAGTCACACACCTACTAAATCCTCCATCCAGACACTTATACATCCATTCATTCTTCAATACAGCTTGGTATATATATAATACATATTTAAATTTTAAAGAAAACCACATTCACTGGATGATGTCATCAGTGATGTCATCAGTGATGTCATTTGAGATGTCATCAGTGATGTCATCAGTGATGTCACTGACCATGTCATGGATGATGTAATATGTGACGTCATCAGCAGTGCATTGCGGGGGCGCGAGTTATAGTTAGCTGAACTAACTATAACGGTGGAATTTCTATGGTTTTGTATGAGTGAAATGTCCAACTAACTATAACGTCCCTGAAACCTATGGTTTTTTCAGTGAATTTCTAAGGTTTTTTAAATGCTAATTTCTAACTATAACGTGCCTGAAACCTATGGTTTTTTCAGTGAATATATATATATATATATATATATATATATATATATATATATATATATATATATATATATCACCTGCTGTGAGTCGCCAGTGGGTAGTTATAGTTAGGAGCTAGTTTCCATAGGAAAAGCATTTTTTGACTTGCCTATAACTTTGGCGTCCTTTGACCAATCTTCAATACATTTTTCAAAAAAAGTGTCAAAGTAGGTTCTGTGTGCCATGGAAAGTTTGGGGGTGATCGTGCAGTAGGGCCTGGGAAATACGGGCACGAAAAAAGGGTGTGTTTGTAATGTTAATTCCCATAGGACCGCATTTTCGAACCTACAGCCCGAACTGCTGGACGGAATGACACCAAATTTGGCAGAAAGGTACATGTTGTTACGCAGATTGTACTTTATGTTATTTGGTGTAAATCCGTTCAGTAATTTTTCAGAAATTTAGGAAGAAAAAGAGAGATATATCTCTGGTTCCGAAGCCTTTGCGAAAAAATACAAGCTTGTGCAGGGAAATGCACGGCTCTGATTGGCTGCCAACACTTCAACCAAGAAGTGTTGGCAGCCATCTTGGGACTCGGTTTCACCGAGTCCACCCAAAAAAGTGAAAATAAAGAAAAGGGGGCAGGGTAGGAATACCCTGACCCCCAAGCCATAGTCTTGGGGTCCCCCTGAGACCCTGTCACGGCATAAAAGATTCATATGAGATTCAGTCAAGATGGCCGCCGAGTAGGAGCCTCCTGAGGAGCTCCCGGTTTGTGGATTACCAATTAGGTAGTTATCCCCGTAAAAACCACCTCACTGGCCTTCCACCCGCCTGCCCCCTAGACCGGACTGCGCACCCTTCCGAACCATACCTCTGAAACGGATCTTAGCAGCCAACTCACCCGGATCGACTGCCGCTGCTGCGCTGGTCGGTGCCTATGCTGCCCGGACCCCGGCACTGCTATGCTGATCCCCAGCCCCCTGGCTATTCTGCTGCTAGAAGACAGATCCCCACGCGGCGAGCCCTTGGTTGACGGTGTCGGCTCTCCTGACTCCCGTGCCTAGATCCTGTGGATCGAGATCTCCTGGCGCTGGGGGGTTACCCGGTATGCAGGCGCCATCTGTTAAGACTCTCCTGCTGGCCTGAGGAGCACAGTGACGAGTCCCGCCTGCTACCGTCATCCGTCATCCCTCGTCCCGGAGAACCAAACCGGAGCCCTGCGGCCAGCACCTGGTCGGTGGATCTGTTTCCTCAACTCTCCGGAGCATCGTCGTACTCGCCCTTCTCCTGCAGTGGGGCTGTGTTTCACCGGCTCCTTTTGGTCTCCGGCACCGTGTTGCAGCCTGCTGCCGCTCTTCTGACCCCGGGATCCCTGACTCTGCAGCCTCCACTTCGCTGCTCCGAATCCGGATGCCCTTGGGATCCTCCTGGCCAGAGCCTACTCACCGATGTAAATCGAGGCACCATTTTGTAGCCTTGATTGCTGGTCTTCAACACGGCCCGGCGCTCGGCTGCCCGGCAGGGGCTGTCTCCGCGATCCCCGAATCTGCAGCCTCCTCCTCGCTGCCTCGATTCTGGATGCCCCTGTGGGTCGTCCTGACCAGAGCCTGCCCTTGGAACTTAAATTGCAGCCCCATATAGAATTTAAACTGCGGCACCATCTTAAATCACTGCACCATTTTACAGCATGCTCTGCGCTGCAAGCTCTAACAAGCCACCACATCCGATCCAAGGTGGGCAAGAGCAGGGCTTCACCATGGCCTACACAGGTCTCTACAGAGGCCTGGTTACGACGTGCCTGACTTTAATATGGCGGCCGCCTCTGCCTTCGTTCCCTCTGCAACCTAATTGGCAACCTCAGCTCTGTCCCTGGATTACCGACCCCCCACCCCTTCCTTTTACCACTGCCCCCTAGTGGGGCCATGTTCCTCCGCTACCTGACCATGTATCTATTCTAACCTGCTTCCTGAACACTGAGACCTGAGCAACATGGCTGATGCCCGGTGGAGCTGCTAGACAGCTATTGAGTAGATTGGCCCTGGTTCCCCCCTCGACCGTCACCTACCCAGCCGGACATTGGACACAGTTCCTCTTCGTTTCCTTGCTATGGCTCCTTCCTCCCCTCCCTCCTACGAACTCTCACAACTCTGCTTTTGTTTACTGTACAGTACTATGCTCCTGTAACTGATGTAACTTGTAACGTAACGATCCTTTGGTAAGCACTTTGATACCTCCGTGTCTAGCCAGCGCTATATATAACTGTTCAAATCATATCAAATCAAAACCATTTTCCCTGATTGCTGAGACCTGAGCAACATGGCTGATGCCCGGTGGAGCTGCTAGACAGCTATAGAGGAGATTGGCCCTGGATTCCCCCCTGACCGTCACCTACCCAGCCGGACATTGGACACAGTTCCTCCTCGTCTCCCTGCTAAGGCTCCTTCCTCCCCTCCCTCCTACAAATCCCAGCAACATTGTTTTGTTTTGTTTACTGTACCTTACTATTGTATTGTATTGTAATTGCATTTATATAGCGCTTACTACCCCTGACGAGGCTTCGAAGTGCTTTTTCGGCGAGTAGCACGCTACTCCGGGACCCATAGAGGATTAGTGTTGAATTAGTATAGTGAAACATGCAAGTAAATTTTAAGTGGTGGATAGGTTAGTCAGTTATTTGGATTTGGAAGGATAGCAGAAGGATAGAAGAGGGAAAAAAAAGCTTTGTATTTATATAGCGCTTGTTACCCCTGATGGGGTGTTGAAGCACGCTACTCCGGAAACCCATAAAGGATTAGTGCTGAATTAGTATGGTGAAATATGAAAGTAATTTGAGTGGTGGGTATTAGTCAGTTATTTGGAGTGAGAAGGGTAGCGGAGGGATAAACAGGAAGAAAGGTTTGCATTCATGTAGCACCTGTTACCGCTGATGGGTGTTGAAGTACTTTTATGGTGAGTAGGACGCTACTCCGGAACCCATAAAGGATTAGTGTTGAAAATTAGTATAGTGAAGTATGAAGTAATTTGAGTGGTGGATATGTTATTCAGTTATTTGGATAGAGAAGGGTAGGTTGCGGGATAGAAGAGGGAAAGAGGTTTGTATTTATATAGCGCTTGCTACCCCTTGATGGGGTTTTGAAGCGCTTTATTGGCGAGTAGCACGCTACTCTAGAACCCATAAGGATTACTGTTGAATTAGTATGGCGAAACATGAAAGTAATTTGAGTGGTGGATATGTTAGTCAGTTATTTGGATTGAGAAGGGTTGGGGATGTGTAGAAAAGGGAAAAAGGTTTGTGTTTATATAGCGCTGGTAACCCTGATGGGTGTTGAAACGCTTCATTGGCGAGTAGCACGCTACTTTGGAACCCATAAAGGATTAGTGGTGAATTAGTATAGTGGAATATGGAAATTGAGAAGTGAATGTGTTAGTCTGTTATTTTGATTGAAAAGGATAGTGGAGGGACAGAAGAGTGAGATTTTTATTTTTTTTGAGGTCATAGCAGTAGGAGGAGGCTTTTGGATGAGTAAAAAGGGGTTTTTGAGGGGAAGAGTCAGAGGGGAGAGTTTATAACGGTTTGTTTTGGGGGATCGGTATAGTAAAAAGAGGTGTCAGATGATGCAAGGAGGGTAGAGTAGGAGAGAGTTTAGAAAGGGCTATTTTGGGATCATAGTAGTGGTATGGGATAAATGAGAGAGTGGATGTAGAGGATATATTGATAGATGTATAGGGTGAGAGAGAGGGTAGTGCATTGGAAAGAGTAGTAGAAAGAAGTTTGAGATGAGTCAGAAGGTTGGGCCAGAGGATATATTGAGAGAAGTATAGGCTTAGAAATAGGGTGGTGCATTTGAAATGCTAAATTAGAAGAAAGTGATAAATATATAGATCCATAAGTACATTGAAAGTATATAGATGCATAAAGGAGGTAAGTATATATAGATTAAAGATATTGATAGAGGTACAGGATGAGAAATAGGGTAGTGCATTGGATATGCTTTTTCAGGACACACACAGCTCTGCTAATGCACCTCAAGCCGCAGCACCCCTGCTGTTCCAACACTGAGAGGCCACACACAGCTCTTCCAATGCACCTCAAGCTGCAGCACCCCTGCCGTTCCAACACTGAGGCCCACACACAGCTCTGCCAATGCACCTCAAGCCGCAGCACCCCTGCTGTTCCAACACTGAGGCCTACACAGCTCTGCCAATGTACCTCAAGCCGCAACACCCCTGCAGTTCCATCACTGAGGCCCACATGCAGCTCTGCCAATGCACCTCAAGCCGCAGCACCCCTGCTGTTCCAACACTGAGGGGACACACCACTCTACCAATGCACCTCGAGCCGCAGAACCCCTGCCATTCCAACACTGAGAGGACACACAGCTCTGCCAATGCACCTCAAGCCGCAGCACCCCTGCCGTTCCAACACAGAGGCCCACATGCAGCTCTGCCAATGCACCTCAAGCCGCAGCACCCCTGCAGTTCCAACACTGAAAGGACACACAGCTCTGCCAATGCACCTCAAGCCGCAGCACCCCTGCAGTTCCAACACTGACAGACCCACACACAGCTCTGAAAGTGCACCTCAAGCCGCAGCACCCCTGCCGTTCCAACATTGAGAGGCCACACAGAGCTCTGCCAATGCACCTCAAGCCGCAGCACCCCTGCCGTTCCAACACTGAGGCTACTCACAGCTCTGCCAATGCACCTCAAGCCGCAGCACCCCTGCTGTTCCAACACTGAGGCCCACACACAGCTCTGCCAATGCACCTCAAGCTGCAGCACCCCTGCTGTTCCAACACTGTGAGGCCACACATAGCTCTGCCAATGCACCTCAAGCCGCAGCACCCCTGCTGTTCCAACACTGAAGCCCACACACAGCTCTGCCAATGCACCTCAAGCCACAGCACCCATGCTGTTCCAACACTGTGAGGCCACACACAGCTCTGCCAATGCACCTCGAGCCGCAGCACCCCTGCTATTCCAACACTGAGGCTCACACACAGCTCTACCAATGCACCTCAAGCTGCAGCACCCCCGCCGTTCCAACACTGAGGCCCACACACAGTGCTGCCAATGCACCTCAAGCCGCAGCATCCCTGCCGTTCCAACACCAAGAAGCCATACACTGCTCTGCCAATGCACCTCAAGCCGCAGCACCCCTGCTGTTCCAACACTGAGGCCCACACACAGCTCTGCCAATGCACTTCAAGCCGCAGCACCCCTGCTGTTCCAACACTGAGGCCCACACACAGCTCTGCCAATGCACCTCAAGCCGCAGCACCCCTGCAGTTCCAACACTGAGAGGACACACAGAGCTCTGCCAATGCACCTCAAGCCGCAGCACCCCTGCCGTTCCAACACTGAGAGACCCACACACAGCTCTGCCAATGCACCTCAAGCCACAGCACCCCTGCCGTTCCAACACTGAGGCCCACACAAAGCTCTGCCAATGCACCTCAAGCCGCAGCACCCCTACCTTTCCAACACTGAGAGACCCACACACAGCTCTGCCAATGCACCTCAAGCCGCAGCACCCCTGCCGTTCCAACACTGAGGCCCACACACAGTTTTGCGAATGCACCTCAAGCCGCAGCACCCCTGCCGTTCCAACACTGAGGCCCACACACCGCTCTGCCAATGCACCTGAAGCTGCAGCACCCCTGCCGTGCCAACACTGATGTAACATGTAACGCAACAATCCTAATTGTAAAGCGCTCTGATACCCTCTGGGGTCTGGTCCGCGCTATATAAAACTTTAAAAATAAAAATAAAATAAATAAAAATAAAAGCATTGTTAAAAAAAAATAACGCAAGAGCATTAAAAATGCTTTGTTTCCACGAAGCGGAGCAAAATTGCTTTTGGATAGAGGGAGCTGCATGTTAGCAGCTCCCTCTGTCCAAAAGCAATGCTGGCACCCGCATATTGGCCTGGGGAGGGGGGTCGCACGGGCCGCTGTCAAGAACTCACAGATTTGCAGCGTTCTAAGGTCTAGAAGATTGTTTTCATGTAGGAAATACCTGTGTAGTTACAAGTATCCTCAATGGAAAAAACAATGTCCCTTTTGGAAGCTTCAGTCTAGCATTGTGCTCGAAGATAGCAAAGAGAATTCCATTATGGCCACCGCAATTCAGAGGAATTGCATGGAGCAGTCTAGTTTCTGGAGTTTGTTTCAGTTAGTGTTCTGTCATCGCCCGCACGCTCCATGTGTGTTGCGCACTTCATCTGAAATTCCTCTCATGACGGGAATGTCTTGTTAGCGCGCTGAAGAAAAGAAATTCATTGCGCTTTCTGTTTAGTTACAGTGCATGAGCAGTCAGTGAAATTGTAGCCGTAAGTCGTGAGTACAAATAAAGTTATTCTGATTTCTTCACCTTCTGGAGTTCAAGTGCGAAGGAGGAGATTAGTGTCTTTCGTGGTCCGCTCTTTCAGAATGACATTGTGAGCGGATGGAAGTTTTCCTCGGCTCATGAATTAGAAGTTCTTTCAAGTAAGTGACTTTGCTGATTTCTACTTCCTGATGCAATTCTTTTCTAAGGAATTCCTTCTCCGAACATATATAAGACTTTTTCAAAAGGACAGTTCGAATCGCTAATGACTATTCTCAATGTGAGTTAATTTGGAAAATAGAGCTCATAAAAAGAAAAGAGTAAAATCAAAATAATTTCTTTAACAATTCAATTTATTATATATATATATATATATATATATCACTTCAACCTCGGCGTGTGAGCACCGAAACGCCTTTCCCCTTCCTTCTTGCAACGGCGGTCCGCGGTGAGGGGGCGAGCCTCTAAATGCACAATTCAACGCTGAATTAGCCAAAACAGCAGCCGCGGACACCAAAGCTTTCAGCAAAATTATTTATTTGGCAGATTCAAGACACCTCTCGACGCGTTTCGGGACCAAGTCTTCACTAGTCAAATGAACAGTTTTCCATGACTATCTTCATTTCTCTGTTGCAGCTTTAGGATCGGGCAAGACGTGTCACTGAAGATTAATCACGTCTGCAGGAGCAGTTAATCTTTTCTCTTGTCCTCTGCTGGCCCGGAAAACTCAATGTTTACTAAGAGATTTTAGGTGTGGAACGGCGTCTCCGCATAATTGTTCAGGGCTGCCCTGTTTGGCTTGCTTCCACTGAGAGACATGCAGAATGATTTCCGTCTCTTCAGGTTGTGAACAATTATGCGGAGACGACGTTCCACACCTAAAATCTCTTAGTAAACATTGAGTTTACCGGGCCAGCAGAGGACAAGAGAAAAGATTAACGCAAACGCAGCTCCTGGTGCACTACTGGTTGGGGGTAAAGTCCACTTTACTCCTGAGGGACCTTGGGGGCCAAGAAGCCCTCCTGGTACCTCTTGTAAGTCCTAAACAGGAGAATTCCTGAGAGCTGGTCGGAGGCCCGCCCCCTGTCTCCACCACTCTGCAAACGTGACTACTACTTTTAAAACCATTGAAATTCACTGAAAAAAACAAAGGTTACAGGGACGTTATAGATAGGAATTAGCATTTAAAAAACTTTAGAAATTCACTGAAAAAACAAAAGTTACAGGGACGTTATAGTAAGGGAATATAATTTTTTAAAACCTTAGAAATTCACTGAAGAAACAACCAAAGGTTACAGGGACGTTATAGTTAGGCTGCCATTTCACTCATACAAAACCAGAAAAATTCAGCAGTTATAGTTAGCTGAGCTAACTATAACTCACCCTCCCCAATGCACTGCTTATTACCTCACATATTTCATCACTCATGACATGGTCAGGGATATCACTGATGACCACTGATGACATCTCAAATGATATCACTGATGACATCATCCACATATCTAACGCACCGACTCACACCCCATAGAACCTTCCATACACCCACTCACACTCCCACACAATCATTCACAAACCCATTCATGGACCCATACCAGTACTTACACACCCAATCACTGATTCATAGATCTACACACAAAAAAGCTCACTCACCCATATTGCCACTCATACACCCACCCACTCACTAATACAGCCACTGACATATCCACTCATACAGCCATACAGCCATTCATACACTGAGTCAGTCACCCATAGAGCTACTCACACACCTACTTACTCATCCATACAGTTACACACACAAATACCCACTTACTTACTCATACAGATACTAACACATACTCACTCACCTATACAGTCACTGACACAAGCACACACTCACCCATACAGCCACTCTCACATTCACTCACTCACCCATGCAGTCATTCATATACCCCATCACTCACCTATGCTCTCTTTCACATACCCAGTTACTCACCCATATACCACTGACAAATCCACTTCGAAAACACACTCACTCACCCATACAGCCCCTCACACACACACACACGCACATGCTCATTAACCCATACAGGCACTGACTCCTCCATTCACTCTTCTATACATGCAGTCACACTCCCCTCATCCACCCACACAGACAGTCAGACACCCATACAGGTACACAGATAACCAATCAATCATTCGTACAGCCACTCACGTACCCACTCACACACCCATACAGCCACTAAGACTCCAACTGGCAGACTGATACAGACATTCAGACAACCTGGTCAGTGACCCATACATTCACTGAGACACCTAATCAGTCACTTATACTGTCAATCACACACCCAGTGAATCATCGATATAGGCACTCATACACCCACTGATTCATCAATACACCTTGGTAAATATATTTAACACTCATAAATGTTTAAAAAACACTCAAAGTCACTGGATGATGTCATCAGTGATGTCATCAGTGATGTCACTGACCATGTCATGAGTAATGTAATATTGAGGTCATAAGCAGTGCATTGCGGGGGCGCGAGTTATAGTTAGCTCAGCTAACTATAACTGCTGATATATATATATATATATATTCACTGAAAAAACCATAGGTTTCAGGGATGTTATAGTTAGAAATTAGCATTTAAAAAAACCTTTGAAATTCACTGAAAAAACCATAGGTTTCAGGGATGTTATAGTTAGTTGGACATTTCACTCGTACAAAACCAGAGAAATTCAGCCGTTATAGTTAGTAGAGCTAACTATAACTCGCGCCCCCGCAATGCACTGCTGATGACGTCACATATTACATCACTCATGACATGGTCAGTGACATCACTGATGACATCACTGATGACATCTCAAATGACATCACTGATGACATCACTGATGACATCATCCATGTGATAATCTGATGCACCTCCTCACACCCTAATAAAACCTTTTATACACCCACTCTAAAATAGTGATGTAATATGTGACGTCATTTATTATTTATTTATTTTTATTTTTTCGGGCAACTTGTAGAGCGCACAAATACCCTTGGGTGTCTCGGCACGTCATCAGCAGTGCATTGCGGCTGCGCGAGTTATAGTTAGCTCTACTAACTATAACGGCTGAATTTCTCTGGTTTTGTACGAGTGAAATGTCCAACTAACTATAACGTCCCTAAAACCTATGGTTTTTTCAGTGAATTTCAAAGGTTTTTTTAAATGCTAATTTCTAACTATAACGTCCCTGAAACCTATGGTTTTTTCAGTGAATTTCAAAGGTTTTTTAAATGCTAATTTCTAACTATAACGTCCCTGAAATCTATGGTTTTTTTCAGTGAATTTCAAAGGTTTTTTAAATGCTAATTTCTAACTATAACATAGCACTCGGGTTTGCAGAGTGGTGGAGAAAGGTGAGCGTGGCCTCCGAACACCTCTTAGCAATCCCACTGTGTGAGATTTACTGGAGGTAACAGGAGGGTAGTAAGCCCCCAACGTCAACCTTGGGGCCAACTACCCTCCTATTACCTCTAATAAGTCCCACACAGCAGGATTGCTAACTTCACATACTAGGCCACGCCCCCTTTCTCCACCACTCTGCAAACGTGCCCCCTGGCACGTTGTAAGTTGGGGAATTAATTCCCCTTGAATACTGAGGGTCCCTGGGGGCCAACTTGCCAGCCAGGTACCTCCAGTAAGCGCCACAGAGCTCGATTGCAGAGAGGTGGACACAGGCCACGCCCCCTTTCTCTACCACTCTGCAAACATGCCCCCTGGCGCGTTCTAAGTTGGGGGATTAAGTCCCCTTTAATACTGACGGTCCCTGGGGGCCAACTAGCCCACCAGGTACCTCCAGTAAGTGCCACACAGCTGGATTGCAGAGAGGTGGTCCGAGGCCACGCCCCCTTTTTACACCACTGTGCAAACGCGCCTCTTGGTGCACTGCTGCTCGGGGGATGAAGTCCACTTGTGTCCTGAGGTCCTCAGGACACAAGAGGACCTCATCGCCCTACCACCAGTGCGCCAAGAGGCACGTTTGCAGAGTGGTGTAAAAAGGGGCGTGTCCTCGGACCACCTCTCTGCAATCCAGCTGTGTGGCGCTTACTGGAGGTACCTGGTGGGCTAGTTGGCCCCCAGGGACCCTCAGTGTTCAAGGGGACTTAATCCCCCAACTTAAAACGCGCCAGGGGGTGCGTTTGCAGAGTTGTGGAGAAATGGGGCGTGGTCTCTGGCATCTCGCCGGCCTTTTTATTTTTACTTTTTTTAACATGGGGGACTGTGTGGCCCCCCTTCTTTTACAATTTTGGGGCCCTGGAGACCCCATCCCCCAGGGCCTGGCCCCTTTCTACAATTTTTTTTAGATAAAAATGGGAAGGGGGCCGCGTGGCCCCCCTCCCGAGGCCAATTTCAGCCCCGAGGACCCCATACCCCGGGGCATGGCCAGACCTTTTTTTTATTATTATATTTTAATTATTTGGAGGGGGGCCGCGTGGCCCCCCTCCTCAGGCCAATTATGGCCCCGGGGACCCCATCCCCCGGGGCCGGCCTTTGTGTTTTTTTTTTGTTTTTTTTAAATAAATGTTACTTATTGGGGAGGGGGGCAGCGTGGCACCCCTCCCAGGCCATTTCTGGCCCCAGGGACCACATCCCCCGGGGCCTGGCCTCTCCATTGGGGACTGTGGGGGGGAGCCCCAATGCCCCCACTGTCCCACCGGCTCCCCGCCTCCTGCGGGAGCCGGCATTGCTTGAGCAAGGGGAGCTGCTGACATGCAGCTCCCTTGCTCAAAGCAAACCTGCTTAGCTTCATTGAAGCGAGAGCAGGTTTCCTGCTCTCGCTTCAATAAAGCATAGCAGAGTTTGCTATGATAGGGCGGGAGCCGCACGGCTCCCGCCCTGCCATAGCAAACAGCAATGTCCCAGGGGTGGGCACCCCGGGACCTTGCAGGAGCCGGCCCTGGGGGGTGGCGGTCTCCAGGGCCATCAAGGGCTCCAGGAGGGGGGCCGCATGGCCCCCCTCCCCATGTTTGCAAAGCCCCGGGGAGGTGGTGGCCCCCGGGGCTGGGGGTCCATAACGGACCCCCGAATTTAAATAAAGAGTGCCCCGGGGAGGTGGTGGTCCCCGGGGCATGTGGGGGGGGCTCTTGCCTCCCCACACTTCTTTTTTAAAAATAAAAAACAGAGCCCCGGAAAGGTGGTGGTCTCCGGGGCTGCGGGGGGGCGCGTGCCCCCGCATACATTAAAAAAGCCCCGGGGAGGTGGCGGTCCCCGGGGCTGCGGGGGGGGCGACTGCCCCCACACATAATTAGCATAGCCCGGGGAGGTGGCGGTCCCCGGGGCTGCGGGGCCGTGGGCCCCCGCTATTTCATTTTGGCATTGCCCCCGGGACCTGGCCCACCCGGGGGCCTCATTAAAATGAAGCGCGGGAACCCGCGCTTCATTTTTTTAAATTTTCGGCAGAATTCGCGACCCCAACGCGAATTCTGCCATTTAAAAATATAAATAAATGCTTTTTTTGGCCCTGGGGGTCCTTGTGGGAACCCCTGAGGAGGCCTAGGTGGTCAGGGTGTTTCTACCCTGCCCCCTTTTCTTGTTTTTCAACCTTTTTTCCACTCTTTTCTTGTGACTTGGTTACCGAGTCACAAGATGGCTGCCAACACTTCCTGGTTTGGAGTGTTGGCAGCCAATCAAAGTGAAGCTCGTGCCCGGGAGGGTTCGCGACTCCTCCTCGGTGCTCAGATATCGATATTTTTCCTTTTTAAATTTCTCAGAAACTACTGAACGGATTTACACCATTTAACAAAAAGGGCGCAGTCTAAACCAAGGCTTACCTTTTTGCCAAATTTGGTGTAATTCCGTTCAGCAGGTCGGGCTGTAGCCTGTAATAAAGTTCCTATGGAAAATAACATGGAGAAAATGAGCTTTGGGACCTCCCTTTTTTCTCGGCCCCCGCTTGACGAATCACCCCAAAACTTTCAACACACAAACTGAGCGGTCCAACCCTATTTTTTGGAAAATTTCCCGAAGATTCGTCAAATGGCGCCAAAGATATTGGCAAATCAAAAAACGCTTTTCCTATGGAAACTAGGTCCTAACTATAACTACCTACTGGCGGTCGCCAGTAGGTAGTTATAGTTAGGACCTAGTTTCCATAGGAAAAGCGTTTTTTGCTTTCCCAATAACTGTGGCGCCGTTTGACGAATCTTCGGGAAATTTTCCAAAAAATAGGGTTGGACCGCTCAGTTTGTGTGTTGAAAGTTTTGGGGTGATTCGTCAAGCGGGGGCCGAGAAAAAAGGGTGGTCCCAAAACGCGTTTTCCCCATGTTATTTTCCATAGGAAACTTTAGACACGGCTACAGCCCGAACTGCTGAACGGAATTTCACCAAATTTGGCAAAAAGGTAGCCCTTGGTTCAGAAAGAGTCCTTTTTGTTAAATGGTGTAAATCCGTTCAGTAGTTCCTGAGAAATTAAAAAAACCTAAAGGTAGATAATCAATTTTCCATAGGAAACTTTAGCCAAGGCTACAGCCCGAACTGCTGAACGGAATTGCACCAAATTTGGCAAAAAGGTAGTGCTTGGTTCAGAAAACGACCTTTTTTTTAAATGGTGTAAATCCGTTCAGTGGTTGCTGAGAAATTCAAAAAATAAAAGTTTCGATATCTAGGGACGCGGTGGATTCGCGAACCCTCCCGACCACGAGCTTCACTGTGATTGGCTGTCAACACTCCAAACCAGGAATTGTTGGCAGCCATCTTGTGACTCAGTAGAACCGAGTCACAAGAAAACAGTGAAACAAAGGTGAAAAACAAGAAAAGGGGGCAGGGTAGAAACACCCTGACCCCCTAGGCCTGCTCAGGGGGTCCCACAAGGACCCCAAAGGCCCAAAAAAGCATTTAAAAAAGAAAAAAAATTTGGGCGGAATTCGTGTTGTAACTTGGGGGATTAAGTCCCCTTCAATGGAGAGAGGTGCTCTGAGGCCACACCCCTTTTTACACCACTCTGCAACGCAGCTCTGTGGCGCTTACTGGAGGTACCTGGTGGGCTAGTTGGCCCCCAGGGACCCTCAGGATTCAAGGGGACTTAATAGGGACGTTATAGTTAGAAATTAGCATTTAAAAAACCTTTGAAATTCACTGAAAAAAACATAGGTTTCAGGGACGTTATAGTTAGTTGGAGATTTCACTCGTACAAAACCAGAGAAATTCCACCATTATAGTTAGTTCAGCTAACTATAACTCGCGCCCCCGCAATGCACTGCTGATGACGTCACATATTACATCATTCATGACATGGTCAGTGACATCACTGATTACATCACTGATGACATCTCAAATGACATCACTGATGACATCACTGATGACATCATCCTCGTGATAATCTGATGCACCTCCTCACACCCTAATACACCCACTCAAAAATACAGACTACCATTTGCGAAACCATAGACACACCAATACCAGTTACTACATACGCACTCACTGATTCCTAGGTCTACACACACATCCACTCATTCACCCATACAGTCACTCATACATGCAGTCTACCATCTTTACGGCACTATCATATGCAGTCACATATCTATACAGACACTCACACACCGTCACTGATCCATATAGTTACTCACACACCTAGTCAGTCATGCAAAGCATCAATCACACTTCCATTTACTCACCTATGCAGTTATACACACACCACATCACTTATTCAAACAGAAACAAACGCATACTTACTCTCTCATACAATCACTGATACATGTACACACTCATCCATACAGCCACTCTCACAATCACTGATTCTCACGTATAGTCATTTATATACTCCAACTCTCCCATGCATTCAGTAAGACACATGTAATCACTCACTTAAACAGTCAGTCACGCACCTACTAAATCCTCCATCCAGACACTTATACACCCACTCATTCTTCAATACACCTTGGCATATATATAATACATATTTAAACTTTAAAGAAACACACAGTCACTTGGATGATGTCATCAGTGATGTCATTTGAGATGTCATCAGTGATGTCATCAGTGATGTCACTGACCATGTCATGAATGATGTAATATGTGACGTCATCAGCAGTGCATTGCGGGCGCGAGTTATAGTTAGCTGAACTAACTATAATGGTGGAATTTCTCTGGTTTTGTACGAGTGAAATCTCCAACTAACTATAACGTCCTTGAAACCTATGGTTTTTTCAGTGAATATATATATACATGTGATCAAGGCTCTCTGGAGCCGAAACGCGTAATGCTGCTAGTGCTTGTTCGAATTAAATAAAACAGAAATCTGCACCTACTCGTGGTCCGTGCTCCTGTTTTTTTTGGAGAAGATCGAAGAAAGGTTGGAGTTTTGCGGATATATATATATATATAAATATATATATATATATGTGATTTATATTTATTTATATATTTATGTGTCAATATCGTTTTGAAATATTTGTCTTTTAAGTTGAACTGGTTTGGGTCTTGGAGTACTTTATTTCTTTAACTGTTTTTATTTGTTACCCACAAATTCCTCCAGGGTTTGCTTTGCTTCTCTGTTCAATCTATCAAAAGTAAACAAAAGATCCCCTTACTGGTAACTAGTTTAACATTATGGTCTAGTGTCGTCAGCCCAGTGCCTTGCCTGATGCACCTTTACCAACACTTTTGGTGTGTGCATTCTCTTGATGCATAAATAGGAATCTCCCCTGGCAATGAAGGACATGGACACTGCCAGGAGTGCTTCAGAGAGCTCTCTTTTCTCACGCTGATGTAATAGTTTGATATTTGCTTTGGTGGCTGACCACGGTTACTGTTCTTAACTCCACATCTACATGTGCTGAAGATCTGAAGATATATATAGTTAAAGTTTAGTCAGCTGTTCCATAGGAAAAGCATTTGTTGTGTTGCTAATAACTTTGGCACCATTGGACGTATCTCCATGACAATTTCCAAAAAGGTGCTACATTTTGACTAGTTTGTGCATGAAAAGTTTTGGGGTGATCCGGCAAGCGGGGGCCAAGAAAAAAGGTGTCCCAAAACACAAAATCCCCATGCGTTTTTCATAGACTTCTTTAAGACGGGCTACAGCAAAAACTTCTGAACGGAATTACACCCAATTTGGCAGGAAGCTTGATTTTCGTCTGCAGATTGTGCTTTTTATATGATTCGGTGTAAATCCGTTCTGCAGATTTTGAGAAATTGAGGTTAAAAAATAATTGTATATGTGAATGGTTGGGGCCATGAGTGTCTCAAGAGACTCTTGCGGGATTGCCAATTTAAAAATAGAGCATTCTGATTGGCCCCAGGAGCTTTATTTCTCTTGGGCCATCTTGCTCCCATGGGAGTAAGGCTCCTGCACGAGGGTGCACTCTGATTGGCTGTCAGCAACAAGAGAAAAATGTTGCTGGCAGCCATTACATGACTCTGGGACTTAGTCCTCTGTCTTGAACATGTTTAAACAAGCATTGGCATAGCCAATAGGTCTCGCCTTTGGGACCTTATAAGTGCTTAGCCAGAGGTTTTGGCTTGGCATTTGTTTTTAAGCTATGTATTAGAGCAACGTGGCTGCTGTGCAGCATGTTCAAAAGTTATAATAAACATTAATGGCCACATTCCTAGAGGAGCAAAAAGATCAACCGACGGAGAAGGGAGAGCAGGTCAGAGAAGAGACGGTGAGGGGTACACAGAAAGGCAGGTACGGGACAGTGAGAGAGCAAGTGTGACAGTCATCCACACAGAAAAAGAGGCAACGGGAGAGATGTAGAGAAAGGAGATTCTCGCAGAGTCACGTGGAGTGAGAAAGAGACAGATAGTCAGGAGGTAAAGAAGAAGCGAGGGGGAGAAAGAAAGAGACAGACAGAGAAAGTAGAACGGAAGAGAAAAATAAAGCACCACCGAGATAGAGCACCAAACATCCGTGAGGTGATAGAAGGTGGGAAGAACTGAGAGAGACAAAGAAAGTGCAGCGACAGAGGTACAGAAAAAGAAAAGAGACCAAGAGAGTGCCACTGAGATAGAGGTAACAGGTGAATCCGACACAGAAAAAAGGAGTAGAGACGAATGGAGTGAGAAGATGAGATCAAAACGAGGCGGGAAAGTTAAAGAATGACAAATAGAGGTGAAAGGGTGACGCGGGGGAAGGGGTCGCGATAGGAAGAGACACAGACAAACAGGGAACGAAGGTAGGCACAGACCTGTACAAAGGGAAAGTCAGAGAGCGATGAAGGGAAGGGCATAGAGACATATCCTTTGGAATAAAGCAATAGAGGAAGACCAGGAAACAATGACAGAGAGAAGAAAGAGTGTAAGTGAGAAATGGCAGAGGGAAAAAGAGACACTGCGAAGGAGAAGTAGGTAGTGAGTGTGCGATGAGAGTTAACAGGAGACAGAGCGAATGTAAATAAATAAACTTTGAGTAACGGGGTGAGCGCTGTCATTTATATAGCGGCCATCACAGAGTCGAAGCTCTATTGACCCGAAATATGCAAACAAATCAACAGTTGAAGACGAAATATGTCCGAGAACAGCCAGGAAGTCACGAAGTCAAAGACATAGAAAGAGGGAGAAAGAGATTTTGGAAGATAGAGAGTGAAAAAGAGTAAGAGAGAGAGAGATAGAAATACATCTAAAGAAAGACAGAGAGGCAGGCACCTTGAAATACTGCGAGAGAAGAACACACACACACACAAAACATACACACAGACTCACAGGTCAAGAGAGCGTCAGAAGGAGTAACAGAAGAGTCAAGAGGCACGCGGAGAGCTATAGTCAGACAGCTACAGAGACAGTCAACGAAAGAGGGAGAGAGAGCGAGGGAGAGGGAGATAGAGACTGGATGAGACAGGGACATTCAAAAAGAGAGAGAGAGAAAGAGAGAGAGAGAGAGAGAGCGAGAACAAGAAAGACGGGGTTACATTGAAATATATAACGTCAGGAAAGGCAATAAAAGGACAAGCAAACACGCGGATGCAGCATCTGAAAGTCACAAACAGAGAGTTGCAGAGACATCCAACGACAGAGAGAGAGAGAGGAAGAAAGTGCGAGGATGACGGAGAGCGACAAAGGGAAGCGAGGGCTGCAGGGGTAGAGAGAGAGTCGGAGAGATGGAGGGAGAGTGAAAGAGCGGGAAAACAAGAGAGAGACGGGCAGAGACACAGACTTAGAAAGACGTGCACAGGGGAGCATCTAAGCAAAGGATGAAAAAAAAAGAGAGAGGGCGGAAGAACGAGCGGCACTGAGAGGCAAACAGAAAGAAACCTAAAACAAGAGAGGGCGGACGAACGAGCGGCGCTGAGAGGCAAACAGAAAGAAACCTAAAACAAGAGAGGGCGGACAAACGAGCGGCGCTGAGAGGCAAACAGAAAGAAACCTAAAACAAGCAAACACTGTACTTGTGCTTGTGGCGGCATCCACCTTGCGGGAGCGAGCAGCGGCCATATGTTTGTAATTAACGTGGCCGCGCCGCTGCTCGCTCCCGTAAGGTGGATGCCGACACAATCACGAGTGCAGTGCTTGAAAAGTGAAGACCGATTGCTAAAGGCCCTCTCCTAGAGCAGCGCATGCGCCCTGCCTAGGCGAGACCTAAAAAAATATAAGGGGACCCGGTAGGGATGCGCTGATTCCCTAGGCCTCATGGCGGGGACCCAGAGGGACCCTCCTAGGGACAAAAATGGAAAAAAACTGCATAAACTGATGTGATTCCACAGGACTTCTGCAGGATCGTAAAAAAAACAAATCAAAATTGCGGGTGGGCCGCTTTGTTTTAATAATGGAAAGGGGCGTGTGGTCCCCCTTCCCTAGCCTTTACAGGCCCGGGAAAAATTGATATATATGGGGAGAGGGGCACATGGCCCCCCGAAACTTCAGAGCCCTGGGGAGCCCACCCCTGGGCCCTAAAGCATTGAATAAGGGGAGGGGGCCATGCGCCCCCCCGTCCTTGAGTCTTTCACAGCCCCATTGGGGGGCTCATCCCCTGGTCCAAAATTTCTGTAAATGGGAATGCCATCAATAATGTCATTTGAGATGTCATCAGTGATGTCATAAATGATGACATAGAACATGCCTTGAGCGATGCAATATGTGAGGTCATAAGCAGTGCATGCGGAGGCGCTAGTTATAGTTAGCTCTGCTAACTATAACTGGTGAATTTCTGTGTTTTTTAAGTTCATAATGTTAATGTTGGCACTGACAACTTCACCTAAGTAAAACACTACTTTAACCTTTGGCTTTTTCAGTGAGTATACATATATATATATAGTAAAGGTAGATATATGTAGGGTTAAGAATAATAAATCTGTGCTTATCAATTTTGGTAGTCAATATTCAGTCTACAGAATTGTTTTGTAGGACAATATTTAAACATAATATTTATTAGTTGATGGACAGTGCTCAGTACCTCTTACTTTACAACCTTCAATACAGGACGGTTTAGGGAAGTACAGAGAAGGTATTTGCAAGCTCATTTGAAGTTGCGATTTTCCAACATTTATCTGAAGTCAGATTCAAGTAGTAGGAGTAAAGGAAGGGATCTGCAGAAAGTGAATCATAGTACATTGAGGGATATCACTCAACATATTTTATTACCTAGTCATGTAGATGGCTCAAAGATTGTGAAAGGACGACAGTAAACATCTAGTTGTTAATGTGAAAATTCTTGGCCAGGCATCCACAGGATCATACATACTGCAGTTTGAGGACAATGCTTAGGGCCTGATTCATAAAGGTAAACTTATACTTTTACGTAAGTTTACTACTTTTTGGTATTCATAAACTACGAGTTTAATTTAGCTAATAGTAATTTTACTAATGCGGAGACTCTGAACTCATGGCGGAGACTCAGCACTTAAAAAGATAAGCCTGTCCTTTCTCTTTATTTGTGGAGTTATCCGCCTTGACTGCGGAGTGAATACCAAAAAATAGTAAACTTACACAAAAATGTAACTTTACCTTTGTGATTCAGACCCCATTTGCTTAAATTGAGACCTTTCCTGTATTTAGACAGGGCTGGACTGGCCATTCTGCCACTCTGGCATTTCCCCTGTAGGCTGTGAGCTAGGAGGCTGCGTTTAGAGGAGGATGGGCTGCCATGACCCAAACATGCCTCTCTCACCCTTGTCTAGTCACATCCTCCTGCACTGTGGGCAGTGGCGTAACAAAGGTCCCTGCAACCCCTGCAATGCGGGGCCCAGGGCTCTAGGGGGTCACCTCAGCACAGTAGCGTGGCCTGAGTGCCCCTGAGCGAGTCCGGAGTGGGGCCCTCCATGTACTTTGCAGGGGGGTCCCTCAAGTTTCATTACCCCACTGACTGCGGGTAAGATTTGAACCTTTTTGCCAGAACAGATTTTGGTTTCCAGTCCCTGGATTCAGAGCAATTGAGAGATGTGGGACAGGATGGTGCTTGGTTGTACAAACAGGTGTATCCAATTTGTAGAGGCTGCCAGGGGAGTTGAGTATCTCATGTAGAATGGAGAGTTTGTTCTTCAAGAGAGTGAACACTTCCATTGAAAGGATGTGTCGGTTACAGAGATGGTCCTTATCAGAACAGTTGCTAACTGGTTGGTCCCTTGCCATGCGTGATAGCTACATCCTGGTGATACGAGATGGGTGTGCAAATTGCAAGTTTTTCTCTTGCAAACTTCCTATAATTCCTGTGAATACCATGATTGCACGTTCTAGTTCGTGATGTTTTCTGCATTTGTGTTTTCATTTTCAGACCAGGAACTTAACACTCCTTTTATGGCATCATAATCCAGTTTGAAAGTCGGGAGGAAACTGATGTTAAAGTTAATGCTGGAAAAAAGCACAATGATTTTCAGCACCAACAAGTACTATTGAGGAAATATTGCTAAGAAAATATTGCCAGTTTCCAAGCAAAAACTACACGAGGGTATAGACATAGAAAAAGTCGAAAACATTCCGAGCTACAGACAGGCCAATATTCTGCAACTCCTATATTTTAGGCAACTGCACTGTTGGTGACACTTTGAATTATGTTTTGCATCAAGCTCTTGTATTGTTGTGGACATCAGTGTACAGTATTGAATATTTACAAAGAAAACCTAGCGGCCACACATCTTATTGACCTAATGTGAGGGCAGAGAAGAAATGTTTAAAGCTCTCCTAAATTCAGCTTTCCAAAACAATTTAATTGACTGAAATGTAATTTAAAAATGTTTATGCGGAGTTGAAACATTTACTTCTGTGGCCTGACAGGGGGAAGAGAAAGGCTCAGCCTTGACAGCAGGCAGATATATGCTGAATCTTGACAACTGGAAGCTGAGCTGCCAATTTCTGGGCAAATAAACACCCAACAACCCTCAGCTTTCTGAGCTGGCCTGCAACCCATTCTTTATGTGGGCTTTCTCCGAGTCTGGGCCCCCCTGGGCAAAATGTGTTTCTCCCTTGTCGTGCAGGGGCGGTGCGTCCATTGGGGCGCTGGGGCGTTGCCCCACTAATGCAAATGGCCCCAAAGTGTCGCGTATAATTAATAAGCAGCAGACGACTCAAGTAATACTCCTGTACATCTGGCAGACGTACAGGAGTATTACTTGAAGTCCGTGCCGGTCACTGACGATCCCCGGGCGACGCCCGAGCAATCATCAGGACAAGGGGGTGGTGGTGACGTCGGGTCTAGCGCACTTAGTGCGCATGTTCAGTTCTGGGCTGGTCATTTTTCTGACCAGCCCGAACATGCGCATTAGCCTGCACATTAGAAGAGCGGGGGTTGCTTCATGGCGCAGCCCCCGGTCTCCTAATGGGCAGGTGTGTACCCCTGCCCAAGCCAATCCTGGCGCTGCTGGAGCAGCGTCTGGATTGGCTTAGTCAGAGCGAGGCACGGGATTTGGGAAGCCTGTAGTCGGACTGCTGCGCCACACACACGACGACACACCTCGTATTCTGGTGTGAGGGCCGAGGCTGCTACTACTGCTCGTCGTGGGTGGCTCGAGTCGTGCAGTGCTCCGGTAAAGAAGAGACTGGACGAGACATCACGACGTAATAAAGTAAGTATTTAAAGAGTGAGCTGATGACCATAAATATACTATTTTCCTTTCACCCGTGCCACCAAGCTGATTGTTGTAAGTAATAGTACATTTTAAATTACTTACAGCAATCAGCTTGGTGCACGGTGAAATGAAATGCTCATGTTAACGTTGCTCTGCGCTCTCTAAAGTGCACAATCAAAGCGCCGGCCATTAATATACTCTTTCCAGGAAAAGAGTATATTAATGGCCGGCGCTTTGATTGTGCACTTGAGAGCGCAGAGCAACGTTAACATGAGCTTTCCTTTCACCCGTGCCACCAAGCTGATTGAAAAGAGTATATTAATGGCCGGTGCTTTGATTGTGCACTTTAGAGAGCGCAGAGCAACGTTAACATGAGCATTTCCTTTCAACCGTGCCACCAAGCTGATCGCTGTAAGTAATTGTACATTTTAAATTACTTACAGCAATCAGCTTGGTGGCACGGGTGAAAGGAAATGCTCATGTTAACGTTGCTCTGCGCTCTCTAAAGTGCACAATCAAAGCGCCGGCCATTAATATACTCTTTTCCAGGAAAAGAGTATATTAATGGCCGGCTTTTTGTATAACTTTTTTAATTGATTTTTACCAATTTTGAGCAACCTATAGCTGTTACAACAGGGCGTGCACCGGATTTGAAGCAAATGAAAGAACAATATTGTATTCATCAATAAATTCTCTGTTACACTTATGTCGATCATTGGAAATAATCCCAACATTTGTACCACACGTTATGGTACTTCTGGGGGCAGCCTCTCGATTCATATACATTCTCTTCCGTCTTATTTCAGTAGTCCATGCCTTAGATCCATTCCTTGATAGAGGGTGCCTTGTTCAGTTGCCAGTGACAGGTTATATCTTGTTTGACTACAAGCAGTCCCATTGCCACAAATAGTCTGTCCCAAGTGTGCCATCTTGAGATCAGGTCCAACAGGCCTGCCCATGATCTGGGTCAGCCCTTCGTGCATGTGGGCCAGTACTGCTATATAACTGGGCAGCCCCAAACTGTATGATAGAAAGTACCCAGCTCCACCCCACACCTCAGTGGGGATCCAAACCTTTCTTCATTCTGCTCAATCAGGTCAGGCTATAGTACACCCGGTGCAAACATTTTAGTAGGATAATCCGTAATTTTGTGGATACCGCAAGGACTCCGGGGGGCGGGGAAGGGGCATATTTCCTTCAGCCCAGTCAGCATCATCTTGTGGACCAATAGTACATTTTAAATTACTTACAGCAATCAGCTTGGTGGCACGGGTGAAAGGAAATGCTCATGTTAACGTTGCTCTGCGCTCTCTAAAGTGCACAATCAAAGCGCCGGCCATTAATATACTCTTTTCCTGGAAAAGAGTATATTAATGGCCGGCGCTTTGATTGTGCACTTTAGAGAGCGCAGAGCAACGTTAACATGAGCAATTCAATAACTCATTAAATGCAACACAATAACAACGTTTTTGCAATGCTCTTCTGTTATAGCAGTGTACAACAAGCACGCACCCATGTCACCTGCTGTGTCATTTTAAAAGATATGGTCCCCATAGACAATAACGTTACTTTGTATTTTCCCAAAGGCGTTTGTTTGATTTTACTTTTAGTTTCGAACAGTTATTTGGAGCAGTGCTGTTCTGTGTTTGCTTTTGACTTTCTTAAAGTTGGCAATATTAGAATTGATATTCACTAGGAGCTGACCCATTTCTCCTCCTTCATTATTCTCCACTGTACCGTGACCCTTCTGCTCAACAGTGCTATCCATCACCTTGTCAGTCCTCTCTGTTTCCACTCATCATTCCGTCTCCCTCCCTGGACCCTGCCATACTTGACATATCATACTGATTACCTGAGGGAAATCAATATTTTCTGCTTGCCACTTCCGGCACCACAATGGTTACGTTTGTACATCTTCTCCAGTGGTCTGTGGCACAGCAGACATGAAATCCCTTGGCTCTCACGGCTTTCCAACATGTATTTCAATTAACATTAGGCAGAGTAACCAAACTCTAAAAGATGGCCTATTTGCATACCGAACAGCATCTTTTTACTGCCACGGTTCATATATGACATTAAGTGACCCTCTACCATACATTGTGTCCACTTTGCAAGTTACTGAGCACACCTGTGACCATATAGGGAACAAGGACGAAAGCAGAGTGCCTTTATATGGTCATACAACTTTGAGGTGACTTACAAAATATTTTTATTGTACTGATGGGGGATTTTATTCTGTATAATACATAATAACACTCATCCTTTCATACTTCCCAAAACACTTAGGGCCAAATATAATTAGAAATGATGCAACTCATCAACCAAATTTGCTGCACTGTCTTGCGCGAAAGGGAGGCAGCAGGACAGAACCATATCTAAAAAGACATGCTTAAGAAGCAGAAAAATGTGGCAGGCTGGCTCAAAGTAGCAGAGAATGGCGATACAAAATAATGCAGCACTTTCTACATGGATGTCATGAGAGACAATTAAGATTCACAAATTCTGGGACAATTCAAACATAGCACCAGTTTACACACAGCGTCACAACCATGGGTTATGCCCGTTTCTACTATTCCAGCGCCGTGATATACATTTTTAAAATAGGTCAGGCAACCCTAAGGCCTTCCTCTGGGTGCAAACAGACAGATAATTGGGTTCTAAGAATCTTTCAGACAGGCAGTCAATGGTCCCATGTATGCACAGCACACCAGTTATTATTAGACTCCTTTCACCTGGAGTTGCTTGCCCCAATCTGCCTCACATTCAACGTGAGGAAAACCAATACAACGAACGGCAATTTGTATTTACGTTTGAACAAATGAAACTGAAGTTCCTAATTGATCTCAAATATCTGCATTTATTTGAATTCGCAAAATGCCAAAATAGATGTTTTACATGTTCACCCCTTGCTCTGTGAAAAACTGTGTTTGATGCAATTGACTCTGAGTGGCATATGTTAGCAGCCATTGGGTTAACAGTACATGCCTAAAGCAAAGACGAGTGCACCCATCAACGTTAGACGTCAAACGGAGGGAATTAAGCTGAAGGTGAAATGCATTTTTAATTGTTAACTTCAGATGAAACGGCACCTATTCATATTGAAAGTGCAAAGTGCTTGGTAGCCATCTGTCAGCATTTGTCCACTCTTTTTTCAAAATTTTCTCGGGGGGAGAACCCCCCCGAACCCTCCCTTTGGTTGTTCGGGCTCGCTCGCTACGCTCGCTCGCTACGCTCGCTCGCTACGGTGCTTTATGAAATGCATTTTCCGCCCCACAACTTAGAAATGTCACCAGCCGCCGCTGTTGTCGTGTCAAATCAAGATTCCCCATGCAGCCATTCTTCTCTTCATCGGGTGTCTCCCACTCGACCCAGCCTCAAAACTGTGAGTACCCTAAGAATGTTGTGAGTGAAGAAAAGCTCAGAGATGCAGGAATTTGGTATTGTAAGAATTTAAAGTGGTGACAGATTAGGTCACGCCCATTTCTGAAAGCCTGGTGTGTTTGGCCTTAAGCGGATTTCTCAGGGTGGATTATAAAACATTCCATTGGGGGGTTTAACACGGCTGCAGTTCAGATAGTGGCACCTAATGGGACTGTATTTTTTATGATCAGCAAAGCTTCCAAAGTCGGCAAGCCAACACCACCATTTACTGGTATCCTGTGGGGCATTCCGTACCACTAATCGAACAATCAGCCTGGTATTCACAGCACGATGGCCATTTACACAAATGAAGTTTGAAACAATAACCATTGCCAAAACTATTGAGTCCAGGCCAAACTGTATTTAAAAAGAATATCTTTTTTAAAACTCCACCCAGGCGCTTGAGCGGTTATTGGTCCTCCAGAGAAGGGAATGAATGAGGTCAGGATTCCTGCACTACATCGAACTGCTGCTAACACTACATTCAGGGCGAGATGTCACTCTGCCGTCCTTCTTTACAATCAAAGGGGCCACCCGGTAAATTATGTCACATTACATCAAATTACATCAAAATCCTCAGGTGACATCATCAAAAAAAGCAATTGCAATACAATATGGATTTGTAAAGGCGGCATCATGTTGCTAGTGGCTTTAAGGTGTAGCTAGGGGTCCCTGGGGATTGAATCAAGATTCAACGCTGCAGCCTAATTATCACACAAGTAGGTCTGCAGAAGTTGATGGAAGACTGATTCAGAGGGCGCGAGACGGATTGTTGAATTCTAGAATGTCTGTTGTTATTGTTAGCAATGCTGGTCTGGGTAAAGAGAACTGTTTTTTTCCAGTACACTGGATGACCCCTTTAAGAGCCATCAAGCCTGTACATCCTGCCCCGCCGGCTGCCGGGAGATCATGTTTCTTCAAGGTGCCTCTCATATCATCTCCACAGCTAACACACCTTTTCTCCATCTGGTAAGTGAGCCTTGCAGGGATTAAGATCATCACTCTGAAAGGAAAGGCCACCCTGAAGTTCAACTGGTACATTCTCTTATAAAGAAAGGTCGTCCATTGCAAAACTGAGTGATAAAATGCCTCCCTTAGTATCAACAAAAGCCAGCGAATAGTCTGGGGCTTCTATCAGGTATGAAAAACGGTTTCTAGGATGTTTTCTACTGGGAATCCGTAATTAGATGTGCAAATCAGATACCTCTAAATACAAGCTTAGGCATTTAAATAAGTCACAAAACATAACTTGATTATTAGTGTATCTTTACTGCATTGCAGATGCACTAATGGCAAATTTTCAGCTGACACACCTTGTTTTTTAGCACTGGGTCATATAATATATATCCAATGTTTACTTGATTATTATCTATTTTTTGAAGAGTTATGCGTAGGGAGTGTAATTATCTTAACCTATGCAATTTAATGATTGCAACAACTGAGAAATTACAAGCAAGGTGTATTCCTTTACACCAGGTTTTGCAAAGACCTGAAAAGTGAGACTGGGCAGAAAGCGTTACTTCTATTTTTTAGATATTGCTTTATTGGCATGTTAGCAGGATAGAAGTCAAATCTGTTGTCGCTAGCCAAAACACAGCGTTTGAAATGTGAAGTAATACGCTGGGGGCAAGGCGTATATTTGAGGTAAGCTTTATTCCTGTTGCTACACGGTTGTAGAGGACACCAACAAAAGGTCCTCCACCAGTTGAACAATGACTGGGACAACCGTCTTATTTCAAAGTTAAACATTCTCAGAATATGCATCTACTGTAGAAAGGAATGCTTGTACAGAATGTTCACCGTACTATTCCATTAGGATTACATAACAGAAAATGTTCACAATACAATGCATGCATATATATCTACATAGAGCACTACAGAACACAAGCAGAAGGCAGTCTTGATTTAGTTTTGTTTTGTACATGGTATTGTGTTTTTTTGGGTTGGCCGTGGATGTCGCACGGCATGTGCATCTACCTCACAGATAGGAGGCCATGTCTCCATAACTATGCCCCCTATTATGTCGGGCTTCACGCTTTTGAGAGTATCAAGCGATACACTGGAATCTCCGCCAAACATCCATGCTGTATTTTTATGGTCTGGTTTTGACAGCACAGTTGTCATCAGACAATTATGTAAGAATCACCCTGCGAGGGACTTTGTTTCCACCCACATGTTGGAAGCCAGTAGTAAATGTTTGGCTCAGGCAGACGTTGTGTGATTCCACAAAAAAGTGCTTGTTCTCCACACAGCTGTGATCATTTTATTTTTATTCAGCTGCCTGAGCTTGAGCTACAGGGGCTTAAAAACGACATTTTAATGTAACTTGAGTGTCTGAGATTACTAGATAATGTATGGTGCTTTTCTCTGGCAGCAGCACAGGTGGCAGTAGGACAGTCATTGATCTACATTGATTTTTAGGTACGGATTGACAGTACAACTGTCATCTCACCTTATGTGATCTACAAAAAAGAGCTTTCTGAGTCCTACTGAGAGAGGTACTTAGGCTCCACTCACATGTTGATCACCCTGATTGGGCCAAATTTCTGTGCTTCCACTAACAAGACTGCATGTATTTCAGGTTTTGGGTTGTGGCAAAGTATATACTTGATTCAGTAGGACTGAGTTTATTATGGTGGTAGACCAATGATCATTGCTACAGACCTGATCTTTTTATTATGAAATGTTATGATAAAGGCACTGTACCTGACATATTTATTGTGAAAAGCATATGTTAACCGCTTGCCTGCGGCAGGAATTCCAGCCAGGTGCTGGACATTCCAATCGCGGGCGTGGTCATGACGAGCTCAGCTCGTCATGAGCACACGCTGGTGAGCACACGCCCAGCGTGACACATGACGAGCTCAGCTCGTCATGAGCATGGAACGGGTTAAAGTTGATAGGTATTTAGGTGTGAAATATTATTACTCTATATCAAAGCCTAGAGATAGTTATTCTGAGGCATGAAATCTCCCAGACTATCACATTAGGCAGGGGTTTGACGTTGGCAACCCACTCTTAAAAATCCATGGGGCTTGACTGTGATGATTCTTGTTAGGCCCTGTTGTCAGGGGTTGTATATTGTTTTGCAAGCTGTACTTTTCTACACATTTGTAATTTTATAACTGTATGCATGATGGTTGTCAGTTTATGTGCTCTTGAGTAGGCTGAGGTTGGATAAAGTGTAAAGCCAATGTTAAAGGGCAAAGGCATCATCAGTTCTTTGGGAACGGTATGCCAGTTTTCATGGGTTTGAGGATGGTTTGTTATTCTGTGCTAAAGCCTGTAGGCAGGTACTTTGTTAAGAGGAATTTCACAGATTACGATAGTAGGCAAGGGATTTGGTGTTGGCGATGTCCCAGAACAAAATGTGGTGATAGCCGATATGCACTACAATATCACGTATCAGGCTCTCTTAGGAGAGATAGTATTATGCTTTGCCAACTGTAAGTTAGTATACATTTGTACTTTTATGACTGAATGCTAGATGATTGCCTTGCGAATAGTTCACGTTCAGTACAATGAGTTGAGTTGGTTATTGTGACAAACCAATGATAAAGGCTAAATGCCTGATTGTTTATTATGACAAATTACGATAAAGACAATAAGCCTAACTTATTGATTGTAAAAAGTATGGGTTAAAGTCAATAGGAATTTAAGGGTGGTTTGTTATTACCCTGAATTAAAGTCTATAGATAGTTTTGTGTTACATGGAACCTCATAGATTACCTTAATAGGCAAGGAGTTAGTTACCCCCTCTGACAAGCCATGTGTATAGATTTGCAGTGTGAGATTTCTTTGCTAAACCCTGTTATGAGAGATACTATTTTGCTTTGCCCATCGTAATTTTATATACATTTGCAATTTCATGACTGCATGCCTGATAGTTCTGTTAGTTGCCTTGTGGGAATGCTAATGCTCAGTACAGTAGGCCTAAATTAGTTACGGTGACAAGCCAATAATAACAGCTATAGGCTTGCAGGAAAATGTTATGCTCAGCGCCATAGATATGGCCTGTTTATTATGAAAAGTTGTTACAAAGGCAGTAGGCCCGGCTTATTTATTGTGAAAAGCATATGGTAAAGCCAGTAGGCCTCTAACAGTGGATTGTTGTCACATTATGCTACAGGCCGTAGAACTGTATATGGTTGCATGCAATCTCACAAATTACCATCGTAGGCATGGATTATGTTGTTGGTCACCCACTCTGCCAAAGCCTACGAACAGAAGTTCCATGTGATGATTCTTGTTAGGCCCTATTGAGAGGGGCTGTATATTGTTTTGCCACTGTAATGTTATACATATTTCTAATTCTATAAATGTATGACTGCTTGTGGTCAGCTTCTGTGCACTTCTGTAGGTCTCAGTTGTATATAGTCTCAAACCATGCTAAAGGTTGGAGGCCTTGTCAGTTCACTGTGAAAAGTTACGTCAGATTCCCTAGGAGTGATCTGTTTATAATGAAAAGTTATGACAAAGCAAGTAGGTCTTTATTACTTATTGTGAAAAATAAGTGATAGAGGCAAACCATTTTTTCAGGGGTGGATTGTTATGACACAGTGCTGAAACCTGAAGGCAGGCACTTGTTACATGGAATCTCGCAGATTACTGTAGTAGGCAAGGGTTTTGGCGCTGGTCACTGACCTGAACACACCATGGGATATATGATTTGCTTAATGGTAATCCGTACTTGGCTCTATTAGTAGTGCTTTTCTATTGTTTTGACAACTGTATTTTGTACATATTTGTCATTTTATTATGGTATATCTGGTGATTGCCTTGTGGAAAAGCTTATGAACCAACATAGTAGGTCTGAGTTGTCTATGGTGACAAATCAGTGATAAAGGTTATGGGCTTGATTATTTGTAATAAAAAGTTACAATAAAAGCAGCTGGCCTGACATACTGATTGTGAGAAGTATATGTTAAAGTCAAATTGCTCATTTAATGGTAGATTTTTATTACTCTGTATTAAAACCTACAGATAGGTATTTTGTTACATGGAATCTCACAGATTAGCATAGTAGTTTAGTTTAAATAATTTGTATTAGTTTCATTTAATAGACCTTAGTGCAATAGTGACAGGCATATAATACAGATCATAAATGATGTACACTACAGATACAGTAATTTGCTTTAAAACGGTACACAGATAATTATGATAAATAGATTAAAGTATGGGATACATAGTAGGCAAGCATTTTAATGTTGGTTACCTCCTCTGATAGAAGATTTGTACTGTCCTAGCTAGGCCCTCTTAGAAGAGATAGTATTTTTCTATGCCTATAGTCATTTTGTATTCTAGGCTGACTTGTGGGAAAGCTTATGCTCAATACAGGAGGCCTCAGTTGGCTATGGTGATAAGTCATTGATAGCGGTTAGAAGCCTGATTGGTTTCATGAAAAAATATTTCTGTTGCCATAAGTCTTATCTGTTTATTATGAAAAGTTCTGATAAACACATTAGGCTTGACATATTAATTGTTAAAAGCATATGTTATAATCAACAGACATTTAAGGGTGGATTATTATTTCTCTTTATTAAAACCTACAGATAGGTATTTTGTTACACAAAATGTCAGATTACCTTTGTAGGGCATGATCTTTTTGGTGTTTGGTTACTCCCTCTGACAAACCCTAGGGGGGGGGGAGAAGATTTGCACTTTAATAATTCTGCTAGAATTTCTTCTCTTCTTAGATGTATACTAGGTTTTTGTAAAAAAAAAACATTAAATATTACATCCATCCATATATCTAAATACCCATATAGCTATGTCGAGGTTCTTTGGGCCCACTCTGTTCTGCCACTGGTCGATGAGTGTTATTTACACTCTGCTTCCATCCATGACAGAAACTGCATGGGGTAATGGTTCAGTCATTGCTCTTTTTCCCTTTAATGATGGCATTTTCTGATCATGAATGTACATCCACCTGAAAATGAGTGCGCTTCAGGATCATGGCTGGTTGGTCAGTCCTTCAGTTTTGAATTTACTGCTTTTATAGTTCTCCTTTCATTTCTTTGCTTCTCCTCTTTTTATTTAAATATTTCTTAATAGCATGCTACAGCTCTCCGAGCAGTAATAATGGGTTGCTTGCTTGCTGCTCATTCCAAGTGGCCACTTCCTCTAAACCAGGAGATAATTATGGGATGCTGTTTTACATAGTGTCTACATACAAAAGTGTTCCCAGAGGAATTATTTCTACATTACTCAGTAGTCAATTGGTCATAACAATGATCCTACTACGTTCCAGAAGCCTATCACTCATGTAGTCTAACACAGATGTATTATTGTTCGCAGAAATATATTTTTATATGAATGCATCAATGTATCATCATATACATTATAAAAAATTGCAGTACAAAGACAAACAATATATACAGCATTATATAGAGCAGTACATCAATTTGGCAACACTGGCACCACCCTACAGTTCCTAAAACCTAGTAATATGCATTAATTATGACGATATAGGGAAGCGCAAAAATCCTCTAAATAATTTAGGTTCAAAGAATTCACAGTCCCAGTAGTTTAAATCCTTATCTTTCAACTGGTTAGAAAGGACTGAAGCAGCACAAGATGCAGTCAATGGTGTTAAGGAGGATAGACTGTTGACATTTCGGTCTCAGGTGGCCCAAAAGGTCAGGTAGACCATCATCAGGACTCAGTGTTGAAAGGAAGTCAATCCTGCAAGTACTGACATAAACCACATAAATGCACCAATGAGACACATAGTAAAGAAACAATACACCAACCAATTATGTGTATCACTTGCCCACAATCTAAACACCACAGTGTGCCTTACAGTGACCACTAAAAATCGAAGCCAAGTGCATAAGCTGTGACCAATAAAATGTGAACAACAACTTAAAATAACAGTCAAGTGGGGGTGCCAAACGAATGCAGCGTCTGAACAACAATTCAATATACAGCCTAGGCAAATGTCTCAGGAATTACCTTGCCTTCAAATGTTATCGTTCCCGCACAAATGCTCAGCAAATGCCTTATGCATAGAGTGAAACTGCCTATAAATAAAAGCACACAAAGTACTTAGAGAGTCCCATAACACTGTAAAAACACAGAAATACCCGGTCATACGAAGCGGCTCTTACCCAAAAGCAACTTAATAACGGGTCATTCAATCTATAAGGGAAATTACACCAATATGAAAATGCATACATAAGGTGGCAGGTAAAGGCTGCGTTCCTAACACACCACGATGAGCAGAGAACTTTCTTGAACTCCGATACGGACCGTGCCAACAACTTCTTCAATGGGGCCATGAAGCCCCTGAGCCCAGACACATTAAAATCTAGTGCGTCAGTGTCGAAAACACGTCCCAAATTGGGTCTCGTGTGCCATAGCAAACTATGGCGGCCATCTTAGAGTGGCTAAAATATTTATTTATTTATTTTTATTTAATGCATTTTTATAAAGCGCGGACTTTACCCGAAGGTGTCAGAGCGCTGTAAAATAGAACCAGTTACGTTACATGGGAGAAATGTTACAAAATAGAACGTTACACAAATAGCAGGACACAGTATCACACACAGCAAGCAAGGGGAGGTAGGGAAAAACATAGAAGGCAAGAACACAATATGAAACACAGCAAGCAAGGAATGTACAAAAAATATTACAAATTTACAATGACTAATGAACTTCCTGGCGGGGTCTGAGAATGAAGGAATAGTTCTGAAAGTGTCTTTGGAATAGAAGAGTTTTGAGGTCAGCTTTGAAGATCCGGATGGAGGTGGTGGCACGGAGCAATGGAGGGAGCGAGTTCCAGATTCTCACTGCAATACCTGAGAACGATTGAGCCATCGATTTTTCCCTTTTGAAGGAGGGGGGCTCAGGCAGAAACTTTTCCGCATTCCGAGAAGGTCTCAAGCTTCCAGACAATTTCAGTTTATTCGCCAGATAGCGAGGGGAGGAAGTGTGCAAGGCTTTGTGGGTGATGCAGGCCGTTTTGTAAATAGCTCTTGCCTCGATGGGAAGCCATTGAAGAGAAGACAGGATGGGAGTGATGTGGTCACTTCGTTTGGACCCTGAAATGAAGCGAGCTGCTGAATGGAGGACGGATTTGAGGGGGGAGAGGTGAGATTTGGGTAGGCCAGTCAGAAGAGAATTACAATAATCCAGTCTGGAGAGAACTAGCGATTGGACCAAGGTTTTTAGGTCTTTCTCCGGGAAGAACCGACGAATCCCCCACAGAAGGCGCAGCTGATAACGTGCGTTCTTGGCAATGGAGTTGATGTGTGAGATTAGGTTGAGTCTTTTGTCAAGTATGACACCTAGGGATTTAGCGCAGTCGACAATGATGGGTTTATTGTTGAGTAAATTCAGCTGATCCATCCAGGATTGAACAGGAGGCGGGAAGAGAGAGGTAGATAGGAGGAGGAATTCCATTTTGGAAGGATTGAGAATGAGTTGGTGAACTAACATCCAGTTGTGAATAGAGTTGAGAGTAGAGTTGAGTAGTGAGAGATCTTGAGAGGAAGACACCTTGAGGTAGATTTGAGTGTCATCCGCATAGAGATGGTAAAGGATCCCAGATTTGCTTAGGAGGTTCCCTAATGGTTCCAGATAGAGATTAAACAGAGTGGGTGCAAGGATAGAACCTTGAGGGACGCCTTGACCAACCACCAGTGGAGACGAGAGACTGTTCACAATCTTGATCATTTGGGATCTGTCCGAGAGGAATGAGGCAAACCATTTAAGCACTGTGCCTTCCACGCCCATTCTCTGTTGAAGAGTGTTAAGGAGGGTGTTGTGATTAACAGTGTCAAAGGCTGCAGAGAGGTCAAGAAGACTCAGAAGGCACGATTCCCCAGAATCGAGTATATGCAGCGCATCATCAATCACTTGCAGCAGGGCTGTTTCAGTGCTGCAATTTTGAATATAGCCAGACTGGAACACGTTAAGGAGATTATTGTCAATAATGTGTTGGGAAAGTTGTTTTGCAACACATTTTTCTGTGATTTTTGAAAGAAAAGGGAGATTGGTGATGGGGCGGAAGTTGTTGAGGTCGTTCGCATCTGCGGAGGTTTTTTTAGAAGAGGGTAACCTGTCCTGTTTTGAGGACAGCTGGGAGGGATCCTTGACTGAGGAAGAGATTAACTAGCCTGGTCCAATAAGAGAGAGTATTGGTATAGAAATCAATGGCGATGACACTAGGTATGGGGTCAGAAGAATGTTTGGAGGGTTTGGTTTCGAGGATACATTTGAGGAGGTCATCTTCTGAGATGGCGGCAAAGTTCTGCCAAGTGACTAAGGATTTTCGCTCCTCAATGGGGGTGGGGTGGGTGACCTGATCCACCAGTGATTTGACCTTTTCATCAAAGAATATAGCGAATTCAGTTGCTTTCTTTGAAGCATCCTCAGGTTTGATGGTTTGGGGAGAGCAGTTTGGGTTTTTGATGAGGTCGAAAAGTTTTTTGGGTCTGTTTTTAGCTGAGTCAAGGAGGGATCTGAAATGTGATGCTTTTTCATGGAAGATGTGCTTGTGGTATTTGAATCTTGCCGAATGTAAAAGAGAGAGATTGGAGGTGGATGGAGATTGTCTCCAATGTTTCTCCAAGATTCTAAGGTTCTTCCTTTCGTCATAGAGAGCTTTATTGAACCAAGGTGCTGAGGGGGTGGGTCTTTTCCTTTTGCTTTGGAGTGGAGCGACAATGTCGATTTCGACTGCTAGGATTGAGAGGCAATGGGTGGTGAGATCGTTGACATCCGCATTAGGGTCTAGTCTAGGAAGTGAACGCATAGCAGAATCACACAGAGTCTCAAGATCAATGTTTTGATACAATACAATGGCTAAGTGAAGATACACACATCAGGAACTGGAAAATATCCGGAGCATGGAAAATTATGCCAAAAACCTCCACCACCCTCAAATGTTACATGCATGCAAAGTCCAAGTTGACTTGAAGTACCCTTAATGGCGGTCAGCCTACATAAAGGTCGTAACCATCTTTAGTGTCGATGACAATGGGGGGGACGCATTTACAACAAAAGTATTTTAGGACAATAACAGAGAAATAAAGCGAGAGCATTCTCTCACTTACTCCGAGAAAAGTACAATTCAAAAAGTTAATAAAATCGCCAGCATAATAGGAAATCAAAATGACTAACCAGTTCAAATTGGAGCCATAGAGTGACACCCAGCCACCAAAGATGCCTTTACCTACTCACAATGGACATCCCACAGGGGAAGTCAGCCAAGCATCCCCCTACACACAATAATCCAACATCAGAGGATGTAGATAAAACCATCAGTCATATGAATGCAGGAGAAAAGCTTAAAACCATAGAAGGTCCAGCATTCCACATTGGAAAATACCTTTATAATGTGGCCAATATATGCCACTTAACATGCTGTCCACTGTTTTGGCCATCCAGATCCATCTATTTTCCCTCATTGTGAGCAAGCGATCCACATCATGCCTGTGTCTAGAACATTTGGCCACTTCCTGGACAAACCATTTAATTGCATTAGGTGCATGTGCCATGTTTGCATAATGGTCAACAAGTGGGGCATTCATCACTTGACAATGTATCATTGATTGATGTTGGATAATCCGGTTTTTTGACTTCTTGGGTGGTTTTACCAATGTAGAACATTGCACACGGACACTCAATGCAATATATGACATTCTTTGAAGAACAATTTGAATGATGCTTCAAATACCAGGATTTGTCCTTCAGAGCACACGTTTTCACTACAGCCGTCGAAGCTCATGCCAAGCAATTCCCACACGGGTAATTTTCAACCACTGGCCTTAAACCCCAGAGTTGATTCAGTGACATGGGTTCTGGGTCATTATAGGACCTAACCAATGGGTCTCTCAAATTTCTATCCCTCTTAAAGGTGAACATGGGTCTTTCCCATTGTGTGTGGGCTGTATCTAATAAATGCCAGTTCTTAAGTATGGTCTTTTTTATCCTGTTGGACTCTGTATCACAAGTGGTTACACAGGTCAATCTTGTCTGTTCTTGCCGTTCTTTGACCTGTAGCAGTGAATCTTGGACATAGTACCAAGCTCGTTTCAATGACCACTTAACTAAACAATAAGGATAGCCTCTCATCACCAATTTTGACAGTAAGATTTTACCTTCAGTAAAATAATCCTCTCTACTACTACAGTTATGTTTAATTCTTAAAAAATGTCCAAGTGGGAGATTATCCCTCAAATTTCTTGGGTGATGGTATGTATTTCAAAAGTGTATTTCTGGCCGTAGGCTTAATATAGAGACCTATGAGGAGGAAGCCCTCATCGTTGGAGATTTTCAAATATAGGAAATGTATTGAATGGTTGATATATTTAATAGTAAATTGTAGATTACTGTCCTGAGTATTAAGCCACTTATGTAACTCCATCAATTGAGCTGTAGAACCATGCCCGATCAACAGAACACCATCTATATATCTCAGCCATTTCATCACAGGAGGAGGAGCCTCGGGATGAGCGGACGCGTGAGCCCGGAGATCCGCGCCAGCCTGAGTCTATCAACGTGAATTACTGGCAGCCGGGACCGGGGAGCGGGCTGGAACTGGCCCGGTAACTCCACTGACAAAGCAGGGCTGCATCGGACGGCTCAAGCACCCACAGGTACGACGGGGACAAGCTCTGCCACGGGAGCCGGCGGAGGTCGAGCACCCTCAAGATGGTGCCTCAAAAGTGAACGACGGCCCTGGAGTGTGCCGCGAGGCCTGAGACCTGCGAGGACACTGTGGCCGAGTTCAGAGGGGCCGCGGGGGAAGAGGAGAGGCCGGCGGGACCGGCGCGGTGATCTCGGACGTATAGCTGGCGCACCCCGGACAGTAAGGAGTTAGTGGATGGATTGAGGCCTGGACCCCGAGATCTGAGGGCGGTGAACTTATCCAGTTTCCGTGATCATTACTTAGTGGTGCCCAGTTTCGGAAACGCTAGCTTTGCCACAGTCTGTTAAAGTTTTAGTAAATTTGGGACTTAAGTGTGCTGCCGATAGCTAGTGATGAACTGCCTGACCATTGTGCCTGACCCTGACATGGCGGCTACGCTCCGACTCTCAGCCAAACACTGCGTGTGGAGAACGAGTCCAAGGAAAGTGCCCTGGGTATGCCGCCTGACCTCCAGCATGCTGCTTCCCCCACCACCATCCAGCCTTCTACCCCTATGGACATCTCCAACTCGGGGATCCCTCCAGACCCGAGACCACCACCCTTGAGTGCAACACTACCTGAACACCTGGCTGAACGATGGCAAGAATTTCCTGCTCTGTAAATATGTAATATTTAATTATCCAAGCCTAATCACTGTTAAAATGTAATCCTGAGTGAATTTTCAATTTGTATATATATAACTCTAACCACTAGTATATGTAGTAGACTTTTGTACTACCATTCCTATGTGATTTTACAGTTTATCTGTTTGTATCTCTTCCTTGAGTGACTTTACGACTTGTACATTTGCAATTTTTTCTGTTTGTATCTCTTATGTAACTCATGTAATCCAAAGTCCTTATGTAACGCAACTGGTTCTTTTGTAAAGCGCTCTGACACCGTCGGGTAATGTTCATGCTATATAAAATCGCATTAAATAAAATAAAATAAATAAAATAAAAAAATCACATTATTCTCAAAGGGTTTTGTGTTATTATAGATGACTGTTTCTTAAAATGTAGCAATATAGAGATTAGCTATGTCTGGGGTGAAAATTGCCCCCATCGCAACTCCTTTTATTTGAGCATAGAACTCCCCATTAAAGATAAAGTAGTTATGTTCAAGAGCAATCCTAGCACAGTCATGAATAAAGCCGGTAGGCACGTTATGAGGCCTAGGTCTGGAATCTAAGGTCCTTTCAATAACTGTCAATGCCTCCGTTTGGGTAATATTTATATAAAGACTTTTGATGTCCATTGTTACTAAAATGTCACATTGGGCATCAAATTCCAACCCCTCTATGTGCGTAATCACCACAAGACTGTCTCTAGTATAAGATCTAGTAAGGAGGACAAAGGGTTTTACAAAAAAGTCAACATGCTCCGCTAGGGGTTGCAAAATTGATATACAGCTCGCAACAATCGGTCTTCCAGGAGGATGCTAATCATCCTTATGAATTGTTGCGAGCGTGTAAAATACTGGTAGAATAAAATCCTCTTTTTAAAGATAATCAAATTCTTTCTGGCTAAACCATAGGCCATTCAGACCCAATGTGGTAAGACAGACAATTTCTTTTTTGATCAAGGAGGTTAAATCTTTAGGTAGTCTCAAATAATGAAGGGGAGTCTGTATCTGCCTCATCACCTCGGTGTCATACACTGTTTTACCCTATACAATAATGCCACCCCCTTTATCTGCCTGTTTTATTATAATGTCTCTGCGATTGAGTAAAGTGGTCAGAGCATCATTCTGCGCTTTAGTAAAGTTGTATTTTACATGCTTATGTTGTTTAAGTATTTGCTTCACTTCAGTAAGTTCCATGTTTTCATATGCTATTAACTCCTTTGGCATCAGATTGACAGGCGGATAAAAAATAGATGGACAATGTAAACCCGTGGTGTCATTACATACACTAACTGGTGTAGTAGAGAAAAAAAACTTCAATCTTAAAGTTCTGAAAAACATAAAGAGCTCAGTTTGTGTCAAGAATGGATCATTTCTGTTTGAAGGTACAAATGATAAACCAGCACTTAATACCTTGATTTCCGTGGAACTAAGCTTGTGTGAAGACAAATTAATACTTGGAACCACTTTCAAGCTATTGTTGGTTACATGGGAGTCTACGGCTCGTAATACTGGTACCGAGTGTGTCGGAAACCTGGTGCGTATTGGTTCCTGAAACATCCTTGCCTGGTGTTCCTTACCCGGCCCCGTTGAGGCCTTTGGCCTTGATGTAAAAAAGACTGGTTAGAAGTTGATGGACCAGGTCCAAAATCTAGACTGGTTGCCCCTTCTGCGGTGCTGTCACTATCTGAGCCTGATGAAGCGATATCTGAGAAGGTGATCCTTTTCTGAAACCCAGTGGATTATTTGGACCCTTCTGGTAAAATTCCTTTCTTAAATAGGGGTATGTGCACTCGCTACTGTACCTCCTAATATCTTTTTGAAGTTTGTCCGTCTTTTTTAAGATATGGATTTTAAGAAACTCTGCTACTGTGGCCTCTAGGTTTTCGAGAAATTCTTTAGCATCCGTGATATTTTGATCTTCTAGCAACTTTTTTTCAAGTTCAGCAATGTTGTGATTTCTTTTTTCAATATGTCTCAGTGCGGTGTCGATGCTTAAGACCATCCATCTACGTGAACATTTGTTGAATACAAAACGAAACCCCGTCTTAAACTCCTTGTCATCTATAAAGATCTACCGGGAAGATGTTGGCATTGAGACAGTCAGTCAGTAATTTAGCTTGCAATTCAGTCCTTATCAGTTTATTTCGCAGTCTTTCAAAACTTTCTCTAGTCGAATCCTGTTGTGTACCAGTTATTGTGGTTTTTGTAGTCCTAATAGCGAGGGGCCACTCGCAATTTTAGCAAAGTACTCATTACTATGTGACAAAGTTTCTTGTTCAGACATCTAAATACCCACTTAGCAAAACCCACATACAAATCTATCAACATAAAAATACAAGTGAGTGCAAAGCATGTGACAATAATACATACACAACAAAAACAATCAGCCACCAGTCATAGTGTATCATTGTTTTACCATTCCAAGATGGGCAACACATTCTTTCTAAATGTGGCGGCCATGCTTGAACTTTGAAACAATTGATTGTTTACAATACCTTTTCAAGGTGGACACCTACTGCCATGTTTAGCTATGTTATTGCAAAATATGCCCACTGTGCTCAGAAGGCAGCATGTTTCCTTTGTATTCTTCTAAGTTATCTTGCGTATGCTACACAAAGCGTCCGCCTCGCCCCCTTCCGATCCAAGGCCACCAAGATCATCTGCGGCGTACCCCAAGGCTCCTCCCTCAGCCCAACGCTGTTCAACATCTACATGGCACCCCTCGCCCACGTCGCCCGACAGCACAACCTCAACATCATCTCCTATGCCGACGACACCCAGCTGATCCTCTCCCTCACCAAAGACCCTCACACCGCCAAAGCCCACCTCCACGAAGGAATGAAGGCCGTCGCCGAATGGATGAGGACCAGCCGCCTGAAGCTGAACTCGGACAAGACGGACGTCCTCATCCTTGGTTCCAACCCTTCAGCCTGGGACGACTCCTGGTGGCCAACATCACTGGGAACAGCCCCGCCACCCACCGACCACGTACGCAACCTAGGGGTCATCCTCGACCCCACCCTCTCCATGACTAAGCAGGTCAACGCCGTTTCCTCATCCTGCTTCAACATCCTCCGAATGCTCCGCACCGAAACAAGAAAAACAGGCACCCAGGCCCTCGTCACCAGCAGGCTGGACTACGGAAACGCCCTCTACGCAGGAACGACGGCTAAGCTCCTGAGACGGCTGCAACGCATCCAGAACGCCTCTGCACGTCTTATCCTCGACATCCCCCGACGCAGCCACATCACACCCCACCTGAGAGACCTGCACTGGCTCCCTGTCAACAAGAGGATAACCTTCAAGCTCCTCACCCACGCACACAAAGCACTCCACAACTCCAGACCAGCCTACCTCAACAGACGACTCAGCTTCTACACTCCCACCCGCCAGCTCCGCTCGACCAGCCTCGCCCTCGCCACAGTCCCCCGCATCCGGAAAACGACCGCCGGCGGCAGATCCTTCTCCCACCTCGCCGCCAAGACCTGGAACACCCTCCCCACCAACCTCCGACAGACCCAAGACCTACTGGCCTTCAGAAGACTCCTCAAGACCTGGCTCTTTGATCAGTAGCAGCACCACCCCCCTCTTCCCCCAGCGCCTTGAGACCCTCGCGGGTATGTAGTGCGCTTTATAAGTGACATGATTGATTGATTGATTGATTGATTGCTGTTGAGTTTGTGTGTGCTTTATTGCAGTTGTGTCAGAAGGTGAATGGAAGAATGAGTCAGTGTATTGATGAACGGAAGCATGAGTGCAAAGATGAGTGACATAGCTTGAGTATGGTGCTTTATTGAGTGTCTACATGCATCAGTGACACAAAGCCACTTTCATTCATAAGCCACGCCTATTGGCATTGCCAGTGCTGGTTTTTCTTGTTTTAAGAGGCGTTTGGTGCTTATTCAAGCCATATAGCCGGTCTTTCCTGTCCACTTAAGGCATGCTGGCTCATTTATTATAAATTAAATGACTATGACAGTGAACATTTGTTTCCCTCTATTAATATGTGATTTGGAATTTATTAAAGCATCTGCTCATTTGAGCCAACTACTAGCTAGCTTTCTTCACATGTACAAAATCCTATTATTATTACTACCCTATGAGTACAAACAACCTTACTTTATTTAGAAGCCTTGTTCAATTTATTTTACACAAAATAGCCTCCCATACACTTGATTTAACTAACTTATTTTGTGCAGTTGTTTATTGAGCAGCTACGCTATTACTTTGTTCCAGGTCACATGTCACTGTAATAAGGAAACTAGAGACAGGCTTTAATATAGGGATTGCAGTCTCCCATGTATTATATTGCAATATATTATATGTTACTGTACAATGCATATACACCCCATGGGTTTTACACAGATATGTAAAGTGCTAACCCAGTGCCTTTTAACCAAATGCAAATTTATCCCCATGTGCACATCCTGTTTTGGGAAGAAAGGCTTTTCACAGTATGTTCAGACAACGTTTTGTGTATAACAGTGCCCACCTTTGAACAGTTGCATTTTACAAGAAAATTGCAGGCAGGTCAATCTAATGAAATAATTTTCTTGTCTCTTCGTCTACCCATTTACATCTAATTCTGTTCTCTGCTGCAAATGAACATTTGATTGCTCTATTAGTAGTGCTACTACCTGAAACACTTCCACATGGAGATTCATTTCACTGGTGCTGCTCCACGGTCAGTAATCCCTCCCAAAGCAAGCAATGACTTCATTTGAGGTGGAAGAAATTAGAGAAGTTGGACTTCACAAACTGTATGCAATTGGCAAAATATTTAAACAAAAAGTAGAAGATGAAAAATCCCTCATGCTTTAGGGAGGAGGAGCAAAATCTGTGAAACCTACTCCCATACACACCACTGCAGTATACAATATTTATTTCAACAGAATTTTATCACTGGCCCTTTATCCATGTTCTAGTGAAATGCAGAAAGAACATTAGCCATGTTAGGCAAAGTAGTTGACTTTTATCAATTTGAGCTGGCCTAGGCCTGTGGCAGTCCAACCACCGACCAGAATAATCCTTTTTTAAAAACTTTCTGCAAGGTATTATTATTCAGAAGGAATGGCAAATAAGAATTATGAACTGTTAGACCTGTTAGCCCTATGGTGGTCTTCCCACAAACTTTTTGCTTTCACCCTTTCTATTTTTCTCTCCTTGTTTTTGCTGGCCTTGGGACTCTGTGCACTTTACCACTGATAACCAGTGCGAAAGTGCTTGTACTCTCTCCTCTAAACATGGTACAATTGTTTTATACCCAATTGGCATATTTAATTTACTTGTAAGTCCCTAGTAAAGTGGTACCACATGTATCCAGGGCCTGCAAATTAAATGCTACTAGTGGGTCAACAGCACTGATTGTGCCATCAACTTAAGTAGTCCTTTAAACATGACTCAAGCCTGCCATTGCATCCTGTGTGCCGTTATAAGCTTGCCAGGCCCAAACATTTCTTTTTAATAGATATGTAACTCTTAAGGTAGGCCCTACACAACCCAGAAGGCAGGGTGCAGTGTATTTAAAACATGGGATATGTACTTTAAGGTTTTGCATGTCCTGGTAGGGAAAAACTCCTAAATTAGTTTTTCACTACTGCAAGGCTTACCTCTCTCATAGGATAACATTGGGTAACCCTATGACATTTAATAAGTGCAAATTTTAAATTGGGTGCAGGTTGACAGCTCGAGTTTGGTGTCTAAAGAATTATAATTAAAAGCCCTCTATAATGGTAAAGTAGGATTTTTAGCCACAATTCTCAGAATTACACTTTTAGAAAGTTGCCATTTTCTTGTCCTAACCATTTGGTGTCTGCTGCCTGAATCTTGGGTCAAATGACTAGGTGTAGTTGGTCTTTGTGTATTGCTCCCAGATGGTGAAACAAAGATAAGCTAGGTGTTGTCAGGATGGGCCACTCTGAGTTAATGAGGGGAAGGAGCTGTCACCTACTACACTTGCACAACACAAATACCCTTGTCTGAGTACTCTCACAAAGGGTTAGACACTAGTCTATTGTGACCCCAGACAATCTTGGGACAGGACAGGGAGACAGGAAATTCCAAGCACATCTGGGGGGTGGAAGCCTCTAGAATCTTCTCCTACTTCAAAGTGGGCACCAGGTATAAATATTGAACCTCAGACCCCAACTCCTCAGTACACTTCTGGACCTGTGAATGCTACAGAAGAAGGACTGCTGTGCTGCTTTGCTGCCAGGAGGACTGCCACTCTGCTGCCCTGCCAATCTGCTACTCTGCTGCCTGCTGCCCTGCTTGCTGAGAAGGAAGCCTGGAGCTGCACCCTTCATTCCAGGCTGAAGTGACTCCAAGAGTATGTCGGCTGACCTCCTGTTCTGAGCTACAGGGACATAACAAGCTTCAGGGGCTCCCTGCAAATGCCCAGCTGACCTGCTGCCTGGACCTTCAACTGGACATGCTTGAGCCCTGTTGGCCTTCACTGGAGCGAGTTCCTGACCCCCAAGTAGTGCCCCTCAAGTCCTGGACCCTTAGTTTGGCCTCAGTTGAGCTCCTCTGACATTTTTGAGCTCCTCACGAATACAAACTGGCCTGTTGGCTCCAAGATCATGTCGCCCATGCTGCCCGCCAAAGTGAAGTTCTAGTGAACCCGACTCTTTGCCATACAGTGACTGCCAATTACATCCACCAGCACAAGAGTGGCACTTCGCACTACAGCATCGACAATTCACGGGGACTGCCACCCCAAAGCTCCAGCCACGACTGTCCGCGATGACCAACAGGATCTTCGCACTATGAATGGCCTGCGACACCCGACCTGCTCTTCACACTACTTCAAAGGCCATCCGCAACTCTCTCCCAATTCTCGCAGCCTCTTTCACCACAAACTAAACTCTGCGTTGAACTGTGAGGGTTACTCTTTCATCAGGACTACCCTGGACCCTGTATCCGTCTTGCACTCCATCATGGTTGGCCTGAACTTGTGACTTTCACCTGGTCTCACATGACCAGATAGCTGCGAGTGGCGCTTTGTGCCTTTTGGCACTGTTTTCACTTAAATATTTAAAGTAGCATATCTCTGGTTCTACTGATTGGATTTTCGTCATTTTGGTCTTAAATTATTTATTATATTTTACTATATTTTTCTAAACTGGTGTGGGATTTTTTCTTGTGTTGTGTTTCACTTTATTACTGTTTGAAGTGCTGCATAAATACTTTACACCTTGCCTCTAAGTTATGCCTGACTGCTCTATGCCAAGCTACCAGAGGGTTAAGCACAGGTTAATTTGGGGTTTGCTGGTGACTTCACCTTGACAAGGATTTTCGTTGCTGCTTGAGTAGGTCTTCACCCCCCCCCCCCAACCAGTGACTCAATTTCTAGCATAAACATTACATTGAGCAACTTAGGTTCCAATTTTCTTTTTTTAAGTGAGACTCAAAATATGCCAAGATTGCAATGTAAACAGATCTTAGTTTGCATCACGAACTCTGCCTCATCTTCATACACATAAACATGGAACCGACAGACAACAATCAACACCTGGACAATCAGCATTAAAGCAATGTAAGTGTTGGTCCAAATCATTAACAGAAAAGTTCAAAAGTGTAGATGCCAGCATACTGCCTTGTTTAACACTATTTGGGATTTGAAAAGGCTGAGCCATCTAGGAGATCTGCCATTTGTAGTGGGGGGGGGGGGGTGGGGGGGTTCTTTCCTCTCATCCAGGATTGCTTCCCTCTGTGTACAGCAAAGGCATACTCAAAACAGGTTCTCTAATCTTTCTCTCTGGAAGTTGCTGAAGCAGGCACAATGGCGAGTCGCACGTTCAAATTGGCCTCTTTCGGGTAGGTAGAGAGGTCAAGAGACCCTTGGGCACCCTTGAGTTATCTCTTGGGACACCGCAGATGTCTGCTTCTCCTGGGCTATTCCTCCAGCTGGATAGGCTTCTCATCCTGGAACAGGAACGAAATGTGAGGGGTTGGTTCCCACTTTTACACACATTTTCCAGACTGGTGATGTGACTCCACTGATTTTCTTTTGGCCACAACACACATGAAATCCTACATGTACATATGCCTAGGCCTGCAATTGACCACAATACCTAGGGCCTGGCTCTGATGTTCTTCAGTTTTGAGTCCCAATTCACACAAGTTTGTGTTAAAGGCGAGCATGAACAGTTCATTTTTTAAGGAGGTTTTAAAGTGCATGCAGTTTGATTCAGCTCCCAGGTTTAGCTTCAGAGCACTCCATATTAGAGTGCCCTTGACTCCCAACCAACTGCCTCTGTGTTTCAGTAACTGGAAGACTTTATGTGGTCAGGTGTGCAGCTGGACAGTGCCTATTACTGTTTGACCAAAAGTGTGGGTGCTAATTTTTAAAAGCATCTTACCCTTCGTTCCGATAGCCAGAGAACTTTGAACTCACTTCTCATAGTCACTGGGTGCTATTGGATCTAGGGCTAGTTGTATGTGGTCTTGCTTTTGTAGATTAAAATAAAGTCTGGGCACCAGTTTGTAGCCTCTGTAGACTGTTGAGGAGTTTATTTGGGAGATAAGTCTAAGTGATTTTGTAAGGCTAATTACGCGATCACCGGGCCTTCTACTGCTCCTGGGGGAGTGTGAGATGTTTCTGGAAAAGGAGAGCTGCAAGTTGATGCTGTGAAAGATATCTTACTGTTGAATAAGATTCCCTCGTCCCTTACTTTGAACAAGGAGGGTAGTGGCATTCCTGGAATTGTGGACCAGGCTAAGGATATTAATCAGCCTCTGCTACTACCAGAACCATGATCTTTTTCATGGCTCCAGTCATGCACTGGAAGCTCTCTTTCATCCAGTGAAATATGTGGTGCAGGTATATTGTGATGTTGGCCTCGTTCGCTCACCTATTTTCCAGTCAGAAAAGTACTTAGATGCTGTTGGGATACATTTGAAGGAACACCTATCACATCTTTAGAAGCCACACCAGAGTATGAACATTAATTTTGAACAACATGGCATTATTGGAATATCTCCTGTGGCACCATGCAGGTCACATTGTGTGCAGACAACTTCAGTAGCCCAATTGTAACATGCTACCTTCATCTGAGTAGAACCAATCATATTGATTCCAAACCATTTCTGGATTCTTTCATCGTTTCCAGCTGCATGTTGCTGTCCACCGCGTTGTAGGCTGCTGAGAGGCCAAAGCGAATTAGAGCAGACTTCTTGTCATCATCCAGGAAGACAAGGGCTCTTCTCTTATCATAACCACTGCTGGGTGGCGTATAGTTTCCCTTATTCTTGAAGGTACTCCTTACCATCCATTTCATTATTTTGCTGAAGGAGAGTTGGTTGGCCATCAGCCAGTAGTAAGTAACCTTGGATCTTTGGACCTGATGATATTTTCTTCAGAAGCAGCATTACAATGGTATGTTTAGGGTACCGATAAAGACTTCTTTCAGAATGGGGAAGGGTGTTTATCATGGTCATAATGGTTGCTTTGAGTGACGGAAAAAAAAGCTTCATGCTCCAGAGGTAGGGTGCATGCGTTTATTTTGATGGTGAGTTTCAACATTTTCTTTATGAGAAAAGACTTGAATATGTGAAATTTGGTTTTGGGAGAGACAGGGGTTGGAAGGGTAAAGCAAAGATTATTGGTTTTGGAAGTGGTGTTTAAAATTTGAGTTAGCTTGAACAGGAGAAATACTAGATGATCCTTTCAGTGGTTCTGGGTTCAACATGTTTTTTAAGGCTTGTGGCTTGGATATCTTATGGTCCATTTTGTAAAGGTCTCCCATTTCGGGCTCAGTGATACATTTAGTGCGAAAGGACTTTCTTGCTCTCTGAATCTTTGCAAAATATACAGATGTTCTGAACATGTACCTACAAGGGTATTTATGTCTTGCTTGCCATCAGACATATGAGAATGAGCCATAATGGACTGCCTAAAAAGAAATGCATGCACATTTATATTACACTTCCCCAATTTAAATTATATTTGAATGCCTTGAACACTGCCCTCACACCATTTAGGAAACATGCCTGTGTGGTGGCCTGGATGGGTTTTCGGTGCCAGCAGATTGCCAATAGGAAGGGTGCTGGGAATCTATAGAACCCTTTGCCTCATTTAACAGGTATCCATATTGTTTTGTTTCATTCCACTATTGCAGCTGCCAAAGTTATCATCTCCACAGGCTACTTTTTATGTTAGGAAATGGAAATATGTTTACAGTCAGTCAAAATCAGTAGTGTATTATTCCTAAGTCCATATTACAACTGTAAAATTGTACTGTGTGCTATATTAGTTTACTGCATTTATGTGACCTAAAAACAAAGGCATAATGGCAAATCATATAGAACTATCACTAACAAGCAGATACAATATCTCAACTTTTTTGATGAATTGCAAATTGGAATCGAAAATCTGCAAATCTGTCATTTGTCACACTACCTAATTGGAGAGTTGGATGTGTATTACTTTTTTTAATTTTTTTGTAATCTTTTAACAAAAAGAGTTCGGTTGTTATTCATTCCTTAATGTATAAGCAGTGGGAATCAATTTGATTTTTCCTACAATCAATCTGATTAGATTTTTGCTGTAAAAATGTGTTTGTGTCATTTTCTCAGGGCACGGGTTCTCGGGGCACATGCTGTGGGCACAGTGGGTAATTTGCAACACGTTGAAAAGTTTATTCCCGCTAAAATTCACCCAATACATTCTCGGGCCTATTACTGAGGCAACACATGCTCGGACCCTCCGAGTTTCTATGAGAAACAGATTGAGGCTGTGTGAGGTTATTGTTTGGTGACAGAGACATACAATGGGCCCGATTCACAGAACTAACTTAAGACAAAATCCTAAACTTACTACCATTTTGGTATTCACAGAAGGCACTTACTCATTTTGGTATTCACAGAAGGCACTTACTTACTCATTTTGAGTAACTTACTCATTTTGAGTAACTTACTCATTTTGATATTCACAGAAGGCACTTACTCATTGATGAGTAAGTGCCTTCTGTGAATACTAAAATGAGTAACTTACTCATTTTGAGTAATTTACTCTTTTTGAGTAACTTACTCATTTGGTATTCACAGAAGGCACTTACTCATCAATGAGTAAGTGCCTTCTGTGAATACTAAATGAGTAAGTTACTCAAAATGAGTAAGTTACTCAAAATGAGTAAGTAAGTGCCTTCTGTGAATACCAAAATGAGTAAGTGCCTTCTGTGAATACCAAAATGGTAGTAAGTTTAGGATTTTGTCTTAAGTTAGTTCTGTGAATCGGGCCCAATGTGTGTACGATCGGCGAACACCCATCACAACGCATGCGTTACATCGCATGCGTTTACGTCGCAAGCGTTACAACGCAAGCGACGTTACGACGTGGGCCATTACCACGGGTCCCATTACATCACATGCGCTTTTAAAACGCATGCGCTTTTAAATCGCATGTGGTGTAATGGACGAGAGTCGGACGCGGACAGAGGCGAGCACCGGGACAGACGACGCGAGGAGAGAGAGGTAAGGGGGATTGTGCGTAGAGTGTAGTGTTTAGGGTTTAGGGCAGTGTCTGGTGGTCGTAGTGTAGGGCAGTGTTTTAGGCTTTAGGCAGTGTCTGGTGGTCGTAGTGTAGGGGAATGTTTTAGGCTTTAGGCGTAAGGGGATTGTGCTTAGAGTGTAGTGTTTAGGGTTTAGGGCAGTGTCTGGTCGTAGTGTAGGATAGTGTTTTAGGCTTTAGGCGTAAGGGGGATTGTGCTTACAGTTTAGGGTTTAGGGCAGAGTCTGGGGGTCGTAGTGCAGGGCAGTGTTTTAGGCTTTAGGCGTAAGGGGGATTGTGCTTAGAGTGTAGTGTTTAGGGTTTAGGGCAGTGTCTGGTCGTAGTGTAGGACAGTGTTTTAGGATTTAGGCGTCGGGAGAAAAAATCGCGATGTTAAAGCGTGCAGGGTGTTTGTGTGCGTTGTGATTGTGTTTTGTATGCATTTCAATGGGGAGGCGAACTAATGGTTTGCGTTGTGAAAGTGTGCGTTGTGAATGTGTATGCGATGTCAAGACGGCGATGTAAATGTTTGCGATGTAAACGTTTGCGATGTAGCATCATACATCCGTACGATCAGGGCCCTGCAATGACGTATAATGCGGGACTGAGGAGGACAAGAGTCCAGCGGAAGGAACCGTGAGCAATAGCAATGCCTCATCTGATTGAAGGCGGAGGTGGCTGTGGGAGGAATAAAACTGATGACAGTCAGTGTTTCAGATAGGTCACAACGAAACAGGGCAGGGCAGGGAAAGGCAGAGCTCAGTGTTCAAAGCAAGTGACACCGTAGGCGTGAGTAATTATGTGTAATTCTCGTCACTGGGTCATGCATACACATGCAGCGAAAAACCAGTGTCTGGATACATCATTGATACGTATGACTCCACATATACCGACAGAAAAACACCTTAAAGTAGAAAATAAATAAAATAATTGCAAAAGTAATCGAAACGGTATCAGTGAAACGCTGTAGAAAATAAATGCTAGTACCACGAACACGAAGAAGGATAGAAAAGGCGCAGTTCAGAATCGCGGCTTGCGCTGTCAGACTGTCTCTGACTCAAACTGGAAAGTGTGCTGACGCAGCCAGATTGAAACTAAACCTGCCCGTGAAAAATAAAACGTGCATATGTCAGATTCCAGATTAAAGTGTAATTTACTATTATGGGACTACAGTGTGTCATTGTGCCATTCGGCTAACATCTGTTAATCAGTTTTATGAGCAGTACTTTTTTAACGCAAAACAAGAGGGAATAGAATGAAGGGAGCGGCAAGGCGTGGTGTTATGTCAACAGTACTCCAACACACCCAGGAACACCCTCGACTTCCCATGAAAGCAAGCTGCAAGGGCGTCTGTCCTCAATTCATATCATTAGAAGAGTTTGCAAAAAAACATTTATTCGTCAGTCTTGTACCGTAGGAGCTGGAACTTTATAAGTAATTAGAGTACCAACATTGAATAGAAACATCTCTTCAGTCCCACACACACGCAGGCTCAAGTCCACGAAAGTAATGGTCACTAAATTATGTTTTTCCTCTTGGGTGGCCTCTTATGCAGCGTTGGTGAGAGGGAAACTTCAATCGTCATGTTTCTTACGCTACCGTCCAGAAACTTACAGTCTGTAGTACACATGAAGTCCTTGGATCAGAACAATTCACTCTGGGAGCATCCCAAAGGCACCAGAAGAAAGCAGGCATGGCCCTTCAATACCACAGCTTTACTCACAGAGGTGTACATGGAAAAGACTATTCAATACCTAAAAAATATAATAATACATATATTCATGGAGGTGCAGCGCTTATGGCCGAGCTGCTACAATATAAATGTTCTCTGTTAAGTTGTATGCTTTTATTTACTGCATGGACTAGACCCCAAAATGTGTCAGTGCGATTTGCATAAGAACATCATACGGTGTGCATACAGCAATAATTTTAAATTGTAGGTTACATATTTTAGTCAGGTTCAAGTTTCATGAGTGAGCAATGGCAGTTATTACCATTGTAAAGTCTAATATCTTCCATTTTCATAAGGCACACCTAAGATGGCGCCAAGGTCATGAAGAATTTTGTGTCAAAGTACCCCAGCACAAAGTAATTGCTTATGTGGACTAGTGGTTTTGGGTGGTAAACAGAAGATGATATTTCCACTGTGAGGGTTCACAAAGATGTATTGTGACCTTCCTGTAGGGCAGGAAATACCACTGCTGGCTCAGTGGTATTTGACCCAAACGATATTGGAGAGACGTTTTCCAGACATGGCATGGGAGATCAGGGTTGTCTAGATGTATAGTATGCCACACAGCTAAACTTCAGTACCTAACTCTTGGGGTCTCTGCCTGGCCCAATAGAGTGACGCGCAGCCTTTGATGCTCTGTAGGAGACACAGATGTCACATTCCCCTCTTTTGATGCTCAATTCTTGACAAGCAGAGTCTGGACGGCTCAAAGGGAGTCGAAGATTGCAAGTAAAGTATGGAATTGTTTGCGAAGTCAGAGAGGAGGAGTTCTTTGGTTGTTTTTGATAGACCCGAGGTCGGTGGGTATTTGGCATTAGGACCTCCTGAAGGTGCAGTCGGAGTGACTTTTCTATCCTCCATCATGGGTGATCGGTGATCCTGAGTCTAGGGGTGAAGCAAAGCGGTGTCACTTGGAGATACTGAATAGAAATAATGCAAATTACTGAAGAGTGTGTGACCTTTATTAGACCAGGGAAGTCAAAAGTGTGTTATACTAACCTATTTAACATACATTTGGGGAATTTCATTCTCTAATACATAGTTGCAACATGCTGTGTTGCTTAGTTACCAGGAATTCTTGACTAGCAAGCATTCCTGGAATGTTTGGCTTTCATTGGAAGGGTGGTCAGGGAGGCGGTTGAAGAAAGGACACTGGTGAAGCTGGTTGTGTTCTTCTGCGCTCCTCAGACAATAAAGAATATACTTAATGCTGTATCCAGTGCATCATTTAAACACACCATTACTTACCTGTCAAATTCCTGGTCTTCTGCTCCCTTTGATGAAATATTTCATCTGTTTGCAGATAACTAGAATACACGAGAAATCTATACTTAAAAACACACAGACATAAAAACAAAATGTGCATCTTGTAAATTGCTGTAGAGATGTTTTAACTCTTTTGTTGAGTCCTATCAACTTAGATTTATTTTAGAATGGATGCAATAGGGCACATTATTGTAGTGCTTATCACTTTAAGGGTTGTGGATACCTCTTGATGTTTTAACCTATGTCTTATGTTCTGCAGGTCAACGCCCGAAAAGTCAGTAGATCTGCTGTCTGGCTTGGGAGGACATGACCTCACTTCTAATCTGTGCAATAAAACCTATTCCATAAAGCAAGAGGAGTCAGTGGTTCAATTTAGAGACCACAGCCACCAGCAATCAACAATCACATTTGCCAAGCACCTTTGTCCCACGGTGAGATGGTGAAACTGAGTACACGTAATGTCTAGGACTGTCAGCTTAAAACGTTTCATCCCCCATTGTAAAATTGTAATTATAATTGCCGAATTTTGCATATGCTTGCTCTCATCCCCAAGACTGCTGCCGCACACAAGTAAGAAGTATGCAAAAAAGTGATGGATAGAAAGCTTGAATTAATCTCGGCCACTGGTAGTTGCCCGGAGTGAATCCCAATCCATCCTTATTTTACACATCAAGCCACCTCAGCTTGCACCCAACCATATGCAAATCAGTCTTGACCCTGCTCCAGTGGGAACAGTCTAGCTGGAACTGTCAAGCCAGGTCCTCCCTGAACCAGAGCCCAAGCAACCCAGTACTGGTTTCGCCCTAGTTATCGGCTCATCAGCCAGGTACAGCTTGGTTACAGTGACACAGGGTCATATTTACAAGCCCCCATCGCCATCACAGCTTCACTTTTAGTGACGTTGTGTTGGCGATAGGGGCTTCACCTTATTTACAAGGCAGCGTTAAGTCACTTAATGTGGCTTAACGCTGCCTTGTAAGTAAGGCACCCTTTCATGCTGTACTTAGCGTGAGAGGGGAGGGCAATGGGTGTTGCAGTAGGCGTTCCACCGCAACACCCATTGATTTTGCCGCTGCCCCCTATTTACAAGGGTAGCGTAAATAGGAGGCAGCGCCAAAATTAAGATCAGGGAAAACCTGTTCTGAAACAGGCGAAACGAGGTGAAATGCTTTATTTCTCCTCGTTTTTGCTGTTTCCATGTGTGCTGCCTTGTGCAGCACACATGGAAAAAGAAAACTGCCATTGATTGTTTATGTGCAGGAAGGTGACCCTTCCTGCACATACACAATCAAAAGAAATGACGTTTTGCAACTTCTATGTGTGCTGCATTAAGCAGCACACATAGAAGTTTCAAAATGCCATGAATGATTGTTTATGTGCAGGATGGAAGACCTTCCTGCACATAAACAATCATTTCCCCAATGCAAACACCCTTGCACTATGGTGCAAGGGTGCCTGCGTTGGCGCTTGGCAGCTGAACTCATCGCCAGCGCTAGGGGAAACGCAGGGGTGCGTTGCATTCTTGTGAATACGGCGCATCCCTGCATTTTCAAAATGGAGAAGCGTGGCGTTAGCAATGTTTGCTTAATGCCACGCTTCTCCATTCTGTTGTAAATATGCCCCACAGCGTGCACAGGACCCACGTCTGGGCATACTCATCCCAGGGAGGGCGACAAACTAAACTATACAAAAAAGTGATAGATGGAATTCTTCAATTCATCTTAGCACTGGTAATTACTCAGGAAATAGTTAAATCTTGGTTTGCAAGCTGTATGAGCGAAATCGCTGATTTGATGACTGAAAACTGCCTCCAATTGAATGGTAAGAAAACCGAGATAGTGCTATTCGGTTACGCTCAGGAGCTCTAGTCGGCAGACTTATGGCCTGCTGAATTGGGTCTAGCCCCATGCCTTAAACAGGTGGTGAAAAACCTCAGCATCAAACTGAAACAAACCATATCCATGAAAGACCAGTTCAGCGCGACTTGTGGCACCTGTTTGCCACAATGCGCCTCCTAAGAAAAGTCTTTTTCTGGCTCCATTCCAATTCAAGAAAGACCCTAGTACAGGCACTAATTATAAGTTGACTGGACTATGGGAATGCACTGCTAGTGGCAGCTAACAACACTTTGCTGTCTAAACTGGGAGTAATAAAAAAATACAGCAGCTCGGCTAATCTGCAGCCTCCCCTCACGATCCTCTTCCACACCCATTTTGAAAGCCTTGCACTTCCTGCCCATTTAGAAGCATTCCATCTTTAAACTATGCTGCTTCATCCATAAAGCACTCACTGAATCATTACCGACTTACGTGTTCTCGAGACTCCCTCAATATATTCGCACTTGTACTGACCTCCCCAAATTAAAAAAACCTCTTAAAGACATGGATGTTTTAACTGTTCTGTACCACCTTTGAGAAGCAAGCACCAAGATACTCATTCGGGAGTGAGTCGCTGCGCGATAACAAGTACCACTACCATACCATGGGCCACACAGCGTGCCACCTCAGTTTGGACTCAGCCATATGCAAATCAGTCTTGACCCTGTCCAATGGGAACAGTCCAGCCCAAACTGCCAAGCAGGTCCTCCCAGGCCCAGAACAGTTGAACCAGTGGCTGAGATTATTTCAACTATTCCATCCATCACTTTTTTGTACAGTGTAGTGTGTCGCCCTAAGTGGGACAGGTATGCCCAGACATGGGTCCCATGCACACCGTGCCACTGGAGCCAAGCTGTACCTGGCTGATGAGCACATAACTAGGGCAAAACCGGTCCTGGGTTGTTCATGCTCTGGGTCAAGGAGGACCTGGCTTGGCAGTTTAGGTCGAGATGTTCTTATTGGAGCAAGGCCAAGACTGATTTGAATATATCTTGGTCCAAAATGAGTTGAAATGGTGTGCAAAATAACGATAGATTGGGATGCGGCCTGAGTAATTAACAGTGGATGCGATTATTTCAAACATTCCATCCATCACTTTTTTTTTTTATTGTAGTGTGTCACCCTAAGTGGGACGGGTATGCTCAGATGTGGGTCTTGTGTACACTGTGTCACTGGAACTAAGCTGTACCTAACTAATGAGCCCATAACAAGGGTGAAACCGGTTTTGGGTTGCTTGTGTTTCGGTTCAGGAAGGAAACGGCTTGGCAGTTTGGGCAGGACTGTTCTAATTGGAGCAGGGTCAAGACTAATTTGAATATAGCTGGGTCCAAACTGAGGTAACACGGTGTGCAAAATAATGATGGATTGGGATGCGGCCTGAGCAATAAACACTGGCTGAGATTAATTCAAGCATTCCATCCATCACTTTTGTGTATACTATACTGTGTCGCCCAAAGTGTGATAGGTATGTCCAGAAATGGGTCCCGTGCACACTGTGACACTGGAACCAAGCTGTACCTGGCTAATGAACCCATACTTAGGGTGAAACTGGTCCTGGGTTGCTTGTGATTAGGTTCAGGTAGGACCTGGCTTGGCAGTTCGGGCTGGATTGTTCTGAATGTAGCAGGGTCAAGACTGATTTGCAAATAGCTGTGTCCAAACTGAGGCAACATCGTGTGCAAAATAATGATGGATTGGCATGTGACCTCGAGTAATTACCAGTGGCTGAGATTAGTTCAAACATTCCATCCATCACTTTTTTGCATACTGTAATGTGTCACCCTAGGTGGATCCCGTGCACACTGTGTCACTGGAACCCGGCTGATGAGCCCATAACTATGGTGAAACGAGTCCTGGGTTGCTTGTGTTCTGGTTCAGGGAGGATCTGGTGTGACAGTGTGGGATGGACTGTTCTGATTAGAGCAGGGTCAAGACTGGTTTGCAAGTAGCTAGGTCCAAACTGAGGTGACATGCTGTGAAAAATAACAGTGGATTGGGATGCGGCCTGAGTAATTACCAGTGGCTGAGATTAATTTAAGGGGGAATAGGTCTGGTGGTTTAGTGGACTAATGCGTCCACTTTAGGGGCCTGTGTTCGACCTCATGGTCACAGGTTCAAATCCTGGTGGGTCCACTCAGCCTTTCATCCATCTGAGGTTGATAAAATGAGTATCATTGAGTCGGGTAACAATAAACATCTGTTATTCAGCACCTTGAGACCCTAGCTTGGGGGATACGTGTGCTTTACAAATATACGTGTTATGCTATATGTACAATGAAGTGGAGGAGTGAGGCGTTAGCCATCATGGCTTAACGCCTCACTCCGCCACTTCTGAAACACAAGGCAGCACCATATTTACAACAATATGGTGCAGCCTTGCGTTTCCCCCTGTGATGGCGCTATACTTAGCAGTGTACCGCCAACACAGGCACCCTAGCACCATAGTGCAAGGGTGTCTGTGTGCAGGGGAGAATTGTTTATGTGTAGGAAGGTGTCCCCTCCTGCACATAAACAATCCTGTAAATGCCATTTTGTCACTTTCATGTGTGCTGCTTAATGCAGCACACATGAAAGTGACAAAATGGCATTTTTTTCCAAAGATTGTTTATGTACAGTAAGGGGGAACCTTCCTGTACATTAACAATCCATGGCATTTTGCTTTTTCGAAGTGTCCTGCACAAGGCAGCACACATGGAAATAGCAAAAAACGAGAAGAAATAATGCATTTCTCCTTGTTTCACCAAGTTAAGACCAGGTTTTCCCTGGTCTTAATTTTGGCGCTGCCTCCTATGTACGCTGCCCTTGTACATAGGGGACAGCATCAAAATCAGTGGGTGTTGCGGTGGAATGCCCACCGCAACACCCACTGCCCACCCCTTTCACGCTAACCATAGCGTGAAATGGGGCCTTATTTACAAGGCAGTGCTAAGCCACGTTAAGTGGCTTAACGCTGCCTTGTAAATAAGGCTAAGCCCCTATCGCTACCACAACATTGATAAAAGTGACGTTGTGGTGGCGATAGGGGCTTGTACATATGCCCCTAAGTATTCTATCCATCACTGGTTTGTATACATAAGTAAGAAGGGAAGTGCTGAGCACTGATATGCACTAGGTGGATGGACAGGCTAATGCACACAGTCTTGAACGTCTCAGTGATAAAGAGAACTACAGCTCACAAGCGCTCAATAGCACATCCTCATCATAGGGAACCTTGTGTATGGGCTATGCACATTGTTCTAAATGTGGCAAAAGACAAGGGAAAAAACACACCCCTCAAGCAACAAGGCATGCTCAGTCACCGGAAGATAAGTTGACTGTGACAGACTAAGCGAAACACCTGACACTGTCATCCCAGTGACATGCACTGAGACAAAGCAACTAAAGAGCTGATTTAGAGTTTGGCATAGAGGGTACTGCGTCACAACCTCTTCGTTGCTGACATACTTCTCCAATGGCCCGACAGCGTAAGTGCCGCTGAAGGTTGGGCCATTAAACCAACCGCTTGATTTAGAGTAGGCTGTCAACTGGCCAGTTTTCACTTCCCAGAGAACATCTCTTAACATTGGCAGGGACCATGAGTGATGGCAGTTCAAGTCTATGTATTAAAAGTTTGAAGGATAGTACCATCAAAATGATGTTACAGACCGTCAAACTTTTAACATGTTTTTATAGTTTGAAAAACAAAATTCCAAAGTGGAATTTTTTTTTTGATATACAAAAACTTACGATCCCTACACCACTCAATCTGTCTCCAATGGCGTGGGAGTCATTTTTGGAGTTTTTTAACTGCATGGCAATAAAAGTCAGTTAAAACTGGCCATTCGACCGCCCATTCTAAATCGGGCAGCTGGTCAAATGGCCAAGCCTTCGATGACCTTTACATCGGAGGGTTTACGAAAGTGACTGTGTGAGTTAGCACATGTGGGTCACTTGAGATCAATGATGCGTGTTAAGCAATTAAAAGAAAATCTTTCACCACAAAAGATGTAGAAGGAGGTTGTCCAATGATTGGAGTACAAAGTTTGCGAGGAAGGTAAGAAAAGGCTGAAAGCTGGGGAAAGAAAAATCCAGCATAAACAAGACCCAGGAGAACTTAGGGCAAAGGTGTCTTTAAATTTAATAGAACCCATGATAGGCTTACCATTCAATCACAGGTTTACAATATGGGTGGTGGATGTGTACACCAGATGGTTGAAGGTGGGATTTGACTGCAAAATAACCATGGCAAGCATCATCATGATGTTAAGCGAGATATTTGCAAGAGAAGGCGTGCCTGGTTGTCCAGTAATGGATAATGGCACCCAGCTGATGCCAAGCGAACAGAAAGCAGGGTGAGGCAAGACACTATATGACTGTAGTTTACAATCCCCAGCTAATGTGGTGGAGAGTGCAAATCAGGGTAGCCTGAATATGGAATGGGCAGTTATGGAAATCTTAAGAAATTGGATTATTATTTGGGGTGGGTGACTACTCACCTCAAGGAATAACAACAAACCTTGTCAGGGTAAACCTTTAAAGTACCTAAATTAGCCTGAGCTCAACCCCTCGTAGCTATGGCACAGAGCAAACAGGCTAAACTTAGGGCATTTTGTAAAGTATTTATGCAGTACCAAACCAGTAATAATTCTGAAATACAACACAATAAAAAAATACCATACCAAATGGGGGCATGGCCAAGGAGCCGAGAATAGCAGACGTGTGAGCTCGGAGCTCCGCGCCGGCCCAATAATTATAAGCATATTTCCTGGACGCAGGAGACCACTGAGCGTCTTAAATCCTGCCCGACGGTGCTGGGACGCCGGGGGCTTGTCCCGGTGATTGTGCAGCTCCCTGGGCGGCCGTGGAGAGTCCGGGTTCCCGGCGGCCGCTGGCGCAGGACAGGGGAAAGATGGCGGCCTGGAGCTGATTGGCATCGGGGGACCGGAGCGGAGTCCGAGCCTCACCGGAGTTTGAGCCCTGGGCGTGGGCCTCCGATCGGCGGCCTGAATTCCACGGCAAACGACAGTGGAAGACCAGCGATCTGCAGAAGGGGTACTCGTGCTACCGTGGAGAGGTGAGTGCGCTGCGGGGCGGCCGCCAGAGGGCAGGGAGCAGGGCTTAGCACGATGCCGGGCCCGGTCGGGGCTCGTGGTTTTGATCGCGCGGGCCCCGCCATCGGCCCTAACAAAGGAGGGAGAGCCCACCGTTCCTGTAGGTGAAGGGGGCCCCTCATTCTGGACGTGGAGCTGAGGAGCCACTGTCTGGGCCCTGGGACAGGAGCAAGAAGATTGCTGTGGGGGCTGCGGCTCCCTATGAGACAGAGAACTGCCTGGGCTTCACCACAACTTGGACTTAACCCAGCGAGGTCTGGCTGGCAGTGCCCGGGACTGGTCTGACGGAAGAGAGGCTACGGCCACCCGAGTCAGGCGCCCGGCCGGGGTGGATGCTGGGAGTCGCAGCCCCTGGAGTTGGGGCGCGAGTCGGTACAGGTGTTTGGGGCCCGCATCGGGGCTCGGGGAATAGTGTGTGGGTCTTGCCATTGCTCCCCCCTTTAGCGGAGGAGCACCCGACGTCCCTGCTGGACGCGCAGAGGTGAGCAGACATCGCAGGCTGAGGGTGGTGAGCCGAGGATTCCACTGGTGCCTGAGAACTGGCAGGAGAGAGCGGCCTTCCAGTGCGTGAATGCGGCCTGGGGGTTCCCCCTGGAAGTAGGCCTGAGACCTGCGGTGTCCGTTGACGGGCCTTGCTCGTGACCTACCGAGGACCGCCTGGGGCCACCCGGATCGGCTGTTCGCGCCCTGGGGTGCGGTGGGTCTCCTGCCTGTGCAACGCGGCGGGCATTACCCCAGAAAGTGGTGGACAGCCCTGGTGAGAATAGTGGTGCCCCGGACTGTGATGTGAGGGGCAGTGGGCACTTCACCACCTGGAGTTGTGAGGGGTCGGTCCCGAACATTGGTGCAGGAGTTGGCCTGGGCGGAGACTCGGCCGCCGAGTGGGCACAGAAGCACGCAGACTAGTGGGCCCTGCAGCAGAGCGACTGTTGCAGTGGTTGGAGTGTTGAGGCCCTCCTGAGTGTGGCGGACCTGAGCCCTGGTGCGAGTGGCGGAGTCACAACACCGGTTATCGGATTAACCTTCATCCCAGGCACAGTCCAATGGCTGGGGGGCTGTTTGGAGCCATGGGCAAAACTCGAGGCCGGCAGGCCGGAGCCACACAAGATCTGGAAGACTGTACCCAGGAGCAATCGCAGACTGCTTCAGAGGATCCAATACAGCAGCAACTGGGCAAGATATTGGAGGCCATAGCGGACACGAAGGCTACCCTACATCAGGATATCAGCACAGTGGCTGTAGGGCTTGGCCTCCTGCGAGAAGAACACAAGAAGCTCTCTGAAAGGGTGGAGGAAACCGAGTCCAGCATTTCCGAGATAGCCCACACCCAAAAGGCCCTGGAGCAGCAGATGGGAGCCCTCACAGACAGGGCGGATATTTTGGAATGGAGAGCTGAAGATGCGGAGGGACGCAATAGACGGAACAACGTTCGGATACTGGGCCTGCCGGAGGGAGTTGAGGGCAACAACATGGTGTCCTACTTAAAACAGTGGCTGAGGGACGTGGTGGCGCCTGAGGGTCTGTCGACCTTCTACACCCTCGAAAGGGCCCACAGGGTCCCGGCCAGGCCCCCGGCGCCGGGGCGTCCCCCGCGGCCGGTGGTGGCCCACTTGCTTCATTTTAGGGACAGGGACCTGCTCTTGCAGAGGGCACGTGCGGAGGGCCCCTATGCAGTTAACAACAGTAAGTTTTCCCTCTTCCCGGATTACACCCTGGAGGTGCAGCGGAAGCAGGCCTCATTTCTGGAGGTCAAGAAGGCACTGAGGGAGGAGTGCCTCCGGTATTCTCTGATGTTCCCGGCCCGGCTGCAGATTGTGTTGGATGGCAGCACCCACTTTTGTGGAAGCCCGGGTGAGGCCTGGGATTGGATTGAGGCCTATAAGGCCAGGCCTCACAACCTGCGGGCCCTAAAGCTGAGCTGAAGCAAACTCCGGAACTTGGGAAGTGTTCCAGACGACGCTCCCGTAAGGGAGCTCCTAAGAGACCGACCTCATCGCAAACTGAGAAGGAGAGGGCTGAAGCCCTGCAGGCTGTGGCGGCACTTATGCGGGGCAGGAGCCCCACCCCTGAGGCGGAGGCCCGGTCGTCGAAGGACACTGGGGACATTGATTCTGACACATCCCGCAGTGACAGTGTGAAGATGCCGGTGGTGACTCCAAACACGGCTGATGAAGTTATCTGAGGCTGCTTGGGCTTCGGGCAGGTCTGGACCCTTGGGGTGTTGCTGAACTGTTGGCAGTGGTCTCTGGTCTCGAGCTGACATGAGCTTGTGGGGCCGGCACGCTTTGGACGGTTTGTGCGTCAACCCTATGTTTCTTTTTGCTCTCACTGTCCACCCCCCCTTGAGTACCTTACTGGAGCAAGGCCTCATAATGGGTTATGTTCCACATGCTGTTTGGGCGACTGACCGTTGTCAGGCTGTCCTGGGTTTGGGGAGTTGTGCCAGATGGAGGTTCATTGGTTGATATTTTTTGTTTGGTTGTTTGCAGAGGAGGGTGGTGGTGCACGCACAAAGAAGCGTGCGGGGGAGGGGTCCCCTTTAGGCTGTTGTGGGGCGGGTTCCTGTGGAAATGGCAGGTACACCTAACACGGTGAGGTTCCTCACGTGGAACATCCGTGGTATGGGAACAATAGCCAAACGTCATAACATATACTCCTACCTGCGGCGCAGGGACGTGCACATTGCATTCCTCCAAGAAACATATCTTAATAAGGAAGAGGCCGGGAGGTTGAGGAAGAGGTGGCGGGTCAGATTTTCGCGACCACCTTCTCGGCTTTCGCCAGGGGGTCTTGATCTGGGTGAAGCCTGGGGTCCCCTTCGCTCTTGACCGCTCATGGCTTGACATGGAGGGGCGGTATGCCCTGCTTACGGGATGATTGGCGGGACGGGAGGTGACCCTAGGCAATGTTTATGCACCCAACCAGGACCAAGACAGCTTCCTGGAGTCTTTCTCTGCCTCCCTGGCTCAATGTTTAACAGGTTCTCTTGTATTGGGGGGTGACTTTAATTGTGTAGCGGATGTTGCCATTGATCATTCGCACCCTCCCCTACCGGGGACCCAGACACATCGTACTGCATTGGGTTTCCGGACCTGGATATCCCACTGGGGCTTAGAGGACACCTGGAGACTGCAGCACGCAGGGGATAGGGAGTATTCCTTCTTCTCGCCGGTCCACCAGGTCCATACCAGGCTTGATACGTTCCTCTTTTCCCCGGCCTTCAATGGTTCCGTATCCCACACTGAATATCTGGGGCGTACTCTGTCAGACCACAGCCCATTACTCATGCTATACCAACCACTGGGTCAACGCCCCTGGATCCCTACATGGAAATTTAACCCATTATTGCTTGACGATGTCCCCTTCCGGGCCTCATTGTTAGCACTGGTCGAGGCATACTTCCCTATTAATACCAACACTGCCTCCTCTCCACAGGTGGAGTGGGAGGCGTTTAAGCTGGTTGTACGGGGCCATTGCATGGCAAAGGCATGTGGGACACACAGGGAGATTAACCGGGAACTTCTGGACTTGGAGGGGACTATCCACCGACTGGATAACTTACAGGGCATGGACGACACAGCCCAGGTGTCCCTACAAGATGCGCGGGCACGATATAACGAAGCACTGGGCAGGTTGAGGTGTTACAGTTATAAGGATTACCTAGATAAAGTGCAAAGGGAGGAAGGGAGGGCGGGTCGACTGTTAGCACAACTAATTAAACCTGAGTTGGGGCGAGCGCCTGTCAGGCGGCTTGGCTTAGACTCCGGTGACGTAGTGCACGACCCTGATACCATTAATGACTCTTTCTTAAAGTATTACTTCCTGGCCCCTCTGCAGCTCCGCACGTTGGAGGCAGATGCACAAGATGACCTGGGGGGCCCGATCACTGTGCAGGAAGTCAAGGCCGCCATAGCGGCGCTGGCACCCGGTAAGACGCCTGGGCCTGATGGCCTTCCGGCCGAGTTCTATCAGCGGTTTGCTGATATACTGACACCACATCTTGCTGCGTTGTATGCGGAGGCATACAAGGGAGGGGGGGTTTGCCTGACTCCACCCAGCCTGCACTTGTGATCCCATCCCCTAATCTGACGCGGGAGTGAGGGATTCTCAACCTCTCTCCATGCTTAACCTAGACTTTAGGATCCTGAGTAAGGTGTTGGCGGGTAGGCTGCTCCAGCACATGAAGTCCCTGATCCACCCGGACCAAAACGGGTTTATCCCTTCTCGTAGTACCTCTTATTATCTCCGCAGGCTCTACTCTGTACTCTACCATGCGGATGCACCAGCTCTCCAGCAGGCGGCGGTTTTATCTGTCGATCTGGAGAAGGGGTTCGACACAGTGAGCTGGGAGTACCTTTTTGAGGTGATGCACCTCATGGGCTTGGGGGATGATTGGGTGCAGTGGGCGGCTTCTCTATGCCTCACCCACTGTGAGAGTCAAGACGGGACGAACCATATCCAGACTGTATAAGATATCCCGGGGGTCCCGGCAGGGGTGCCCACTTTCCCCACTCCTATTTGCCCTGGCCGTGGAACCACTGGCGGAACGGTTTCGACTGGGTGAGAGAAGGCTGGGACTGACCTTGGGCGGGCAATGCCACCACGTCTCTCTATATGAAGACGACCTGTTGCTGTACCTCACGGAGGCAGTTGAGGGGGCCGCTGAGGCTCTACGAATCCTGGGCGACTTTGCTCTCCTTTCAGGCCTTAAGGTTAATAAAACCAAGACATATTTCTTTCCCATAGCTGGGCCTCTACCCAGACTGGAGGCGCTGTCGGCCGACACCCTCTGGGCACAGCGTACCTTTAAATACTTGGGCATACAAACATGACCTAGATGATTTGAAGGGTGGGAATCTTGGGAGGATGTTGCGTTCCCTTCGCTCTTGTGTTCAGTTCTGGAGCACGTTGCAACTACCCATTATGGCCCGGATTACACTGTCCAAAATGGTTATGCTACCCCGGCTGCTATACTTTTTCATGAATCTCTGGGTTTTGATGCAGAGAAGCTGGTTTTGACCTCTACATGCACTCCTGCGTCACCTGGTTTGGGGTGATGGATGCCTACAGTGCCCTATGTCGGAGGGAGGACTTGGAGTGCCGAATTTTGAATTTTATATGTTGGCCGCCCAACTACAATGGTTGGCACAGTGGGTGGAGGGAGTGAACGAGGAGGGAACGTGCCTGGCGGACCCGGCATTGAGTCGTGGGCTGGTAACGGCGAAGCTCTCACTACTGGCTACATCCACCCCTTACTGCTCCCTGCTACAGCGCACAGCCTTCCAGACGTGGAGACGATGTTGCAGTGGAAGGCAACAACCTGCGAAGTACTCCCCTATGATACCTTTGATGGGGCTGCCACACGGGGACCCTCAGTCTATATTCACGGGTGCCCAACTGGCCAGATGGTCGGAGGCCGGACTGGATAATGTTGGGGACTGCTACCTAGATAAGGCGCTGATTCCTTTCGCAGGCCTGGTGGAAGATAGTGGGCTTCCCCGGGTCAGTTCCTGCACTACGAAGCATTGACGTGCACATTTGCGCACTTATGGGGCTCTGGGAGGGAGGAACCTGATACGTACCCTGTCCTCCATGCTTTATTCACTCTTAGTACGGCGGGACACCTGGTGAAATGGCTTTATGCCACATTAGTTGAGGCTTCTACCTGCCCTCTAGGCTGATTGCGGGCGCGATGGGACAAGATTGGGGGCAGAGTCCTTACCGACTCAGAGTGGGGTAAAGTTTTGAGATATTCGGGGAAGGTCTCCACGAACACCCGACTAAAATACATCCAATTTAATTACACGCATATGACGTATATGACGCCGCACCGGCTTAACGTGACATATGGAGGGGAGGTGCGACAGTGTCCTAGATGCGCCCACCCGGTTGCTGACTTTGGCCACATGACTTGGGATTGCCAATGGGTGCGCACTTACTGGGAGGCGGTGTCTGCCAAGATCAAAGAGGTGCTTGGTAGGGAGTTGGCCTTAACAATTCAGATGTGCCTGCTGGGTCTCTTCCCCAGGCCAACTAAGCGCAAAGTTGGGAATCGTTTGATAGATCTTGCGCTGGGCCTTGCTAAGCGCAGGATTGCGATGGAGTGGAAATCCATGAGGGGATCACAGGTTGCAGCCTGGAACAGGGATGTCATTGCATGGGCGGGGGCAGAGGGCAGAGCGTTGGCATGGGAGGAGGCCAGGGAAGTGAGAATGCGCCCGATTGCTGAGCAATGGAAAGAAGCAATAGCTGAATGGGAGAAACCGGCGGGATCTGGCAGTGAGGCGGGAGAGTCGGGTCACAAATCACAAATAGATGACGAGATACAAATCGTCCAACCGGGGCCCTTATGGACACCAGGGGTTTGATCCATGGGGAGGGGGCGCATAGGGTTGAGATGCCCCCGGGAGTGTTTGGCTAGATGCAGGAGGGATGCTAGTTGTGGGGGGGGCCCCCCTCTACCGGACCCGCTCATGGGTTGGTTATGCTTTCAATCCAATTAGATGTCAGTGCTCCGACATATTCACACCACTCCTCTGCACCAGTTACACGTTCTTTCCTTTTTTTCTTCCTTTTCCCTTTTTCTTGGGTTTGTACATTGTCAATGGCATAATGTGATTACAATTATAAATACGTATGCATAAGATGGACTGATATGGGACGACAATCCATATAATTGCCACGATATACCTGTCTTGGTGGAGCAAGTACCCACGAATGTAGACAGTAATGGATGATGTAACTTGTTTTTGTTTTCCCCTTATCCTTTGTTTACTTAAAGTGTCAAATTATATAAAATGCCAATAAAAATATCTTTAAAAAAAATAACATACCAAAAAAAAGAAAATAGAGTAAAATGTAATGAACAAAATTGCACTAAAATGACAAAAATCGAGTAAAGGGAACCGGAGAGATGACTTTACATTTTTATAAGTACGAATAGTGCCAAGAATCATAAAAAGTAAATGATAGCCAATGGTCGCAGTAGACCGGGACCTAGTTATAATTTGAGGCTGACCGCAAAGGAACACCGGTAAAAAACACCAACCAGGATCATCCTGCTCAAAGATTTTACCTTCTGACATAGTCCTTTAAGTGCCAGTCCACACAGGACTACACATCTGAACCCCTCTAGGCCCTTAGGGAAGGCACTTAGAAACTCACAGGATGTCTGGCAGAGGTCAACAACAGGTTCCAGTCCAGGTCCAGGTCCAGTTGCCACTTGTCAGCTGGGCAGTTGCAGAAAAAGGATTCTTGCAGCTTGTTGTATCCCTGTAGCTTGAACAGGAGGCCAACCCTTATGACCCTTGGAGTCTGGTTCTTTGTCATGGGTGCAAGAGGGAGCAGATCCAGTCCTTCAGAGCTCCTCTCAGGCCACAGCAGGTCCAGCCCGCTTCTGTTTTTCCTCAGATCCAGGAGTATTTTGAAGTGGGTGCTTAGAAATGTCACATTTATGCTTGGCATGATCTAGTAGTTAGAAACAAATGCTGGGCATGCCCAAACCAATGAGGTAGAAGTTCCCAGGGGCAACTCTATTTACTTTGGGCATTTTCCAGGTAGCAAAAGTCTTTGGCCACACTGAACTTGGATGCTGGGGTGTGTGTTGGGAGTGTACTATGGTAATCCTAGTGTCCTCCCACATCTAACACTAAAATTCAGTTTGAGGTAACCACGATACCCACAATAAATCCAGAGAAGAATTCTGGCAGAACAAGAGTAGGGTTTTCAGCCACCAGACAGTGGATTCACAAAAACTGTCTTGGCAGCCTGTTTCCCATCCTTTCAAGTTTGCCCCAGTGTTATATGTAAACCCAGCCGACCTGTAAAGCAGAAGTTGACACTCAAGTAGGATTTTATGCTGTGATGTCAAAAAGATGCTCAGTGCCCCCATCCTTCATATCTGTGAGCATCAGTGGAGTAAGCTGTGCCCATTCATATCAGGCTTTGTTTGCTCCTGGGAGGCATTTCACACCTATTTAAATGCTAATCCCTGGCTGGAAGAAGTTTGAGAGAAAATGCTAATTAACCTCCAGGAACATTAGGCCAGGAAAAGGTAACTTTCTCAAAATTACTTTTCCTTAATATTTATTAAAAACTTGACTCCACCATTGAAAAGAATTATTAATAACTATTAAGAATCGTTGTGTAATTATTTTTCTAACTAGTCCCATTCCAGAGATACAGTATTACAGTTTTAATCTGTACTCTGGTTTTTCTGCACATGACTGCCACAGTGAAAAATAGCTTTTCAGGGACAGTCACTGTAAGGACATGTTAACATTAAATTTCTACATATCCTACTTTTAAATACCATGCGCCCTGCCTTGTGGCCCAAAGGCCCACATAGAGGTGACTCATTAGCATTTAAAAGGGAGGGTTTGACCAGTCAAAAGGGTTATTTTTGACAGGTTGAGTTGCAGTGTTTAATCTGCCACTGTCATGCTGCAATGGTAGGCCTGAACCCATATTTTAATCTGTCACTGTAGTGAATGAAACAATAGGGGAAAGAATGTGTCAACCTCCCTCCCTTGGCAAGTTGGTGTGGTGCATATGTTTTCATTTTTTTTGCAAACATAGGCCATAAAAAGAAAAGGAAGAAAAAAAAGAAAACATGTTGCTGCTGAAATGTGGCAGCCATATGTTTGTAATAAAAATTTGAAATGAAAAGAATTTACCATTGCATATAATGTTAGCAGATCATCAGGTGTACTCACAACAGGTAGACATCCTTGTTGGTTATAATAAACGTGAAAGAAAAATTATTCTTATTGGTTCTTATGGATGTGATTTGCTGTAATTTGAAGACTGTTTAAACACACAAGGATGAAAAAAAGGATCAAGAATTTAAAGAAAAAGCAATAGCAAAGTAAAGCATTAGCCATCAGCCATGGCACCGACGTTCAGTACTTTTAGGTGGATGTGATCATGTGATCAGTCAAAATTCCATCACTCACAATGCAAGAGAGCCAATGACTATAGTAGGTTGACCCTTGGCCCATTTTCTATGATGTGGTGGGCAGAAGCAAAATATGAATAACAGTTGAACAGACCAAAGAAAGAAAAGTGCTGACCTAAAACCTTTCATGGATGCATATAAGTATATATTTTTTAGGTCTAGTGACAGACAGATTTAGATGGCAAGCAGGACGTCTTGCCATAACAAAACACTGGAAACACACAACCATCTTTCAGGGGGCACAGGGCAAGCAGGGGCTAATGGTCCTCAACTGTTGGAGTTCAGGTCATTTGTGTCTGATGTCCCGGTGTCTGTTATACTACTGCTGTGCAAACTGGGCCAGTACAAAGCTTTCAGTACTTGACTCTGAATGGTAGCGATGGCAAGCAGTCACAGGCTTCTTGGGAAGGTAATGTGGATGCTCAGAACTCAGTAATCACACAATAGCTCAATAAATGAATGCCGAACCCAGTGCTTATTTTTCAAGAAAGAAAGTAATTTAATGCACACTACAATGTAATACTACGCACTAACATAACCAAATACAATTTATTGTACCTGGGCACTATTAGGCAGTGCTACATCTCAGTCCACTATCTTCCTTTGTTCCTCGTCTGACCTAAGTGGTTGCTTTTCACAGGGTAAGAGATATTAGCATGTTTAAACCTCAGATGCAGTTCTCACTACTCAACAGGATTGTGTTTAGTCTCTTTTGGCTAATCCTTGAGTTTCTTACCACACATGGTGGATCATCCTCACAGCAGCCTCCCAGCATCTTCTTCAGCCTCCCCTCTCAATTCTGAAATGTGGAGCATGAGGCGGCAACTCTGTTGGTGTGCTCCATGATGACTCCTGACTAGCAACTAGCAGACACAGAGTCGGCAGTCTTGATTCAGCGCAGGGAGTTGGAGCTCGGCACGGGCTGGCTGTTTAAATTCCTGCACAGATTATTTTCTCTGGTCAAGATGCTTCCATGCACAAGTCACATCTTTGGTGGTGATGCAGCCATGCACAGGCTGATACGCTGGTGACAGTGTGTACACACACAAGCAGATACACTGGTGATGATGCGGTCACACACCGGCTGCTATTCGGATGATGATGCGGCAAAACACAGGCCTGTTGTCTTGTCATCCTGTTTCCTTCCTTTCGTATACATCCCCAATGTTATATATAAAACCATGAGACATAAATCTGGTAGGATTTGACACTCAATCAGGATTTGTCACTGTATGTCAAAATGTTTGTCCACAGCCACTTCCATGCATATTATGTAAGTATCAGAGATGTGATATCCCACCATTCTGGTCGACCTGTACCAGGACGCAACACATATAATATTATTAGACGACTCTTCCATGTGATGGATCAGGCCTCGCTGCGATACCCGCAGGCAGCATGCGACATATTGGCCCTTGAGAAGGCCTTAGATTCTTTATCTTAGGAGCACCTCTTTGAGGTTCTACGGGCAGCAGGCCTGGGCCAACGTCTGCTGACCTATACAAAGCTGTTGTACACAAACCTGAAATTTAGGGCTCGCATTAGTCGTTTGTTTTCACCTCCTTTACCAATAGGCTGTGGCACAAGTCAGGGCTGCCCCTTGTCCCCTATCCTATTCACAATTGCCATGGAACTGCTGGCTCATCGCCTTCACTTGGAGGGCCAGCTGTGGGGGAACCCCATAGACAGCACCACACACTGTGTGTTGCTCTTTGCGGATGACTTGTTATCTCTATTGATCCATGCGACTGGTCTGACCATCATGCCATCACCTTCCATCTACCTGGCACACACAAGACAAGAGCACCGCAACCGGCGATTCCTAAACGCTGGATCAGAGACACCAAGAACCTGGACCGCAGTGAACTTGAGGCTCGCTGCATATCCGACCTCCCCCCCCCTTCGCATATCACAACAGTCAGTGGCCTCAACGATCACTACTCTGCGACAATATCGAACATCCTGGATGATCTAGCCCCACTAAAACTGAAAAGAACCCAAATCAAAGACAGAAACCCCTGGTTCACGGGATCCCTTAATAATGAGAGGAGAGCCCTCCGGCAAGCTGAAAGATCCTGGAGGCAGCACCCCTCTGCCGCACATCTAAAACTCCTCCGCCAGGCCAGAAATGTCTACAACAGGAACATACTCAATTCAAAAAAGACTTCTTCAGAACTGAACTTGAGAAAGCCAAGAACAGACCCCACAAGCTCTTCGAACTGGTCAAACACCAATCTAATAAACTGGCCAAAACATCGAAAGAAACCCCTAAGTCTCTTATATCCTCAGAGGAATTCTCCTCTTTCTTCGCTGACAAAATCTCAGCCCTCGGAAACGAACTCAGCTCCATCACACACCCTCAACCCCTTCCTGACCCGCCTCCTCCCACCACGACGCACCCACAGGCTCCTCCCAAAATCATGCTCACTGGTCTGTCTTCAAAGACTACGACGAAGACTCCATCTCTAAAATCCTTTCTACCTTAAACCCGAACAACCATTTTAATGACCCGCTCCCTTCCAACTGCCTAGCTGCCATCGCCCAATCCATTATTCCTAGTTGGACTACAATAATCAACGCCTCCCTCCAGCAGGGAACGATGCCTGACTCCCTAAAAGCCGGCCAATTCCTCCCCATTCTGAAAAAGCCTTCGCTGGATCCAGCCTCCCCCGATAACTTCAGACCCATCTCCAACATCCCCCTTTTAGCCAAAGTGCTGGAGAAATGTGTGCAACAGCAGCTAAGCCAACACACCAACAACTTCCACCTGCTCGATGACTTCCAATCCGGATTTAGACCAGGGCACAGCACCGAAACCACCAAGCTCCACATCGTGGATGATGCCCTCCAAGCCCTTGACCAAGGCAAAACTTGTCTCCTAATTCTCCTGGACCTATCCTCGGCCTTCGACAAGGTCAACCATGAAAAACTACTCGAAAGCCTCAAACTCAGAATGGGATTGGATGGCACTGTTCTAGAATGGTTTAGGTCCTTTCTCCAAAACCGGTCACAGAGATTCCTAATCAACGGCAACCTTTCGTCACCATCCCCGGTCATGGTTGGAGTCCCTCAAGGATCAACCCTGTCCCCCACCCTCTTCAACCTTTACCTAGAACCGCTTACCGAAGTATTACGCGCTGCAAATATCTCCTATCATATGTACGCTGATGACACTCAGATCTACATCAAAACCTCATCTCTCGAAGAGATTCTCTCCCTGAACGAAGCCCTGAAACTCACCGTCCAATGGCTCGCATCCAATCAACTCAAACTCAATGCAAAGAAAACAGAATTTCTCCTGGTCTCCCCTCCCAATACCAACCTTGAGATTCAATCATGGATTAAGGCTATCACAGCCTTAAATTGCCCACCGACCATTGTGGACTCAGCCAAATCCCTGGGAATTACCCTCAACAGCAACCTGAACATGCGGGACCACATCAACTCGATGGCCAAAACAGCCAGATTCCACCTGAGCTATCTTAGGAAATTGAAACCCTTCCTCAATGCTCCCGATCTTAAAATGGCAGTCCAAGCACTTGTTATCTCTAGACTGGAATATGGCTGCTCTACCCTCTCGGGTTTACCCAAGATCTCCCTGGCACCTCTTAAAGCCTGCCTCAATGCGGCCGCCAGACTACTTACCGGCACAAGGAAATACGATCATATTTCTCCACACATGAAAGCTCTCAACTGGCTTCCCCTAGAGGCTAGAATACAGCTCAAGCTAGCATGTATCACGCACAAAGCTTTATACTCTAACTCCCCTGCATATCTGGCACAGAAACTTGTGATCTCCGGAGGAATCAGAAACTCCCGATCTGTCAGAAACCCCTTGCTTCAACCTGCACGCTTTTGGGGAAAAAAAACTTACAATCGGGCCTTCTCCGGGGCTGCTCCAAGAATATGGAACTCTCTCCCACCCGACATCAGAAGAATCCCCTCTCTAACTCGATTCAAAAAAGATGCCAAAACCTTCCTTATGGGCAAATTTCTCGCTTAAATTTTGCCTCAACCATCACTATGGCCCTGACCTTTGGCCGTCCACTGCCTCCTTCGGACTACCTAGTCGCCCCATCAGAAACTTGGTGCCTTGTCTTGAATAATTGTAAACGTAATCTGTATATATGTTATCTCGTCTTCAGTATTTGGTTTTGTAAGCTGTATATACGTGCCCTTCTTTCCCTTATATCTCCGGCACCCGGCCCCCTACTACTCGATCTGCAATTGGTTGTTTCTAAGCCTGTCTGTATATTGCTTTCCTCTCCTGTAAAGTGCTCTGATACCCTAACAGGTCAAGTTCGCGCTATATAAAACACATAAATAAATAAATAAATATATCTGAGATACTTCAGCAGACATGTCCTTAATATCAACTATTTTCCCGGACTTTGAGGAAGCAGTTGGCCTCCTGGTGAACTAGGGGAAATCATGTGCCTTTCCTCTTTTCAGCGATGCCCCCCATAGGTAATCGAAATGGGCGACACTCTGCTAGCCTAGAGAACAGCTGCAGCCCGTTATCTAGGGGTTGGTCTCTATCACTCCCAAAAAGACCTGTATGAAGGTAACCTGAAACATGCCTATATAGCCCTTAGATACCAAATCTGCTTCAGGCAGAGCTCACCCTTGCACTCACAGGGATAAAATGATCATCCTCCCCGCCTCCTATATTATTTTTTAAATTTTCCGGTGTTTCCCCAACGTTGCTTTTTCCGCAAATGTTGGGGAACTTGTTGTGGCATGGTGGGAGGTGACATGTGGCTCTTCAAAAACTTCAACTGCCAATGGGTCAAGGAGGGCTTGTGGCGCCATCCTTCGAAACTTACTACCGAGCAGCACAGCTTCAGTGGGTATCCCGATGGCTGACAGGAACAAACCACTATGAGAAAAGCACAGGAGACAATCCTCTCTCCTCCTATATAGTACGCCAGCTCTTACACTCCACTATTAAGATATATTGCTCCCAGACCTTACACAGGTGGATCGCCCGAAAATGTCTAACTAGGGTTTTCCAGGTCATGAGCAAAATTACCCCATGTTATATTCCATATAGGTACCCTATATAGGCGCAGGTAACATTGCAACCTTTCACCTATATTCTTCCCTACATTACATACATAACTGTTCTTAGGCACTGACCTTTTACCTAGATATGACACTGCATTCAGAACGCGGGTTTTTCCCTGGTTCGATTCTCATACATTATGCATGAGGCTTCTTGGAAGCACAGCAGGACTAACAGTAGGATTACCATCTCCTGTATAATATCTCTGTATAAATTTCAGGCCCAACGTCATCCTTTAGGCCGACACAGTAACACAGCAAGGTAGGGCCCCTGGGGAGACCTATGGGTATATATACAGCACATCTTGCTTAGGAAGATAGAGGAGACCGTGACTTCCCGGCTGACACACTGACCAGAGACGCTGAGGTTCCTGCATGCAGACGCTCCAGTTCGCAGTGGTCTAACATCCCTCGCGGGGTGTCCAACTCGAGACCAGGACGGGGTCCCATATTCTCTCATTCTAAGGTAATGGGGTTGACTAGATCCTAGAGGGATTCTTGGCATAACACCTACATAGATGCTAGGTACATTTAGGTACATCTAGTTAGGGAGGCATCGTAGGAGTACGCACTTTTATCATGTGTTTTATGTACTTGTATATATTCATGATTTCTGCAAGATGGTAGAACTATACCATCCCTTTACTTTCGTAGTATTGCTAATCATATATCTCTGCTACTGTCTAAAGGTCGTTGCAGCTCATATATTCTACACTAGAATAACAACTGTTCAATAAATTCTTATTGAAACGCCCAGACTTTTTATTCTGTGTATCTCTCTGAGAGGAACTAAGTGAGAACGAGTGACTGAGCGAAAGGTAGTATATTGTTTCCACGATCCTGGGGGATCAGGGTTGTCATGTTCTGAGGTTGCCAGAATCTATTCTCTCTGTGATAAGAGGAGATTATAGTGGCACTGTGAGCTAGCTGATACAGACAAGCTAACGTATCCGGTGGGGGTGCACGGAATCAGTCCGCCACCAAACCCACAGTTTATGTTATCCGAACGCGCAGATCCTGTATAGGATATATAGGAACTACACGACATGGCGCCACCAACGTTGGTTGGGTACTTATTTTTCAGTAGAATCTGAGTAGTTCAGTTGTGCTATTTTCAGAGACCCCTACTCACAAAACACCAGAGACGTCTGGAGTGGGTGGGCACAAACTCCGCCACAGCTGAGTAGGCTAAAAAATCCTATTTATTGGCTGTTGGTTAATCAAGCTTGAAGGACACATTGTTCCTAAAATTGTGCATAACACTGTACCTTGGTTCCCTTGAAAGTTATTTAGTGTACTAAAAACAATGACTAACCAGGAAATAGACCCTCTGCAACAAAATCTGCCCCTCACAGACGAGGAAGATGCAGACGCAATACAAATTGAACCAAAGTTTAGAAATACAGTCACCCTGAGACTGCTAGCGAATGGTTTATCATCTAGGGGTGGCATAGTAGTTTTCGTGATTGAGGCACACGAATCAAACAGAACAGAGGTATTTTATTTGTGGGTTACATTCCCAGCAGCAAATGCAAGAACAAAAACATTTCACTCCTACACGGAAGGAGATGCACCAGCGCAATACTGTCCGTTTGAGGACATAGAGGTTCTGCTCACATACCAGGAACACTTATACTGGTTTAAAGGCGCCCTACCCCACATAAGAAGAAGAGTAAGACTCGGCCCGCTCGGAGGAGAAGGGGCAACATGGCCGATATTAGCAGCCTCCACACCACATCCTGACATTGACACAATGCCACCAAGAGACTTACTCATACAACATATAGATTTAATTGAAATCTATAGGAACTTGATGCAATTCATCATGAGGACATTTACAGTCCAACCAGCAATAGTTGCAACAAATGGAACTCAGATTCAGGGTACAGCAACTAAAATTACACCACAAACATTACACGCGGTAATGGGTAAAATGCCCACAAAAAGTGAACAAATACCATTCTGGGTAGCTCAGAAAATAACGCAGCTAGAGGCAGTATTCCCGAATACTACCCCGTATGAAAAACACAGAATGCTAACAATCTGCTTGCCCATGGGGATAACGCCACAATTAGAGGATTGTACCACTTGGGGTACAGTCTTTGCTGCCATTTATACCAGAACTCATGGTATCCCGTCATTAGCAGTAGTACCTGATGTATTGAGACAAATACAAAACGAGTATGGAGCAGAACCTGCCCTAAACTTAGGGATGAAGTTACTAGGTAACTATGCCCAGGTATCAGCCATAATACTAGCTAACATTAAGGGGGAAGCAGCTTCAGTGGCTATCCGCCAACGCCTAAGGGAGTTCAGTGCTTTAGAACAGGAACACGAACTACCAAAAATAATTGAAACTGCATATGCAGAATTAGGCAGAGACAGTTTGGGTGGGAAAGCTTTAAAACCACAACTGATGGGCAGTCCTGAAAAGGACACTTCCAAGCAGACACCTGCTTCAACTAAGAAGAAGTGGGACAATAAAAAACAACAAAACTTTAAAGGAAACAGATCTCAATCCCGAGGTAGATCTCTGCCACAGGAGCCCTCCGAACAGAGGTACAACCTTAGGAATAGAGATAATATTAGGAAACCTGACAGGTATCAGGATACTGATACAAGTTCCTCTCGTTCCTTTCAGGGTTCATCGAAAAACTCCAAGAGGGAAGGACGGTTAGAAAGGCAAGAAGAGCGTACAAAGTCCAGAGAAAAGCAGCACACTCAAGATCACACTTCTAAAAAAGAAGAGAAACCAAAGCAAAGAAGAAAGTTGCAGGTCTAAAGATCAGACATGCCCAGAATTCTGAGGACTCGACTACTGAACGGGGAATGGGCTCTGACAATGCTAGACAGTGCGGCAGAAATAACAATAGCTCGTCAGAACCTGATAGAATTTCTGGTGACAGCGGACTTGAACGATTATATCACGGTAGAAACACCCGATACTAGGGTAAGTGTCCCACATAAAGTATATGAAATAACGCTCCAAATGGAGGGGGACAAATGTAGAACAGTGAGAGGTCTCTTTTGGGAGAACCTGACGTTTGCCTATAATATTTTATTAGCTGAACAAGATTGGCCGCCAGCATTCGTCATGGATTGCCCTAAAAGAGAAACAGTAATTCTTCCGGCTTTCTCAGACCATATTCCCAGGCATCTACAACACACATATGCGCAGAAGTGGGCGGTAGCCCAGGCTCCGGCATTATATAAAAACCATGTTGGATGGGATGAGGATTCAACCCACCACATAATTCTTATAAAAATACTCCAACTGCACAGAGGCAGTATCCAATAAAGCAAGAAGCTAAAAACAGGTCAGGGAGTTCTTAGATCAACTTGAGTACCAAGGGGTGATCGAAAATTGCACCTCACCAATGAACAATCCTTTGTTTCCTGTCATGAAACCTGACAATTCATATCGTCTAGTTTTAGATTATAGACATTTAAACACTTGCACTAAGACATTTGCAGTCCAAAATGCAGACAGTGCCGCATTATTGAATAACATTGTGCGGAAAAAATATAAAACAACACTTGATATCTCAAATGGATTTTTCTGCCAAAATACAGTGCCTGAAAGCAGGTATCTAACAGCCTTCTCAGCGTTAGGGAACCAGCGGCAATTTTGTCGACTCCCCCAAGGGTATAAGAACAGCCCTGGGTTATTTTCGGCCAGGGTAACAGAGTTACTTCAAAATTTGGATGAAGAGGCATTGTCCGATGTGGATGATATTTATCTAACGGACGATGACCTAGAGGAACTCTTGAACAGAGTGAATACCATCATTTGGGGATTTGCATCTGAGGGCTACAAATTCAACTTTAAAAAATCAAAAATTGCCCACCTCAGAGTCCTGTTTTTAAGATATGAGCTTTCAAGTGAAGGAAAAAGCCTAGCAGCCAATTTTTTTAGAAAAATGTGCGCTGCTCCAACCTCCAAAATCATTGAAAAATTTACAGTCAATTCTGGGATTCCTAAATTTGGTAGAACTTACATTTTGGATTACGCAGAAAGAGTGAAACCTTTCTCAGATTTAATAAAAACTGATTTTTCAGTAAAACAATGGACACAGGAACATACAGATACACTTTGTTCCTTACAAGCTGACATGATAGCTTCCAAACACTTACAGACACGCGTAAACGTATGCAACCTGGTGATCCGTATAGTTGCGGGTCAATCTGGATACACCTGTCTGACATATAATGAAGGTGAAACAGTACCAATTGCATACAAATCACATTTGTACACAAATGCTGAGATGCGCTTCGCATCTACAGAAAAGATTCTGACAGCAGTACAGACTGCTGTAGTGAGAGAAAGAGCACTTGCTCAGGGGAAACGAATAATAGTAGTGACTCGGTTCCAGCCTTAGAGGCTGCGACAAAGGCAAGCGTTCCTAATGCTAAAGCCTTACATCTGAGATGGATACAATGGGCTAATTCTCTCACTGCAACAGAGGTAGAATACAGGTACGACCCAAATTTAAAGACACAAGCATTTCTGCAATACGAACAAGAATATCCTCTACCAAACGAAATAATGCCTCTAGATCAGTATAAATATATAATTGACACTGACGGATCTGCTCAACCGGCCATAGGAAGTAAGCAACAATATAGCGCAGCATGCACAATCATTAAAGGTCGCATGCGGGATGGAAAGTTCCACCCAAATTGCACAAAAACGCAATCTCTAGGAGACTGCACGGCAGAGCTGGCAGAATTAAAAGCCCTTAATACTGGCACTAGTGAATACGGATCGAGAATTCCCCACACTAATTGTGTGCGATTCCTTTTACTGTGTGCAGTCATATAATGAATATTTGCAGTATTGGGTTCAAAACGGGTTCAAAGATGCAAAAGGTGGCACAATTAAGCATAAAATGCTATGGGAACAGGTAGTGGAGTTGAAAACCGAACTACCAAGGGCTCACGTGATACATACACTGAGTCATCAGCGTGATGGCGTTCACGTTGAAGGGAATTCATTGGCTGATGAAGCCACAAAGGGGGCTGTACGCACGGCTTCAGTAGCTGCAATCACTTGTTCTAAAACGAGAATAGACGGTGAGATTATGGTAGCTATCAATGCTTGTACCAAAAACAGCGGAGCTGTACCAAAAAAGTTTCCACTCAAGTACTCCTACAAGTTAGATGCCAATAACATCCCATTTGCTCAGAATCCTGGAGTGGGGGATAGAGTAATTCCAAACATGGATCGCAGGTTAGGTTTAATTCTAGCAGCACACGAAGGGATTGGTTCTGCACATGCAGGAGTTACGGCGACTGTTTCTTTACTGAAACAACGCTATTGGTGGCCTGGGTTAACTAAGCAGACTAAAGACTATGGGCCCGATTCTGATGCGGGTTGGAAAAGCTTCCCGACCGAGGGCCTGATTCTGATGCGGTTAGGAAGGCCTCCTAACGGCATTTGCTCCTTCCAAATCGGATCGGGAACGTGTCTTCCCGCCCGATCACAATTCTGATGCGGTTAGGAACAAATGTTCCCATTGAAGTCAATGGGAGTTCAACCAAATCGTATCTGGAAGCATCCGGATGCATCCTACTCCGCCGGTCGGACTTTCCCGATCCGAGTGGGTCGGACACCATTTCCCAACCGATTCGGTCGGGAAGCTTTTTCAACCTGCATCAGAATCGGCCCCTATGTCTTAAAATGCGACATCTGCCAGCAGATGAAAGGTTCCACTGTAACACGTCCAGCACAGACACCATTATTAATATCTGACAAACCACTAGCGTGTGTTTATTTGGACCACTGCGGCCCCTTACAAACAGATGGGGCTTACAGGTATATCATGGTTGCAGTGGATTCCTGCTCAAGATTCCTATGGGTGTGTCCCCAGCGCTTGGCTGACGCTCGAACTGTTATAAAAGATTTGCGAGGCTTCATAGGGACATACACAATTGGCACATTACATTCTGACCAGGGCCCTGCGTTTAGCTCTCGGGCTTACAAGGAGGCCATGCGAGGATTGGGTGTAGCATTGCGGTACTCATCTCCGTACCATCCCGAAATTCGGTTGTGGAGAGAAAAAACCAGGACTTAAAGCAATCTTTAACTGCTAGAGTATTAGGCAAAGGTGAAAGTTGGGTAAAACATTTGTATGGAGTCCAGCGAGCTTTGAACAACATGCCAAGAAGTTCTCTAGGGGGGGTCACTCCATATGAGGTCCTATTTGGGACAAGAATGTGGGTACCTGATCTTGATTGTGAAGGCGCAGTGGCGGATGAAAAATCTTTTGACATCCATGATCGTTTGGCTGTTTTACAGGATCTAAATGAATCCAGGGCACAACAAAGTAATGTCCATCTGAAGCAGACCACCACTGGGGAAGTCAAATCAGTCACAGGAAGACCTGTCTGGATCCCAAAAGTAGGGGATCTGGTCAGAGAAAAGATAGCGGACAAGAAAGAATTTGGGCCATCATACAGAAAGCCTGTACCGGTCCTAGCAATTGAAGGAACAAGAATTGTACTTCTACCGCCTCTTGCCGGAAAAAAGGAGAAAAGATTTGTCTCAATCGACGTAATCAAACCACATTATGTGGCTGATACTGAGTAGTAGGCCACGTGGACTCCAAAGTAGCAGACTCCCTCCTCTCGCTACAATCCAAGAAGTTCAAACGGAAAGACTCATCACGTTCTAAGAGTCCCCTGCACGGAATGAAGGACTATCCAACAATGCTATGGAACTCGTTCCTATTGAACCTGAAGTTCAAATTAAAAATCAAACTCAAAATGAGAGACAACTCGCTATTAGACCAAATACAGATGTCTACGTCAATATGCCTCGAAGAGAGCAAACCACGATTTCAACAAATCCTGATGCAATACCAACAATTGATCGAACTGCTTCTGTCTACTTCATAACCTTTGATACGTTTTCTTTGGATCCAAGTGAACCTGAAACGATGCCAGCCCAAAAATCATGCAAACAGCAAGTTAAAAACTTTATGCACTTTCTTAAAAAGAGTTACCTGGTGTCTCCCTGGGTAGAACTATGGGTAATCACCGGGATACTTTTCTTTCTTTTCTGGGTAGGCTTAGTAATAGTTTTTAGTATGCTTGTTAATGGAAGATACCTTCAACAAAGCTCTGCGGCCCAAAAAGTGAACTTACTTTTAAAACCACACCTATCATCTCATCGAGAACAAAGAGACTTGTCATCAGTGAACATTACAGCAGTTCCTATACCTGATGGTATAGTTTGGGACAAGTTTGATTTCAATATATTTGGTCCGACCAAAAGTTTAAGAATTCCTCATTTATTTAAAATATCATTGAGTGATATCATTACCTCAAGTACATTTTCCGATGATTGGGATTTTGAAACTGTTAATAACATGTTATCTGATTTGGAAAAATCTGCTGCGTTTTCTAATAGTGAAACATTGGAAGACACGTCAGATTTTGAAGCTATGTATTGTTATCAACATTATGGTCATCATTTTTTACATAAATCTGCTAATCCTAGAAATGTGTTCACATTCCACCAGTGGGAACATTGTCCAACACCGCCGAAAGGCAGTTCAAAAATATTTACACAGAAGTTTCCATATTTTTCAGGGTTTAATATGTCTGACCCAGCCTCATATTATTATAAGGTTGCACCAACATCAGCACAGAAAAATATGTTAACAAACACCTAACAGATTTACTCTGCTTCCTTTATTGCCCAGTTGTCTGAACAAGGTTTCGACTTATGGAAAGGCACCATAGACTTAAAATCGGTCTGGGGTACTAGGCAAGTTCAGGGAACAGAAGCTTTGTTTAGAGCATGCCTCATCCCTCAACAAATCATGTTTTTGAACGAGACAGTGCAACAGACGTCTTGCCTTGGACTATCCAAGAACAAAGACTTGAACACACCTCGGCCGCCGACTCCATCACACACCGGGGGCAAAATAACATCACAGGAAGAAATTACAGTAGATTACATCATACAATACAACAGATCAGACCCCGATTGGAGAAAATGGTTGATTTGGCCCACAGACACTAATAGTTGTCAGGCAAGATTCATGGGTAAAACCGAAGGGTTTAGTATCCATATGCCAGATCCACGTTATGTACAAAGACAACATCCAGGGGTAGTGACATCCTACAGTGTTGGGAAGATGTGCTCTTATTGGCTAAAAACCTCAACACTCACACAGGTGAAACAACACTTATCCTTACTGTCGCAGGATGTGGATCTTAGGGATTTTTTAATGGGTCCCAGGAAGCCACGTCAGAAACGTTTCTATTATGCTGTCTATAATGAAATATGGAAAATATCCCAACAAGAGGCCGCAGAGAGACTACGAGAGATAGACCGTATAAATCTAGAAAAATCTCTAGCAGTGGTAGACAATGAGTTAACTACATTGACCTCCAGGATATATTCCTTAGGCAACATTGTATCTTCTGCGATAGACATACTAGAACAAGATTTGGCCATATTACAACACGGGCAATCTCAATTACGTTCTATTATGTTGTTAAGCTGGACGCTGCAATCTTTGCTTGCAGGCTATGTGCCTTGGCGTTATATCAACAGCACGTCTCTGTTTTCTGAATACAATCTAACAGATAAACAGATAGAAATGGCACAAAGGGGAGCAGAATATACAATTCTGCGGATCGAAAAACTGGATAGATTACCTTTCACAGTGGCAGAATCACAGTCCACGGAATGGCTAATCCATGGCCACATAACTCTACCGGTCACTACATTTCAGTTTCAGTATTGCCTTGAACAAATGCAGGCAGGCAGATATGAAAAAATGGGTAAGGAATACATTAAGGAATCTTGGGAATTACCATACAAATTTCGATGCCGGAGTGGGGATGGAGAAGTGTTTCTAAGTGGTACAAACTGTGAGAACCCTTTAAGTGGATCACTCATATGTCAGGATGTAATCTGCACGGGGCTTGTAATGGTCCTGTAACAAACTTGTCCTGTCATCTGAGGGGCGCTCCAGCTGCAGTGATTACTCCAGCATTTGGGCTACTTTCAAATGGGAGTTACTTGATGCTGAACAGTCAAGGCTGCTGTGGAATGCTCCCGGCCATCGCATATCTGGTAACCGTGAGCTCCAGGGTTACTTGTTGTATGCAAGTATTGTTTCCACCGACACATACAGTCAGGGAGGTGCCGTTATGGCCTTCACTGAATGTTTCTTTAATACGGTTTGATACTCTAAGCAGAATGAAAGCCATGGTTCTACAGAAGTCTGTGTCCTTAACCTCCGCTTGAGAGACTTTTGATCTCCAGATCGCAAGGTCTTCGGCAGAGATACAGGCGCTAATTCATACAAACTGCCCTTTCCATTTCGCAGAAATGATCAATCGTATCTTTAACATGTCTGATATGACAGGCATAGTCCACCTATTTAAGACCATAGGTTCTGGACTTCTGAGCACCTTTCAGACGGTACTTGGAGTTATCCCAAACTTCATACACTCCGTATTTGGAAGCATCTTTGGAGGACTTCCGCTCATCCTGTTCCTAGCAGCAGGTATCCTGCTTGTTTTATATTTGCTACACAATGGACGTCCCAGTCACCAAGGAGATGGAAAAAGCACTCCTGGAGCGTAAATACCATGACCGCATGGTACAACATCTAGGCACGCCTCGCCTAAGAGAGCTAAGTGTATCTTGGTTCTTGTCATTTTGACCAGTCTGGACGGATTGCATCTTACCTGTCCTCCGATGCCTGTTTTGCGGAGAAGAATGCGTGTTAGACCTGTGTTTGACACTCCCATCATGTGCGCAACCGGACGTGAATGCGTTACTGGACCCGATAACGGCCCATGTTCTGCAGTGTCCTCAGCGTATTCCAATGTTGATGGCGGCATTCCTTGAGCCACCGCAGGTAGTAACTGCACCTGTTGGCATGAATACCGGCTCCTCCACTGACACCCAGGCTTTGGATGGCGCCAGGGCACGAGTCGGGGGACCACGCGGGTGGACGGCGTCCCCCCACTTATTTTACAGGGTGGACGCCGTCCCCCCTGCTCAAAAGCTGTACTATCTGCTGGACTATCTAAGATGGTGAGTTACTTGCCCACACGGCCGCTACTAACTTTATTAGATACTTACCCGTTCATCGCCCAACTACAGGGCTGGCTGTCAATCTTGTGTAGCGTGAATGCTCCTTTCCCTTTTTTGCGAGTCAGTCACCTGATCCGGATGTCGTCGTGTCTCGCCCGCCCACTCGACGAGACTCCACTTCCTTTCCTGGCCTCGCCTGCTGCCTGACCTGCCTGACCTGCCGAAGAGTGAAGGAGTAATTTGCTGCTGCCATCCAGAAAGGGAAAATTCTTTTCGGCTTGGCGACGGTCGGTTGAAGTTGATCACAAGGTAAGGGAGCAGCCGATGGCACCTGGGCTCTGCAATGTCCATGACTGGGAGGCCGGGACGGAGCGGGATAATTTGCTATTGGCAGGCTTATGTGTGCCTCAGTTCACAATGTTTTGTAATTTAGCTGGATGCAGACTGCTTTGTTTCCCAATGTTCATGCCTCTTCAATGTGCACACAGTCTTTTTTTAAGTCTTTATTTATGCTTAAACATTGCATTATGAACTCAAAACATAATGACTGTGACAGTTACATTCCAATCCCGCCAAAATTTTAGAGTTGTTATAGTAACCTTCCTTCCTGTACATGCCCCCATTGAACACCATGTCCCCCTGCAGTGCTTGAACCCCGTGTCCCCCTCTCGCCCCCAGCCCCCACTGTCAGCGTCAGCAATGAGAGATCATATGTTATTGGACAGTCACAGGCTTTTAAGAGGGAAGTTTGGTTTAGAAATTGTTTCTAAATTTATTCTCTTGTTATTATTACCATTTCTAAGCGCCCTGAGCGTCTGTTAGTCGCTAATAGGCGCTGCTTCATCGCTCCAACAGTTTACCCACATATTTCTAGCATAAACACACGATTTCCCACTTAAAATCTAGCGAACGAAAGGTGATGCTTCCTCCACCCCTTACCCCTGCCCTGGTTTTACAGTCACCCAGCTGGTCACAAATCAATGCTTTGGAAGCGTGCGTGGTGCGTATCCATGGTTACCACCCATGCAATGACGGTAATGTTGAGTGACATGACTCTTCAGTTGCACAGAGGCCTCGTTACACTTGGGGTTTGGGAGAGGGAGTCTTAGCCCTATGAACTGTAAGGGGGGCCTCGTTTATCCAGGACCTTTGGCAACCCCAGAACCCTCCACCCCCCTCCACCACGGGTGGTTGAGTTGTGGCTCTCAGCCAATGGCCTGTCAGAGTCGGCAGTTGTGTTTTTATAATAGCCAGTACGATGGCTCAGTGAGTTAAGCGCTGTCTGCTGAAATATGCAGTACTCTGCAGGCCGTAATTATAAATACCTGTAATGCCAACTCAGCGTAACATCCTTCCGAGGTCAGTAGATAGTTTCAATAAATTGGATATTAGTACCACATGTTTTTACTGCTCTTATAAACGGCCGATGTGCGGTATAAATCCCTACGTAACAACAAGTTTTATTATAAACTGTAGCAGAGACAATTTCCATCCAAATCTGGACTGGCCATGTGGGAGCCAGGGAAACCTCACTGTGATGTGCAGGACCAGGCGCTGCTTTCAAGGAGGGTGGGCTGAATAAGAGGAAATGCCCGAGATGAGTAGGGCCCCCATGGACAAAGTACCACTCAATAACTGACCAGAGATGCAGAGAGCTTGAGGGTTTAGAAAGAATCTCAGGCCACATTTGTGCATAAAGCAGTACCACATAGAACAATAACATAAAACAAAACCACATAAAACAATAAACAGAAGTGCTAGAGAGAGGAATTGTTATGTTATGCAGATTTGTAGAACGCACTATCACCCAGGAGGGTATCCTGGTGCTGAGCAGGTGTGAGTCTAGCCAGTCCTAGCGCCTAGTAGAACTACTCGAAAAGCTAGAACTTCAGAATTCAAGAGGTGAGGAGGTGGCTGTTATGTGTAGGGTCATTTCACACTTTAGGAGAGATGTGGGAGAAGGCTTGACTGCCGGATCTAGTTTTCCATATGCGTGGATTTTTTTATCATGGTCACAGTGTATTAAACTTGTCAGTATATATAAATGAGTTGTTCTAGGGAGCGTAATACATTTTATAGTTTTGATAATCACTATTGTCGTTTCTAGCATGTGGTTTTCTTTGGTTTTTTTCAACGCACAAACTCTGCTTTTGTTCATGGTGCCATCTTTTAGTATGCCTCGCTTACAGCACTTAATGGCTTGACTAATGTAGTTGTACGCCAAACTTCATCCACATTTGGGCTGTTAATTCCTCCATACAGGGACCTTAAGTCACAGGCTTAAGTACTGAGCAGCTTCAATTGTTGAATCTTGCAACATGTGCAAATGATAGATCTGCTACACATGTGATGTCACTTCCTGTTGTGGTCACTTCCTGCCGTCACGTCCTGCTGTGATGTCACTTCCTGCCGTGATGTCACTTCCTGCCGTGATGTCACTTCCTGCCATGATGTCACTTCCTGTGACACCACCTAACTTGGAGAGTCCCCCCACTTCTTTTTTTAGGACTTGTGCCCTGGATGGCGCACAGGCTGCACCAGCTGCGGACAGCGTGGAACATCATCTGTGCTCAATTGACATACTCTGCGAGGTGTTACAGGGGCCGTCTACTGCGGAAGCCAGCAACGGAAATGTTGCATCTACCAGCCAGGACACAAAAACAATTGACTCATTTGGCTCGTCGTGTGCTGGAAGAAATTCACCCTTTTTTAAACAAGCTCAATTTTTGAACTCAAAAACAAAATTTACATTCCTTTCATTTTTTGGGCATACATGGCTTTTTAATGCTTATAGTGGTTTGGACTATAATTATGGACACTTTTAGAGCCAGGGCTTGTAAAGTTTTTTAGAATTTTTTTAGAAGTTTTAAAACATTTTTTAGCTAAAGAAATGTTTTTATAACCTTTGTGCATACCGCTATCTAGTTATGCTAGTAGTACAGTAATAGGTTACATATGTCATCCAGTCGGAAGAGGAGTGGGTGTTATATTCCATATAGGTACCCTATATAGGCGCAGGTAACATTGCAACCTTTCACCTATATTCTTCCCTACATTACATACATAACGGTTCTTAGGCACTGACCTTTTACCTAGATATGACACTGCATTCTTAACGCGGGTTTTTCCCTGGTTCGATTCTCATACATTATGCATGAGGCTTCTTGGAAGCACAGCAGGACTAACAGTAGGATTACCATCTCCTGTATAATATCTCTGTATAAAGTTCAGGCCCAACGTCATCCTTTAGGCCGACACAGTAACACAGCAAGGTAGGACCCCTGGGGAGACCTATGGGTATATATACAGCACATCTTGCTTAGGAAGATAGAGGAGACCGTGACTTCCCGGCTGACACACTGACCAGAGACACTGAGGTTCCTGCATGCAGACGCTCCAGCTCGCAGTGGTCTAACATCCCTCGCGGGGTGTCCAACTCGAGACCAGGACGGGTTCCCATATTCTCTCATTCTAAGGTAATGGGGTTGACTAGATCCTAGAGGGATTCTTGGCATAACACCTACATAGATGCTAGGTACATTTAGGAACATCTAGTTAGGGAGGCATCGTAGGAGTACGCACTTTTATCATGTGTTTTATGTACTTGTATATATTTATGATTTCTGCAAGATGGTAGACCTATACCATCCCTTTACTTTCGTAGTATTGCTAATCATATATCTCTGCTACTGTCTAATGGTTGTTGCAGCTCATATATTCTACACTAGAATAACAACTGTTCAATAAATACTTATGGACACGCCCAGACTGTTTATTCTGTGTATCTCTCTGAGAGAAACTAAGTGAGCACAAGTGTCTGAGCGAAAGGTAGTATATTGTGTCCACGATCCTGGGGGATCAGGGTTGTCATGTTCTGAGGTTGCCAGAATCTATTCTCTCCTTGATAAGAGGAGATTATAGTGGCACTGTGAGCTAGCTGATACAGACAGGCTAACGTATCCGGTGGGGGTGCACGGAATCAGTCCGCCACCAAACCCACAGTTTATGTTATCTGAACGCGCAGATCCTGTATAGGATATAAAGGAACTACATGACACCCATACTCTCCCAAAATTGCCCTCCAGGGCCTCCTGGGACACTTAGGTCCACTTACGGCTGAGCAGCTGTTGCAAAGACAGGTGGGAGACCTCTTCCAAGATGCCCAGATCCTTACATCCAAGCAAATTCATCAGGACTATAATATCCCCCCGGGACAGTTACCAACATATGGGCAATTACTGGTGGCACTCCAATCATTATGGGGAGCACTGGATAAAGAACCGCCTACCCACGCAGTATCACAGGGACATCCCTCTGGTTCATCTTCGATGCCTCTGGGAGGAGGACTTAACAAGACCTCTTCACGACACCGAGTAGTCCAGAGCCCTAGAGTTCCTTAAGACTTTTTCGGGGAACGCTCATTTTGAAAACATCCAATATATGATCCTCTATATGGCTTATCTTACTACATCGTTTGGTCTCCACAGCTAATTTCAATTGTCCCAGATGTCTCACCCAGGTTGCCGACCTTAGTCATATGCTCTGGTCCTGCCCTAGCATAGCAAACTTTTGGTACGCAGTACATGCTTCATTAACCACGGTCACAGAACTCACCACATTAAATTCATGGGAGACTACTGCCTTAGGTATTTTTCACAGACAAAAAAATCACAAGGTACGGGTATGCTTCACCAACCTTGCCCTCCTGTTGACCAAGCATCTACTAACCATGCACTGAAGGGCCCAACACCCCCGGCTCTCTCCCATTGGCATAAGGCATTACTCAGACGGGGAGAGGCAGAAAGCTCTGCACTGCACTGGGAAGAAGCCTATCGTGTACGCTGGAGCCCCATAGCCGTTGTCTGGGATACTATGTTCATGCAGTACAAGGAACTGGCTGAAGAGGACCACCCTCCCTCACCATCCCAAATTTAAAGGCCTCGTCCCTGGCTACCTTCCCCCTCCATCACAATATGCCAGAGTTCACACCCACTCCGCCAACCCCCCAAATCCGATTTCACATCATTATCGCTCGTGGATGGCACAATAGGTGCTGCAGACCACTATATATATTTAAATTACAGGTGCTTCGTACATCTTTTATCATATCCTAGGAACTTATAGGTTAGTTAAATATACTAATTAGGAATATGCCAATTTGACCATGTTTAAAGGGGGCACACAGGCACCTTGTTACTGGTTAGCAGGGGTGAAGTTCACAAAGTTCTAAAGCCAGAAAAAATATAGTGTTCATCAAAAGGCAAAAAATCTGGGGTGACCATGCAGAAAAGGCAGATTCCCTCCAGTCTATGTCTGTAAAATGTTGTGGACATAGAGGTAAAGAGTTTCCTTATTTATATGGGGCCACACCATCATGCAACGGACAGAATGCCCTCACAGTCATCTACCCCAATTAATAATTCAATTTCTTACATGGTCACAGAGGCAAAGGAACTTTCAGGGGGCTCACTCTAAGTGCACACTTTCAGGTGGCACACAGTCAGTACACCCCCTGACAGTGCCCCTTAGCATAAGTGGAAAAGGAGTTCCATATGCACCCAGACATTCCTCTACTGGTGGGTACAGTCACGCACTCCTCTCAGCGGCACTGGAGTATCTCTGCCCCCCTTACAAATGCAGGGAATTTTTTTCCTTTTTTTTTTTTTTTTAAATTTCAACACCATCAAATTAAATACATACAAGTTACATGAGGATTGAAAAGAAGACAAATTACGACCGTAGGGTTAAACATATGGGAAATAAAACAGCAAAAACAGCGGCGAGGAAGAAGAGGAGAGAAGAAAAAAAAAGGGAAAAATCCATGTTACAAATTAAACAGGTTGCAGGATAAGGGATTCGATATTATTGGAGACAATTACAGGTAACCTGGTGTATTAAACATCTATCTTCACAATGTTCTGCGGAAATGTCGGTAGTATACTATATACATTTAGTTTTCTTCTTTCCATCTTATGATGGGGGCCCAGATGTTTTCCCCCAATCTTCTTGCTCTCAAACACTTTTTTTCATATACTCCTTTTTCTAAACTATAGGTGGCTAACAGCCTCCCTAACCATTGCTGAAATCCGGGTGCCAGGGGATCCAGCCAAGCTGCAGCGATGCATATTCTGACCACTGCCATGGCTATAAAAAGGAAATAGCGGTGATCTTCTGACGCCTCATCGTTAGTGACTCCCATCATTATGAGCTGTGAGGAAAGTTTCGTTTTTATATTCAGGGAAACCTTCAGGAACTTTTCAATTTCATCTAGCCAAGCCCATAACAGGGGACAGGTCGCAAACATGTGCACTATGGTAGCATCAGTGCTATTGCAACGGGGGCATGTAATCCCATCCTGCCCACCCATTGCGCAATTCTAGCCGTGGTGTAGTATAATAAAAACAGCGTTTTATAGTGTTGAGCTTGCAGGCCTGCAGAGAGGAGCACAGTCCTTCCGAATTCCAATGAATCTAAAAATATATTGTGTGGTATACCCAGCTTCTGTTCCCATTTAGACCCATATCTCTCGAGATCATCTTGGGTAAGCAAAGTCAGTTTCAAGTAAATTTGACTGATAGTGCACCCCTCTTCACACCGAACCGTATCCACAACACTATTATTGTTGAACCCCTTGTACCTCCCTTCTTTTGCATTAAGTAACTCCGAATTTGTAGATATTTGAAAAAATCCCTAGAGGGTATCCCATATCTGCCTTGAATTTCACTGAATGATACTATCCCCAATGCATCTAGCAAGTCTCCTATCACACAGATACCTGCATCCTCCCATCTTGACATAATATTATCCCTAAAGATCTCTGGCATTGTTGGATTTTTAAAAAGCTGTATGTAATAGTTCAGTCTGCCAAGCCCGGTTTTTCTCTTAACGGCAACCCAGATCTTTGCGGTCTGCAAAGTTTTAAATCTAACCTTTTTGTAGTAACTTGGCTCACTGTAGTACAAAAAACAACCCTGGGAGGCATCACCTATCAATAGCTCGTATACATCTTCCGTCCAGTATGAGTTCCTCTGCTCTTCCCTTTGTCCACCCAGCAACGCCCGCATATATTGTAAAGCGGCGGCCCAGTAGTGCAGTCTTATATCGGGAACCCCCCATCCTCCTTTCTCCCTTGCTAATGTCTTAAATTTTAGCGCCCTTCTAGTCTTGCCTTTTGACCAGATAAACCTGTTAAGCAAGTTTTCCATCTCTTTAAACCAACAGCCCACAAACTCAAGGGGGATGGCCCTAAACAAATATAATACCTTAGGAAGAAATAACATCTTTATTACATTACACCTGCCTACAATCGAGAGGTCAAGATTGTGCCACCTGTCAAAATCGTTTTTCCCTTTCCTTATTACCGGAGCGATGTTTACCTCCACTATTTGCTCAAGGTCAGATGTAATATTTATTCCTAAGTATGTGACCCGTGTATCCTCCAAGACAAGCAAACTGTTAGCTATTGTTTGAGTTTTCTGCTGGTTGAGCTTATACCCTGAAATTGACCCAAATGCTACAGCTTCTTTACCTATTGCAATAACTGCAGCCTGGGGATCAGGTGTGACAACAGCCAAATCGTCCGCATATGCAAGGATTTTGGTTTCCAGCTCACGAAATATCATTGGTTTAATTGCTTCGTTCCCTTCAATTCTTCGGATCAGTGGATCGATATATAAAGCAAAGAGTAATGGGGAGCAGGGACACCCCTGCCTAGTACCCCTTGTGATCCAAATAGGTTCCGTATAACCTCCATTTATTCTGACACGGGCCACAGGATTCTTATATAAACCCATGATTGCTTTAATAAATCCCTTTCCTATCCCATACCGCTCAAGGGTGCCCCACAGATAGCCCCAGGAGACCCTATCAAACGCTTTCTCAGCGTCTAGAAGTATCAGTGCCATAGGGTCTCCTGAAACGGCTGCGGTGTCGAATAATGTTATTACCCTTCGCACATGCTCGGTGGTTCCTCTACCAGGTATAAACACGTGCTGTCATGGGTGAATCACTCTACTAATGATTGAGCTTAATCGTGAGGCAAAGATCTTCGAGAAGATCTTAGAATCACTGTTCATGAGGGTGATAGGTCTATATGAGCCGGGTTCCTGCGGAGATTTCCCTTTCTTTAAAAAACAACTATTGCTGCCTGGGCCCAAGACTCAGGTATAGAGCGTCCCCCTTGCGCCTGCTTAAACGTTTTTACCATGTCTTGTTTTAATGAATGATAAAAAAGTTTTATAAAATTCCAGGGGGATCTGATCTGGCCCCACTGCTTTCCCTGATGGGAGATTCTTTAGGGCATTATATATTTCTTCTTCTGTCAGGCTCGCCTCCAAGTCTTCTATATCATTAGTAGCAAATTGCTCTATTTGGATATTATTCAGATACCCCCTGACGGCATCACGTGGCGGGTCAAATTCCTCCTGATAAAGTTCGCTATAGTATTTTCGAAATTCCTCCCGTATACCCAGTGGTTCTTTAATCAGACTCCCGCCGGTATCCTGTATCTCCACTATCTGCCCCATCACCCTCCCGGGTATTTTTTTTCTAAACATCGAAAGTTGGACTAACAGTTTCAAACAGCCAGTCAGGTTTTTACTAATGCTCTGTCCCTGGGAACAGCACATATGTTGTGATACAGCACGCTGCCCGAGGCTGCACCCTGTGCACCATCTTAATAGAGCCTTAGGTTTGAGAAGCATGGTGCGAGAGGTCAAATGAAAAACCAGATAAAACACATACCCGCAAAACAGCAGAAATGTGCGCCTGTGTTATAATTATTTATTGGTCTCCCAAAAGGGATTCTGTTTGTCCGTAGCGAGGATGTCAGTTTGCTTGACTGAACAACATGGAGCTTGAAGCCATATAAAGTCAATCTGGTTCTCTCTGGAAATGCATCTGACCACGCCTTTTTATTCACAATGTACTCATTGTTATCAGACTCCGCATTAATCTGAGACTAATCTTTTAACGAGTGGTTATGAAGACACATGAGTCCCCGGAAACTTTAGATTACTACTAGGAGCTGCTGCCAATACCTTTCCAGCGATCCAATATATTTTATGTTAGTTTACACTTAAATCCCATAAAATTGTTGTTAAGGAAACGTGTAATTATTAAGGGAACAGGTTAAGTATACCAACATTAACACGAGTAATGACATGCATAGTTGCATGAAAGTAGAATCACCAAAATGGCAGGGAAGTGACATCACACACTTTAACCTCTGATGTCATAACACGGTCAGTGGCGTAGCTAGACCTTTTGCCGCCCGTGGCGGACCCTGTGTTTGCTGCCCTGCGACAGCCGCAGGGCAGAGGGGGGTGCTGGCGATCCCTGCGTTTGCCGCCCCACAACGGCTCAGGTAAGAGCAGGGGGGAGGCCGCCGCCCCCCAAAACTCGGGCCGCCCAGGGCAGACCCCCCCTTGCTACGCCACTGAACATGGTTGACTCCTTGTGCCATCTTTAGCACTTCACTATTCTCCTGTGTGCTGCTGAAGGAGAAAGAGGAGGGCAAGGAATTGAAATTGCAAACAGAAATCAGGGTTCTCAGGTTCCTGTTTACATTGTGCTCCGGTGTCTGACTTCTTGATTCCTGATCACAGCAAGAGCAGCTCCAGGGGCATGTAAGGGCAAAAGCAAGGTAGCAGCTGGAATGGAGTCAATAAAAGAACACTTACCCTGCTGGTAAGTGCTCGATATGACCAGAGAACATCACCACCAGGGCAGGAATCGAACATGGGGCAAGTGTGAATATGGGGTGACTGGGGGAATTCAAGAGGCAGGACAAAGAGGAGGGCAGTTGGAGAAAGGAAGACCACACGAGTGGTTGCAGATCCTGTATTGCAAGGTTTCAAATAAATCATAAGTGCACCTACCTGACTAGTCTGCTGCCCATTGTTTGATACACAGCAGCTCCTGCCCGTGGCGCCCCTAATATAGTCCAGGTTTCAGCTTTCTAGTCAGTGCTGGGCTATTGTTGCATATTTCTTGGATAGTCTGTCTACTTCTAGCTTCAGTCGTTCTATCCCACATTTTTCTCGCTATTCCACAATGACCTCTTGCGTGACCTTAGGTGCACTGTGATGGGATCTGGTGTAAGCAAAGCTAACACTGGGGGGCATATTTATGAGGGCTTTGCGTTTTAGGAAATCTAAGAATCTACACATATAAATATTCAGCATAGAGAGTTTCAGGTCTCTACTTAACAGCATATACATTTTGCACCCGCTTTTCAATATCAATGGTGCATTACAATGAGAGTGAAAGAAAATGGATTCTCATTATGCATTCATCTTCTGCATATCAATTTATGCAATAGTAAATGAAGCTCAATATTGCAATTAATATCTTATTAATTGGGATATTGCAGAAAAATACACTTTGTGAGTTTTCTTCAATATGTTTTAAAATCTTTATATAAAATCAACTGTTGAACAAGTTAGACACACCAAATATAATATTCTTCTATTTCCAAAAGTCTAGCACTCTTTTGCGGGGCTTGCGCTATATTTTTCTCATAATCTTTGTCATTTTCTGTAACGTGTGCAAGGTGCACATTCACTTATATATGTATTTTCATTCTCATGTTTAGTTTTGGTGTCCTGTAAAGAAAAATCAGCTTCTAAGCTGAATTAGTGAATTGCGTTGGGATCTGGTGTAAGCAAAGCCTACACTGGGGGGCATATTTATGAGGGCTATGCGTCATGCTTGCACCAACCACACAACGTGGTACATGCACAACGTAAACCTCCCAGTCATATTTATGAAGCTATGCAAAGCCACTTTTGTGGTATAAATGGCTTCACAAATATGGAGTATTTAAATCCAGCGCAAATCGCTGCGTTGCCTTACTCTGCGCAAGGGAGGCGTTCCATGGGCGTTGCAGTGGGTGGTCCCACGCAACTCCCATGGTTTTTGACGCATTTCCAGATTTAGAAGACCTTGTAAACTTGGGAATGCGTCAAATCTTACGCTTCCCAAAGTGACAAGGAGAAACATGTTTATTTCACCTCGTTTTTTCCTCTTTCTATGTATGTTGCATTTTGTAGCACACAGTGAAAGAGGAAACACCTCTATGGATTGTTTTTGTGCAGGAAGGTGTCCCTTCCTGCACAAAAACAATCCTGCCTACAACACAGGCACCCTTGCACCATGTTAGGCTGCTTAAACAGCACCAGTGCAGGGGGAAAGCACAGGAATGCACCATATTTGATAAATACGGTGCATTCCTACCCTTTCTCTGTGATGAAGGGCAGCGCAGCAGTGTGCGTTGCCCTCCGCCACAAATCCAGTAAATATGGCCCTGGGTTACCAGCAATAATATCTTGTGCTAGGCATATGTTCAGACCTCTGTGTTCAGGCAGATCACTTCTAAGAACAGAGGTTTAAAGTGAGTGAGAGTTTGCCTAAGGCCCAGTCACACATCCATGCCCGCACAATCGCTGGATCCACACCTACTAGCTCTCTTCTTGGGTTGGCTCTATGCCTCTTTTGCATACCTTTTCATTTGCATCGTCGTAAATAATTTTGTATAAGCTAGAAAGTTCCTTCTCAGCGTCATTGAGAGCTTAGAAGGGGAAAAGGTGATAAAGGATATGGCAGTGCATCTGCTGTGAGCTGCCTCTGGGGTGAAGCAAACATCTACTGGGACTATGGGATGTACTGAACCTATCAAATATTTTGAAAGGAAAACCGGGAAAAGAGTATTTTTGCATTTTTTGTATAATTGATGGCGCTTTTATCCAAAGGGAGAGGATGTGGCCTAACGGCTAGGGCAGTCGATCCCTCATCTAGGGAACGGGGTTCGAGTCTCGGCAATGACGCTCAACATCCTGTGAGTCTGGGCAAATCACTTAATCTCCCCGTGCCTAACAGAAATGAATGTGTCCTCATGTAATGTAACTGGTGCTATGTAAAGCGCTCTGATACCCGATACCTTCGGGTCAAGTTCACGCTATATAAAACTCCGAAAAAAACCCTCATAATGACAAAGAAAAAACTGAACATGAGATTTAAGCGAACAATAAAACAATTTATAATCACTTGACGAGGGATTGTTATATAGTTCAAGGAGGATGCTTTCTCCGACTTTTTGAACGCAGGTAGGGTTGGTGCACATCTAAAGTGATCTTCTTTGCTCTGTTTATGATCTCCAAGCTTGAAGGAGAAACGAGTGAAAGCGGGATGAATCGCATAGAGGCCGAGACAGGTGAAAGATGAAAGGCAGCGAAGTAAAGCAATTCACAATGAATGTACAGAGAAACCTGGGTAAGGAGTGGCCAGGAAGTGCAGACATTTGAAAACAAGACAAATGCAGTGGAACCTAAATTGAACACCTCCCCCACCCCAAGTGTCATTGTTAGGCCACAGTCTTCACAGAGTGGCTAATGCAAACTGATGGGCCTCATGCAAAATGCGATGAGGAGCCCCCGAGTCTCCCATTTCTCACAGATATTCATTGGGTTTGGGCTGAATGGGGCCCCGCTGAAGGGTGGGGGCCCTGATGCGTTCCCCCCCTCGCGTCGCAGGGGCTGCAGAATTCTTCATTATGCCCTTGTCTTGACAGAACTGAGAAACTTTTAATCACATATTTAAAAGGAGAACATTTCCAGACTCTGTCAGAATAGTTTGACAATAAAACTGCTAACGTACAGATGCTTTCCAACAGAGGAAATAATCCTGTATGGGTGTGGCGCTGCACAATACTTCTGTGCCTACCTTCTGCTTGGACTGGAGCCATGGGCAACTCCCTGCTAGCGTCAGCACAATTATACACTCTCGGCACTGTGCACGACTGATTCCCAGAAAAGGGCTGTGCTTCCGAGGGCGGGCTCGTGGTATGATGAAACCCTGGCTAAGCGGGAGGATTAAACCTGCCAAGGAAACATTGTCCAGGAAGGGACGAAAAGACAAGATGAGCTGTCAGGTATCTGGGCCATGGCTGGCGCAAGCACTGTCTAGGGAACCCTGGAGTGTATCCACCGGTAACAATGCAATCTCTTGCAGCACATTTTTCAAGAGCATTCCACTTGGTGGAAGCATGCTGCAACAGCTAGCAGAGAAAAGCCATTTTAAACCAGGCAACATATTAAAACATACATGAACTCTTATTTACCCTGATTACCTTCTGCTTGAGAGACATTTAGAAGCCTTCAACTGAAAAGTTTAATTGGACATGTGAACAGGCACAGTGAGCTGGATGAGTACATACCCCAATAGACTTAAGGAAGGATTCACATGAAATAATTAATGCAACTCTTACATTCATTTAAGTGATTTGCATAACAATGTCTAGTGCCTGAAGCCATTTAGCTGTACCAGAAGAAGACATTTTATTAGATCCATCTTACAAGACCTTTCGTAGTGTGTTAGCAGATATAGGGTGAAACACTTCCAGGTCGTCAGTTACAGGCTTGGAAAGGGGGATGGTCTGCATTTAGAGAGACTTTGGCTCTCGAAGGTGGGTGGAGAAGATACTGGTGGTGCAAAGCAGAAAGGTGAATGTCTCTTTGAAAATACTTGTCTTCAGGTTTCTTTTGAAGGGCTCTACGCTACGTTTGTTTCATTCCTCAGGTCTGGCCAGAGATGCACACCTAGGAGACAGGTCAGCCTACCACTCTACTTCCAAATGACTTCCCATATAATCTGGCTCATAAAATGAGGTTTGCTTTGCATGAACCTAAGCAGGGGCTGAGGGTTAGCGCAGTGTCATTTTCTGTGAGCAATTTGGACTGGGACTACCATACATTTTGAAAACCAAGCAAAATAGTTTGTACTTTCTTCTCTCATGCCATTGAGAGCCTGTGTAGTACTTTGAACACTGTAGTCGTTTGTGTTGATTTCCTTAGATTCAGGCAGAACCCTGCTCTTGCTTTTGTTGACGCTATTTTATCAGATAATCTAAGATGAACCTCCTATGCAGAATCAGGTATGGTGTTATCTTCAAGAATATATGAGACAATGTGTCCTTTGAGAGGTTAGATTTATAGCAAATAAATCAGCATAGTCAATAAACTATGCACCAAGTTTCAAGAAGATTCCACAGATTCCAGAACATTCCATCACAGAAATCTGAGGAAAATTTGTTTTTTCGTCAAAGTTTGAGGTTTGCAAGGGATTATGGGTAAACCGCCCTGGATACCCTACATGTCTAGTTTTAAAAGATGTACAGGTTTGCTAGGTTTCCCTAGGTGCCGGCCGAGCTAGGGTCCAAAATCTACAACTACCCACAGTGGAAGAAAAAGGGTCAATTTTTAGTGATGTAAAAATCCATGTTGTGTTTTGGCACGTTTCCTGTCATGGGCACTAGACCTACCCAAACAAGTGAGGTGACATTTTTATCGGCAGACTTGGGTGAATGGGGGGGTGGTGGAAGATTATGGCTTCCATAGATTCCAGAACTTTTCATAATAGAAATGTGAGAAAAATGTGTTTTTTTAGTCAAAGTTTGAGGTTTGCAAGGGATTTAGGGTAAAAAAAAGCTGGTCAGAGACACGCAAGACAACCAATCCTGGATACCCATTTGCATCTACTTTTAAAAATTGTGCAGGTTTGCTAGGTGCCAGCTGAGCTAGGGTCCAAAATCTACAGCTACCCACATTGGCAAAAAGGGTCAGTTATTAGTGGGAAAATGTAATGTGTCCATGTTTTGCATTGTCCTGTTTCCTGTTGTGGCCCTAGGCCTACCTTTATCAGGAGACTTGAGTGAATGCCGGATGGATGGAAGTTTGTGGCTCCCCACAGATTCCAGAACTTTTCATCACAGAAATGTGACTAAAATATGTTTTTTTAGTCAAAGTTTGAGAGTTGCAAGGATTCTGGGTAAAACAAAAACTTCGTGAAAAACACACAAGTCACCCCACCCTGGATTTCCCCAGGTGTCTGTTTTTCAAAAATGTGCAAGTATGAAAGGTATCCATAGGTGCCGGCTGAGTTAGGGTCCGAAATCCTCAGCTACCCACTTTGCAAAAAAAGGTTTTGAGTGGAAAAATGTGATGTATCCATGTTGAGGGTACGAGGCCTACCCACACAAGTGAGGTACCATTTGTATTGAGAGCCTTGGGGGAATGGGGGTGGAAGGAAGTTTGCGGCTCCCCACAGATTCCAGAAGGCAAATGTGTTTTTTTAGTGAAAGTTTGAGGTATACAAGGGATTCTGGGTGACAAAACCTGGTGAGACCAATGCAAGTCACACCACCCTGGATGCCCCTGCATGTCTAATTTTTAAAAATGTACAGAGTTTGCTAGGGTTCCTTAGGTGCCAGCTGAGCTAGGGTTCAAAATCTACAGCTACCCACATTGGAAAAAAGAGTTCAGTTTTCAGTGGAAAAATGTAATGCGTCCATATTGTGTTTTGGCCTGTTTTCCTGTTGCAGGCACTAGGCCTACCCACACAAAAAGGGTGCCACTTTTATTGGGAGACTTGTGGGAATACCAGGTGGAAGGAAGTTTGTGGCTCTCTGCAGATTCCAGAACATTCCCTCACAGAAATCTGAGGAAAATGTGTTTTTTAGTCAAAGTTTGAGATTTGCAAGGGATTATGGGTAAGCAAAACTGTTGAGAGCCACGCAAGTCAACCCACCCTGGATACCCTACATGTCTAGTTTTAAAAGATGTACAGGTTTGCTAGGTTTCCCTAGGTGCCGGCTGAGCTAGGGTCCAAAATCTACAGCTACCCACAGTGAAAAAAAAGGGTACATTTTTAGTGATGTAAAAATCCATGTTGTGTTTTGGCACATTTCCTGTCGTGGGCACTAGACCTACCCAAACAAGTGAGGTGACATTTTTATCAGGGGACTTGGGTGAATGAAGGGGGGGGGGGGTGGATGGAAGGTTATGGCTCCCATAGATTCCAGAACTTTTCATATTAGAAATGTGAGAAAAATGTGTTTTTTAGTCAAAGTTTGCAAGGGATTTAGGGTAAAAAAAAGCTGGTCAGAGACACACAAGCCACCTAATCCTGGATACCCATTTGCATCTACTTTAAAAAAATGTGCAGGTTTGCTAGGTGCCAGCTGAGCGAGGGTCCAAAATCTACAGCTACCCACATTGGCAAAAAGGGTCAGTTATTAGTGGAAATATGTAATGCGTCCATGTTTTGTTTTGTCCCGTTTCCTGTTGTGGGCACTAGGCCTACCTTTATCAGGAGACTTTAGTGATTGCTGGGTGGATAGAAGTTTGTGGCTCCCCACAGATTCCAGAACTTTTCATCATAGAAATGTGATCAAAACATGTTTTTTTAGTGAAAGTTTGAGGGTTGCAAGGATTCTGGGTAAAAAAAAACTTTGTGAAAGACACACAAGTCACCCCACTCTGAATTTCCCCAGGTGTCTGGTTTTCAAAAATGTACAAGTCTGAAAGGTGTCCTAAGGTGCTGGCTGAGTTAGGGTCCGAAATCCTAAATGGCAAAAAAGGTCTGGTGATGTATCCATGTTGCGGGCACTAGGCCTACCCACACAAGTTGTCGTGTAGGTCCTATATACCCTATACAGGATCTGCGCGTTTGGATAACATAAACTGTGGGTTTGGTGGCAGACGGATTCCGTGCACCCCCACAGGATACGTTAGCCTGTCTGTATTAGCTAGCTCACAGTGCCACTAGAGTCTCCTCTTATCGGGGAGAGAATAATTTCTGGCAACCTCAAAACATGACAACCCTGATCCCCCAGAATCGTGGAAACAATATACTACCTTTCGCTCAGTCACCCGTGCTCACTTAGTTTGTCTCAGAGAGATACACAGAATAAACAGTCTGGGCGTTTCAATAAGTATTTATTGAACAGTTGTTATTCTAGTGTAAAATATATGAGCTGCAACAACCATTAGACAGTAGCAGAGATATAGGATTAGCAATACTACGAAAGTAAAAGGATGGTATAGGTCTACCATCTTGCAGAAATCATGAATATATACAAGTACATAAAATACATAATAAAAGGTGCAACCTAAAAGTGCGTACTCCTACGATGTCTCCCTAACTAGATGTACCTAAATGTACCTAGCATCTATGTAGGTGTTATGCCAAGAATCCCTCTAGGATCTAGTCCACCCCATTACCTGAGAGTTTAGAGAATGTGGAACCCCGTCCTGGTCTCGAGTTGGACACTCCGCGAGGGATGTTAGACCACTGCTTGCTGGAGCGTCTGCATGCAGGAAACTCAGCGTCTCTGGTCAGTGTGTCAGCCGGGAAGTCACGGTCTCCTCTGTCTGTCTGTCTAGGCAAGACATGATGTATATATACCTCTAGGTCTCCCAAATGGTCCTACCTTGCTGCGTTACTGTGTCGGCCTAAAGGATGACGTCAGGCCTGAACTTTAACATAGATATTATACAGGAGATGTTCGTCCTTCTGTGAGTCCTGCTGTGCTGCCAAGAAGCCTCATGCATAATGTATGAGTATTGAACCAGGGAAAAACCCGCGTTCTGAATGCAGTGTTGTATCTAGATAAAAGGTCAGTTCCTATGAACCGTTATGTATGAAATGTAGGGAAGAATATAGGTGAAAGGTTGCAGTGTTACCTGCGCCTATATAGGGTACCTATATGGAATATAACACCCACTCCTCTTCCGGCTGGACGACATATGTAACTTATAAGTGTATTACCATTCTAACTAGACATTGGTACGCACTAAAATAAAACATTTCTTTTGCTAAAATGTTTAAAAACGTCTAAGTAAAAAGTCTAAAAAAACCTTAAAATGTGTAACGAGAAAAATGCTTGCAAACTATAGCTCTACAAGTGTCCATAGTTATAGTACGAAACACTATAAGCCTTAGAAAGCCATTCATGCCCAAATAAATGAAAAGGAATGTCAATTTTGTATCTTAGTTCCAAATTGAGCTTGTTATTAAAAAGGGCGAATTTTTATCCAGCACACAACGAGCCAAAATGAGTCAATTGTTTATGTGTCCTGGCTGGTAGACGCAACATATCCGTTGCCTGCTTCCGCAGTAGACGGCCGCTGTAACACCTAGCAGAGTGAGTCAATTGAGCACAGATGATCTTCCGCGCTGTCCGCAGCCGGCGCTGGGGCATCCTGTGCGCCATCTAAAGCCTGGGTGCCAGTGGAGGAGCCGGTGTTCATACCAACAGGTGTAGTTACAACCTGTGGTGGCTCAAGGAATGCCGCCAACAACATTGGATTGCGCTGAGGACACTGCAGAACATGGGCCATTATCGGGTCCAGTAGAGTATTCACGTCCGGTTGCGCACATGATGGGAGTGTCAAACAAAGGTCTAACACGCATTCTTCTCTGCAAAACAGGCATTGGAGGACAGGTAAGATGCAGTCCATCCAGACTGGTGGAAATGACAGGAACCAAGACGCAGTTAGTCTTCTGAGGCGAGGCGTGCCTAGGTGTTGTACCATTCGGTCACAGTATTTCCGCTCCAGGAGCGCTCTTTCCATCTCCTTGGTGACTGGGACGTCCATTGCGTAGCAGATAGAAGATAATCAGGGTACCTGCTATTAGAAACAGGATCAGCGGAAGTCCTCTAAAGATGCTTCCGAATACGGAGTGTATGAAGTTTGGTATAACTCCAAGTACCGTCTGAAAGGTGCTTAGAATTCCAGAACCTATGGTCTTAAATAGGTGGACAATGCCAATCGTATCAGACATGTTAAAGATACGATTCACCATTTCTACGAAATGGATAGGGCAGTTTGTATTAATAAGCGCCTGTATCTCAGCTGAAGACCTTGCGATCTGGAGGTCAAGTCTCTCGAGCGGAGGTTAAAGGCACAGACTTCTGTAGAAGCATGGCTTTCATTCTGCTTAGAGTATCAAACCATATTAAGGAAACATTCAGTGAAGGCCATAACGGCGCCTCCCTGACTGTATGTGTCGGTGGAAACAATACTTGCATACAACAATTAACCCTGGAGCTCACGGTTACCAGATATGCGATGCCCGGGAGCATGCCACAGCAGCCTTGACTGTTCAGCATCAAGTAACTCCCATTTGAAAGTAGCCTGAATGCAGGAGTAATCACTGCAGCTGGGGCACCCTTCAAATGACAGGACAGGTTTGCTACAGAACCATTATAAGCTCAGTGCAACATTATATCCTGGCATATGAGTGATCCACTTAAAGCACTCTCATAGTTTGTACCACTGAGAAACACTTCTCGATCCCCACTCCGGCATCGAAATCTGTATGGTTATTCCAAAGATTCCTTAATGTACTCCTTACCCATTTTTTCATATTTGCCTGCCTGCTTTTGTTCAAGGCAATATTGAAATTGAAAAGTAGTGACCAGTAGAGTTATGTGGCCATGGATTAGCCATTCTGTAGACGGCGATTCCGCAACTGTGAATGGTAATCTATCCAGTTTTTCGATACGCCGCATTGTATATTTTGCTCCCCTTTGTGCCATTTCTATCTGTTTATCTGTTAGATTGTATTCAGAAAACAGAGATGTACTGTTGATAAAACGCCAAGGCACATAGCCTGCACGCAAAGATTACAGCGTCCAGCTCAATAACATTATAGAACGTAACTGAGATTGCCCGTGTTGTAATATGGCCAAATCTTGTTCTAGTATGTCTATCGCAGAAGATACAATGTTGCCTAAGGAATATATCCTGGAGGTCAATGTTGTTAACCCATTGTCTACCACTGCTAGAGATTTCTCTAAGTTAATACGGTCTATTTCCCGTATTCTTTCTGCGGCCTCTTGTTGGGATATTTTCCAATTTTCATTGTAGGCAGCATAAATGCCAGCATATATGAAGCGTTTTTGGCGTGGTTTCCAGGGACCTAGTAAAAAATCCCTAAGATCCATGTCTTGTGTGAGTAAGGATAAGTGTTGTTTCACCTCTGTGAGTGTTGAGGTTTCTAGCCAATTAAGGCACAACTTCCCAACACTGTATGACGTCACTACCCCTGGATGTTGTCTCTGTACATAGCGCGGATCTGGCCTTTGGATTGTGAACTTTTCGGTTTACCCATGAATCTTTCCTGACAACCGTTTGTGTCTGTGGGCCAAATCAACCATTTCTTCCAATCGGGGTCTGATCTATTGTATTGTATGATGTCATCAAATGTAATCCCTGTTTGTGATGTTTCTTTTCCCTCGGTATTTAATGGAGTCGGCACTCGAGGTGTGTTCAAGTCTTTGTTCTTGGCTAGCCCAAGGCAAGAGGTCTGTTGCACTGTCTCATTCAAAAACATGATCTGCTGAGGGATGAGACATGCTCTAAACAAAGCTTCTAACCCCTGCACCTGCCATTCTCTAGTACCCCAGACTGTTTTTAAGACTATGGTGTCTTTCCATAAGTCGTAACCTTGTTCAGACAACTGGGCAATAAAGGATGCAGAGTAAATCTGTTTGGTGTTTATTAACATATTTTTCTGTGCTTATGTTGGTGCAACCTTATAAAAATATGAGGCTGGGTCAGACATTTTAAACCTGAAAAATATGGAAACTTCTCTGTAAACGTTTTCGAACTGCCTTTCTGAGGTGTTGGACAATGTTCCCACTGGTGGTATGTGAACACATTTCTAGGATTTACAGATTTATGCAGAAAATGATGACCATAATGCTGATAACAATACATTGATTCATAGTCTGATGTGTCTTCCAATGTTTCACTATTGGAGAACGCAGCAGTTTTTTCCAAATCAGACAACATGTTATTAACAGTTTCAAAATCCCAATCATTGGAAAATGTACTTGAGGTAATGATATCACTTAATGATATTTTAAATAAATGTGGAATTTTTAAAATTTCAGTCGGACCAAATATGTCGAAATCAGCCTTGCCCCACACTATACCATCAGGTATAGGAACTGCTGTAATGCTCACCGATGACAAGTCTCTTTGTTCTCGATGAGATGATTGGTGTGGTTTTAAAAGTAAGTTCACCTTTTGGGCTGTAGAGCTTTGTCGAATGTATTTCCCATTAATAAGCATAATAAAAACTATTACCAAGCCTACCCAGAAAAGAAAGAAAAGTATCCCGGTGCTTATCCATAGTTCTACCCAGGGTGACACCAGGTAAGTCTTTTTAAGAAAGTTCATAAAGTCTTTTATTTGCTGTTTGTATGATCTTTGGGCTGGCGTCGTTTCAGGTTCACTTGGATCCAAAGAAAACGTATCAAAGTTCATGAAGTAGCCAGAAGCAGTTCGATCAATTGTTGGAATTGCATCAGGATTTGTTGAAATCGTTCTTTGCTCTTGTCGAGGTATGTTGATGTAGACATCTGTATTTGGTCGAATAGCAACTTGTGCGTTATTTTGAGTTTGATTTTGAATTTGAACTTCAGGTTCAAGAGGAACTAGTTCCATAGCATTGTTGCTTAGTTCTTCATTCCGTGTTGGAGGCTCTTCGAACGAGATAAGTCTTTCCGTTTGAACTTCTTGGATTGTAGCGAGAGGAGGGCGCCTGCTACTTTGGAGTCCACGTGTCCTACTGCTTAGTATCGGCCACATAGTGTGGTTTGAATAGGTCAATTGAGACAAATCTTTTCTCCTTTTTTCCGGCAAGAGGTGGTAGAAGTACAGTTCTTGTTCCTTCAATTGCTAGGACCGGTACAGGTTTTCTGTAGGATGGCCCAAAATCTTTCTTGTCCGCTATTTTCTCTCTGACCAGATCCCCGACTTTAGGGATCCAGACAGGTCTTGCCGTTACTGATTTGACTTCCCCAGTGGCGGTCTGTTACAGGTGGACGTTACTTAGTTCTGTCCTGGATTCATTTTAGTTCCTGTAAAACAGCCAAACGATCATGGATGTCAAAAGGCTTTTCATCCGCCACTGTGCCTTCACAATCAAGATCAGGTACCCACATTCTTGTCCCAAATTGGACCTCAAATGGAGTGACACCCCCTAGAGAACTTCTTGGCATATTGTTAAGGGCCCGCTGGACCCCATAAAGATGTTTTACCCAACTTTCACCCGTGCCTAATACTCTAGCTGTTAAAGATTGCTTTAAGTCTCGGTTTTTTCTCTCCACTACCGAATTTTCCTCGGGATGGTACGGAGATGAGTACCGCAATGCTACACCCAAACTTCCCATTGCCTCCTTGTAAGCCCGAGAGCTAAAAGCAGGGCCCTGGTCAGAATGTAGTGTACCAATTGCGTATGTCCCTATGAAGACTCGAAATCTTTTATAACAGTTCGAGCGTCAGCCGAGCGCTGGGGCCACACCCATAGGAATCCCGAACAGGAGTCCACTGCTACCATTATATATCTTTTAGCCCCATCTCTTTTTAAGGGGCCGCAGTGGTCCAAGTAGACACACGCTAGTGGTTTGTCAGCTATTAACAATGGTGTCTGCGCAGGACATGTTACGGTGGAACTCTTCATCAGCTGACAGATGTCGCATTTCAAGACATAGCCTTTAGTCTGCTTTGTTAAACCAGGCCACCAGTAGCGTTGTTTCAATAAGGAAACAGTTGCCATAACTCCTGCATGAGCAGAACCTATCCCTTCGTGTGCTGCTAGTATTAAACCTAACCTACGATCCATGTTTGGAATTACTCTATCCCCCACTCCAGGAATCTGAGCAAATGGAATGTTATTGGCATCTAACTTGTAGGAGTACTTGAGTGGAAATCTTTTTGGTACTGCACCGCTGTTTTGCTTAAAGCAATAACAGCCACCATAATCACACCATCTATTCTCGTTTTAGAATGAATGATTGCTGCTACGGAAGCCGTGCATACAGCCCCCTTTGCGGCTTCATCAGACACTGAATTCCCTTCAACGTGAACGCCATCACGCTGATGACTCAGTGTGTGTATCACGTGAGTCCTTGGTAGTTCGGATTTCAACCTCACTACCTGTTCCCATAGCATTTTATGCTTAATTGTGCCACCTTTTGCGTCTTTGAACCCGTTTTGAACCCAGTATTGCAAGTATTCATTGTAAGACTGCACACAGTAAAAGGAATCACACACAATTAGTGTGGGGAATTCTCGATCCGTATTTACAAGTGCCAGTATCAGTGCTTTTAATTCTGCCAACTGTGCCGTGCAGTCTCCTAGAGATTGCGTTTTAGTGCAACTCGGATGGAACTTTCCTTCCCGCATGCGACCTTTAACGATAGCACATGCTGCGCTATATTGTTGCTTACTTCCTATGGCCGGTTGGTTGAGCAGATCCGTCAGTATAAATAATATATTCATACTGATCTAGAGGCATTATTTCGTTTGGCAGAGGATATTCTTGTTCGTATTGCAGGAATGCTTGTGTCTTTAAATTTGGGTCGTAACTGTATTCTACATCTGTTGCAGTGAGAGAATTAGCCCATTGTATCCATCTTGGATGTAAGGCTTTAGCATTAGGAACGCTTGCCTTTGTCGCAGCCTCTAAGGCTGGAACCGGAGTCACTACTATTATTCGTTTCCCCTGAGCCAGTGCTCGTTCTCTCACTACAGCAGTCTGTACTGCTGTTAGAATCTTTTCTGTAGATGCGAAGTGCATCTCAGCATTTGTGTACAAATGTGATTTGTATGCAATTGGTACTGTCTCACCTTCATTATATGTTAGATAGGTGTACCCTGATTGACCCGCGATTATACGGATCACCAGGTTGCGTACGTTTACGCGTGTCTGTAAGTGTTTGGAAGCTATCATGTCAGCTTGTAAGGAACAAAGTGTATCTGTGTGTTCCTGTGTCCAATTTCTGGCTGAGAAATCAGGTTTAATTAAGTCTTAGAAAGGTTTTACTCTTTCTGCGTAATCCAAAATGTATGTTCGACCAAAATTTAGGAATCCCAGTATTGATTGTAAATTTTTCAATGATTTTGGAGGTTGGAGCAGCGCGCATTTTTCTAAAAAATTGACTGCAAAGTTAAATTTGTAGCCCTCAGATGCAAATCCCAAAATTATGGTATTTACTCTGTTCAAGTGTTCCTCCAGGTCATCGTCCATCAGATAAATATCATTCACATAGGACAATGCCTCTTCATCCAATTTTTGAAGTAACTCTGTTTAGTCTGGCAGAAAGCAACATTGGGCTGTTCTTATACCCTTGGGGGAGTCGCCGAAGTTGACGCTGGGTCTCTAGCGCTGAGAAGGCTGTTAGATACCTGCTTTCAGGCGCTATATTTTGGCAGAAAAATCCATTTGAGATATCAAGTGTCGTTTTATATTTTTTCCACACAATGTTATTCATTAATGTGGCACTGTGTGCATTTTGGACTGCAAATGTCTTAGTGCAAGTGTTTAAATGTCTGTAATCTAAAACTAGACGATATGTGTTGTCAGGTTTCATGACAGGAAACAAAGGATTGTTCATCTGAGAGGTGCAAGTTTCAATCACCCCTTGGTATTCAAGTTGATCTAAGATCTCCCTGACCTGTTTTTTAGCTTCTTGCTTTATTGGATACTGCCTCTGTGCAGTTGGAGTATTTTTTATAGGAATTATGTGGTGGGTTGAATCCTCATCCCATCCAACATGGTTTTTGTATAATGCCGGAGCCTGGGCTACTGCCCACTCCTGCGCATATGTGTGCTGTAAGTGCCTGGGAATATGATCTGAGAAGGCCGGAAGAATTACCGTCTCTCCTTTAGGGCAATCCATGACGAATGCTGGCGGCCAATCTTGTTCAGCTAATAAAATATCATAGCCAAACGTCAGGTTCTCCCAAAAGAGACCTCTCACTTTCCTACTCTTGTCCCCCTCCATCTGGAGCGTTATTTCATATACTTTATGTGGGACACTTACCCTGGTATCGGGTGTTTCTACCGTGATATAATCATTCAAGTCCGCTGTCACCAGAAATTCCTTCAGGTTCTGGCGAGCTATTGTTACTTCTGCCGCACTGTCTAGCATCGTCAGAGCCCATTCCCCGTTCAGTAGTTGAGTCCTCAGAATTCTGGGCATGTCTGATCTTTAGACCTGCAACTTTCTTCTTTTTGAACTGTGGCTTTTGCTTTGGTTTTTCTTCTTTCTTAGAAGTGTAATCTTGAGCGTGCTGCTTGTTTCTGGACTTTGTACGCTCTTCTTGTCTTTCTGACCATTCTTCCCTCTCGGAGTTTTTCAATGAACCCTGAAAGGAACGAGAGGAATGTGTATCAGTATCCTGATACCTGTCAGGTTTCCTAATGTTATCCCTATTTCTGAGATTATACCTCTTTTCGGAGGGCTCCTGTGGAGGAGATCTACCTCAGGATTGAGATCTGTTTCCTTTAAAGTTTTGTTGTTTTTTATTGTCCCACTTCTTCTTAGTTGAAGCAGGTGTCTGCTTGGAAGTGTCCTTTTCAGGACTGCCCATCAGTTGTGGTTTTAAAGCTTTCCCACCCAAACTGTCTCTGCCTAATTCTGCATACACAGTTTCAATTATTTTGAGTAGTTTGTGTTCCTGTTCTAAAGGATCGAACTCCCTCAGGCTTCCCCCTTAGTGTTAGCTAGTATTATGGCTGATACCTGGGCATAGTTACCTAGTAACTTCATACCTAAGTTTAGGGCAGGTTCTGCTCCGTACTCATTTTGTATCTGTCTTAATACGTCTAGTACCACCGCTAACGAATGAATACCATAAGTCCTGGTATAAATGGCAGCAAAGCCTGCACCCCAAGTGGTACAATATTCCACTTGTGGTGTTATCCCCATGGGCAAGCAGATTGTAAGCATTCTGTGTTTTTCATACGGGGTAGTATTCGGGAATACTGCCTCGAGCTGTGTGATTTTCTGAGCTACCCAGAATGGCATTTTTTCACGTTTTGAGGGCATTTTACCCATCAGTGCGTGTAATGTTTGTGGTGTGATTTTAGTTGCTGTACCCTGTACTTGAGTTCCATTAGTTACTACTATTGCTGGTTGGACAGTGAATGTCCTCATGACGAATTGCGTCATGTTTCTCTAGATTTTAATTAAATCTTTGTGTTGTATGAGTAAGTCTACTGGTGGCATTGTGTCAATGTCAGGATGTGGTGTGTAGGCCGCTAATATCGGCCATGTTGCCCCTTCTCCTCCGGGCGGGCCTAATCTTACTCTTCTTCTTATGTGGGGTAGGGCGCCTTTAAACCAGTATAAGTGTTCCTGGTACGTGAGTGGAATCTCTATGTCCTCGAACTGACAATATTCCACTGGTGCATCTCCTTCTGTGTAAGAGTGAAATGTCTGTGTTCTTGCATTTGCTGTTGGGAATGCAACCCACGAATAAAATACCTCTGTTTTGTTTGATTCGTGTGCCTCAATCACGAAAACTACTAAGCCACCCCTAGCTGATAAACCATTTTCTAACAGTTTTAGGGTGATTGTATGCCTGAATTTTTCTGCAATCGGAATTGCGTCTTCATCTTCTCCTCCTGAGAGGTGTAGTTCTACTACTACGTTATCTTTTGTTTCAGTCATTTTTGTAAAGAAGAAGTTTGTTCAAGGGAACTAAGATAAGGTTTTAATGCACAATTTTAGGAACACTGTGTCCTTCAAGCTTGATTAACCAACAGCCAATAAATAGGATTTCTCGCCTACTCAGCTGTGGCGGAGTTTGTGCCCACCCACTCCAGACGTCTCTGGTGTTTTGTGAGTAGGGGTCTCTGCGAATAGCATGACTGAACTACTCAGATTCTACTGTTAAATAAGTACCCAACCAACGCTGGGCGCCATGTCGTGTAGTTCCTATATACCCTATACAGGATCTGCACGTTTGGATAACATAAACTGTGGGTTTGGTGGCGGACGGATTCCGTGCACCCCCACCAGATATGTTAGCCTGTCTGTATTAGCTAGCTCACAGTGCCACTAGAGTCTCCTCTTATCGGGGAGAGAATAGTTTCTGGCAACCTCAGAACATGACAACCCTGATCCCCCAGGATCGTGGAAACAATATATTACCTTTCGCTCAGTCACTCAGGCTCACTTAGTTTGTCTCAGAGAGATACACATAATAAACAGTCTGGGCGTTTCAATAGTATTTATTGAACAATTGTTATTCTAGTATAAAATATATGAGCTGCAACAACCATTAGACAGTAGCAGAGATATAGGATTAGCAATACTACGAAAGTAAAAGGATGGTATAGTTCTACCATCTTGCAGAAATCATGAATATATACAAGTACATAAAATACATGATAAAAGGTGCAACCTAAAAGTGCGTACTCCTACGATGTCTCCCTAACTAGATGTACCTAAATGTACCTAGCATCTATGTAGGTGTTATGCCAAGAATCCCTCTAGGATCTAGTCCACCCCATTACCTGAGAGTTTAGAGAATGTGGGACTGGTCTCGAGTTGGACACCCCGCGAGGGATGTTAGACCACTGCTAGCTGGAGCGTCTGCATGCAGGAACCTCAGCGTCTCTGGTCAGTGTGTCAGCCGGGAAGTCACGGTCTCCTCTGTCTGTCTAAGCAAGACATGATGTATATATACCCATAGGTCTCCCCAGGGGTCCTACCTTGCTGCGTCACTGTGTCGGCCTAAAGGATGACATCAGGCCTGAACTTTAACATAGATATTATACAGGAGATGTTCCTCCTGCTGTGAGTCCTGCTGTGCTTCCACGAAGCCTCATGCATAATGTATGAGTATTGAACCAGGGAAAAACCCGCGTTCTGAATGCAGTGTCGTATCTAGGTAAAAGGTGAGTCCCTATGAACCGTTATGTATGAAATGTAGGGAAGGATATAGGTGAAAAGTTGCAGTGTTACCTGCGCCTATATAGGGTACCTATATGGAATATAACAAAGTGAGGTACCATTTGTACTGAGAGCCTTGGGGGAATGCCGGGTGGAAGGAAGTTTGCGGCTCCCCACATATTACAGAAGGCAAATGTGTTTTTTAGTGAAAGTTTGATGTTTGCAAGGGATTCTGGGTAACAAAACCTGGTGAGAGCAATGCAAGTCACACCACCCTGGATGCCCCTGCATGCCAAGTTTTTAAAAATGTACAGGGTTTGCTAGGGATCCTTAGGTGCCAGCTGAGCTAGGGTTTAAAATCTACAGCTACCCACATTGGAAAAAAGAGATCAGTTTTCAGTGGAAAAATTTAATGCGTCCATATTGTGTTTTGGCCTGTTTCCTTGTCGCAGGCAGTAGGCCTACCCACACAAAAAGGTACCATTTTTATTGGAAGACTTGGGGGAATGCCAGGTGGGAGGAAGTGTGTGGCTCTCTGCAGATTCCAGAACCTTCCATCACAAAAATATGAGGAAATTGTGTTTTTTAGACAAAGTTCAAGGTTTGCAAGGGATTCTGGGTAAATAAAACTGGTGAGAGCCACACAAGTCGCCCCACCCTGGATTCCCCCGGTGTCTAGTTTTAAAAAATGTGCAAGTTTGAAAGATTTCCCTAGGTAATGGCTGAGTAAGGGTCCAAAATTCTCAGCTACCAACTTTGCAAAAAAGGGTCAGTTTTGGGTGGAAAAATGTGATGTATCCATGTTGCGTTCGGAGACCTTTCCTGTCGCAGGCCCTAGGCCTACCCACACAAGTGAGGTACCATTTTTATTGAGAGCCTTGGGTCCTAGGCCTACCACACAAGTGAGGTACCATTTTGATTGAGAGCCTTGGGTAAATGTCAGGTGAAGGAAGTGTCTGGCTCTTGGCAGATTCCAGGACCTTCCATTACCAAAATGTGAGGAAAATGTGTTTTTTAGTCAAAGTTTGAGGTTGGCAAGAGAGTCTGGGTAACAAAACCTGGTGAGAGCCATGCAAGTAACCCACCCTGGATACACCTAGGTGTCTTGTTTTTGGTGCTGGCTGAACTAGGGTCAAAAATCCACAGCTACCCACATTGGGGAAAAAAGGGTCAGTTTTCAGTGGAAAAATGTGATGAATCCATGTTGTGTTTTGGCCTGTTTCCTGTCGCAGGCACAAGGCCTACCCACACAAGTGAGGTACCATTTTTATTGGAAGACTTGTGGAAGTACAGAATAGTAGAACTTTTGTTATTACTAATTGTATGTCGCTGCATTTGTGCCTTTCAAATGTAACCCAGGGTATAAGAAAGAAGACATTTTGAAAAATACCTCCTAAATTATATGCTTGTACGGGTACCCACCAATTCAGAGATGTACAAATAACCACTGCTCCTAAACTCCATATCTTGTGCCCATTTCAGAAATACATAGGTTTCCTTGATACCCATTTTTCATTCTACACATTTCACAATATGAATTGGACTATATTCGGTACACAATGAAAAACCATTGTACGGTTCAGCTCAGTTGCTGGCTCTGGGTACCTTTGGTTCTTAGAGAACCTACAAACCCTATATTTCCCTATAACCAGAAGGGTATAGTAGACGTAATGGTTTATTGCTTTTGTAAATCAGCCACAGTGACAAAAAGGTATGACAACATTGTCACAAACTGCTGTTTTTTCCTACTCATTTTCAATATTTCTTTATTTCAACAGTTCTTTTCCTTGAGAAAACCTTTAGGGATCTACACATATGACCCTGTGCTGAATTTGGAACTGTGTAAACTTTTTAGAAATCTATAGCTTTTCTGGATCACCCAAGGGTTTCACCAGAAACTGGAAGTAGGTTGAGAGCCGAAAAAAATAGGAAAAATGGTCTACCTCTTTGAAAGATACCAAAACTGTGGTATAAAATTAGGTTTTTTGATTCAGCTCTGCATGTTCCCTAAACCCTTAGAAGATAGTGACTTTAGCGCAGCAAATTATTTGTTGATGCCGTCCAGAGCACTTTTTTCCTACTTTTTCTAAAAAAAGCCCTCAAAATTCTCATATATTTTGCTTATTTTCTCGGTCCATTCCAGAGAAGCCACACTTTTAGAATCCCCAGGATGTTGGAAAAAAGGACGCAAATTTGGCATGGATACCGTATGTGGAAAAAGGATATGGAGCCCTAAGCGTGAACTACCCCAGATAGCCAAAAAAGGGCTCAGTATTGAGGGGGAAAGGACCAGCAGCTAAGGGGTTAAAATAAATCCAAAGTGAAAATTGCATGTCTCGTATACAGTTTAACAGATCAGAATACAAACTTTAATGCAGCCCCATCTAACACCATCTTAATACCATCCCCTAAATGCACATTAATACAACCTCTTTTGACTTAATGCCATCAGATGTAACAGTACAAATATAGTTACATTCAAAAGTGTACATTACAAACTCATATAATGAATAATACAGTGGCACAGGCAGGAAGACCCTTAACTTGTTACAAAAGAAAGGAAGGAAACTTTCTTCCTTAGTTCTCCAAGAACAGAATGTCAACAGAGCGCATTTGGTGACAATCAATGAGACGAAAAGTGAAAATACACATCATAGTTGGGTTGAAATTCAAGATAGAGTCAGGACTAATTTGTGCTTAGTTTGACCATGCACAGGAAAATACGGTTTGCAAAGTGCAGGATTTTCGTTTTTAACGTAAAATGTTCACACTATTAAACACACATTCTTTAATAAGAAATTATTATCAATTTTATATTCCCAAGAGTTTCTTTTGGGTTTCGAGCATATATCATTTTATAATATGTCAGACTAGACAAAAGCAAGGCTCTGGAAGCTCCGAAGTCTATATTGACTGAAGAAAAGGAACGCTTGTTTAAGAAGATAGGTGGCGCCACAGGTGAAGTTGAATGACAGATGAACTCTTCTGCCGGATTTTCATTGAATTGGTTCTCTTTCTTCTGAGAAAGAGCGTACATTCAGCCTTGTCCAATGTTGGCTTTGAGACTAAGTTAAATGGTGCAATCGTAGGGGAGGCCCGGACCGAGAACCTAAACCAATCCTGGCTATTTTTACGGACTAGCTCCCCTCCGGCTTTGGTTACTGGGGGCTGCACCACTGTAAAACCGACCCCAGTAACTAAAACGTCCCCCACCCCTTCAAAATCGGCCCCACCCTTCCAGCCTCCCGGGAAAATGCCGGGTGCCCGCTGCAGCCAGTCCGGCCGTCCCTGCCCTAGGGACGGTGTGGGAGGGTCTGCTCTTTTTCGCATAAGAGATGAAAGTAGATTTGATAACTTAAAGGAACATATTGCTTTCCTAGGCTTTGGGGTTCGCTATTACTAGCCATAGCTGGCTGTAGTCCATCTGGAGCTGCTAGAAGTGCCAAATTCCCGTTGCTAGCTGTAAAATGAGGCAGAAGAAAACAATAAAGTAGTAGAAAGAAGAAAAAAATAGCGGTTTTTTTCCAGTCACTATGAGCAATATGCTGTCGTAACATGGTGTTCCTAAGATCATGGAGAAAGAATAGGGGCATATTAGCAAGACCGGCGATAAAATTATCGCCGCTTTAGCGGCAGGAAACTGCCGCTAAAACGGCGATAATGGGCTTGCTAATATGCGTTATAGAATTCCAATAGAAGCCCAGGTTAGATGTCCTGCACATCTAACCTGGGCTTCTATTGGAATTCCATAACGCATATTATCAAGCCCATTATCGCCGTTTTAGCGGCAGTTTCCTGCCGCTAAAACGGCGATAATTTTATCGCCGGTCTTGCTAATATGCCCCTAGGTTTTATAAAAATTTGGGGGCATATTATCAAGAACGGCGTTAAAAATTATCGCCGGTTTAGCGGCAGAAAACTGCCGCTAAAGCGGCGATAATGGGCTTGATAATATGCCCTTGAGAATTCCAATAGAAGTCCATGTTCTGGTGTGAACATGGGCTTCTATTGGAATTCTCCACTGCATATTATCAAGCCCATTATCGCCGCTTTAGCGGCAGTTTTCTGCCGCTAAACCGGCGATAATTTTAACGCCGTTCTTGATAATATGCCCCTTAGGGGCATATTAGCAAGACCGGCGATAAAATTATCGCAGTTTTAGCGGCAGGAAACTGCCGCTAAAACGGCGATAATGGGCTTGCTAATATGCGTTATGGAATTCCAATAGAAGCCCAGGTTAGATGTCCTGCACATCTAACCTGGGCTTCTATTGGAATTCTATAACGCATATTAGCAAGCCCATTATCGCCGTTTTAGCGGCAGTTTCCTGCCGTTAAAGCGGCGATAATTTTATCGCCCGGTCTTGCTAATATGCCCCTTAGATTCTAGATGCCCAGGCAAAAAAATTAGCAACAGAACTGTTGTCCAGTACGTAACAACCCTGAGAGATTTGCCATCAATTACTAGAATGAATTCTGCTAGACTTTTATTCAATAATGCCATGGCATTACGGTGAGCAAACCCCCTGTCCATAAAAAACCCTCAGTCTCCAGAATCCAAAAATGTGGTAACTGTAAATAGTCCTTGTGGAAATGACAACACCATGTCCTAGTAGAAAGGGAAATTATTCTTTAACAGGATTTGCCAAAGAAAATCCATGTTCTTGCCAATTGCTCAAGATTACGTGCTGGAGTTTTCTGTAAATTGAGGATATTATCACAGGAATGACTAGCTTGGGCACAACACATACATAAATTGTTCTTTCTTCTATGTTCTCTATCTGCACCTGTTCGTGTTCCCCTTAATGCTCCTAATTGGATTCGTCCTTCGTCCCTGTGGAAGGGTTATTTATAGCTCATCTTCATTAAAACTTTATTTCGGAGACAGAGGGATCGATAAAAGCATACAAAAATAGTTCACAAATCAGACTTAAAAATCTACCCCATAGGTTAAAGAGAACACATTCGTCCCAACTTTTACAACACACATTAAAACAGTTGGATAGTTTAAGAAAGACAAAATCTGTATAATTAAAAAAAATTAAAACAAGCATTTGCAATGCAATGGGTCTCGCATTTGCGAGAGTTTAAGCTATTGGCATTGTAAATGGCGATGGGCCAGATGTACGACCTGCCAAATAGCACCTCGCAATTTGCGAGGCGCTTATTGGCATGTACACCAGTGTGTTTAACACTGTTTGCGATTCCCAATGGGGTCGCAAATTGCGAGGCTAATGAATATTAATGAGCCTCTCGCAATTTGCGAGCCCATTGGGAATGACAGGCCCTCCCAGGGATGGTGGCCTGCTAGGCTCAGCAGACCACCATGTCTGGGACTGCTTTTAAATAAAGCAGCTATTTTTTTTCCAATGCAGCCCGTTTTCCTTAAAGGAAAACGGGATGCATTTAAAAAAAATCAAATTAAACGTTTTCGTTTTCATTTTTTAACGGTAGGTAGTGGTCCCTGGGACCACTGCCTGCCCTTAAAAAATAATATTGCATGCATTTGCAAAGGGGAAGGGGTCCCCTGGGGACCCCTTCCCATTTGCGAATGCATTACCACCTACGTGAAGAAGGTGGTAATTTGCCAGTGTTTTGCAACCACAATTGTGGTTGCAAAACATTGGTACATAGCTTTGCGGTCGCTATTAGGAAGGGAATGCCCCTTCCTAATAGCGAGTCGCAGAACAGTATTTTGCGAGTCGCAATTTATTTGCGAGTCGCAAAATACTGTTTGTACATGGGCCGATGCTTTTTAGCGTGCGCAAACGGGTCTATGACCCGTTTGCGCATGCTAAAAAGCGTCGTACACCTGGCCCTGAGTCTTTTATTTATCTGGTTTGATAATTAACACATAAATAAAAGGCATTGTCATTTACAATGCCAATAGCTCAAACTCTTGTAAATGCGAGACCTATTTTATTTCAAAGAAGTGGCCGCCATTTTTCGGGCTGCTTGGAAAGTGAAAGTGCGTATGGCATGCTGAATGTCTCGTGCCAGCAGTAGGAGAAACTCATTAAAGAGATTAGTGCTTACAGACTAAATGAGACATACCGTGTAACAACAGAAGTAAAATGGCCAGTCCTCATGGGAGGATACAAATGAAGACAAGGCGGTATTAAGAAGGGACTAACAAGCCTATTAACGAATCAGAAGCCAGCATTTACGAAGGACATTGTCACAAGCCAATGACAAATATGGGCGGAGAGTGGGCGTGGCTTCAAGTCTATATTCAAATACAGCATGCCTCGCAGAGCAGCGTATGCGCTGCCCAGGCTCGACCTAAAAAGTACCCAGTGGAGACAAAGTCGGAGCCACAGAAAATTCTCAACTACCAAATAAAATACCCATACTAGAATGCAAACTATAATTACTCCATTGCTTGTTTAATTTTTATCAACTCCTTCAGAAAGCAAACAACAAAATATGAAACAAATTCTTTTTTAAAAGCTGAAGGTACAAGGCTGGACGAACTTGCATGAATCCCAAACCTTTCAAAACAGGATTAATGTATAGACTACGGGATTCCTGTGGAACCCACAAACATTGCAAAAACGGAGCGTATCTTTTGAGGAGGAAGAGTCACAACCACAAGGTCCTAAATAGCCTACATGAGACCACCCTTTGAGTTCAGCTAACAAGCAATGTAACAGGTTTAACCGGAACCTGGTTAACAGGTACCGAAGTTCGCTGTTAGTCACAAAGGATAGATAGGGTACAGTAGATGGAACCGTCTTAAGCATGATAAACCTTCAAACACTCTGTTTAGAGAGCTCGATGGCTTCTCTTTCCTAGCTTTTAATAAAAAAGAAATTCTTTTTAGCCAAGGAGATATTTTTCTTCGATAAAGATGCTGAGGTATTAAAGTGGCCAAATGCTAAAAATGCTGTCTTTAAATATATTTAAGAAAGAGGGTCTGCATTGCCCTATTAAGACTTAAACAGTCATTTAGTACTTTCTATATAGGACTAGTTAGGGTTTTAGACCATATCAAAATCCATCTGATTAATGGACAAAGTGAAAGAGATAGGATAACCCTAACTCCTCATGTTTGATGTAGGCTGGGGTCAGTTTAGGAAGAATGAATAGTCGTTTGGAAAAATAATTTTCAATTGTTTGGAGAAGGACAACATCCCTGTACCCCCGTAAATCACTTCCATATGAGATGGCAGCTATGCATTTCCCCCAATAAATGTATTGCAAAGCTATCACCGCCAGAACTGCATTGTCCGTACACAAAGTGCAGGGATGGAATGACTGCCAACACGAGGGCTCCGCATCAGCCCCAAATATCCTAACTAATTCTGTGGGGTGCCGCCTCTCCAGGGTGTAGTTGGAATGCTGGGGATGTTGAGAGCCTCAAGGGACAAGGAGGGGCCCTGAGCGCTGAATGAGGTGCCACCGGCGGTTCAGAAGGATTTGGTCTGAGAAGCTGGCAGCGAGGAGAGTGCGTAGCCATGCTGAGGGCTGCAACAGTGAGCATCTGCCCTGATTGCAGTGAGGCGGGCCTCCTGCCCCCTGCCATGAGAAGGAGAGGTGAGGCAGGAGAGAGGAGATGGGGCAGGGGCTGCAGTAACCAGTGCTGGTCCTCTGGGGTCGGGCCGACCAGCACCAGGCAATTTGCCTCCTGAGTCACAGAATGGCTTAAACCACAGAGGCATCACTGGGCGGTGCATGGCTGCACATGGCCCTCGGTGGCCCTAAGGCAGAGGTCTTCAAACTTTTTGATGCCGAGACCCCCTTGTCAAACGTTTTTAGGCGTAAGGACCCCCTTCTGATGAAAATTTCTAGAACCTGGTACTCCTCATCATAGACAACTATCGACAACCATAAACACCCCCAATTTCCACAGCAAATAATTTTTACGGTGGGGAAATAATATTAAACACTGTTTAGCAAACAAAAGATCAGTGAGCGTGGGGGTGTATTCAAAGGTGTAGCTAAAAACAAAGGGCCTTATTTATGAGGAATTGGAGAAGGGCAGCACCGCAAGTCTTCTTGCTGCGTTGCCCTATGCCGATGTGAAAGGGCAGGAATGCACAGTATTTATGAAATTCGGTGCATTCTTGTCCTTTCCCTTTGCGTTGGCGCATTAATTGCTGCCTAGCACCAACATAGACAGGATTGTTTTTGTACAGGAAGGGCACCTTCCTTCAAGAAAACAATCCCGAGAGAGTGTTTTCCTCTTTCGATATGAGCTGCAGAATGCAGCACACATGGAATAAGGAAAAAGCGAGTAGAAATGAAAACATTTCTCCTCGTTACACCTCCGCTGGGGAGGCGTCTGTTTTTGGAGCTGCCCCAGGTTTACGTGATTTTGTAAATATGGAGCAGCATCGAAATCCATGAGTGTTGCGTGTGAACCCCATGCAAAGCCCAAAGAACACCTCCTTGACGCAGAGTAAGGCAACGCAGTGACTTGCGCTGCTATGTCTTACTCCATATCTATGAGGCCATGCAAAGCCATGCAGGGTGACTTTGCACAGCCTCATAGGTATGGTTGAGATGCTTGCGCCACCAGAGCATAAAAAGAGATGCTCTGGTGATGAAAGACTCTCATAAATAAGCCCCAAAATATTCTGTACGTTTTTTAGGTTTTTCATTATCAGGTATCTACATATAAAATAATGGGCAGCGTCAATGAAAAATAAATTTTAAAAATTGTTACTCAGTGGGAAAGGCACTGTAGGACATCACAGTGTAAGATAGAGTGCTGCAAAACATGCAAATAGTTTTTCAGTAAAATGGTGCTTCCAAAATGTAGATTTTAGTGATACCAGAGCGTATGTAATGCAATTTTCTTTTTACACAACTGTCCGTTCAACACACCTTTGGAGGAACTAAGGGCTCTGTAAATGCAGTTAAAATTAAAAGCACACACTTCACAGCTCAGTTATTAACTCTTTGCACTACCACTAAAAAGACCAAATCTTTGTCATCACAAAACTTGGAGTGATTTGATCAAATAAAGCGAGAATCAGCCCCAAGCACCCTTTACACTTGCAGATTAACTTAGGCACATTTGCATTTCACTTAGCCAAGCCCACACCCTGCACCAAAACTTTTCACAGCACAAGAGACTCAATTGATGGAACTTCAGCTGATAAAGATCTAAATTAGCCTTCCCAGGACTGCTGTCTTTATCCAAAACGAAAGCAAACGTTTTGGATTGCAGGCACTAAGTGAAGCTGGGGAATGTGCGACCCTCTTCCCTGGCCTCCGCGGCCCCCCTGGGGGTCGCGCCCCACAGATTGAAGACCTCTGCCCTAAGGTGAGGCAGGCCACGCCTGGCACCAGCCGCCACACTCCGGAAGGTACCGTGAGTCGCCTCGTGCCGCAGGAACAAAAGACTAGTGACCATGCAGCCACCATGCCCATTGACAGAGGGGGGCCCAGGGCAGTGGTGGCTCCCATAAACAAAGAGTTGTGGGGCGGGTGGGGTCGTGTGGGAGGTGTCGTGCAGGGGGATTGAATATAAAGAAAAATAAAACGTACCTTTTGCCACACCAGGGTCGCATCTCCTCGCACTGCCTCTCCTTTTCCTACCTACTGGTCCCCGCAGCCCCTGGGGCAGACTCCCTGTCCGATACCCGCGCTGCAGAGCATTGCAGGGATTGGTCTGAGCAGGCAGAAAAGATGCCCTGCTCAGACCAGGGAGTCTGTGGGGTTTCTCCAGCACGGCTGCTCAATGCAGTTGGGCTGGAGAAAACCTAAGTACGCATGTGTGTTTTTGTCAGCCTGAGACGGCTGGCCAAAACACATATGCGCACTTAGGGAGTGGAGTGCACTAGCACTCCTCCTCCCCCCTCCCATACCTCGGCCCGCCCCTCCAAACAGCGCTGGCGAAGAGCCGGCACTTGTAAATTAAAATGATGCAAGAACATTGTTTTAATTTACATTTGCTGGCTCTGAGCCAGCAGTGGGGCGACGCTCCTCCGCCATTGCGGAGGAGCCGCCACTGATCCAGGGCCATGGCTGCGGTCGAGGAGGAAGGTGGAGCTTCAAGGGACCAGGGAGCGCACTCCTTGACATAGCCTCCCACCTAACTGGTCCCTCTGGGGGGGCACCAGACTCTGAGACCTGCGGCTGCACGTGACCCTCAGGGACCATGAGGTGAGGTGAAGCAGGTCAACTCCTCCGACAGATACATGGAGGACACCTCCCCCTCCTGTGCACACAGTCTTGGAAGTAGCCCTCTGATGGTCCTGGGGGCAGGGGCTCACTACAGCATCCACTTCTTCAGCGGACTATATAACAACAGCGCCTACCCCCGGTGATATGGTGAAGGGTGGCAGCATCCCAAGGGAAGATAGATCACTTTCCATGGCTGAAGGGGGGAACATTCTGCATTGGGGAGGCATACATGCTACACCAATGGCCCCGGCAACAGAGCCCTCACCGCAATCTGAAATCCTATCAGCTATAAAGGACTCGAGATAAACGCTGGAGGCCAGGATAGAGGGGGTTGGGTTGGAGATCATTGTCTAACGACAAGACCTCCACAGTGTGACAGATTGCACAACTGAGGTGAAAACATGAGTACCCTCAGTGGACGACGATTTCCGTGCCCTCAAGAAGGATTTCACAAAACTCCATGAAGTGGTGTTGCGTTGGGAACAGCGAGCTGAGGACGTAGAGGGCCAGTCACGATGTAACAAACTATGCCTGTTAAGGATACCGCTGGAGGGGGCAGAGGGGACCCACCCGGAGGCCTTCTCCCTCGACTGGTTCAGGACCTGGGTCCCCGCGCAGGATCTGTCAACATGCTTCATGATGAAAAGAGCACACAGTGTGCTCAGCCAGAAGCCCACCCCCCCAAGCCCCACTTTGCCCTGAGATACTTTGAATACTCAATTAACTCAACATGGATGCTATCCTGCAGGCCACTTACACCCAAAAATTGGTCACTCTCCAATCATGCTTGGTCATGGTCTGCCCTGACCACACGGTGAAAATGCAACAGCAATGAAAAATGTTTGCAGTGGTTAAGGCCAAGATGAAAGCAATGCATGTCACCTGGCCTGCTCAAAGCTATCCATCAGGGTAAAACCCACATATTTGACATAGCATAAGATGCTTTGAGCCTGGACCGAAGAATGGTCGCCACACACCTGCCCCAGAGAACTGTGAAGAGAGGGTGCAACGGACGAATGGCAGACAGGGCTTCCCCTGTGGAGGAGGAGGAGGAGAGGGCACAGGGGGAGGATGGCCTTGGCCCCTGGCCCGGGGCTAGCAGGGAGGGGGATGATCCTTCAGCCTTGGAGGGTCAGGCCTTTGACCGCCGGCTTCTTTGGGAGATGATGAAATCCTTGAGCCAGACATGAGCAACTTCCCCACTAACTCAGAGGTCGGAGTGGGATGTGTGTTGAACACAACTCATGGACCGGTGTGATATGAGGTGTTGGGGGAGTAGGACGACTTCCCCACATACTGATGTGAGAGGGGGACCCCCTCTCCAAGGGGGTCCCCTGGGAGAGGGGAGTAGCATTCTGCATCCAAGTCGAGTCCAGCCAACAGGATATCTTTATGTGTTTGATGTTTTCCTTTACAGCATCTTTATTTTGTGGCAGGAGGTTGGGGAACACATCAGAAGGTCCCAGGCAGGGCACAATAAGTAGCCCTAGTTGGGAAGAGGGCGCAGGGCCTAGTTCTGTACAAGAGGTACTCCACTGTTGGAAGTATGGGGTTGGGGAGGGGAGAGGGGGAACACTTTGTAACTCTCTTGTTTTTGCACAGATACCACACACCACACTAATGCAAAAACCAACACTTCATCCCGTACGGAATCTGATGTCCCCTACTGCGGAGGAATGCCCCCATAGGAGAGCAACACCACTCCTTTGCTTGATCTGGAATGTGAACACCCCCTCAATAAAATAAAATGATGTGCTGTCCTCAAGTGGGCCAAAGAGCTGGGGACAGACATCCTCCTATTACAAGAGACACACCTCGAGGAGATTCACTACAGATTCTTCTGCGCTTCAGATTCACTACTCAACTTTCTCTAGCTATACATCAGGTCTATCAGGACAACCTAGGCTGATTCCACTGAGTAGTGGGCTCCTTGTGGGGATCGCCTACAGTCCTTTGCTCTATCTACACCCCACTGCCACTCACGCAAGCATTTCTCACATGGCTTAGAGAGGCACTTCTCTCTCACCCTCGGGCCTTACAATTATTGGTGGCGACTTTAATGGGCTGATAGACCCGACACTCAATCGAACTGGCCGACAGACGCATTCCCAACCCCCTCACACCTCCAGGCCTCGTTCACGGCAATACTGGGTCTCAACAACTTGAGGAGATGGTACCAATGAGAGACTAGTGGTTATACATTTTTATCCCAATTATAGGGTGGCATATTCAGCCTAGACTACTTCCTGATACCTATGGCACATATACATGCCCTCCATCTCCGACATACAGATCCATTAATTTATTTATGGGTTTTTATATAGTGCAAACTTTACCTGAAGTTATCAGAGCGCTTTACATTAGAGCCAGTTACATTACATAAAGACTTCCGAGTACATGAATTACATAAAAGATATGAAATACAAACTCTAAACTCACATAAGTACGTACGTCTATACAGATAGTAGTGGTTAGAGTTCCATATAAACAAGTTGCAAATTCACTCAAGATTACCTTTTAAAAAAAGTTGAAGTGATTATGTTTGGGCAAATATATATTACATACTTACAGAGCAAGACCTTCTCGCCATTGCTGGGGTTTTTGTGGAGCTCGTTCAGCCAGGCCTTCAGGTTGCTGTTGAACTCACAGGTGGTGATCTAGGGCCTGGAAGGATCCCTGAGCTGGTGATGCCTGTAGGGGTAGAAGGCCGTGTGGTGGTGGGTGAAGGCGGCATGCTTGAGCTCGTGCTGGGTGCCAACTATGGGAACGGGGGTAACTTGGCGCTGTAGGGCATGAAGGCTCCATAGCCGGTGTAGGGGAGTTTCTAAATGGAGGAAAGGTAGTCATTGGTTCGGTGCTGTGGGAGAGAGACTGGAGTAGTGGGAGCCGGCCAGTCTGCAGTGCATCTGAAGTGACCCCCTGAGCGGGAGCATCTCTCTTAAAGGAACTCACCGATGTGGCCGTGGGTGTAATCAGGGCGGCCCCCACAATCAAAGGGAGGCCACCATTTTAGCCCTGGTGCTAGGTCTGTAGCCAGGAGGTATTGAGGGTAATGGAGAGGTGGAGAGGGGCAGGACAACCAATCCACAGGTCCCCACACAGCAGCAGCAAAAGAAGAGGGCAGCAGCCCCTTGAAACTCACTGCCGCAGCCGCAGGGTAGAAGAGGACAGTCCAAGTGCTCTGGGCAGGGCCAAATGTCCGTGCTCCAGCCGCCACCACTGTATATGTGGCGAGTCATACATGGGAGCTTGTAATCAATCCCTGTATAAACGCTTGTTTTTCATTTCTTTATTACAGGTGACTGCTGACAAAAGAAATTACATAGCTGCTCAACTGTAATTAGTTATTACAGTTGAGTTCTGATGTCACAATGACTGCTGCCAGAGGCGGTCTCTCCGACCATGCCACCCTAGAACTAGAGGTACGATGTGGTAATGCCATTGTGGTTTCTTAGTGCCTGGTGGCTCACACAGCAGCCATTTTGAGAGACTATTAGAGAGGGGTCGACTAGTTTCTTTTAGTCCAATGAGGGAATCGTGGATTCTGTGCCAACACTGTTCAGGGCCTTCAGGGCAGTGATATGGGGGACAGTGATACCAACCCTCTAATGAAGGGAGAAGCATTGGGACATTGCAGACCTTGACCAAGTGGCATAACTGCCAGAACGTGCAAATGTAGAGTGGGCCTCAGACAAGGCACTGCACAGGTTTCAGAGATCTAGACTGGCACTCAAACAGCTTCAAACTGTAGAGGCTAGGAGACTGTGGCAGGCCTTGCAGAGCCATCTCTATGCTATGAGTACGGTAACAAGACCGACAAGCTCCTGCATTGGCTGAGTCAGGCACCTGACAATCACTAACACATAACACTCATAGAAGACGATAGCCGGCCCCTGCACTCGGCCCCTAACAAGATTGCAAGGAATTTTGCAGATTATTATGAGCTACTGTACACGTATACTCCGATGGCCCCTGCACAAGAGAATGATGTGTATCTCTCTGCTCTCTGCCTTCCTCAAATCTCAGTAGCACACCGCCTTATCCTTGATGGCCGAATTCAATGCAGAGGAGATAGCAGAGGCTGTTTCCCTCCTTCCGAGGAGGAAGAACACCGACCCCAATGGCCTTCCAGCTGAATTCTTTCTCTGCCAAGCCGACATTCTCACCCCTACCTTGCTGAAGCTATTTACGGAGGCAATAGAGGCAGGACACCTGTCCTCCGATCTTTTGAATCATTGATAGTGCCCATTCACAAAGTGGACTGCCCCCATACGTGCACTCGTCATACAGGCCAATATCACTGATCAACTGTGAAACTAAAATACTAGCTAAAATATTGGTGCTGTGCCTCTTTGAGGTAGCCCCCAACCTCATAAACATAGATCAAAGGGGCTTTATGTCCACGTGATGGACCTGCCACAACATCTGTTGCTTACACAACCCTCTGAAAAATACTCAACTACCTCCTGGCGGTGATGCTCGTAGACTTCATAAAAGCTTTTGATTGTGTTTTGTGGGCCTACCTGTTTGCCGTTATCCAACACAAAGGCTTCAGACCCCGGTTAATGTGCACCTCCAAAATTGATGGTGCCGGATCACAACCATTTGCCATGCGGTGGGGGGTGCCCCCAATGGTGTCTGCTGTCACTCCTCCTGTTTGCCTTGGTGGTTGAGGCTCTGGCCCGCCATTCCAGACTAAATTGCACATGTCAGGGTTTCAAAGGTCTGACACAAGCAAGAACTGGGTGTCACTATATGCAGATGATCTTCTGATTCATTTAGGAGACCCTCATGTCTTTGGACCGATAGTCATGGACACCCTGGCCCCATTTGGACGTTACTCTGGACTTTAAGTCAATTAGGGTCAATTGGATGAAAATGACACTGTACCCCTTTGAATACTCAGAGCACAAAGAAGGATGGGCCAGAGTAGCAGGGCTGACAGTTACGACCACGGAATTCCGATATTTAGGGGTCCAAATCAGGGCAACAAGCTCCCAAATGAAGACGGACAACCTCTCATCCCGGCTTATGACTAGATGGGGGAACCTTACCAGGTGGTCACAGCTGCCACTCTCAATTATGGGCTGGATTAGTACTGGACAAAGTGATGATCATCCCCAAACTACTATATATGATGAAAAACTCCCCGTACTACATCCCTAATGCGACTGTAGCACTCTTTCAATCAGTCCTAAACTCGTTCATCTGGGGGTGGGACCTCAACAGGTAGTGTTCAGCAAGTTCACCTTTGACAGCGGACTGGCAATGGTTGATTTGCTCTCTTAGTACAGGGCTTCAGACTTGTTTATACTGAAAGATTGGATCTATAGCACAGGAGGAAACCCGGCCTATCTCATCGACCTCTGGCATATGAGCACCCAATTCCCACTACACTATATATATGGGGGCCTGGCTACCTGTACAGGCCCCCCCACTAGGAAAAGCAACTGTAAGAGTCTGGGCAGCAGCACTAAAATATTTGGGGTTGGAAGAGAGACCGATACGGGAAACTCCCCTGTGCTATAGCACACTCCAAGCAGATGTCGCATCCCTACATGGGTTCCGTGAATGGGACACCCTAGGCATTACCACCTTGGGACATATTGTGCACGGTACAGACATCAAACCTTCCACAGATCTCTAAGAGGAATTAGGTCAAGAACGCACACAATGTTTTCAGTATCTACAACTCCGCCATGCACTCAGGACCTAACTCGTCACACTCATGGACCTCCCAGAGTTTAACCTGCTGGAAGTGAAACTGACGTTGGCGCCCCTACCCACCCAAGAGCCCAATATCCTTACTGTAAAAAACTCTAGTGCTGCTCACACCTGACTCCTTCCTGTGGCTGCGAGAACGCTGGGAAAATGACTTGGGCTATCTGGCCGACACAGAACGGGCATTGGCCCAGACGGGTCTAAGGGAGGTGGCGGCACACGTTTGCCTCATGCACTTTTGCCTCATGCAATTCAAATACTTGCATCGCATATACCTGACCCCTAGCGCCTGTGGTGCACCCATGGGGCCTCAGACCCCGCTATCTCCGTTGTAGTAATGTAGGGGGTGACTATCTCAAAATGGCAGTAGCGCCTGCTACCCAAAAGGGGTGCTGGGGAAGGGGACAAAGGGAGGGGGCAATAAATGTTTTTTTTAAACTTACGTGCATACCCCCAATTGTCGCCTTCCCGCCGTCCTCTATGGAGCAGCCTGGAACCAGAAAGCGAAGTACACAGTCTCCCAGAATCCCCCGGCCAATCACAACGCTGCAGTAGCAGCGTTATGATTGGTCTGAGTGCCGTGGTTTGGCACTCAGACAGGGGCTGGCAGGATGGGCATGTTCTCCACCCAGGCTGTAGTGCAGCCTGGGTGGAGAACATGCACCGAGACGGCCGGCCAAAGCGTCATGCGAACTTTGGTGCTGCCACCACTCCTGCTCCCTGTGAGGCGACAGGAGCCCAGCCGCGCCATGCTCCTTCAACTGTAAGCTGAATAACAAAAGCAAAATGATAGTTTGCAGCTGAAGCAGTGGGGCGACGCTCCTCTGCCTTAGCGCTGAAGCCGCCACTGCAAAATGGTGTAGGATCCTTCTGGAACACAGTGGGAGCTGTGATGGAAGATGTCTTGTGGCACCATGTGACCCTCACCCCAAAATAGCTCTCCCCATCTGGTGGATGACGAGGGATACATGCACGCAGAGAGGACATTGTTCAAACTGGTACTAGTGATCACAGTAAGAGATATCGCATGCCTCTGGTGACAGGGTGGGAACCCCGTCGGTGGGACCTTGTATGGCAGAAACAGCTGAGGATGTCTGAAGAAGCATCAACCGGTATGGGGAGCGTGGAAAGATATCGGGAGGGGGAGGACTAACTTCTGACCAATGGACAGGACACATACCTTGCACTGAGGGACAAATGGTTTCGAATATTGCATTGAGAGGGAGGTTTTCCGATTGGACTAACTGTTGCTTTGTTGCTTAAATATTTCTTATCTGTGCTGCAAGGTAATTGCAATGGTGTTTGTTTTCATAACAAAACTCAATAAAAAGATTACTTTAAAAATAGAAACATCCCTGGCCAGACATATTTTCTAATAGGAAACGTTCCATACACGAGCGAGAGGTTTTAAATGTTACTTTTGCAGATCTGGTAGTGTGCAGGCCCCTGACAAATATACAATGTCAGTGTCCACACCCAACAACCATAACATTTTCCATAATTTGTCCCAGTTTACCCTATCAAAAGCCGAGGAGCAATCCATAAAAGCGAGATAAAATGATCTCGATTTACTAACAGTATATTTGCTAGTGATAAGATGTAGATTCAGGCACTGATCTATCGTTCCCAAACCTAGCCTAAAACCAAATCGCAGATCCGATAAGTTTTTGTTCTTGGCTGCCCTTGTCCTTAATTTGTTTAGTATTGTCTGACCAGCCACCTTAACAACTGAATTGATTAGGGAGATAGATCTGTAAAGGGTACGATTCGACCCGTCACCCTTTTTAAATACTGGAATAATAATAGATTAAGACCACAAACAAGGAATAGCAGCTGTGACCAAGGTATTCAGGACCTGAGGAAGCAGGGGGGACAAGTCTGGAGTTCCAGTACATAAAGATCAGGGGGAGTGCCATCAGACCCCGGAGCCTTGCTTCTTAAGAGACAAATAATTGCATCAGAAACTTCCTCTGAAGTAAAAGGTATATTAGAATGTCCATTGATCAGGGTTTCCTCTACCCCTGTAATCCCAGTGACCTTATAATCATATATGTAGGGAAAATACTTGACCCAGTTTGTTGTAGGGATTCTGCACATACACAGAACTATGCGCAGGAAAATGGGACCTCGGTGTATAGGGGCTAAGTCTTCCCACCACCTTAGTGCCCACGAACCCAGTGAAGGAAGTGGCCCAATTCGGGTCACTTGGGTCACTAATGACCACCTCTCAGCCTTCCATACAAATGAAGAGTCGGTCAGACAGTAGAGAATACAAACCAATAATTGTTTATTCAAAGTACACTCAGAACGGAGCCCAGTCTGCCCAGTCGCTAGGATTGCTGCAGAGGGACTGACATCGGCAAACATACAGATACATTATGTACATTTCAGAACCAATGAAGGCACGCCCATAGTGGAATTATCCAAGCAGGTGCAGCAAAACAGTGAAGTACAGAAAATAAGTTTCGATTCTGAGGCCGGGCACACACTATCTACTACTTAAGGTCTCTCTGCCCGTGCCCGCCACTAGACGAGTGGGAGAAGGCCTCTATCTAGAGGGAAAGGTATGCGCTAATAAGAACAGTGTATTCATTAGTGAAGCAAAACTTAGCCTTGGAGAAACACAACTCAACAGAGGCCTTTTCTCGGAAACAGCGAAGAATAAGTTTCAATTATAACTCAAAATGGCACCGATATAGAAAATGGCGCCGCGAATGCTAACATACATAGAGCAATGCGCAAACATGAATTTTTCTATTCTAACAGACCCTCCTTTTAGCATGAGCTAAATATTTTCTAGTAATAGCAAAGAGCATATAAATCAATAAAACAGAAAGCCATAAGTAAACTTCTTAGGAGCACTCCATGTTATCAACATCAGGAAGAGAGACCGTAAGGAGGGAAGAAGTCTCGAAAATGCCCTCATCTATCTGCATGAGGTCATTGATCTCCTTTTAAACCATAATTGCAGCATTGGTGTCATGAATCGATATTTTCCTCTTAGGAGTGAGAAAAGTGGTGCAATAAGAACAACAGAAGGGAAGGCATTGAACAAGGACACAGCAAGAGACCAAGATCACGATGAAATAAATCACTTTTTCAAGGATCCAACCCCAGCTGCCGAAAAGAGACCAACTCCAGTTCCCACTTTCCATTCCTTTAACATTTTCTAGGATGTCTAAAATGTGTTGGGTAATATTCTTTTCCATATTTTTGATCGACTACACACTGGTCTCCTACTACCGCGCACACACCACCACTCTTAGCTAGGATGAAATCGACTGCATATCTAGTCTGCTGGGAATATATTTGCATACTTTCCAATTGGGTGGTGATGTCACGCAAAGCTGCTACTGTGGAGTTAGACAATATTTGCAGCTTACATTCGAAATATTCTCTAGCTTTCTCACCCCTGGCCATAGCAGTAACACCAAATGTAATTATGGAGGAAAGAATGTATCCAAAAGTAATGCCATTACTATAATTATTGACTTCGAGATCTGTCACTCCCTCACAGAATTCTTTGGTCAATGTCTTTTTAACCCATCTTACTTTAGGCTTCGCATGTTTGCAAGGTACACCCAAAGGCAGTACCATCCCAAGTGCCACATCATCCGTACCAATATGGACATTTGAATAAGTCCAATAAAATAAAAAGAAAAACCCTGGGTGTGCATACACCGGTCTATCATAATCTACTGCAGAATACCTGGAATTCCTCCCAAAGGTACTGGGGTCCTTTGTATTTACCAAAGAGTACGTGCCCTTACGCAATACTATCCCTGAACAATTGACATACAATATAGTGTCAGTACAATTGATAATTGGACAACAAGCAGGGTAATAACCAGCTTCTCGGGGAACTGTCAATTCCTTATACTGGTAATCCCACCAGAGTTACATTCTGTTTTTTCATATAGAAGTTGTCGTTATAAGTGTTGTTATCACACCCCGGATAACCCAGGCCTCGTGGCTTTCTATGATATAGACAAGGACCTGGATAGCCAAACCAAAATACTCCTTGTACTTCTACAAAGTCAAGGGGCCGAGTAAAGTTGTAATTGACATTTGACAATGGATATGCTGTCCATAGACTAGTGACAGATTCAGTGGGGTAACAAGCAGTTCCTTCACCAAAGAACCTCTTGTGTGTATCTAGAAACACATTTCTTGGGGCCGTCCTTTTCTTTCGGAATTGAGGGACAACCTTATCCTTACTATGTAAAGGTACACTTTGATCACTTTCCAAAACCCATGATACCCCACCTAACATGATTAACAGCAAAATCACAAGGGCAATACATGTTAACTTTTGTTTTCGGGTCCACACTGCATTGTGCTGGGCAACAAGAATCACTGGATGCTCTTACTCAGCCACCATTCTACCAAAGGGATGCATAACAAATGATGAAATGGGGGAAATATGCAAGTTCCCAGTGTCCATCAGAGCCTCACTTGTATACTCTCCTATTGTTCATCAATACAATGGCGCTCTTGAGCATCGGCGGTGGAGCTTGCTCTGTCCTAAGCTCGTATCCCATGTCGATCACAGTGGTATACCTTCACGGTATACTTCAATCTGCCCTATCTAATGTTCAAACAACTAACTAGAGTAAACAGAAATTCTTCACCAAGCTCAATAGATCTCCGTTGATACTATAACTCAATATAACCTATCTTACTCAGTCCATCCCTAATCTTTTTTCTCCTTGGATGCACTTTCTTTCAGCCGAGGGCCACATTGTACCTGGTAGCTCTGGGCACAGAATGGTCAACAAATAAGGGCTCCTGGATAGCACGTATCTCTGGAGGAACAGCCGCATTCAGCACATTTTCATTCTCCTTATTCGTTTGCGTCCAAGTCAGTTGGGCATCGCTGAACGTGACAAACCGAGCACCGTCTCACACTCGGAGTCCCCGATGCCGTCTTTTACCCACTGGTTGTAAGGCAAAGGCAGAGGGACCCTGCGACAATGGGTCACATGGATCCAGTTCTTACGGCCAGCGACTTTCACTGCAGTGCACGTTGCGAAAAGGACCTGCTCCGGCCCCTTCCACCGCGGCACCAAACTCTTCTTCCGCTGAAAATTCTTGATCAATACGAAATCTCCAGGCTGAATATCATGGCCGGGTCCCTCTGGCATGGAAGGCAGGGAATCCCGGACCTGTTGGTGAATAGAACGTAAACTGTCTGTTAACTGGCCAAGATAATCCAACAACATAGGGTACTCAATATCAGAAAACTGACGAGGTCGCGGGACGTCCCAGACTTTCGCTGGGCGTCCAAACACGACCTCATACGGCGACAATCCTGTTCTAGAATGAGCTGTAGTTCTTGTTGACAAAAGTGCTAACGGTAAACCTTCTGGCCACTGTAACCCTGTCGTCTCCTGAATTTTTGCTAATTTCAATTTGAGAGTACCATTGTACTTCTCAACCAAACCCGCTGACTGTTGATGATTGGCAGCATGACATTTTTGCTTAATGTGCAGACCTTCACAAATCAACTGAATCACTTTTGCATTAAAATGACTTCCGTTATCACTCCAGATCACTCAGGGAAACCGAAACAAGTAAAGAACTCCTTCAGGAGTACCTTTGCAGTTGTAATGGCCGTATTGTCTTTAGTGGGGTAAGCCTCAACCCATTTACTAAATGCACATACAACCACCAAAACATATTTCAAATTATTGCATCTCTCAAATTCGATATAATCCATTTGAAGGACCTCAAAAGGGAAAGTGGGTGGTGCAAAATTACCAGGCGGTGTACGGGTACCCTTCCCGGGATTATGCATCATACATACCATGCAATACTTTACCAAGTGTGCAGCTGTCTTAGAGATATTGTCATTCTGCCATACAGGATCTAATAGTTTACAAATGCCTTTAGCGCTAATATGAGCTGGACCATGGGCCATAGTGACCACGGGAAGAACATATGCATCTGGCAACATCCATCTCTGCTTCCCTGATTTATCAATCCAACATCCTTCGTCATTCAGCTGTGCTGTACTCTCCTGCCACACTGCTAATTCTTCTATCACGGCTTCACTCTGTATTTCTTTTACACTTTCAAGGGTGTCTTCAAACATGACTTCCTCAGGGACCCACCTAGCTGGACCTGCTACAAACATTCTTTTCATTTTTGTCCGGGCCGTTTTCTTAGCTGTCTGATCTGCAAAAGCATTTCCTCTACCTATATCATCAGTGACCTTCTGGTGGACGCTACACTTCACAGTTGCCAATTTCTTGGGGAGTGTCAAAGCAGACAAAAGCCTCAATATGAGGTGCCCATGTTGGATCTTGGTGCCATGCGAGGTAAGGAACCCTCTCTCTGCCCAGAGTCGCCCAAAATTATGCGCGACCCCAAAGGCATACTGACTGTCAGTATAGATATTGACAACCAGTCCCTCACTCAATTCACAAGTTCGAATAAGGGCAGCTAGCTCGGCAGCTTAAGCTGACTGATAAGGGACCCGTGATGTCTCTACTACCATGCGCCTTGTGGTAATACTGTAGGCTGCAGTCGTAGTGCCATCTGGTAACTTAAAACAAGCGCCTTCGACATATAGTTCTCCGTGTGGGTCAGATAAGGGAACATCAGTCAAGTCTACCTGTCCTTTCATCTCTTCCTCCGTTCGAAAGATGCATTCATGTTTATCAACTTCATCACTCTCAGAAGGGAGGGGTAGTAACGTGGCTGGATTCAAAGTGGCACATCTTTTGATCGTGATGTGTTTAGCAAACAATGTCAATCCGTAGCCGGTAAGACGTGCACTGGAGAGGTGCTGTGTCTTTGTCTTGTTCAAAAGCGTGTCCACAGCATGGGGTACCGTAACTGTGAGGTCAGTATCAAGTACGAGTCCAGCCGATTGTCTGATCGAAGTGGCCACAGCCGCGACCGCTCTTAGACAACTCGGGAGGGCTTTCACGACTGGATCAAGGACAGCAGAGAAATAAGCACACAGCCGTTGCTTATCCCCAAATTTTGGTGTCAGGACAGAAAGCACACAACCAGCCACCTCATGCACGTACAACACAAACGGTTTGCCGTAATTAGGGGTGCCAAGTACTGGAGCCGAACAAAGCGCAGTTTTCAATTGCTCAAAAGACTGCTGACATCCAGGCGTCCAAGGCAAAGGCTCATGCACTTCTTTCATTGTTAAGGCAAGCAAGGGTTTGATTAGTAGGGAGTAGTTAGGTATCCACTGCTGACAGTAGGAAGCGATATCTATAAAAGCGCGCACATCTTCCAGAGTCTATGGAATAGGCATTTTAACAATGGTACTGATGCGCTCAGGGGTTAATCTCCTACCCTCCTTCGACAGTAGGTGACCTAAGTAGGTGACCTCCTGTCGACAACACTGAAATTTAGAAAGAGAAACTTTATGTCCATGCTGAGCTAAATGTAGCAATAACTTAACTGTACTGTCTTTACAACCTTGTTCAGTATCAGAAGCAATAAGGAGATCGTCAACATACTGCACCAATACATTACCTGCGGGAAGCGAAAGGGAATCCAATTTACCTTTTAATGCTTGGCTATAAATACTCAGACTATCTAGATAGCCCTGAGGAGCTCGACAGAACCTAAAGCTTCTACCAGCTAATGTAAATCCAAACAGATATCTACTATCTGGATGAATAGGAATACTGAAGAATGCAATTTTCATATCAATAACAGAAAAGAAGTTAGCAGTAGAAGGAATCATGGTCAGAAGAGTGGTGATATCAGGAACCACTGGAAACTGAGGAACCACAATCTTGTTAACTTCGCGCAGGTCAATCACAAAACGATAAACATCTTCATGATCATCAGGGGATCCTGAGGGTGTCCGTTTATGAATCAGAAGAATAGGACTATTACAAACATTGGCAGACGTCTCTTCTTTTTTGTAATAAATGGTTTTTATTCATTTTGACAAAGTAACATCCAGAACGTTTGCATAATAATCGGAGTATACTATTGACAATACAAATGAGCAAGAAAATCGAATAGCGTAGGTAGGGGCAGAAGGAAACTCATAATCAATTAGCATTTCCATGGCTACTGGGCTGGGTGGCTCACTGCTTCACTCCGCAGCGCCACACAACCGACGATAGGCAAATTACAACAAAAGTATCAAAAAGAGAATCAGGTATTGCCCCGCAAATCCAGTCTCGTTATATACTGCATACTTCTGAGGGAGACAATATGAACTTGGACGCAAATAAAAACCACAACAAACGAAAAAAGGAAAAAGAGAAAAATTCACATATGACCTGGATAAGAGAGCAAAAGCCGATCTCTATGCATAACACTCAACATAACCACATTTGCCGGTCTGGTGTGATAGAAAGTGATGTGGTTATACACAGAGGGACATGATGGGATGTGTACTGTCGCGTTGTGCATCTCGGGAGTACACATAGGAGTAAATGGGCGAGGAGGAGGGGGGAAAAGTAGACGCGCTGGGGCAGGGGAGGAGACAGTAAGGTCAGGGAGGCCAATGGGGGGTAAATAACCTTGCATCCCCGTTATTGCGGGAGAAAAGTCAGGGGGGAGGAACACCTGTAGCAGCCCTAGCTTCGATCACCGTTAAAAACCCTGCCACTGCACAGGGGTCTGCCGCGGGGGGAGAGGTGCCCGCGCCTCTGCCTCACGCTGATTTATGCATTCCGAGACCAATGCCCTCCGCAGATCCAGCAGCCACACAGCAATCCCGGGGCCTGCCTGTGCCGTCCATGCCATAGCAATCCTCCGCTTAGCCAAGCCCAGAGCGAGATCCAGAAATTTATTCACACCCTTGCGAGTAGAGTTACGTCTCGTTACACCCAATAGGAAATGGAGGGGTTCCACCTCCACCCACGCATCTGTCGCCACTGTAAGCACAGCAGCCACCTCCAGCCAAAATACGCGAATGGTGGTGCAAGTCCAGACCATGTGAGTAAAAGCAGCTTCCTGATGTCTGCATCTGGGGCAGACGTCCCTGGCAGTAGGATACATGCATGCCAGTCTGTGAGGGGTGAGATATGTATGGTGAAGGTAGTTAAATTGAGTATATTTCACCCTAGCGTTAGTCGAGATAATTTTGGGGTGGGTAAGACACTGTTGCCATTGTTTATCCGACAGGATAATGGACAGTTCGCCATCCCAATACGCTCGCAGTGTAAGCAATGCGGGGGGATCATCTAGTCTAATGGAGGTGTATATGGCTGTTATGGCATGGCGCCCGTGGCCATGTGTAAGCAGAGTGTGCAGTAAGTATGAGGTAGCAGGTTCCACCCTGCCGGCATCCCAGAACTGCAAGGACAGGCGAGTCAGTAGGGCATGCAGTAAAAAGGAGCACTGTGGCACTCCGTACCTCTCCACTAGGCCCTCAAACGTCAGCAACTGCGAGTCAGAAAACATGTCCCCCCAGGTGTCCAGCACACACTCCCTTCATGCCCCCAGCTCCAGGCGTCCATGGCATGAGTACGTGCCAGGGAGCAACTCCAAGGGTAGACTAGGAGCATAAGGCGGCGGTCGGCCCCTGGGCGTCACGTACCTAACCCAGTGCTGTCGGGCTGCAGCCATTAACAGGTTGCCCCATCGCCTCTGGGTCGGCGTAGCCGTTCCCGAGAGCCACTCTAGGAGCGTTGGGATATCCCAAGACACGGCGCTGGTGATCAACTCAGTGAGGTTGCTTTTGGCGAGCCACCGCATTGGCCACTGTAGTTGTGCCGCTGCATAGTACCGTTCATAATTGGGCGCGCCCAGGCCGCCGTCCAACAGTGGCAAGTATAATTTATGAAGGGCCACCCGAGCCCGTGAAGCACCCCATATCAGCGACACCAGCAACAACTCCAGGTCTCGGAAAAGTTTCCGGGGCAAGCGACACGGAAGGACACAGAAAAAATAGAAGAGACGGGGAAGGACTAACATCTTGTATATCGCTACCCGGCCCATGGGAGACAAAGGGAGGCCCGTCCAAAACGGAAGGGTCGTACGCGCTCGCGTGGTAGCTCGGCCCAGGTTCCCATCGATTGTGTCCGATCCCAAGTGATAAATTTGTACCCCCAGGTACTTAAAGGTATTGAACGCCCACTTCAATGGAGTAAGCGGTGCTAGCTGTCTTTGCGCTGGTGTCATTGGTGTCATAGGGAACACCACCGATTTTGCCCAGTTAACCTGGAGTCCAGACACGCCCGCATGATCGTTTAAAAGAGCCATGATGGTTTGTACCTCCGGCCTCGCCGCGGAGGTAAATCAGCGCATCATCGGCGTACAACGAAACAATGTGCCATCGCTGATCGACCCGTATACCCCAGTCCCTCACCCGCAACCGCAACCGGAATGCTAATGGCTCCATGGCCAGAGCAAAGAGGACTGGCGACAGGGGGCAACCCTGTCGTGTCCCCCTCGCTATGGACAGAAGCGGCGAGTAAGTGCGACCCGTTTTCACCCTAGCCTGTGGCCCGCGATATAGTAGACGTATCCATTGCAAGAAATGGGGACCGATGCCAAACCCTGCCAGGGTTGCCTCAAGGTAAGCCCAGCTTAAGGTGTCGAACGCCTTTTCGATGTCGAGTGAGGCGATCCAAGGCTGCTCCCCTCCACCCCGCGCCCACTCCAGGAGCATGAATAACCGCCGCAGATTCAACCTGTACTGCGACCTGGAATGAAACCATTCTGGTCCTCATGAACCAGCAGAGGGACAGCAACAAGTAGTCGGTTAGCTAGTAATTTCCCCAGGATCTTATAATCGACGTTTAACACCGACAAGGGACGATAGGAGGCCCGTTTTAGGTAAGACAACCAGCGTCGCCTCTGTCATAGTGAGCGGTAACTCACCCGCCTCAAAGGCCTCAACATACACCTTGGCCAGCCTATGTGCTAGTTGTGCAGAGAAGATACAGTAGAATTCTGCCGGCCACCCATCCGTCCCCGGCGTCTTGCCCGCTGCCAGCTGCCGGATGGCATCCGTGATCTCATCTAGCGCAACGAGTTGTTCCAGGGCATCCCGGTGGGCTGGGGTGATCTGTGGGAGCTGGACTCCCTCCAAGAACTCCTGAATGCGGACAGGGTCGGGGGGGGGTCGTGCTGCGTACAACGTAGTGTAGTATTCATGAAAGGAGAGATTGATATCTGCCTGTGTGTTCACTAGGGCCCCAGCACTCGTATATATGGTAGTAATGGTAGGCTGGGCCGTGTCGGATCGAAGGAGCCACGCCAGGAGCTTCCCGGCCTTGTCACCCTCTCCGTGTTTACGCGCCAAGTACATTCTGTAATCCAAGGCGCACAAACCATCCATCGCGATCTTATACGCCAATCGAGCTTGGGCGAGGGAGGGGGCAAGTAGGGGATCAGTCGGAATGCGCTGCTCATAACTCTGGATCATGGACTTGTGTGTGTCTAGCGCCGCAGTCAGGGCCTTACGAGCCCCATACGTGGTCTTAATGGCATGGCCTCTAAGAACAGACTTGAAGGCGTCCCACTCTACCCCCACTGACGAGGCAGTCCCCTCATTCTCCGCAAAGTAAGAGGTAATGGACTCCAGTAGGGTAGCCCAGTAGGAGGAATCAGCGAGTGCCGCCCCAGGGAAGTGCCAAGTCGAAATCGTAGGACGTTGAGCACCCCAGGTCAGGTTCAATTGTAAGGGTGTATGGTCAGAGAGCGCGTGCGCCAAATACCCAGCATGCCCCACACCGTGTAGAGCGTTATCTGAGCAAAACACCATGTCAATCCGTGTATGTAAATCATGCAGTACCGAGTAGTGAGAGTATACGCGCGTCTGCGGATGTAGCTTGCGCCATACGTCATGTACCTGCATTTGAAGTGCCCATTCCCGCATGTGGTGTGCTAGTGTAATGGATTGTGCCCCTGTGAGAGGTGGGCGTGAGCGATCCAAGGCAAGATCCCATACTCCATTAAAATCACCTCCCCAATATGTGGGGACCGCGGGGTTCTGAAGCAGCGAGGGTGTGAGCAGTCACAAGAAATTAGATTGACCCGAGTTCGGGGCATACAGGGAAACCAGGGGGCAACCATTCAGCACGCCCTCCATGGTAGCATAGCGGCCCTGTGGGTCCACCCTGGAGTGTGTGATTTGAAGAGGAGTCCCAGGAGCCACCCAAATAAGCGCCCCCCCCTGGTGTAACCCGAGTACGCCCTTCCTGATCATCCACGCGGCCCCGTAGGTAGTCCACCTCCTGTTGGAGGGTCCGCAGGTGGGAGGTTGTCGCGGTCACTGCGGGCCGCAGGGATGCCAAGGTGGACTCATTGTCGTCGACCCGACCCTTGAGTTTCTTATGGTCCTCTCGCAAGTACCCCATGTCGATACTGAGTGAGTCGATTTTGGAGCCCAAAGTAATTTTGATGTCCAGGATCGCTGCTAGGACTTCATCGAAGCAGTGTGCGTGATCAGCGTGTTCTCCCTGACCAGATGCCCGTGGAGGGTCCATGCTCCTATGTTCTGAGGATGCTGGCTCCAGCTCCGGAGGGTGCGCCTGGGATCTGTCCGATCTGGGCTTGCCCATTATGTCACCCTCGAGAGACCACAAGTCGGGTGGTGTTATGTGCGCACCTCCAGATAGCAGAGACGGGCGGGAGTTGAGGCGTGTGATAAGGTGTGCAAAGGAGATCGTCACATGGCCAGGGGGCGACGCCCCAGTCATGGTTCACTCAGGCAGCTGCTGGTGACACTGACGTTCTTCCGAGTGTCCATTTGTAGCTCACAGGCACGCACATTCCTCGCAAGGTCGCACACCCCGCGCGTCTAATCGCCTACAGGCCCAGTTCCAATTAATCACTCCCAACCCAGGCTGCCAGGGGTCAGGGATGTATGTACGGCCGCACCCATAGCCAATCCGTCGATCCTCACGGGCCCAAAAGTCCCCTCCAGCCGGGACAATCCACCAGGGCCACACTCACCACAGAGCAGAAAGTCACAAGAGGTCCGCGCCCCCGCGGAAACAGTCACGCAGTCACAGCGCACAGCTCACTCTCCAGGGGCCGCAAGGGATATGAGGGAGGGGAGAGGCCATAGGCGCCCACTCTCAGTTGTAAGGGTACATCCGTTACCTGTCCGTCAGGTACTCCGGTCCTGCAGCCCCTCCGCAATAGATCCACCGATCTCCTGTCCCAAAATGGCAGTCTCGGGTGTTCAGTGTCCAGCAGGTCGGGGGCCTCGGGTGTCACCGGCCAGGATCTCGGGGCACAGCACGCCCCAGGTGTGAAGGGGGGATGAGTCCGCGCCGCGCTTGACCGGCTCCCGGACTGTGTCGAGGCGCCCCCGCTCCGCCGCAACGTGCAAGGGCCCAGTCGGCACAGGCCGCTCAATGCAAATTGGTGGCCCCAAGTCGCAAAGTTCTCAGTAGGCCGCCGGGGGCCGCAGGTGTCACCAGCTAGGGGCGCAGGTCACCACTCACCCAGCCCCCAGATGAGGAGGGGGAGATGGGTCGAGCACCGCGCGACCGATTCGCCACCCGGGTCGAGGTGCCTCCGTCCCTCCACACTGCTCCGGATCTCGGGAGCACTCCCGGCCGCCAGCCAGAGACCGGGGCCCGTAGCGGTCTCATGCGGCAGCAACAGGTGCCGATTTCCAGATGGGCAGGCGCCGGTCACCTCCTGCGCCGAATGCGGGTAAGGATGGTGAGCCAGGCAGGGTAGAAACAGGATAATGCCGGCGGGCATAGAGCGGAGCTCAGAGCTCTGCGTCCGCTCTAGCCGCCATCTTGGCCACGCCCCCTGGCAGACGTCTCTTCAACTACACATTTTTGTATCAATTCCTGAATAATCTGTAGAAGGGCTCGTTCCCCCGCCTGAGGTATCTTATACTGAGGAATACGAGGCAAAACAGCATTGCCTTTCACCTGTATTGAAACCAGTGGTATGTGCAACAGTCCTACATCTGTATCACCCGTCGCCCACAATGTGGATGGTACATTAGCAAATTCAACGGGAAGAGGGTGAGACAAACACTGTGTAGTACACACAGTGGGGCCCATCGTCATATAAACACCGTCCGGGGAACAATAAATAGTAGCATGCAATTTCTTCAACAAATCCAAACCCATTAAATTTTCACCACAATTGGACGTCAGCAAAAATGGAGAATCCGCAGTGAAAGAACCAATAGTCAATGCAAGGGGTCTTGAAATGGGGCTCACAACCGGTACACCTGAAAAACCTACCGAAACATTATTATGGCCAAACAGAGCTGCCCCAGGGACCATATTTTGAGAAACAGAACTTTTTGTCGCACCTGCGTCCACCAAAAAATCCTTAGTCGAACCTTGCAGTTCCGCTGTTACATAAGGACCATGCTGGTCTACAGGTATCGGAACTGGTCCCCCACTCTGTCCCTGGCTGTCCTAGCTGTAAGACATTCCTGCCGCTTCATCCATATCATAGTCATCATGGTAGTACTGCCCATCACGGGGATCATCAAAGTAATTATTATCAGAACGACCCTGTGAGGCTGCAGCGTTCTGAGCCCTATCAGCCCCACCAGCTCCACGATTCGGTCCATGAGAGCCTCGTCCTCTAGGGACCGCCATCTTCTGCAAAAGCACGGGGCACTCGCTACGCCAGTGACCCTCCTCCTTACAATATGCACACTGATTCAGCCTCAAAGGCGTCGTATTCGGCTGCCTACTAGTGCGTGGAAGCTGTCGAGCAGGACCACCACGTCCTCTACCATTCCATCTAAATGCCTGTTGCAGCAATACCTCCGTCTTCAAATCCTTATGCTTTTTCTCCGTCCTCTCTTTCTCCTCTTGGTCCTGATGTTCATAATATTGAGCCATATTCAAAATAACAGAAGAGGAAGAGGTGGACCAGGTACTTTCAGAAGCCTGTAAACGAGTCGCAATTTCAAGAAGTAAATTAGAGACAAACCTGTCGACAAATAAATGAACACCTCCTTCAATAGACTTATCCTTCCCACTGTAATCCAAAAATGTATCCTCAAACCGGGTGAAGAAATCAGACACACTCTCATCTTTCTTTTGTCGGCACGCCGTCAACTTGTCCCAACTTACTTTCTTCGACGGAATAAGAGAATGCATATATGTAATAATGCGTCCTGGTAAAGCAAGTATCTCTGCTCGGGGCTTATCACCTGGCTTTCTTTCCTGATACCATACTTTAATTTGATCCTATGTACCACCCAACTCTGCAACATGATCTTGAGTATAAACCTGCCTCCGGATATCAACCGGAACAAGAAGACCAAAAAATATTTCAATATCAGCAAGAGTCATTACTGTCGAAGAGGCAGCTTCAGTCAGTTCTTTATAATAAGCAGTATGATTTTTCCTAGGATCGGGCAAATGAGTCTTAAGGGATAAAACCTCACTTCTTTTCCACGGAGTATAAACCCATTGCTCCTGGAAACGGGCCACTACACCCGCATGAGTAACATTACCTCGCTGATCTGTTAACTCTGGTATCTCTGGGTGATATATGGGATGAACCTCTCGCATCGGAAACTGAGATACCGGAGTGGGACTCTTCTCATGCAACCTGTCCCTATAGGCAACTAATGTCGTGATACTCCCAAAAACGTGGCCAGGCTCCATATCACTAGCATATATGCGGTCTTTAATATCAAACAGAATTTGTGGTGCATCATCCCCAAAATGTTGCTGCCAGAGAATAATTAACATAGCAGACATATGCTTAAGGGCATGCTGCTGTACAAAGGGCAAGGGCATGCTGCTGTACAAAGGGCTCATAATCTTTTATCACACTCCAAATATCCTCCACACTATAAATGGGATTACGACCCCACTGCGTAGCCTGATTAGCTACTACCTTCTTCTCCTCATCCCCCACCGCAGACCTTACAAAAAGGACCCATACGCTCCCTAAATTTTTTCAAACCTCCATCCTCAAATCCACGTGTTGGCGTCTCAGCACCCAATAATGCTGGGAAATGAACCATCAAAGATGGAGAAGCAACAGAAGCACCGAGTAGGAGAGTCGCAGGCGGGTGCGCCGGGGGAGAGAGAGCTGGAGATAGGGATGCCGAAACAATAGGTGTGCTTGGTGTGCTAACAGTCACAGTTGCCACAGACGGTAAAGGCAAAGAAGGAGGAGGAGGAGCCGAAGCCACAGCCGTCGAGACGACATCAGTAGATACAGGGACAGTGGGAACAGCTGTAACAGGCGGCTGTGATGGCACAGGGACATTGGGATATATCCTTTGCGGGGCATATGGGGGTGGGGGTTGGGTTTCTAACAATTCTTCCACAAAAGAATCAGTTTCCTCCTGGGCCACATACGATTTATCAACATGCAATCGAAATCTCCTATCTTCACATTCAACTCCCTTCTCCTGTTTTTCTCTATCATATGCTTCAGCTTTCTGAGTCAGTGTCTGCATCTTCCCTTTTCGTTCCTCCTTCTCCGTATTCAATTGTCTCTGCCTAGCTGCTTCTGCCACGTTCTAAGAGAGTCAAACATAGACTGTCTACTTCGTCTCTTAAATAACTGTTCCTGTAAGAACCCAATCTTTTGTTTATCAAATGTGCCTGTCAACGGCCACTGCAACTCGGCATTGTCCCTCGTATATTTGTGCCATAATTTACGAAACATAATAGGGCCAAGGCCATGCTTCACATACATATCAAAATTAGGAGTGCCTTCTGGAGGCGCCGGCTGAGCTTCTTCCAATCGAGCATCTGTAGAACAACAACGACAGCACAAAGAAAACAGTTTACTGATACCAGGCATTCTCAAAAGAAAACAAGGTCACTATTTATGCCTGGCAAAGCAATTGCAAATGCTTTTATCCCAAAGATGGTCCTCAGACCGTACCAAATTCAAACCAAAATGGTACCATATCCACAAAGAACCAAAACAAACTCACCTGATATATGCAGGTCAAACGAACTAATTCTCCACTGCCGACTCTTCAGACCAAACAGTCAGATCCAAGGGTTTTGCCGTTTAGGACTCCAGTCGGGATGACCGCTGGGTGAGGCACTGTCCGGCAGGATAGAAGGGGCAGCTGCGAGCAATCAATGCTCCTCGTACAGGGATCCCTGAACCGTCAGTCTGATCCGACGATGGTCTCGACCTCCCCCCCGTCCGCGGAAGGGGATGGGTCACTCACCCAAAGGAGTCCCTGTTCGGGTGCCAACTGAAGGAAGTGGCCCTATTCGGGTAACTAGGGTCACTAATGACCACCTCTCAGCCATCCATACAAATGAAGAGTCGGTCAGACAGTAGAGAATACAAACCAATAATTGTTTATTCAAAGTACACTCAGAGCGGAGCCCACTCTGCCCAGCCCACTCTGCCCAGCCCACTCTGCCCAGCGGAGCCCACTCTGCCCAGCTAGGAGTGCTGCAGAGGGACTGACATCAGCAAGCATACATATACATTATGTACATTTCAGAACCAATGAAGGCACGCCCATAGTGGAATTTTCCAAGCAGATGCAGCAAAACAGTGAAGTGCAGAAAATAAGGTTCGATTCTGAGGCCGGGCACACACTATCTACTACTCAAGGTCGCTCTGCCCGTGCCCCCCACTAGACGAGTGGGAGAAGGCCTCTATCTAGAGGTAAAGGTATGCTCTAATACGAACAATGTATTTATTAGTGAAGCAAAACTTAGCATTGGAGAAACACAACTCAACAGAGGCCTTTTCTCGGAAATAGCGAAGAATACGTTTCGATTATAACTCAAAATGGCGCCGACATAGAAAATGGCGCTGCGAATGCTAACATACATAGAGCAATGCGCAAACATTAATTTTTCTATTCTAACACCCAGGACCGACTAGCTATAGTGTCTCACTCACTCTCCTACACACTCATGAAGATGCAAATGATTAGACACCCCGGAACACCACACTCCCGGATCTCTCAGGAATCGCGGTAACAAGACACACCTTTTTGCTCACCTGTCCACAATAAGAACTGACCGAAACACGAATATAGTTTAAAATGTTTATTTCAACTATCGTGCTCTAAAACGCAGTATACGAGCCACAACCAGCCGCAAAATGCACAAAATCAATTCAGTTAGCATTGCAGCAAGGCCATATATCATAAAGGGAGATGTCATCAAATAAAGACAGTGGATAATGGACTATAATGCCTAACCACCCTCCCTCCCCTTGGTAAGAAGAATTATTATTATATAATAGAAGATCTCTGGGCTTTTTCACCAGATCCCATACCTTAGTGCCTAGATGGTATATCTACCTTATAGGAACCGCATTGCTCTTCTCCCTGGAAAGCTCCCTCTCCAAGTTTGAGTTACCTAAACATGCATCCCCATAATATCAAAGCACGAGTTTCCAGCAGCAGCTGTGTTTAGCATGTTTTGTCTAGGTGCTAGGGACTGACCAGAACAGAATAACAAGAGGCATTGTTTATCGACCTTGCTCACAGTGTTCAGACTAAACTCCAGGAACAGACAGATAATGAACAAAGCAGACGGTTCTCATTCGAAAGGCATAAACAGAGTCTTGCAAAAACAAAGTCATGTAGTAACGTGTGCAAAAGTGGCATCATGGTTGCTGGTCTCATGCTAACTTAGCGATGTCGACAATGTCCCCATCGGCCACATGACAAGTTGTCTGCTGCTAAAATAGAGGACAAAGACCCCTCCTCTGATTGAACGAAAAAAGGCTTATTGACTACCTTCCAGAATAATGCACTGCTGGAAAGACACCTGGCCTAAGTTAACTGATACTATGCTTCCTTCTTCAAGGTTTCCTTCCTTCCCTTTACCACTGCCTTATATCTCATCTGCCGAGAGGAAACCAGCTCTATATTCCTCGGCATGATCTTAAGGGCTTTCTGTAATTTATGTTGGACCCTAGAACACTCTCTATTAACCATCTAAAGACTGGAGGAGCATTATAAGAGCTCTTTACTGTCAGTAGTTTATCTTCTTTATTGGAAATCACAGTAAAAGAAGTAAGGGGCATATTTATAAAAAAGATGCATTGCCCTCCCTCCAACCAACAGGGCGCAAGTGTGATGCAGCTTTTAAGTTAGATTTATCAAGCCACGTGCATGGCCCTGAGTATCTTGATAAATCTAGAGTAATGCAACGCAGTGCAAATCACTGTGTTGTGTTACTTTGCCCAGGAAGGCGTTCCATGGGTGTTTCCACACATCGACCAATAGATTTTGGTGCATTTCCAGATTTAACATTACTGGTAGACCTGTCAATGCGTCAAAATGCTAGGCATCCCCAGGGGAAGCATAATTAGGAGAAATATCGTTATTTCTCCTTGTTTTTCCCCTTTCAATGTGTGCTGCATTCTGCAATACTCATAGAAAGGGGAAAATACCTCAGGGGTTTGCTTTTGTGCAGGAAGGTGTCCCTTCCTGCACAAAAACACTCCTACTTACAACACAGGCACCCATGCACGATGGTGCAAGGGTGCCCGCATTGGTGCTAGGCAGCACATTGTGCACCAGCACAGGGAAAAGACAGGAATGCCCCGTATAATGTTAAATACGGCGCATTCCTGCCCTTTCCCTATCACGCAGCACAGCAAGGTGGTTTGCTACGCTGCATGATTTTTTAAATAAATATACCCATATGAATTTCCTGGGACCTGGTACATAGCATCAAACAGCTTGCAAACTTCGACTGATAGGAACCGTAAATGGCAGTCTGAAAGGTATCTGCTGTTGCCAAAGACCATTTAATATTCCGTCCTCTGTCAGTAGTAGACAAATGACCTTGCTTGGGCTGGGTAGCAAGCCTTCTCTTTGAGAACCAGCTTAAATTGATCCAGATGGGATTGTGATTACTAAAATAAGCCCTAGGAACTTGTATGCTCTTGATAAAATGAAATAGTGAAGCTGAAATTAATATGAAATTGATGACAGAAGAGCAACCCCAACCAATAAAGGTCAGTGGGATCGAATATACCGAAGAGCCAACCTACTTTTTAAAACTTGACATAAGATTAAAATCATGTAGCAAAGAATAAAAAAAACACCCTTGGCTAGTATGCTGCATGTGTAACATGGGTTCAGCTGTACAACAGGCCAATGCCACCAGTACACAAGTGGGTACTAAAAAATCTCCTGCCAATATATAAGCAGTGGAGAAAGAATTATCTTCTCCATAACTAGCCATAAAAACCTGTAAAGATTTTAATTGCTCTAAATTACCCTGTGGAAAGCTGGCCTTGTAAAAATTGATTATTACAACTCGCTTTTAGGAAGACAAAGTGTAATCGCCTGAATATTAGGTGTATCTGTAGAGAGCCCTTGACAACTGCCACATAGTTGATCTGAGGCCTTACATGACCTGCAATATTTCAGCTCAGAATATGTACACTATTTAAGTCTGCTATATAGGGCTTGATAGAGGTGCCACTGCAGTCAGGAATAGGAATCTTTAAGAGAACATCTTGGGTGGGTTGTCAGTTGTTACTATCCATCAAACTCAATGCCTAATATCTATTCCTGGTTACCAAAATAAAGGGTTATTTGGTTTCATTCTTGGATGGACGTAACATTGGTGTCATAATTGAATTGGTAGGTTGCACCACAGAGCTAGCCTCCATTGATATGGTGTAGGGCAGACAAGTTTTCCCCGGAGGTCTATAAGAGAAACCTAAAAGTAACCCTTGAACATCAGAGGTCGGTGAAGCATTAGCTATTTGTCTCAACAGCCTGCCCACCCAGCCTAGGTGATCAAAGTTGATTACAACACAATGCCCTCTGAAACCCTTGAGGTCCTTACCAATCCACTCGACCCGCCTAGTCATGATGATGTGTTAGGACATTTGTCACCCATTCCCCAACATGGTGTCAAACCAATACACCACATTATTTTTAAGCTAGTAAAAGTCCTCTGCCAAGCCATCTCTTAAGGGGGGAACATTTCCTAGCATCAAAACATAAGGTATCGCCTCTGGAAGGAGATGCAAACTAAGATCACAACCAGGATTAGGAAACATTAAAGTAGATGTTTTTGAGATAAGCAGACATGGCCTTAAACTCACAGCTCCATTGCAATAACCCAATGAACCTTTCCCACCTAGTTTGATGTGACCAGAGGCTGGTAAAGCATTACCCACAGAAATATCAGCCATATGACGTCCCTGTAACCTTTGGTTTGTTAGTCAATTTCTACAGGTTTTTAAGCTATTTCCTAACTATAACGTTCCTATAACCTTTGTTTTTTTCAGTGAATTTCTAGTTTTTTTTAACGTGAAATAATATTGAATTACTATACATTAATCCAATCATCGCCTTGCACAGCCTTTGGCCGTGCGCTGGGGGGGTTTGGCCGCAGGCTGGGCCTGGTCTGCCGCCAGGCCATGCGGCCAACCCCTCCCATGCAGCCAACCCCACGCTGCGCAAGGCCTTTGGCTTTGCACAGCAAGGGGTTGGCCGCAAGGCCTGGCCTGCAGTCAGTCCCTGTGGCCCACCCCCCAAAGGCAGCCAGCCTGCGGACGCCCTCTCCGGTACCCATCCCGGGCCACTTTTGGCCCCAGGGACCTCATCCCCTGTGGCTCACCATTATATTTGTGGAGGAGGGTGGCATGCAGCCCCCCTTCCCCATGCCGATTTCGGCTCCAGGGACTGGGGCCTGGCCAAAGTTAATAAGGGAGATGGGGGCATGCAGCCCCCTCCAATTACTAAAGGGGAAGGGAGGCCACGCAGCCCCCCCCTCCCCAGACCAATTTTGGCCCCGGGCACCCCAGGGCAGCCTACAAAGGGTGGGTGCCCTGGTGCTCACCCAGGTCTCCCACAATATCCTTGATCTGAAGTCTGCTTCTAGCTGGCTGGATCATTTTTAAAGCTCCCACCAGCTGGGAGTGGACATTGTGTTTGCTCTGGGTTGGCAGGAGCTTTGAAATTGCTCCTGCCAAGCGAGAGCAAACACATGGTTCCTTGCCCCTGCCAGTGTGTGCAGGGAAACCGCTACGTCCCTGGGGTGGGCACCTTGGACATAGCAGGAGTCGGCCCTGGGGGTGGGGTCCCCAGGACCAAAATGGCTGTGGAAGGGGGGCTGCGCAGCCTCCTGTCCCCTTTGTTATTGAGGCTGGGCCCCAAGGGATGGAGTCCCTGGGGCAAAAATCGGCCCAGGGAGAGAAGCTGCGTGCCCCCCTCCTTCTTTTCACTTATCACCAGGCCCACGGTGGTGGGTTCCCCAGGGCCAAAAGCGGCCCTGGGAGAAGGGCCAAATGCACCCCCTCCCCTATATTAATATGATAAATTCCTCCTGGGACCTGGCCCACCATTCAAATTTGTGGCAAATAGTTTTTTTTAAAAACAGTTTTTGGCCCCTGGCAAGGCCCTTGTGAGACCCTACCACTAGGCCTAGGGGGTCAGGGTATTCTTGTTTTGTGAAACCTATTTATCCTAAGTCTTATCTAGAAAAGACATGTACTCTACTGATGTACTCAAAGGATGTAAAATATCTCATTAAGGAGCAAAATAACTTCCAACAATGCGGTTATAAATCCTGGAATCTTTGGGGACTTCTGCGCATATCACACAGATTTTTTTAAAAAACAACAGTGAGAGCACGTTATGAGCGCCGCCAAGATGGCCGTCGGACTCTGAGTCTCCAGGTCAGCTCCAGCGTTTATTTGGAGGCTTGGCGCAGTTTCTTGAGTAACTCGCATTCCAAGTCCAGATTATAGGGTCGGAAGTTCGACGCTACCTTTTTCATCCATTTGCAAGTAAAAAAAGCGACGCCCTGGCATGTTTTTTCTTCATGCTGCTCTGGTCACTCTGTGACCCTCCGTCATCCTGAATATCTGCATACCTCTGTGAGGAATTCTTTTGAGGTGATATGGCAGCTTACTGTTCTTCATCTCTAATGACAACATGACTTGATTCTGACGTTTCTAGAGGCATTACTCGTCTGCTGCAGCTTCTTTTGGTCTCTGGTTCACTCATTTTACTATATTTATTTACAATTTCAAGCACTGCTGTTTGTCAATCAGCTCTTTACTGCTATATATTCTTCATCTCCTGTGTTTTTCCGAGCTAGGAGGGCTGGGGGTCAGCGCTGCTTACTCGCTTCGCATTTTCAAGGAGTCACTCTTGTCATAGTGCTGGGCTATTTTGGACTTCTTCACGCAGTGTCTCAATCCTCAAGGGGATACCCTGTGACTACTTGACTTGAGTTAATAGTGGCGCTTGCAAATTCTCCACAGGCTGGCATTCATCAAGTTGTGCATATATTGACTGTTCCTCGAGCCACTTCTTCTGCCCTGCGGACGGAGCATTTTTTCCTCACTTGCAAACCCAGGCATCTGTATTTTAGTCATTTGGACTCAAATGTGCAACGTGCATTTCAACTCTACATTGCATCCTCTCAAGGAAATAACTGCACATTAGCCTCCATATTTGTACTCACCAGAAGAGTCCATTCAAGGCCCTACAGTTACACTTATCCTTTATGGGGAGGACTCTGAAGCAGAAGGATAAATCTACATCCCTTCCCTCCTTTATAAAGCACATTACACACCCCAAAATCTGCCAGGGGGACCTTGTGCCTAAGAACCTCACTGTCCTTATGGAAGGCTCTAGAGACCTCGGGTTGGGGTACAATACTTCAGCAGCTGGAGCTATGTCTAAAAGGCACTCTGCAACAGTCAAGAGACCAAAGAAAGACTCTGACTCTCTAACTTAACCACCCCCCCTTTCACTCTAGAAGATATCATGGAGGAAATCAGAGCCTTGAAACCCTTTGTTGTGGAAACCAATGCTTCCTTAATATGCATTGAGGAGAAATGGTCCTCTCACGGGTAACGTATCACAGCTATTGATCAAAGAATCATTGATGTGGAAGACTTAATCCCTGAGGTCTGTCATTTGACAAAGGAAATAGAACTGCTCAAAAAGACCACAGAAGACTTGGAAAACAGAAACAGGAAGAACAACTTACAACTTTATGGAATCCCAGAGAATTATGAGGAGCCTAATATGATCTCCTTTTTTGCAAAAGATTATTCCTTCCATTGTTCACCTACCTGAACAAAGCCTTCTCAACATTCAACATGCCCACGACTCTGCCCCAAATCCTCTGCTACATCTTCAAAACTGAGACCTAGAGGCATTATTATTCTTTTCTTGCAGCACACTGACTTAATGCACATCCTCTATGCAGCCTCACAAGCAGGCCCACTCCTATGATCTGGTAACAAGGTTTACTTTGCCCAGGATGTTTCCAATGAAACGGCTGCAAGAAGAAAAGGCTTCCTTGATCTTGGCACTAAACTAAAGTTCATGAACATCAGATATGGCCTAGTCCATCCGTGTTTCTTTAAGATTACTCATAAAGAAAGCTCCTACACTTTTGAGGATCCAGCTAAACTACTGGACTTTTTTCGACAGCATCGTCTTGAAGACATGGAAATTGGCACTGCAGCTAAGACTTGATTGTTCTAAATGCACATTTATTATGTCTCTTCATGTTCATAATGCTCATTTACATTTAGTTATTGTTCATGTCTAAATTATGCATTCTTTATAACTAATTTCTGTCCCTTTGTCTTTTAACCCCAGTGTATTTTTTAGCGTATGTGTTTTGTACAGTGAGTTCAGCCCTTTCATTGAACGTGCTGTTCCCTCAGCATCCCACCTTTCGTACTAGATGGTAAGTTTATTGTTATGCTTCTTATCCTCTTGTATTTCCCCTTTTGTATATAGTATCATATCATATAGTCTCTGTACGCCCTTGCCCCTTTCTCGATTGTTATTGTTGTCATTCCTCACTTTTGATGTGTGCCACGTCTTCTCCTTTATCCGCCAGAGCCGAGTCTGGTTCCATCTTCTTTAGGTGCTTCGCTCTCTCATCATACCTCGGGATGTCCTTTTTTTTAAGTAGCGTAAATTTTGCAATTAAGGTTTCTTTTTCCTGTGTTGCCTTTATATGTTTTCTATCTTTGTTGGGGTTCCTTGCCCTCCCCTTCACTTTTCTTCTTTGCTTTTCTCTCACTCTGCTCTCTTTTTCCTTTTTCTTTCTCTTGTATTCTCTGCAGAACCCCTCTGTTCACACTATGCTCATGTCTACATTTACTCCTAATATTCAGCTATGAATTCTTCCTGTGTACCGCTTAGAGTCAAAACCTGGAATGTTAAAGGTTTGAAAAATCCCATTAAATGCCAGCGTGTTATCTCTAATTTTTCTAGATTGCGCTGCCAGCCCTCATTACTTCAAGAAATACATCTCACTGAAGCTGACATTAACAAGCTTAAAAAACAATGGGTGGGCCAACTTTTCTTTTCCCCGGCCACACAACACAAAAATGGGGTAGCCATTCTATGTCATAAAGGTTTGAATATTTCCCTTGTTTAACAGGAACATGACAAGGAATGTTGTTGAGTTTTGGCAAAAGTTAATATTGATGGGATCCTTTTCAAGATTCTTAATGTCTATGACCAAAGACATTAAGAATCGTGAAAAGGATCCTGATCCTATATTTTGGAAATTTATCTCACAACTGTCCACTTAACTCTTCACTGAAAATTTCATCTTAGGGGAGACTGTAACCAAATTATGGACGCTTTCTAGATTGCTTTTTATCTTCCAATTTCTCCCTCACAGAACCCACAAAGCATTTAAGTATGCTATTAAATATAACATCCTTCAAGATTCCTGGAGACTGGCTCACCCCTCCCTTCAAGAGTTTTGTTCCTATTCTGCTCTCAGAAAACATAGACTAGGATAGATTATGTTTTCCTTAGCAAAACCTCACCCGACACTTAGTTAATTCCAAGATAGGATTAATTCAAATATCAGATCACCCCCCTGTGCCTACTGATTTAGATGTTCTCCGTAATCCTCTACCTAGATCCTGTTGAAGGTTTAACAATCACTTACTTTCCGATAAGGACTTTATTACTTCTTGTGTGGCGTTTGCCGATGAATATTTCAATATTAACGATATAGGAGAATCTTCTTTCGGATTTGTTTGGGATGCTTTTGAAGCCTTATCCAGAGATTTTATTATTAGCTATGTTTCCAACAAATGAAAAGCTATGGAAAAGGAATCAGCAAAATTATGAGATTGGAACACAAATATTTTACTTCAAAAAATAATAAAACAGACCTTGACGCGTTGATGGCAACTAAGATTCAATTTAATAAATCTACTACGGAAAAGGCATGTGGTACTCTTCTTAAGATGAATGGCAGATATTATGGAGGACGAAATAAAACTGGTACTATATTAGCTAACTAATTTAAAAGTAGGAAAGAAAAATCCTTTATTGCCTCTATCCCTAGCTCATCTGGTATTAAACCTTTCCATGATTCGAACATAGCCAGCTGTTTTATTGATTATTACCAATCACTTTATACCCCGAAGCCATGCCTTCTGAGTAATCCGTCTCCTCATTCTTTTTTCATTCTTCCATGAGCAAGTCCTCACAAATTGATCTGACGTCTCTTAAGGACCCACTGCAATTGGAAGAACTGTTTTCTGCAGTTCAACAACCTCCAATTGGGAAAGCACCGGACCAGATGGGTTTACGGTCGAATTCCACCTGTCAGTTCTTGAAATTACTTTTCCCTAAACTATTTAAGCTTATTAAACATTTCCTCTCATTGAATAAATCATCCGGATTTTTCATGGAGGCTATGATATGTCTCATTCCTAGGAAAGACAGGGATCCCTCTCAATGCAAGAATTATTGCCCAATTTCTTTGATAAATACAGATTGTAAAATGTTTGCTAAAGCGCTGGCCCTCCATCTTGATGAATTTATGGCTGATCTAGTAAATGTAGAACAGTCTGGCTTTGTTACAAATAGGAATATAATGGGTAACTTGCATGTCTTTTTAAACATCCTCAGTAAAGCAGCTAAACTTATATATTCCCTGGAACCTGTGGCCCTAGATGCAGAAAAGACATTTGATCGAGTTGATTAAGACTTTCTAATGTGTTACTCTTTGCTGGCAGGGTTTGGCCCTAGGTTTCTTCAATTGATTTCCTTACTTTATTCCTTCCCGTGCTTGTCTGTTTTGGTCAACGAAATTCAATCCTCCTTCTTTTCTCTACACAGGGACACTTGGCAGGGATGCCCTCTTTCTTCCATGCTTTCTATTCCCGCACTTGAACCTTTTTAATATAGGCTGAAACACTCTTTTCCCTTTTCCGGCTTTCAGCTGAATAAGGCTCATATTAAATTTAAGGCATACACAGATGACATCCTTCTTTATATGTCTAAACCGGAAACATAGCTCCCTTACTTCTTTGAGGTACTAAATGCAAATTTAAAAGTATCAGGTTACAAACTTAATATAGAAAAATCCAAAGTAATGCCTTTGTTCTGTTTTAAGGCACCTTTTGCTAAGATGGGCCTCTCCTGGAACCCCGACAAGATCAAATGGCTTGGTATTTTATACCGCAAACATTTCAGAGATACTCTGCAATCTAATATGGATGCCCTACTGGGAAAAATGTCAAAACTTATCCAAGGTTGCTGTTCTTTATTTTTGTCATGGAGGGGTCACTTGGATACTATCAAAATGATGCTATTTCCAATTATTAATTTCTATCTCTGGATGTTACCTATTAAAATCCAGGCAAAGTACTTTATAGCTATAGATAGAATCTTATCGGAATTCCTATGGGACGGGAAACCTCCTCATATTTCTCTAAATCGCTTAAAATTCCCAAAATCAGTTGGTGATGTCAATTTCCCTGACATCTCCTGCTATCATAAAGCCTTTATTATTAAACAGTGTCAAAGCTGCTTCCTCCATCGAAATTATGGTTTCAGCTGGAATTAGCCCTTATCTCTCCCTTCTCTCAGACCCATATTGTACACATGACACAACTCCCTAAATACTCTTGTACTCTTTTCAAGTCTTACTTGGTAGCTCATCTTCCCCCATCTGACAAACTCCTTCAGACCCCTACTTGGTATAAAAAAAAAAGAATACTCGCAAATGACAAACTGTTATTTTGGCGGACTTGGTTAAATAAGGGCATATTCACTATTTCCCAATTAATTCAGCATACTAACTCCTTTATCCTATATTCAACTCTCTTCTCTCTTTAATCTTCCTTCCAAATGTCTTTATCATTATCAGACCTTAGAATCTCTTTTGGCCCCTATTCTGGCATCCCTCCCTATCCCTTCCATTCAGAGCAATTCTCTGCAATCCCCACATAGACGACTACTTCATATCTCCATTGTGAACCCCTCCTCAAGACAGGCCAAAATCTTAACTGGAACTTTAATGGGAATCGGATTTACACTCTACTTGGCCTACTCCACTTTGGCAGAAAATATGTGAGAAAATTCACTCTACAGCATGTCCTGCCAACCTTACCCAAATGCTATATTATTTCAATAATAGACTATACTATACACCAGAACACTTTTTTAAACTTAAACTGCTTAAAAGTAATGCATTCTGGCGGTGCAACTCAAATCCTGGTACTTACCGTCATATGCTCTTTCTATGTCCTAAGCTGTCATTGTTCTGGTAGTAATTAAGGACAAGAATTGGACTTATTACTGAAGTTCACTGTCCTTTTTCCTTGACGTTTCATTTTTAGGTGGCTTAAGTAGTATCTGGCCTCAGAATAAACCACTCCATAAATTTGTATATCCACTGATTGCTATTGCATTCCAGGTAATTACCACTAATTGGAGATCTGTAGAAACTATTACATTGCAACAGTGGTGGAACTTGACTTGTCATAACCACTGTTTGGATCATTATAATTTGCATTCTTCATCTTTGTCAGCTGAACAGGAAGAACTTTGGGAACCATTGACCAGATATTCGTTCAAGCATGTTTGGTACTGCAACTTAATTACATATTGTATTTTAGCATTTGGACTGTGGGTTTCGGATAATGCATTTCTTCCATTACTAATACTGCTCTTGTTTATCATATAATGTATTATTTTCATAATTTCTTGGAATTATAGTATTTACACTTCTTCCTCTTCTATTCTCTCTCTCTTCTCTTATCACCATTCTGTCTTTTCCATATTCTTTGTACTTTATTCTTTTCTTTCCACTTTCCTTTAACATTACCTTGTTTAATCTGGTTACCTGCATAATGCAGTCTTTCCTTTTTTTTATGATGTTGACATGAGTCTTAATACTTAGTTTTTATATTGTACTTCATGATCATTTATATATGGATTGCCGGAATACATGTATAACCTGCATTTCTTCAAAAAAATTACTAAACTCAAAATAAAAACAGCAGCAGCAGTTTTCCAAAGAATAATGCAGGAAATTCTAGCATGAGTCCCAAACGAATGTATTTCGATACAACGTGAACCAAAACAACGTATACTTTTACAACGTTGTTTTTAGTTCGCATGTACCGTTACTACGCAATTTATAATTGCGGATACCATTAGTTCGCATTTCTTTGCAAATGCATTAAAAGTGCCATTACATCAGATTGAAATACACCGCAAAGTTTAACATCGCATTTTTTCTATTTTTAAACACCCCAACACTACGCTAAATACTAAATGCAAATACACTACCCTACACAACAAAAACTTCAAAAACACTACTCTAAACCCTCAACCACTACCCCCAGCACGACCCTACCCTTTGCCCCAGTCCTGCCCCTACACGCAAACACTTCCCTGCACGACCCACCCAACACTACCCTAATCTCTATACGACTACCCTACACTACTCTAACACCATTACACTACCCTTAACCCTAAAACACCACCCCTGCACGACCTTCCCCCTTCCCACAGTCCTGTCCCTACACTCAAACACTACCCTGCCGACCCCCCGACAATACCCTAAACCCTCAAACACTACCCTACACTACACAAACACCACAACACTACACTAAACCCTAAAACACTACCCCCTGCACAACCCTCCCCCGACCCCCAGTCCTGTCCCTACAACAAAACACTTCCCTGCACGACCCCCAACACTACACTAAACCAAAAAACACTACTCCTCAAACACAACACTACCCTTAATCCTAAAAGACTTCCCCCTTTACGACCCTCCCCCTACCCTAAACCCTTAAAATCAGCCCCTCTTACCTCTCTCTCCTCGTGTCCTCTGTTCTTCTTCCTGCGTAGTCAGAGGGGCAGTGATCGTTGCACGTCGTTGTGAGGAAACGCCTCAGTTTCCCTCACAGCGATGTGGTTCGCATACCAGCGCTTGCGTTGTTACAGCGCATGCGATGTAATAACATGCGTAGAAATGGCTACGCATTGTTACAGCGCATGCGTTGTAACGCTTGCGTAGTAATGGTAGGCGGTGTAATGACCGCGTACAAATGGATGTTTACCGTCCCAAACACATTATGTTTCCAAGATGATATAAAAGTATATGGTGCAACTATCTAAGAACATAATGACATCTTGAGAGCTGTATTAAGGAAATTAAGTGATGCAGGTCTCACCTTAAAAAGAGACAAATGTCAAATTGGTGTAAGCTCAGTGGCCTGGAACACACAATTACCATTTACATTTAAAACTAACAAAGATTAATTAAAATATTTTTTTAGGATTAGTAGAATACACATCCAAATATGTTAAAATATTTTCAGAGTTCACATATAATCTCAGAGAGTTGATGAAGAATGGGAGGAAATATGTGTGGGAGGAGGAATGTCAAAATTCTTTCACAAATATAAAATATGCTATTATCCATGTGCCCTCTTTAGGGAATTTTGACCCCAATAGGAAGACTTTTTCAACAACTAATGTGAGTAATAAAGGACCGGGGGCAACTTTATCCCAATGGCAGATGGGAAGGAGAAAATTGTCGCCTTTTATTCGCATACACTGTCCAAATCTGAAAGAAGCTATTCCGTTGTTGGAAAGGAGGCATTAGCCTGCTTTTGGGCGATTCACCATTTCAAATTTGTTCTGTGGGGTTTACAGTTCACAGTGTGTTCAGATTTTAAACACTTAACCTATATGTTCACAACAAAAGCAACAGAGAACAGTACCTCACATATTTCTAAATGGGTCATTGGTCATAGAAGTGTTTCTGAAAGGGTTTTCAAAGTCGAATATGTCCCAGGTGAACTCTGTGCTGATTTCCTGTCAAGATCTTCACTAGATATAGATAAGAAGACAACCATACAGTGAATAAATATCCTATTCTGTAGGTAACTAATGCAGCCATCTCCAAGGAAGAATGGAAGAAGTTTACCTCAAAAGATGCTATCCTAAGTCAGATAAAAGATTAGATTCTTCAAGGATTGCCATCAAAGTGCAGTTCCCTTGGTGAAAATTTGAAGGTGTACTGGGAGGTAAAGGATGAGTAGAATATTATGGATGATATAGTATTAAGGAAGGACAAGATTATACCTCAAACTGAGTTAAGAGATAAAATAGTAAATTTGGCACATGAGGGACACATTGACAGGAGCATGACCAAATCAAGATTAAGAAACCATTATTGGTGTAAATAAATGAATGCTATGGTCGAGTCCAAAGTTAAATATTGTAATATTTGTGTATTTAGCAACAAATCTAAGATAACCCGCGGTACTCCTTTAGCTCCAGTCCCTGTTGCAGAGAAAGCATGGGACAAGTTAGCATTAGATATTATTGGAACCATTAATGGGACAAGTTAGCATTAGATATTATTGGAACCATTAATAGGAAAGGTGTTCATAAAAGATTAATGTTTGTATTAATCGACTATTATTCACATTGGGTCATGACTAAAATGGTAAATGACACCACCATAGAGGTATTTATCGAATTCACAAGAGATGCCTTCTCCTCAGAAGGTGTTCTGCCATTTTGGTTACAGAAAATGGGGTACAATGCACCTCATATGCTATGAAAGAGTTTTTAACCAATGTTTCTATATTGCACCACAAAACTGCCTTTATTGCCCTTGAGCAAATGGGCTAGTGGAAAGGACTATTATTATTAAGGCATGTTTCCAACTGGCCTGTGTAAATGGTTGTCCAGTCCATGTAGCCATACAAGACATGTTATGGGTATATCATACTATTTCCAAACTGGTCCCTGTGGTTTCACCCTTAGTCTTAATGAGAGGCAGATTAACTTGCTCCAATTTTTCCTGAGTCAGCTGGGAGGAAGTGCTCCAACAGCAATCAACAAAAGAAGTTGATGCAGCGGAAGTGGGGAGGGTCATATATATACCACACCAACCTTTACAATACCTAAGGAAGCATAAATACTATAATGACGGGCCCACAAGTCATTATCCTTTCAATTAGCAATAGCAATATCAAAGGTCCTCCAATGGATCTTTGGTAGAACTAAAAGGGACTAAGTAAAGAAATCGGAGAGCTATTCCTTCACGAGGACTTGTAATGAAGAAATGGTTATACCATAATATACCACAAAATGCATTAATAATATGACAAATGTTATCCTAAAATTAAGTCATGACTCAAAAAAAAACGACAGACACTAATCTTTCTAGATACCTTTTTGGTATTATTTCAGAAATATGAATGGTCATACACAAATACAAATCATAAGAGTACACTTTGTTCGCAAATATCACGGGTAATCAATCACAGCTTTCATAAGCAGAGTAATTCAAAATCATCAAAATTCAGGTGGGAAAGGGAAGGGGGAGAGAGTAACAGTGAACATCAGGGTAATCACAGTTCAGTTACCTCACGGAACTTTGGAGGAAACTAATGCACAGCGTGCAATTAGTCAAGAAAACTATCTCCACGGCCGTAGAATAGTGTGGGCAGCATCACCAGCCGGTGATGTGCAAAGTCTCTAGGGAAAAGTTCCCCGCAGTCAGGATTGCCAGCCAAATCAGGAATCAGCACAGCACAGCATACAGCATACCACGGATGCAGGACAGGTCACCAGAATGTGAATGAGCCGATGATCATTCTCCCACCAGCATTTTTATACTGACTTTGCAACTTTGTTACACTAGGTTAGAAACTCTCCTAAATCCTACAAGCCATTCTCATTGGTCAGAACTAGAGAAGGAAAACAACTCCTAACGATGACTTTACAAATTTCTCTAAACAGTCTTTGTCTAAGATTGTATAACTTCCTAAAGAGGAAGGAGAAAACTACAATTTACACATTTTGTAACTACATAGCAACAGTTTCAATCTGAATCCTCGCCTAGACAGGAAAGAGTCATACTATTCTCCGCTCTCTAAGGATGTAATGTTATTCTTTACAAGGACATCAGGAAACGGCATGAAAAGAAACAAAGGAGCATGGAAGCACATCCCCTAACTAATACATTTGCTTAAACCTGCATGTTCAGCAAAGAAAGACAGAGAGAAAAGAAAAATCATTTCTACATTTTTCTAGGCCTACTCTACTTTCACAAAGAATAAAAGAGCATTTTCATGTTTGTGCTTGAATATTCCTGCAGTTCAGGAAACATAAAAATATTAATATTAGACACGCAAATTAATAATTTCTTCTCATTCTATTATTATTCGTAACCCTATAAAGAAATCTTCCATTCTACATGTGTTATTCTGACTCTTAGAAATACGTGCAGCTTTGCACATTTTTCGGTCGCACCTTTTAGTCTTCACATTTTAGTAATTATAGTTTTCACACACGTTAGTAATTAATTAAAACACACACATGGGTGGATTTCCCGAGCAGATTTTATTAGCAAAATCATGCTCCATCAATCCCCCATCTGATGGTATCCCAAACCATCACACCAACCCATATCACATTACTATCTGATAATGAACAATCAGAATGCAGTAGTTCTCATTTGTTTCAGCCTAACACCCTCTATATCCTTCCAGGCATCATAATAAATCCCTTTTCAATCATCCATTTCTATTTCTTCTCTTTTCCTTTTCCTTGCTCGTCGCTTTCCCTTAGTAGGCTTACTCCTGTGACACTTGTAAAGCAGTATTATCATTAGTATGCTTGTAACAATAGCAAATATTGGTGTTAATATTCTCCCTAATCAGCTATTAGAAAAGTCAGAAAACCAGTTACCTATGGAAGAAATACTCTTACCAATTTTCTCCCATGCACCATCAGCCTTCAGTTTTGACAGATCATCATGTAAATGAGTAATGTTACTAATATATCCCTCCAAATCCCTACTCTTATCAGGGATATAAGTGCAACATTATTGAATCTTTAGCATACTACAGACTCCACCTTCTTTTGCCAATAATACATCTAAGGCAAGTCTATTTTGTAAAACCATGGTCCTCATAGCAACCATTTCAGTATCAACCATCAGAAACCCTCTAGCGGTATCCGTTGATAAACGATCAACCACTGTAGACAATTTTCGAATTTTCTGTGAATTTAGAATAACCCCAACTGAAGGTATCAATGCACCAAGTACATCCCCAATTATTTCACCAGCACTCAATCCCCTTTTTCTCCGTGTTAGTAGTTGCTTTTCATTGGTTCCTTGTTCATCATTCACATGATATATTTTAGGAAAGACAATTCCCATATAGCAACATCCATACCAATGTGGTGGCAACCTATAGTAGGCATTTTTACCACATATGAAATATAGCCCAGGGTAAACAGGATCTGTACCACCTTTTAATCCCCAAACTCCAGTAATTAAGAAAGTGTGTTCACATTCACTGGAACCATGAAATGGTTATTATAATCTGTTTTCTGCCTTAGTATGCAAAGCTTTCCCCTATGGGGCCAATCCAGAGCCATTGCAGCATAAGTCTCTGTCTTTTGATAATTTCCTTCTTTATGTGCCCATGGAGGCTCCTTACTCTTTTGTTCAGCAGCCCTGCGTTTAAACTCTCTACGTCTATCCTCTACAGAATTTATAAAATCAATCTCTACACTACTTAACCTACAGGTTAAATTATGTCTATGTCCATAAACTGTATCTATCATTTTGATAGTATGAAAAAACTCTCCCAAATATTCTGCATCTCTAGCACTATAAACTATATTCATATTCTTTCTAATAGGAATTTCTGAAAACACTAAATCATAATTTGAATAAAAATATTGAAACGGCCCTTTAGCATAAAACAGACTGGTTGATACACTACTCGATATACCATATGTTAGTGGCAAAGGGTGGTAAGTTACACTCTCAGACACAGACGTGGGTAATTGCATGCACACATAACAATGTCTCGCACCCATTGTGTCCACATATTCATATAGTAATTTTGTAAAGACGTTTAATGAATAATCACTAATAGATTTATCCAAATGTAAGACACTACCAGTTATTTCTTTCATATTAGTCTCAGAATCTTCTTTCAGAACATTTTTAGTAACCAAAGTCACATGCTCATTATTATTATTAGTAGTATTTACTATGTTAATAAACATAAAGCGAGGTATTACAAATGTTAAAATCAACCATACAGACATTGTTAATAAAACACAGAAAACACAAACATTGAAGCATTTTCGCCTACATATTCCCTGATTCTGTCTACCAGTCTCAGTTCTAATCATCTTAAAAAAATTATGTAAAAAGAAAAAATAGACAAGAATCCTAACTAAAAATTTTACTCAAAAATAATTAGTAATTTCACTAGGCTTAATTTAGTTTGTGATCCTAACTAAAAATTGTATTAAAAAATAATTAGTAATTTCAGTAGGCTTAATTTAGTTTGTGTACTCCACAACAAAGATCTGAGCCTTGAGCTCTTCTTCAAAATCCAAAATCCACAGCTTCGAAAATCTTTTCTGGAAATTTATCACATAAATCTCCTCTCTCTTTTTGATCACCCTCTTCAAATTAGCAGTTCACTTAGGGTGGCTTGAAAGAATTGTCCTTCTTCACACAGAATTTTAGAAATTCTTTTTCCCAATCATTATTTGAAACACTTTCATTTGCACCTACAACCACATAAGTCCATTCTGGTGCTAAGTATTTTTTGCTCGGCACTTTCACTCTCTTTGTTCTTCGTACTTGATTCTCATCTTCTGTTTCACTTTGTTCTGATTGACTCGATACTTCAAGTATTGTTTCAGGAACCTTGCTATTGACGGTGTATTTCAGCTTTTTCACTCCTTTTGGCCACTTGTCTCCCTTCTTTGCCCTTTTTCCATTCTCATTCGTGTCTGAACTTTCTTCAGATGAGTTCCTCTTTCTCTTGCCTTCTGCAACTGCTGAAGCTGAAGGAATCACTCTGTTCTCACCATTGACAGCGACAGTGTTATCTTCACTAGTCCCAGTAACTTGTGCCCACTCTACTCCAACGTCAACCTGCTCTGGTACATTTCTTTGTTCACGTCTCTCTTCTTCAGCAGTTTCTTCGTTTTCAAGTGGACTTGGGACTTTCCTCGTGTGACTTGCGTGAATCCAATTCGACAGACCAGCACACTTGACAGCTGTCGTAGTCACCAGTATAATCTGATGAGGGCCATGCCAGCGAGGTTCTAAACAGGACTTTTTGACATGTTTCTTCACCACGACCCAGTCCCCAGGGCTTAGATCGTGGCCTTGTACTTGTTGAGCTGTTGTCGCAACTTCTCCAACCTGGTGAGACACAGAACGTACCACATCAGCCAATCCTTTACAATAATCCAGTACCAAGTCATCAGTAATGTCCATCAGTTGATTTGCTGGAACTGTTGGCTATCTCATAACATCAATGTCGTGGAAGCACAAACTTTTGCCAATCTTGATTTTATTGTGCCATTGACCTGTTCAACTACACCTGAAGCCTCAGGTCTGTATGCACAGTGCAGTTTTTGCTCAATCTGTAATGCTGCACAAAGCATCAGAATTATTTCATTATTAAAATGTGTCCCTCTATCTGATTCCAACGAGACTGGAAAACCGAATTGAGGAATAATCTCTCCAAGAAGCAATTTAGCAACTGTCAAGCTATCATTACGTCTTGTTGGATATGCTTCAACCCAATGAGAAAACAAGCAAACACCCACAAGGACATATTTTAATCCATTGCAAGGGGGCATCTCAATAAAGTCTAGCTGCATTCTGGTAAATGGACCAGCTGCTTTCCCAATTCGTCCCATGCTAACTACTGTCTTTCTTCCTGGATTTTGTTTCTGACAAACTGTGCATCTCTGACAGAGACTTTCTGCAATCACTCTGAATTTGGGATTAAACCATGTCTGTTGAAACAACCTAATCATTGCATCTCTTCCAATATGTGTCGGCCCATTATGGACTCTAGCCATTTGAGAAAGAAGACTGTCTGGCATTACTATTCTTCCATCAGTGTATACCCAGACCTGACCTGCGTGTGCATCCCAATTTAATCCACCCCTCTTTTTCAGAGTCACTTGCCTCTTCTTGTAGGTCTCCCACTTCATCCCAAGTCTCAACAGATGTGAACAATAATTTGCATTCTGTTTATTCAGTTTGCTCATTTACTGATGGTTCCACATTAATAGAATATGTATTCAAAGCACAAAATTTAGCAAATTCGTCCGCATATCTATTACCTAGTGTGATGTACTCACAACCAGATCAATGTGCACTGCACTTCACCACTCCAATTTGTGCCGGCAATTGTAATGCCATCAGTAGATGTTTTACACACTGTCCGTTTCTGATCGGTGAACCCGAAGAGGTCAAAAATTCACGTTGGGACCACAACTGCCCAAAGTCATGTACGACACCAAAGCCATATTGACTATCCGTAAAGATTGGAAGCCTCATTTGTCTTGATAAAATACAAGCTCGAGTGAGCGCTTTTAATTCAGCCACTTGTGCAGAACTCACTCCTTTCAACCATGATGCTTCAATCACATTTGCTACTGTGCAAATTGCATAGGCAGCTCTCAAGCAACCCTCTGAATCTCTCAAACATGAGCCATCCACAAACAGAACCACATCAGATTCAGGTAGCTGTGAATCTTTTATATCAGGCCTTGGTTTTGTGCACAATTCTGTCACATCCAGGCAATCATGATCCACTTCATCAAGAACTTCCTCACAGTCTGGAGTTGGCAATAACGTGGCTGGATTTAAACTAGTATACCTCGTTATTATCACATTTTCAGCACCTAGAATCACTTGTTCGTATTTTGTCAAGCGGCTACTCGTCAAATGATGTGTTTGAGGGTGCGTTAACAGAATTTCAACTGAGTGTGGAACAAACACTTTCAACGGATGTCCCATAACAATAGACTCACTTTGTTCAAGACTCACACAAGTAGCAGCAACTGCTTTCAAACATCCTGGTAACGCTGCAGCGACGAGTTCCAAAGTAGCAGAAAAATATGCCACTGGTCTTCACGCTGTCCTGTGCGTTTGCGTTGGAACTGAGAGTGCACAACCCTCACGCTCATTGCAAAACCACATAAATTCCTTTTCAAAATCCGGCATTCCTAATGCTGGTGCTCGACATAGACTGTCTCGCAACTCTAGGAATGTCTTCAGGCTTTCCTCATCTAGATGTATTGGATCTCTCACATCTTTGTGTGTCAGTCTCTGAAGAGGTTTTGCAATCAGTGAAAAATTCATAATCCACTGTCTGCAGTAACCAACCATTCCCAAAAACATTCGAACCTCTTTCTGTGTTTTTGGTGGATTCATTCGCATGATAGCATTTATTCGATCTTGAGAAATGTTTCGAATTCCTTTTTCAATGATATGTCCAAGATAAAGCACTTCAGTCTTACAAAATTGTAGTTTTGTCGGTGACACTTTATGACCACCTACTGCCAAGTGATTCAGCAAAGCAATCGTATCTGTCACACAATCTTCTCTAGTCCTTGACACCACTAGTAAGTCGTCAATATACTGGACTAGAACTGAATTTTTGGGCATGATCAATGATTCCAAACACTTTTTCAATATCTGATTGAAAATCGATGGACTCTCTGTATACCCTTGAGGAACTCGGCACCATGTCAAGACACGGTTTCCGAACCGGAATGCAAATAAATATTGGCTATCCGGATGCAAAGGTATCGAGAAAAAACGTTTGACACAGATCAATCACAGTAAACCATTCTGCGTCACATGGAATTTGATATAGAATCACTGCTGTATTTGGTACTATAGGACAACAAGGTATAACTATTTGGTTAACCTTTCTCAGGTCCTGTACGATCCTCTATTTCCCATTAGGCTTGCGAATTCCCATTATAGGTGAATTGCATGGACTTCCTAATATCTCTCTCAAAATTCCTTGTTCAATCAACATATCTATCACTGGTGTCACTCCTGCAATAGTATCAGGACTCATTTTGTATTGTGGGGTTCTCAGAAACTCTGCATTAGGTTTGACTGTAATCTGAATCGGAGCAACTCCTTTCATCAGACCAATATCTTTTCCAGAAAAATCCCATACATCAGACAACACAGTTTTTCTCAACTCAACAGGCAAATCATTCTCTGTGAGCAATAGATACAACTCATTCACTTCTGTCCCTTGATTCGGCGCGGGGAGGGAACTCTGAAAACAGGCTCCCGGGATCGGAACCACTACATCAGTGATACCGACCCGAATCCCCACCCGACCCACTCCCCTCGCCACCCAGCAAAGCAGGACTCACCGGAATGGAAGAAGCCATGAGACGACATCGACGAAGACCGCAGTGCTTGGAGTAAACGTCCCTCGCCGATCCCTCAGAACTGCTAGCAGCCCTGACATTGCGAAGGAAACCAGCAAGCACTCCCGGATCAACGTCGGACCCACGCGAAACCAAGGAAAGAATCCACAGACCAGACAAGTGCTCATTCCTGGGCAAGGACTTCAAGTCAGGAACCGGAACGATTCCTGCTCCACTCTGCCATGGAGTAGCGTCACCAAGGTACGATGACTGGCCTCAAAATGGCCGACACGCTTGATCCGAACAACGAGATATAGGGCCTGCAGAGCGTCTAGGTCCCCAGCGATTACACTCAGAGACTACACACCCCACTAATCTATCTAGAGGGGACCTGGGTCGGCGCCATAGCGTGTGCAAGTCCCACTAGAAGCACAGCTTCTACTATGATTCTGACTGACTGGCCTCAAAATGGCCGCCACGCCCGACCTCAACACCGAGGAATAGGACCTGCCGAGCGGCAAGGCCCCCACTATTGACAACAGAGGCCCCACACCCCCACTACTCGGTACTGAGGTGACCCGGGTCGGCGCTGTAGCGTGTGCGAGTCCCACTAGAAGTGCAGCTCCTCCTCTCGATTCCGCCTGACTACAAGATGGCGGATCACTAAGCCCTGTCGACTTGCTTTGCCCCCAATAACTGGCTCCGAACACATTCCGCTGAAAGGGACACCTTGGGATAGGAGCCCTCTGCCCCAAACCAAGAGGGAATCTATACAGAGCACTCATTTCCCTCAGGGAGCCCCCACACCCTCAGCCGAATCTGCCTGGCCTCATGATGGCCGCTACTGAGAGCCCTATGATCCACACCCATCCATGTGATTAGATCCACTGACCCAATTAACAGATACAAGGGCTCTATATATAAGGGGATATCATCGGCCTCTACCCCTAACGAAAGAAGAATCTGAGAATAGCGCACAAATCCTACACGGAGCCACTCTCCCTCTGGGGACCCTGCCTGGCCCTAAGATGGCCGACCCCAGCCCACCGGAGTTTCAAAGTCAGGATCTGTAGAAACACACAAACGCTACAAGGTCCACCAACCAAGAAGAATTAATTCGCCCCTCTGCCCATAAGTTCAGAATCTTTGCGTGAGAACCCTCTCATGACCACAGTGAACCCACACACAGTGTCTCACTCACAAGTTGGGCACCTTCATTACCGTAGTGTTCACCCCCATTGATAACAACAAAAGGACTACAACTTCGTCATGTCACTTTACCCTAACCTCCTGCTCAAGACAACTGCCAATTAAACAGTCCTGGATATTCATAAACATTCTCCTCCCACAGCTCCAGCAGCTAAACCACCCAAATAATTGGCCAGAAGCCACTTCCGCCTAAAACAGCTGCGACAAGAAAAAACAAGACGAAGGTGTCCCCTATCCACGGTTGCTGACCTGCTCCTCAACCGACCAGGAGGCATAAAAAAGGGTGGCCTCCTGAAGTCAGTACCACAGGACCGTCATCGACAGGTGTGTAAGGGACCACTCAGTTACAATCGCATCCTCTTGACACATCTTTTGGCGACAACCTTTAACTCACTCACTGCGGATCTGTCTTATCTCACCAACTTTCCCAAACTCCCGTTCAGAGGCTCGATCCCCCAGCCTGTAGAATTCACACAATGGCCCTGGACACACCAACTCTCCCCAATCAACCCTTACCGACCCACCTGAAACCTCACAGCGCGAACGCATACTCTATTAACTTCCCCCCCAACCTTTCTTCTAAAGCGAGAAGAAATTTCCAAGCAGAAACTGATCAGACAGTACAGAGAAACCCTATTTACAGACATATACCACTGCTCATCTAGAGGACTGATTAAGATGGACTTAATCTTCCACACTGAGAGACCAGAAAACTGGAACACCGCTATCAGAGCACAACTCTGCATCTCCAAAACCACAACCACACCACACAGCTGCAAATTAACATCCTTGCTCCCTAATCGTTCGTCAAGAAGAGGGAGCACGTCCGTGACCATCTACACTAACGGCACTGTCCTCATTCAGGCAAATAACGAGAACCTAGAGGCTTTCGGCTCCCTCTTCCCCACACTACGATCCACTCTCCCCCACCTGCCTCAACCCGCCCTAACACAGCTCCCACCCACAGCTAAATGGCCCCAACGGGAACCTCAAACCAGCACCACCCTGTCCCGCGCCCACGCCGCCCGCCTCCCTCGAGGCACCTCCCACCACAGAGCCTCCACAAAGCGTGCTCTCCAACTCCCTAAGGAAAGTATAAATCCACTTCCTAATGGGATCCACCCTCCGCAACCCCACGAACTAGCCCGGCCGACAGCGACCTTTAATCACACAGGTTCCCGCACAGATCTTGGAAATCTGAATTCATACCATGACCCAACACACCCCCCTCCCAGGATCCCAAAAGGTGTCAGCATGTCTTACGCAATGAGTAATAGACAACATTCCATAAACCCGGCCTGCAACACACAGGGCGAATCCCCCCAAGATGCCCTTACTCCCTCCCATGACTCCATGGCACAGCGTCTCGCATCACTAGAAAGCCAGATAGACTCGATTTCCCGGGGCTTGTCCGAAATCCTCACCAATCTTGACAAGGAACGCATGAGCCCCACCAATCCCCTCCCTGGATACCCACTACATCCAACACCAACCACCACAAGTGCCCTAGTTGGCCTTCAGCAACCCCCGTGACACAGTCACAAAGACTCTCAAGATCGGACGCCGTAGCCTGGCCACAAAAATCCCTAAGAAACTCTGCCTCCCCTTTAGGGCTCAGAGATGCCCTAATACCGAAATCGAGCCTCGGGCCTCAAGACCCACCAGGGCAAAAGCAGCAATGTCGGACAAAGAAGCAGCCGATCTAGCCTCCTCATATGACTCATCTCCCTCAGACTCCCCAAATTCCAAAATCCAAGTGATCACGGGTTTCAGAAAAGACCTTCCTTGCACAAAACCACCTAGACTGCCCTTCCTCACCACCCTACCTAGGGCGCCCAAAGGATTGATCCCCAGCAACAAAGAGCTATCCACCAACTGCTTGCTCATCAACTGTAGGTCGGCGACTATGCATGCAACCAAACTAGCAGAAGCCATCCTCTCACAGGACATCGACATCGCGTTCTGCACGGAAACCTGGCTCAATGAGCTCTCCTCACCATACCTAGACATGCTTGTGCCCCCGGGGTTTTCCATCATTAACAAAGACAGAAAAGACCAGCGAGGGGGAGGGGTAGCTATCATTCACAAAAACAACTTGGTCATCACGGAAATAGAATCATGCAATTACAACTCATTTGAATGCCTTTCAACCAACATAAAGACCAAAGACAAAGGAACTTTGCTCTGCCACCTTCTCTATCATCCGCCAGGCAACACAGCCGCTTTTGGGGAACACTTAGCTGACCTGATAGCTCAATGTGCACTTGGAGATGCCAACAATCTAATTCTTGGCGACCTCAACCTGCGGTGGAATGAAACTAACAACCCGCTAATTCAAACGCTATCCAATCTACTCTGTGACAATAATCTAACCCAACACTGCATGGAGGAAACGCACCACAAAGGAGCCACCTTGGATGCCATCATCGCTCAACGAAACGCAATTACAATCAACCACATACTCCCCGTGGACTGGTCAGACCACCACATGATACTATTTCATATCAACCAACAAACTCTCTCTCAAACACCCATGCAAGACCCCCCCAAATGGACCAGAAACTTCTCCCAGATCCCCATGGCAGTCCTCGAAGAACGGATAAGCTCGCTTCTTCCCCACACCAACGTCCACCTCTCCACAACCGAACTCACCGAGCGGTACAACGCAAAGCTAGTGACCATGCTTGACCAGCTAGCTCCCCTAAAGCTGAAAAAAAGCCGAACCATTCCATCCAGGTCATGGTTCAACTCCGACCTCAATTCTGAAAGGAGAAAACTAAGAGCCAAAGAAAGAAGCTGGAGGAATAATCCTACCTCCATCCTCCGCGAACAACTCAAAACAGCCCGCAGGAAGTACAACAATCACATTAAAAACAAGAAATCCAGCTTTTTTCTCGCTCGGCGCTGGACAGCGCAAAAATCGACCCAAGGAGCTCTATAACATTATCAGGCAACAAACCTCCAAGCCCGCGACCTCCTCTTTACAGGCATCCAAAGAACTCTGCGATAACTTCGCCAACTTCTTCAATGATAAGATCACCAAGATCGAACTCTCACTGGACGTCAACATTACACACCCCACTAAGGTCATCACACCCAGGACGCCTGATTTCGATCCCTGTGCCTCTTCCAATTCCTGGCTAAGCTTCCGCCCCATTCAAGAATCTGAGATAGTCACACTGATCTCCACCTCCAAACCCTCAGCTCATGTCCTAGACCCCATTCCTCCCCTACTGACCAAAAAACTGAAGCACGCCCTAGCTCCACTTTGGTGCGAGATCATAAATAGCTCCTTGAAAAATGGAGTCGTTCCAGACTGCCTTAAAATGGGACAAGTCACACCGTTACTGAAAAACCTGGCCTCGACATTTTGGAGCTGAATAACTTTAGACCTGTATCAAACCTCCCACTTCTGTCCAAAACCCTAGAAAGATGCGTACTCCAACAACTAACCCAACACCTGGACAACATCAACCTCCTGGACCCCCACCAATCTGGCTTCAGAAAAGGCTGTAGCACAGAAACCGCGATCCTCAACATCATTGATGATATCCACAGATCACTAGACTCTGACCAATGCTGCCTCCTCATTCTCCTTGACCTCTCGGCAGCATTTGACACGGTAGACCACAAACTTCTCCTTAGGGCTCTCCAAGAAAGAGCCGGTCTTGGCGAGATGGTCCTCCAATGGTTCTCCTCCTTCCTGCACAACCGCACGCAAAAAATAAAAATCAGAAACTTCACTTCCGACCTCCAACAAGTCAACAAGGGCGTCCCTCAAGGCTCGGTGCTATCCCCGCAACTTTTTAACATTTACATGGAACCTCTCTCCAAACTACTCAACAAAGCCAACATCCGCTTTCACCTCTACGCTGATGATACCCAGATCTATTTAGAAACCACCTCCCTCAAAGACATTCAAAGACTCAATGACGTACTGAGAGATGTCCAACACTGGCTGTCATGCAACCACCTTAAACTAAACCCTGACAAGACCGAGACACTCCTCATCTCGAACAAGGAAGAGAACCCCCAAATTGCCGAATGGTTAAAGGCCATTGATGCACTCAACGGGAGTCTCACTCTAGCAGACTCTGTCAAATCACTAGGCATCACTCTAGACCCGAAACTGAACATGACCAGACACATCAAGAATTCGGCCAAGAGCGCTTTCCTTAACCTCAGACTACTGAACAAAATAAAACCCTTCATCCCGCCCAGTGATCTCAAACAAGCCACCCAAACTCTGGTACTATCAAGACTGGACTATGGGAACGCAGTCCTCTCAGGAATCCCAAAATCACATCTGGCGCCCATCAAAACAACGCTGCATGCGGCAGCCAGAATGATCACCGGTATCAAGAAATTCGACCACATTTCTCCTGCTCTCAGGGAACTTAAGTGGCTTCCAGTAGAAATGCGGATTAGCTTCAGAACAGCCTGCCTCACGCATAAAGCCCCGCACACCGGCAAACCCGAATATCTGGCAAAAAAACTCAAAAAAGCTGGCCAGGCCAGGAACCTCAGAAGCTCAAACTCCCTCCTACTCATCCCACCAAAGACTCGAAAACAAAAACTGCGGATCGATCCTTCGCCGGAAGCGCCCCAGAAATCTGGAACTCTATTCCCCCTCACATCAGAACCATTCCCTCCTTTGTAAAATTCAAAAGTCAACTCAAAATCCTGTTCCTAAACCGCTCCCTAGGGGTTGGATAGGATCAATCGGAGCAGCTAGCTGACACCGCGCACTGCTCTAACTCCAAGGTTTCGAAAGACTCCGAAGACTGAGACTGTATTTATGTGTTGCTCTTCTGTTTTGTGTTTTATGACTCTTTTCAATGTATCTGCTGTAAAGCGCTCCGATACCCTAGGGTCAGGCCAGCGCTATATAAAACTCCCTAAATAAAATAAAATAAATAAAGCATTTTAAAGACCACGTCTTCATCTTTTGTGTGAAATGCTATTCCATCCGGTGTACTGTAAATGGAACAATTCATTTTACACAACAGATCCCTACCTAATAAATTAACAGGGCTTGAATCACACACAACAAATTTGTGTAATTCCTTGAAATTTCCAATCTGAACTTTCATTGGGTTAGTTATTGGTGTTTTAATAAGTTTATTTGATACTCCAACAACTTGGATATTTTCTGTCGAGAGGGGTAGGTTTGGAATTTCCACAGTTCTCACAGTGGAATGGGTAGCACCAGTATCTACGAGGAAAGTAATTGCATTACCATCAACCTCGCCATCCACATATGGACCCGACTGATCTACCACTAGAGATGCGCCAAGAACGCACTCGTCCTCCCCTCTCAGGCACCGTCATTGTGATGAATCTGAATCACTCCCATCTGTCTGCAAAACATACTGTGAAACAACCTGCACATTTGAATTTGTTTGAGCATTTGTACGCAAACCAGTATTTACACTTTGTCTTTGCATTTGACCATTCACATTATTATTATTAGGCATTGGAGCTTGTGGAATTTGCAAATTCTGTCCCCTGTTTGTCATCTGCACTTGCTGATTCTGATTCTGCACCTGATTCATCTTCACTTGATAGTTCTGATTTTGACTCTGCGTCTGCTCTTGCCCCTGATCAAATGAACCTACGTTCCCATTATTATTCAACACCACCTTACACTCACGACGCCAATGTCCAAACTTGCCACAATTAAAACAAGGACGTTTTTGTTTTAAATGTTCCATGTTCACAAAATTACCTCTACCTTTTCCTTGACCCATTGGAACCATTTGTGTCACTGTATTGCCATTTGAAACTAAACCTTTCATACCAGTTGTAGTCTGACCATCATCAGTCGCATCTCCGTTCAGATATCCTCCTTTCTTAGCTGCTCTCATTTGTGCTAACATCAATTTCTCCTTTAATTTCTTATGTCTCATCTCAATGTCATCTCCACAGTACTTTGCATAATGAAGAATCTCATCAACTGATTTACTCTGCCAACATATTAAATGTTGTTGGATCATGGCACTTATTTCTGGTCTCAAGCCATAAACGAAACGATATACAAAATGTCCCATATCTTTTTCAGTGATATTTTCAATACCACTAAACTGCTTAAACACTTGAAGAAGCCTTTCATAATAAGCATGCACTGATTCTTTCAGTTCCTGAGTCGTTCTATCAATCTTCACCCAATCTGTTTCTTTTGGAGAAATCTTCCCTTTCAGGTATGTAATAACCTGATTATATTTTTTCATAACTTCATCAGAAGGTGCTCCTGTTTTAGGATCTCTGGGGTATTCTTTATTTGGCCAATCTACAGCAATTTTACACTCAATCCACAAGTCAGCTGGAACTACTATATCAAAAAGACCCTCTAAATCAACCCACAAAACTTTTGATACTTTCACAAACCATTCAGCTTGTCTGTACCATTCAACAGGCTTTTCTCTCAATCTCGGAAAATCATTCGTAAATGACAAATTGTCCTGTCTTGACCATGGAACATGGACATAACCACCTCCTGGTACTTCTCTCATTGGATAAGCCCCAACAGCATCATCTGATTCTGTCTTTTTCTCTGGCTCTCTCAAAGGATATGACGGAAAAGCTACATTCGCTTTGACATTTTCATCTTTTTTCTTTTAGCCCATCTTCCTTTCCCCTTGTCCAATTCACCCCAATGCTTCAGTGTGTTAATTAACTCTTTTATTTGCAATTGTTTCCCTGAAACATTTACATTTTCCAAATCTCTGTCTGTAAAATCTAATCTATATGTCTTTTGTAATGCTTTTGATTTCTCAATGTCTATTCCATACTCTTGTGCTGTCTCTACAAATGTCTCATGCAAATTTCTCACTCTTCGAGTAATAGTCTTACATAGGAACAACAAATCATCATCTTGAAATGTACTCAATCTCTCTGGGCTAATTGTACCTGTAATCATTTCTTCTAGTACTCCTTTTAATTTAGCCACATCGACACAATCATCCTTACTCTAACTACTACAACCAGGAGCTAAATCCTGAATCCACTGATCTAATTCTTCTGGCGATGGACCCATTGATCTTTGTACATCTTCTTCACCTGACTCACTTCTAGGTTTAGCAGATGCTTGAGAATTCAATCTCTCTTCAGTCCGTATTAATCTCCTAGGTTCCTGATACACCACCCTTTTTGGTGTCTCATTTCTCCCTAAAACATCAATTAATTGCTCTTCATGTCTTGAATCTATAATCACATTTATACTGTTACTTCCACTACTTCTTTCATTAGTCCTAGTCACTTCTGGGACTGCCAAAGCATGTAGTCCCACAACACTCTGTTCATCACTATATAATGGAACTACTGGACCAATTGTCACTGGCACTGACAACACTTCTGGATTTCTCACTGCTTCCATCCTAACAATTGTCCTTTGCCAGTTCTTAATCTGATCTGGTCTTACTCCATTCATCACTCTATTCTGAGATTGTTCCTCAATCTGAATCAAGGGAGCACTAGGTATATTATTTGAAGTATGTGAATCATCTGTATTTAAACTAATCTGTTCTGCTTGATATGGTGGTGGTCTGTTCATTAATAACTTGTTTAGGAAATCCTCATCATTGTCATCTGAATCCATTAGATTCACATTCACATTCTTATCTTGTATTTCAATATTATTCTTTTTCTCTTTTGACTTTCCCCTTTCAGTCTAATCAGCCTCTCTAACACGGAATAATCCATTTGTTTCTATAACAGTACCTCTTCTCCACATTTTCTTGCGAGCATCCCATTTTGCTTCAGAATATCTACTCACTGTATTTTTATACCTATTCTGATGCTTGTCTCTTTCTCTCTTGTATGCTTCATACTCCCATTGTTCTAATGCCTCATACTGCATTGGTCTAGGATTTGGATTCAAACCATTCATCCGAAACCTCAGGTTTTCTAAAATCCTTGTATTAAAAGTACCATTTTCAGGAAAAGCTAATTCACCTTGATCTTCTGTATATTTCACCCAATTCTCTAACCCTGCACACGTATGGTAACCCCTTTCTAACGCCATAAATGCTGCTGGCGTACCTTCAGGAGCTATTGGAATCCCTTCTCTAAGTGGAATTGGTTGATCTTTACTAAACAATGTCTTTAACAATTTTATTATCTTCATTTTCTCTACTTAACTGTAAGTAAAATATTTATTAATAACTCTAATCTACGTAAATCCTAACAACACTCTCTTCCGTGTTATGTTTTCAACTTCCAATAAAAGTTATTTTCGCTGTCCAATCACAGCGCGGCTCACACCAACTAACCAGTACCAGCGCGGCACCTCTGTGACGTTGCTCACCAACTGTATAATACCAGAGCGACTCTCTGTGATGTCAGTATCGCTCCTTCCACTGACCCCCCCTTTACAAAATCAGCGTTAATGTCTTTTAAGGTCTTTTTAAACAAATAAAACAAACTACATAAACACAAACTGTCTGCTCCACTAAAAGAAAATCAAAAGTATATTCATGCACTCAAAGAGAAAACCCTACACTCCAACAATAAACCATGACCAGCGTGATTCTTGTTCTCTTTACAATGGAGGACTCTTGGGACTTTCCCAGTTGCGCTTACTGAAGTGACCCAAATTACCCCTCTTATCTCATTCAACAAAGTTCCCTTTACAATACTTTCAGTTCGACGACCGCCTAGTATTGTATTACCAGCAGACAATGTACATCACCTTAGTATACGCAAACACTAAGAACAGAACTTAGGCATATCCCGGGATCTCAGGCCTCGACGGACCCGTAACAAAAACTCAATGTGACAAAACTAACTCAACATATATTTGAACCGTCTAGTCAGTAAAAAACTCCTTTTTCTCCACCTAGTATTTTAGTCTAAACTAACCATCCGATGCAACTACCAAAAACTGATGCAGCAGAAGTGGGGGGGGTCATATATATCCCACACCAACCTTTACAATACCTAAGGAAGCGTGAATACTATAATGACGGGCCCATAAGTCAATATCCTTTCTATTAGCAATAGCAATATCAAAGGTCCTCCAATGGATCTTTAGTAGAGCTGAAAGGGACTAAGTAAAGAAATCGGAGAGCTATTCCTTCACGAGGACCTGTAATGAAGAAATAGTTATACCATAATATACCACAAAATGCATTAATAATATGACAAATGTTATCCTAAAAATAAGCCATGACTCAAGAAATAACGACAGACACTAATCTTTCTAGATACCTTTTTGGTATTATTTCAGAAATATGAATGGTCATACACAAATACAAATCATAAGAGTACACTTTGTTTGCAAATATCACAGGTAAACAATCACAGCTTTCATAAGCAGAGTAATTCAAAATCATCAAAATTCAGGTGGGAAAGGGAAGGGGGAGAGAGAAACAGTGAACATCAGGGTAATCACAGTTCAGTTACCTCACAGAATTTTGGAGGAAACTAATGCACAGCGTGCAATTAGTCAAGAAAACTATCTCCACGGCCGTAGGAGAATAGTGTGGGCAGTATCACCAGCCGATGATGTGCAAAGTCTCTAGGGAAAAGTTCTCCGCAGTCAGGATTGCCAGCCAAATCAGGAATCAGCACAGCACAGCATACAGCATACCACGGATGCAGGACAGGTCACCAGAATGTGAACGAGCCAATGATCATTTTCCCACCAGCGTTTCTATACTGACTTCGCAACTTTGTTACACTAGGTTAGAAACTCTCCTAAATCCTACAAGCCATTCTCATTGGTCAGAACTAGAGAAGGAAAACTACTCCTAATGATGACTTTACAAATTTCTCTAAACAGTCTTTGTCTAAAATTGTATAACTTCCTAAAGAGGAAGGAGAAAACTACAATTTACACATTTTGTAACTACATAGCAACAGTTTCAATCTGAATCCTTGCCTAGACAGGAAAGAGTCATACTATTCTCCGCTCTCTAAGGATGTAGTGTTATTCTTTACAAGGACATCAGGAAACGGCATGAAAAGAAACAAAGGAGCACGGAAGCACATCCCCTAACTAATACATTTGCTTAAACCTGCATGTTCAGCAAAGAAAAACAGAGAGAAAAGAAAAATCATTTCTACATTTTTCTAGGCCTACTCTACTTTCAAGAAGAATAAAAAACATTTTCATGTTTGTGCTTAAATATTCCTGCAGTTCAGGAAACATAAAAACATTAATATTAGACACGCAAATTAATAATTTCTTCTCATTCTATTATTATTCGTAACCCTATAAAGAAATCTTCCATTCTACATGTGTTATTCTGACTCTTAGAAATACGTACAGCTTTGCACATTTTTCGGTCGTACCTTTTAGTCTTCACATTTTAGTAATTATAGTTTTCACACGCGTTAGTAATTTATTAAAACACACACATGGGTGAATTTCCCGAGCAGATTTTATTAGCAAAAATCATGCTCCATCAAAGTCTCATGGATAAATTGGGGTTTCATAGAAAAAAATACAAGGATTGGTATGATAAGAAGCAGGGTATTAAGGACCAAAGTTATTTTTTTAAATATCTCTTTATTTATTTTTTGCATAGATGAACAAATAGCACAACACACCCCCGCAAACTGTCGAGGACATGTGAGCAAAACAGTTAGCAATTACAAACAGGTCTTCCCGAGGTCGGGGTCGGAACAGAATTGTACTAAAGCAATCAGATTCTTTTTCATGTCATTCATTGTGCACAGCATCAGCAAAGCCCATCTTTACATCTCGTGGCCCAAGCCCACTCCACCCTCTTTTGGCTATGTATGTCTTTCCTTTGTTTCCTCACTCTCCCTCCTGTCTTGTTTCTTTCCAGGGACCCCATATCTTCTCAAACTTCAGTGGGCAACCTCTTGCCTGGTGTGTTAGCTTTTCTGGCGCCATGCACCAATCTATGCCTTACTCCCATTCGGTGTAGGGAGAGTTAGCGCCCCCCAGTATTTCAGTATTTCTCTGCAAGCCACCATCAGGGCTAGGTTGCAAAATAATAGAGCATAGCGGTATAAGGTTTGTTAACTCCAGATACTCATTCTCGGTGTCCCACCATCCTACAACAGCACCCTCGTAAAGCTGTCCACCCTGTGGAAGAAAGTGTTGGGGACCGGGAAAGGGGTATTTTGCAGTATTTAGAGGAATTGGGGCAAGGATATCATCTAATACGGGCGGCTTGGCCTAGGAGTGACAGCGGAAGTATCCGCCAGCACTCCACGTTGCTACGGTAAGCCTCCCGGATTTTCATGATGTAGTTAAGGACCAAAGTTGGAATGAAGGTGATATGGTTTTGGGGAGAAAGCCTTTGCTTCATGATGGAGGAGGAATTACATTTTATAACACTATGCAGATTGTTAAAGTTAAACGTAATGTTGTGACAATGGTCAGGGGTCAAATGTGGAACATGGACAGACTTATGAGATGTCCTAACAACATTTCTGATCATGAGGAAGTGAACAAGGAAGGTCTACAAATGCATTTCTATGTGGGAGCAAACACCATTGCAAAAAAATTTAGGAATGTCCCTTGTTGGCAGAAGGACTATCGTATGGGGTGATGTTAATGATTATTGTTTTATATTTTTGTTCCCTTATTGTTAGGAGATGTGTTATAATCTGGGGGTTTGTCATGACTCACTAAAATCCAACTCATCATATAACAGTGCCTCTATCACTTAAGTAAGGAATGGAACATTCTGTCCATTTAGAATGTTCGTGTGTGAAGGGTTTTCTTGTCAGAAAGAGCTTGACTGGCAGTGAATAAAGAAGCATTTTACATACCTCAGAATCTGCATCATCATTACAGTGTCATACTGATTTAGGCGAGGATTATTTCAAAGAATCATTGCAGTAGCCCTCGAAAAAATATTCTTTGAAGGAAGGAGAGCGTAACAGACACCCTGGCTGTGTCAGTCTGAAACTGGCATGGTCGATTCATAAAATGAAAATGGCATTACACTAGTAAAACAGAGGACTGTTTATGGCCACTCGTAGAAATATTTTGGAGACACCATAAACTTAGGTCTCAGGTAAACCACTGAAATCATAGGACTAGTAGAATAGGATGTCTAGTCCATTTGTGCTGATGGCTGAACTGTGCCAAACTGATTAACCATAGTAATAACAGTGGATGGAGGAGTGCCTCGATTCAGCAATTGATTGAGTCTGTTGAGTAATATGCCTTGCTCTGCCCTAGCTGTAGGCAATTCTCTCTGTATACTTTCAATTGCCCAATTTACAACTGTAAAGGAGCCATCTAAAGCATCTATGGTCAGCACAGCAATTTGCCACAACCGTCTTAAGAAAAGAGATACTAGCAAACAGCTCCACATCCTCCCAGTTGTATAATAACACTACACTGGAAAGGTGAATCCAGTGCTGAGTATTAAACTCTGGTTGTCCGACCACTTTAGGAGTTTCAGAGAAAATTGTGTGGGAACTTTCTAGATGACTTTTTAACAAAGGTCACCATTTGCACCTAGATAACTTCTACACTGCTGTGCAATTGTTTAAGGAATTGTTCAAAGTGGACACTCTTGCTTGTGGCACAATCCACGCTAACCGTAAAGGTTACCCAAAAGAGCTAGTTTGCAAAAAGCTTCAGATGGGACAGTGCAGTGCCTTGCGTAGTGATGAACTGCTAGCTGTGAAATTTGTGGACAGGAGGGATGTGTACATGCTGACTACCATCCATGATGAAAGTACTTCACCTGTGGCTTTTTGGGGTCAGGTTGCTGAAGTACGCAAACCTGTGTGCATCTTAGACTACAATAAGCACATGGGTGGTGTTGATAGAGTAGATCAGAGGTTGGAACCTTACACTGCTATTCGTAAGGCTTACATTTGGTATAAGAAGTTGGCCATCCATCTTTTCAATTAAGCAACTTTTAATGCTTTTGTTGTGTTCAAGGAGTATTCTCCAGCATCAAAGATGACTTTTGTTCAGTTTCAGGAGTCTGTGATAGGCAGCCTTGTTGTAGTGGAACAGGCAAGTGTTCCTAGAGTTGGAGTGGTGGAGGATGTGGCTATATTGAAAGATTGCCACTTTCCTGATTTAATTCCCCCCACGCTCCCAAAAAAGATGTAGAGTCTGTTTGCGAAGAGGTATGCGCAAGGAGAGTCATATGCACTGTGCTGATTGTCCTTCTAATCCTGGGCTGTGTGTGCCCACATGTTTCATATTGTATCACACTCAAAAGAGATTTTGGGAGCAACCGTGAGTCTAATAGTGTACTGCCTGGTCTGTATGTTTTTTTATTTTCTGTTCAGTTTGGCATTAGAATGGTATCTTTAGTTACCGCTGTTGTGTTTGTAGTTATAGTTTTGTATCTAGTTCCAATTGGTTTGTGTTTTCTTTCTTGTTAAAAAAAAATTTGACAGTGTGCATGGACTGGAACTTGGCTGGTGGTGTCCATGGACTGGCACTTGGCTGGCGGTGTGCGTGGACTGGCGCTTGGCTGGTGGTGTGCGTGGACTCACGCTTGGCTGGCGGTGTGCATGGACTGGCGCTTGGCTGGCGGTGTGCGTGGACTGGTGCTTGGCTGGCGGTGTGCGTGGACTGGCGCTTGGCTGGCAGTGTGTATGGACTGGCGCTTGGCTGGCGGTGTGCGTGGACTGGTGCTTGGCTGGCGGTGTACGTGGGCTGGTATTTGGCTGGTGGTGTGCATGGGCTGGCACTTGGCTGGCAGTGTGCGTGGGCTGGCTCTTGGCTGGCGGTGTGCGTGGGATGGTGCTTGGCTGGCGGTGTGTGAGTAGTGACTTGCTGCTAGCCATTACACAATCTGCTAGCCAAACGCCACTGCACACACTATGTCAACCACCAGCCGGTGTGATTGCTGTGTCAGTCATGTGGGTGTATGAAAGTGATGGGCCCTTGAATGGCGCTGTCTGTTGATGTGAATGTTGTAATGTGCTGGGCCCGCGGCTGGCGGTGTGAATGGTCTTGTGTGTCACATATAAAAGGTGTGTGAATGGCCTGAAAAGAGGTTGGTGCCTTGCTGTGGCTTTACAGCTCACGAGCTGTGAGTCATTGGTTCAGGGTTTTAACCTTTTAATTATTAACAGTGCATTTCATTTTTGTGAAATCTCTTGTTAATAGAATTTTACAATCTGAACATTCACTCACCCTCATGCCCAATCCAACCAGTATGTGTGTGTACTTAAGGAATTGTTCTTTTAAAGTAATTTTTCTCTTTTCTGTCTCTCTCTGCCAGGGTGTACATTGTCTCCACATTGTCTGTTGATGTGAGTGTTGTAATGTGCTGGGGCCGCAGCTGGTGGTGTGAAAGTGTGTGTCAAGTATGAAAGGTGTGTGAATGGCCTGTAGAGAGGTTGGTGCCTTGTCGTGGCTTTACAGCTCACGAGCTGTGAGTCAATTGGTTCAGGTTTTTAACCTTTTAGTTATTAATAGTGCATTTCCTTTTTGTGAAATCTCTTGTTAATAAAATATACATTTTGAACCTTTCATTCACCCTCGTGCCAAATCCAACCAGTATGTGTGTGTACTTGAGGAACAGATGGATAGACAGTCATATTTGTCTCATCTGTCTTTCTGTGCTAAGGTGTAGTCTGTCTCTAGGGAAAATTTACCAACTTTAGATATTTCTGTAAACCTAAAAAAATGGGGAGTGCTGGGTGGTGTGCCTCTCATGGATCCCAAAAAGTTTTTTTACTCACAGTACCATGCAAACCTCAAAATGTGACTATAGTCACGCATTTTTCTTGCATTACTGTGTCATAATATTCTAGTATCAGAAAAAGCACAATTTTCCTACCATCCAGCATTCCCCTCAGGTCTCCCAATAAAAATGGTACTTCACTCGTGTGGGTGGCCCAAGTACCCGCGACAAGTGTAGGAACCATTTTTATCAGGAGACTTAGGAAACATAGAACTGTAGAGCAACTGTTATTACCTATTTACTTTTGATGCATTTCTGCCTTCCAAATGTAAGACAATGTGTAAAAAAGAAGTCATTTTGAAAAATGTCCTATAATTCACATGCTAGTATTGGTACCCACAATTGCGGAGATGTGCTAATATCTACTGTTCCTAAACTCTATATTTCTAAACTTCTAAACTCTATATCAGGAGTAAGACCTCCGACCCTTGGTCTAGGTCCACTCTCTCCCCATTGCTCCGCTGTGCCGTCTCTTGCCTCCAGACCCCGACCTCCTCCTTGGGAGGTTCGAGGCTGCTGCCCGCTCCTGCGCCTGCTGCCCGCTCCAACTGGGACCAGACTGCCTCCAGCCACTGTAACCTTTCTCAGCCGTTTTTTTTCTTAATTTTTTCCCTGTTGTGCCACTGTTATTGTGCCCATCTGTGTCTTGCTCTAATTCCACCACTGTTTTTATTTTCTCGTGCCTGCCTGTTCCTTTTGCCTTTGCCGCTGCTGCCCTGCGGCCCTCCCCCACGGAATTCCCCCCTGGAATTTCCCCCAGAATTTCCCCCGGAATTCCCCCAGAATTCCCCTGCTCCCGCCTCCCAGCCTCTCCTCCCTCCCACCTCCCCTACTTAATGGCGGCCGCTGTGCGGTCGCGCCAAAGGCAAGCCCATCTGCGCCCATCCGCGACCCGACCGCGGCCAGCGCCAGGAACCCTGGACTTCCCACTACCCATCGCTACGACACCACCACCCTCCTCGCACTCAACCCTGGAAGACTTAGAGAATGCCAACAGGCCTCGCCGAACACAACCCACGGCCAGTTCTCCTGCCTCCACTGCCGCCAGACCCTCACCACTACCCTGGCCTCCAACACCGCCGACGCCAGCACCGTCGACACCCTAAAATGCATCCTCCTCAACGTACGCTCCGTACACAAACACGCCATGGAAATCTGGAACCTACTCGACTCTCTTTCGCCCGACATCGCCTTCTTCACAGAGACATGGACGAACGCATCCTCCGCCCCCGACATCAGCACCGCCATCCCAGACGGATACAAGATCCAGAGGAAAGACCGCCTCGCCATCGCCCACAAGATCACACTCCGCCTCACCACCTCCAGCGAAACCTTCCCCTCCGCCGAACACCTGCACTTCAAGATCCAGACCACCCCGAAAGCCACACTCCGAGGAACCCTAGTCTACAGACCCCCCGGTTCCCCAACACCCTTCGCCACCACCATCACCGTCTTCATCGCACCCCACGCGATCGCCTCAACAAACTACATACTCATTGGAGACCTGAACTTCCACCTCGACAACCCCAGCGACCCCAACTCCACTATTCTTCGTGACAACCTCGCCAGCATCGGACTTAAACAACTCGTCAACACACCGACCCACAGAGCAGGACACACCCTCGACCCCATCTTCGCGGCAGGAAACAGCATCCATTTCAGCCACACAACGCAGCCGCCATGGACCGACCACCACTGCGTACACTTCGCCATCAACAAACCCAAGGCACCCAAACCAGCCCCACGCCCACCACGAAGGAACTGGAGCAAGGTTACCGACGAGCAACTTAACTCCACCCTCACCCGAGACAACCACACCTGGGCACCCGACGCAAACAGCGCAAACGACGCAGCCAGAGAACTCCACACCTGGATCTCCAAGTGCGCAGATGAGCTCGCCCCGCTACGCAACCCCGACAGACAACGCCCCAGGAAAGCCGCCTGGTTCACAACTGTTCTCCAAGAAGCCAGACGCACCTGCAGACGCCTGGAGAAGAACTGGAGAAACACCAAGACAACACCAAGACAACCGAAAACCACACCACCTACAAGGACGCCATGACGGACTACCACATCCAGATCAGAGCCACCAAAAGGAACTTCATCCACAACAAAATCCTGGCCAACTCCACCAACTCCAAGGAACTTTTCAGTGTCATTCAAGAATTCACCAACCCACGCAGCGAAGCCACAGACATCACACCATCCCAAGTCCTCTGCGACAAGCTTGGAACCTATTTCCACCTCAAGATCAAAAACCTCTATGACAACTTCATCGACCATCCACCAGGCGCCACAGATGGCCCCCCGCCCCCCAGAAACACCAGCCAGGCCACCATCTCCAACTGGACACCGATCACGGCAGAAGACACCGCCTCGACCATGAAAAGCATCCACTCGGGGGCCCCCACTGACCCCTGCCCCCCTCACATCTACCACAGAGCCGTGGCCACCATCGCACCCAAACTACAACGCACCATCAACACCACCTTCAAAACAGGCACCTTCCCAGACGACTGGAAGTGCGCAGAAGTCAGACCCCTGCTCAAGAAGCCCACAGCTGACCCCACCGACCTCAAGAACTATCGGCCCATCTCGCTCCTCCACTTCGCAGCCAAAGTTGCAGAGAAAACAGTCAACAGGAAACTGACACGATTCATTGAAGAGAACGCCGTCCTCGACCCGTCCCAATCCGGATTCCGAAGCAACCACAGCACAGAGACCGCCCTACTCGCCGCCACAGACGACATCCGAACCCTCCTGGACCAAGGCCATTCTGCAGCCCTCATCCTACTCGACCTATCAGTGGCCGTCGACACCGTCTCCCATTGCACACTAGTCGTCAGACTACATGACGCAGGCATACAAGGAACAGCCCTGGACTGGATCCGATCATTCCTCACCGGAAGAAGCCAAAGGATCAGACTCCCACCCTTCCTCTCCGACCCAACGAAAATCACCTGGGGAGTCCCACAGGGTTCATCACTGAGCCCCACCCTCTTCAACATTTACATGGCCCCCCTCGCAGCCATCATCCGACAACACGGCCTCAACATCCTATCCTACGCCGACGACACCCAGCTCATCCTCTCCCTCACCAAAGACCCCACCACTGCCAAACTCAACTTCCAGAAAGGAATGCAAGACGTCGCAGTCTGGATGACCAACAGCTGCCTGAAGCTCAACGCCGAGAAGACAGAAGTCCTCGTCCTCGGTACCACCCCTTCTGCATGGGACAGCACCTGGTGGCCGACCGCCCTCGGAAGCCCACCTACCCCCTCAGACCACGCCAAGAACCTCAATATCGTACTCGACTCATCACTCTCCATGAACCGACAGGTCAACGCGTCACCTCCAGCTGCTTCAACACCCTCCGCATCCTCCGCAAGACCTTCAAGTGGATCCCCCCTGAGTCAAGGGAGACAGTCACCCACGCACTCATCACCAGCAGACTGGACTATGGAAACGCACTCTACTCCGGCATCAACAAGCCCCTACTCCGCAAACTCCAGACAGTACAAAACACCGCCGCCAGACTCGTCCTCGGCATCCCCCGACACGAACACATCAGGCAACACCTACGAAGTCTCCACTGGCTCCCCGTGGAGAAAAGAGTCACTTTCAAAATCCTCACTCATGCCTACAAATGCCTACACAACAATGGACCCAAATACCTCAACGACAGAATCAACTTCCACGTACCCAAAAGAAACATTCCGATCTTCCAACCTCGCACTGGCCAAAACCCCGCGCATCCACAGAGCCAGAGCAGGCGGAAGATCCTTCTCTCACATTGCAGCCAAGACCTGGAACGAGCTACCGGCAGACATCAGACGCCCCCCCTCCCTGAACACCTTCAGGAAGACCCTCAGGACCTGGGTCTTCGGCTAAACAGATCTCCGGACCCCCCCCCTCAGCGCCTAGAGACCCTCACGGGTGAGTAGCGCGCTTACAATTCCCTGATTGATTACAATTCCCTGATTGATTTGTTCCCATTTCAGAAATACATAGGTGTCTTTCATACCGATATTTCACTGTTTATATTTTCCCAAATTAATTGCTATATACCAGGTGCACAATTAAAAACCATTGCAAGATGCTGCTCAATTATTGGCTCTGGGTTCGTCGGGTTCTTGGTGAACCTACAAGTCCTATATATCCCCACAACCAGAAGGGTCCAGCGGATATAACGGTATATTGCTTTCAAAGATCTGTCATCCTTAGAAGAAGTTACAGGTGAAAACGTTGGCACAAATGCCTATTTTTCTCAACTCATTTTCAATTTTTCCTATTATCAACTGTTAGTTTCTATAAAAAAACCTGGACGGAGCTACACAAATGACCCCTTGCTGAATTCAGAATTTTGTCTACTTTTCTGAAATGTATAGCTTTCCAGGATCCATTATTGCTTTCATACCCATTTCTACCACTAACTGGAAAGACGTTTAAAGCACAGAAAATAGCAAAAATAGGCTACGTCTCAGTAAAATGCCAAAACTGTGTAAAGATTTTTGGTTTTCTGACAGAAGTCTGTCAGTACCTGAAAGCTGGGAAGATGGTGAATTCAGCACCTCAAACCCTTTGTTGATACCGTTTGCAGGGGAAAAAAACATCCGCTTTCATCTGCAGCACTTTTTTCCCATTAAAAAAAAAAAAAAAAATGCTGTATTTTGGCTAATTTCTGGGTCCCCTCTAGGGGAATCACCAAACCCTGGGTACCTTTAAAATCCCCATAATGTTGGAAGAAAAGGATGCACATTTGGCGTGGATACCTTATGTGGTCAAAAAGTTACAGGGGCCTAAGCGCGAACTACCCCAAATAGCCAAAAAAAGGCTTAGCACAAGGGGGGAAAAGGCCTAGCAGCGAAGGGGTTAAACAGCAAGTTGAAAGGTCACAGCAGCTCCTACCTTGTGCTGTTCATAGGATGGAATTTCAGCTTTGTGGGGGATATACAATAACTACTGGATGATCAAAGAAATGAAACTAGTTGTACAACATGTTAACAAGGAAGGATAGAATCCTTTAAATGGCGTGGCGTGCGAGAAACCTACACTCATGGGTATGTAATCTGCAGGGCAGGTATTACAACCACTGCTTTAAAACTGAATTGTTTCTCAGCGCATAGCTGTTATCATTGTCTAATATGGTACTAATGTTATTCACTTGAGAAGAAAGAGTGGTTGAATTGGAAAAACTGTTACTACTAGTCAATGATGAGGCATGGTGAGAACAGCCACGTTTATAGCTTCAGTTTTTGCCACAGGTGACACAGGCGCGTCTCTACTGTCCGCTTGCACGCAATGCGTGCTGTTAGTGTAATGGCAGCAATGGAAGGTGGAAATAAAGATAGATGGTTGGAGATTAAAATACAAGGGCAGAAGAGAAGGACAGACCCACTCCTTAATCATTAGCAAATGAATCATAATATCTAATGATTCTATTTGAGGCAATTAGTTAAAAAAGAACAGCTCGACAAAAATGCTGAATAGTAAAATGGGCATAAACGTAGGTGGTTGGGAGAGTGCTTTCTTACCTGCTCACTTCTAATTGTCATTGCTTAATTAAAGCTGTCGTCTCATCTCCTAACTTATGGCAACACCCTCCAAAGTGAAAAATACAGTAAAACAGCCATTTGAACGAATCAATGAAAGACTGTAATAGTTCACGACACCGAAAGGCCATTTGATTGTTTTGTATCTATGACAAGAAAATTACCCTGACAACCGAGTCCGACGTCAACAAAAACATGCCTACTTGGCTGATAAAGCAAAATAATACATTCTTATCATCTTTGTGACTAAGCCAGCCGTTGCGGCGCAAATCAAAACAGTTTCACAACAGCCAACAAGATCACTGAATGCCTCAGCTCCTCATATATCACCTTTATCTTCTGAATCAGTCTATTGATAAGGACCTGTGACATCTTGTAAATATTATGGTACACTTCAACAGGAATTGGAATTCATCAAATAATACAGACTTTTGTTGGCTAGGCACCTTCTGCATTTTCTAAATTATCATATTATAGCCCGTATTATATACTATGTTAGGTGGTTTTTTACCACTCAATATTTTCCAGTTCCTTAGGGAGTTTTGTTCTCGTTGTTATACTGCTGTCTGTGGTTTGTATGGTAAGGATTTGCCCTATGTCAGTGTTTAATTTTGGAGAAGGGGTGTGGGTTGTGACCCTCCAGCCTAACACACCAGAGAGAGAATTATTTCATGGAGTATCTATAATGGGTACTCTGCAGTGTGGGGGATGGTTTCTTTGGTCCGCTACTTAACCTGTATCACTCACGGCAGTGTTGCTTTGATGATTGCTATTGTCTATTAAAGCAACCTATGTGAGTTGCAAGTCAGAGCTTTTGAAGTGCCCAGCATCTGATGCTTCGTTTTAAGGATGTACAATAGTTACTAAAAGGCCCTTGTTACTGACAGAGCAAAAATTACACGTACACTTTTGAAGCCAAACAAAAACTGGACAAGACACTTTTAGAGAGAAAAATAAATAAACGTGCGAAAATTTCACGTTACAGAAAAATTATGAACATAAAGAATTTAAATTGCTGCATCGAAAAAGCATGCAGAAACAGAGTAGTTTAAATGATATCATACATATAAGTAACATAGGTTGTGATTTATTAAAGAAAAGATTCTTGTTCTATTAACGTGTGTTAGAAACCTGTACATGATGAAGTTTTCATGTTATTGAATTTACTTCTAATCGGTGTACATCATACATAAAATAGAAGAATAACTAATGTGATGAATGAAATAATATAATTAATTTTATTTTGATAGTGAATTCTTATAAATTTAACCGTTGTATGTGATAAATGTGTGCACCAGAAATGACAAAAGAAAATGGGTGCTACACTTTCGTACTAAAAGATGCGTTTGCAGAAACTTTCAGAAAAGTTCTTTACACATGTGCTAATATTAATTGCTTGAAACGAAAAATCTAATCGATATTTTAAAGTGCATTTACATGTTGGTACTTATAATGTAGCAGTACCCTATTTCTAATTGAATTAACTTTGATCATACTAAATGTTACAAAGTGCATCACAAATTTCAATTAAACCTCAACTTCTCCATGATTTTACATAAATGTACACTTATAATTCTATATATTCTGCATTATATTAGCCTAAATTAACATAGGCCAAACATTTAGTTTTCTGCTTTGCAATGCACACTAAGGGGCGATTACGATGCGGCCCTTAAAGGCTCTGACCTGCGGTCGGAGCTTTCACGGCTGCATCGCAATGGGCCGCTTGGTTTCCTTTCCGACTGCCTCATTATGATGGAGATGGTCGGAAAGGAAACCAGCCAGTCATTCCGGCTGGCTTCTGACAGGCTCGGAGAGGCAGTCTGCCAATCAGAAGCCAGCTAGTAATCTCACGGGAGGACCTTACCGCCCTTGAGATTACAATGCACGGTTTCCAACACGATTTCCATGCCAGCCTGTCCGACATGGAAACCATGTCGGAAAGCGTGTTTGGGGGCCCCCAGCAGGGCCCCCTTTGGTGCACGGCCTCCGTTTGGAGGCCGAGGGGGCACCTATGGTGCGCCCCTGTTGATCCCTGTACCTTGTGGCAGGCACCTTGAGGTGCCTGCTACAGGGTGCAGGGATAAACTGCACCTTCCATTTCACTATGAGAGCATGCATTACGGACGGTTTACGGGCATAATACATGCTCCCATAGGGAAATATAGGAATGCGACTGAACAGTGTTCAGTCGCATCCTAATGAGGCGGTCCGGACTGTCGATCGGGTGTCGGTCGGTCCCAGGACCGAGTCGGTGTCGGACGGAAGGAATTCCGCCCAACATCGAAATCAGGCCCCGAGTGTGTGAGAATCACTTGATGCAACAGTTGAATGTAGCAAGTTCTTTCTCCTCTTGAGATTCTTGTGTATTGTATAAAGATATTGTCACATTTATGTTACCATTTGCAGGACACTTACCTGGGAAATTGCCCTTTCGAACTTTACTACAGGCTCTAGCTAAAGGAGCATTATTTACCGTTTCACCTAACAGGATGGCTTAAGAACTGTGTAATTGTTCCACCTATTTCCTCTGCATTTTGTGTCTTCTTTATGTCAACCTATCTACATTCCACATGAACTGAACAATGGACTGAGTGGTCTGATCAGATGAGGTGACATCAAGAGGTGCCATCCCTGAAAACTCTAAGAATATATTATTGTTTGATTTGATGGCTTGGTGGCAATCTTTTTGATTCTTCTTTTTTACCTTTATGGGACTTCAGTGCTTTTGGACACTCTGGAGAGTCTATGAGACTGATGGTGATGACAGATGGCTGCTGTTCTGCTTGCAGACAAAATACAAACTGATTGATGCAAACTCATCGGGCTTTCTTTCCTAATTAGCGAATAGGCTACATATGCTCAGTGGTCCCTTTCTTCGGGACTACTAGAACTTGCAATGTACTTCCTTTCCTAAACTTGTGAGCTTTGGGTAATGATCTGTTTACTAAATGTCTTATTTCCAATTGATGCAATTATTATTCTAAAGATTTGATGAACTGAAATATATTAACTAAATTTGGATTAGAGAGATTACAGGACATAAAATTCTAATGCTGCTATTTTGTATTGCTTTATCAGAACTCTTAGTGTGTATGATTTGGGCTCGCCTAAGTTTCTTCAGGAGATTTGGGCCCGCAGTATTAATCCTATATCTTTATAACATTGTGTTGAGAGTAATTTGCATGAGTTTGATTTCAAACTTGTAGTTCAGTTGTCCAATTCCTGGTCCTCATTGGATGACTGTTGAACTCCCTTATATCCAAGCCCTCTCAGCACACAGCAAGGTCCATCGGAGGACCAAGAGAGTGGTTATGACTAAACGGTACAGATTATCATAAATTACATTGTGTTTTGTTGTTGGGGCCCAGCAAACACTACAGTATTACCATGGGTTCCTGTTTCCATGTCTCCCTTTAGTTTCTGAGAGATCTTTCTCCCCCTTGCCCCTTTCTTGTTGATCTATAAACCCATACCCCTTGGTCCTTGGGTCTCATGTTTCCTCAACCACTCTACTTCTTTGATATGCCCCCTCTACCACCGGCTCTCTTTTCCCTTGTTTACCCCCTTCCCATCAGAGTCTTGTTTCCTTTTCCCAATAATCTCCGCACCTTGGCTCTGTGTTCCTCGATAGACCTTGACTTGAAAGTTCTACATTCCAGGGCCTCAAGGTATGGATGAATATAAACAAACTTACAGTGATGATTCCTCTGTGCTGCCTGTGTTGAAATTGATACAGCACACCACGTTCTTCTTTCTAGCCGATTGTGGCTCAACTTGTGATGAGACTCTAGTATTAATCTTAAGTAAGGTGGCGTTGTGTGATTTAATTTGCATGCTATAAAGCGCATAGGCTACTTAGTCCTTTTCATCCAAAAAGTATCTTGCTAAATGATACCAATGAGAATCACTGTTGCCTTAAGACTGTGTAGGTGATAAGCAGAAGCACTGAAGTCAGGAAGGTGGGAGGTTGTGGTAACAGGTCTATGTGTGCCAATGTGACTGGAGTGAGCAGTGGCTGTGGTTGTTGGGGGTGTGGCCACTCATCTCCAGACCTCTACCCCTGTCCTGGGGCTATGCTATTTCTTTTTGGCTGTTTGGATGATGTATTGCTGTTGTATTGAGCAGTAGGGGTGGACATTATGAGGCAGCCTGGGCCAGGTAGGTTTGCTGTGTGCCCAGGACCCTTTTTATGGCCCAGGGCACTTGCTCCTCTTGGGGGCTGGGACCAAGTCTTGAGGGATGGCAAGGGGCTATATTTGCTTTCTTTTGGGGCAGTGGCAGGTGGTAGGGAGTAGCTGGTGAATGCCGTGCCGGATAAAATGTCAGGAAGACTTTATAGACATAGACAGTCCCCCACCATTTGTGCCTTGTGGGGTAGCCTTGGGTTGGGCTGTGCTTCTGACCTCAGCCTTGCCTGTCACAGATACCAACCACCAGTAAATTAGGTTTTACTGGGTTCAGGAAGACACCTAATAAATCCAGACCCAAATTTTCTGCAGCTGAGATTACTGGATGTGGGAAAATTGCACTTGTTACTATTGGGTGCAAAAATAATGACCCACTAGAAAAGGCCAGGAGCGATATCGAACTCAGCTATACTCCTTCAGAGCAGTGAAAATCGGGGACATAATGGTAATGGTCATGTCTCACAGGAGCTATTATTAATGTCTGTATGTTGGATTGTGCATGGATGCATTCCTCAAGTCAAGAGTCACCAGAAGTTCACCTATACTTATCAATGGAAGAATTGACCAAATTGTCAGCTTCTTGAATGGAACATTCAGGAAAAATCTGTTTCCTCTTTTTAGGTCCAATCTTGGTTGGAATCTACAGAACTCTTCTCTTGTGCTGCTACGTGGACCTTGGGAGGATGATAAGCTTATGTTATTATGGAGCACTGTGGAACTTGAAGGGGCCATCCAGTGAATAATATTATAATGCATCTCAAACCTCAAGCAGACATCATCAAACAAAGCAACATTCCAGAATGCCTATTGCTGGTGAATGTTAGTTATGCATGCTTGATTAAAGAGAACTATTCTGTCTCTCTACACTAGAGGACACTTGAAAGCAATAACCTAGTACAGCCACCAGTGAAACCAAGATGATCTTGGCTATTGGTACTCCATTAGTCCACAAAGAGATGAAGGCAATGGCCTACTGAAAATTGTGGATAACCTGCTGGAGCATAATTAACATTTACAACAGTGGGGCTGCTAGATGGGTTGGAAGTAGCCTGTGTTCTGTTTGACCATTTGATTGACTAAGAAGTCATTTAATATTGTATTAACTGGTCTTCTAAATACAGTGTCACATGACTAGGCAAATGTAGACTGTCCACTGCTTAAGATCAAGTGTGTGTTCAGAGCCTGTGCTTTTAATATGTTATGCATGAGTGTATGAGTGTGTATGACTGCTGAGAGTATAGTAGATAAAAGTCAATGAATTGTTATTTTCAGTGATATGTGATTAAAGATGATGCATTTTAATTTATATTTGTATTTTGTGTTTTTATTGTTCCTTAATTTGTATTTGGTACAGTTCACGGTCAAATCTTTGTACGAGTAAAAATGTTTTGTTCCAAAATGGCACTCACATAGTTTGCAGTCTAGACTTTGAACACAGTTAAAGTATGACATCAGATATATATTTTTTTAGACATATTGATTCTTGGCAGCAGTATAAATGGGATGCTTACAAACTGACGCTTATATCTGATACTATGAAATACATGCAGTTTGGAATTTAAAATGGTGATCATGTTTTGTAACTTAGTGTTTATAATCAAGTGGGGCCTATTCACAAACTGCATTTTGTAATACATTTAGTAGTACTAGAGTAGGACTACTAAAGTAATACAAACTGCTATTCTCAAACCTACGAGATTAACTCTCCACCTGTCCTATCTTTTTCTACGGGGAGATTCTAAAGCATGTATGTTTATTACTTAGTAGTAAATGTGGAACAGACCAGGGTGGAGAAAGGGGCATGCTTACTACTAAATGGAAGATGTCTAGGTATGAGAGGAGTAAGGAGGGGTTATGGACGGTTAGGGAGGGGTTTAGGGAGGGGTTTAGGGAGGGACATGCTCCCACCCACAAAAGAGTAAGCCCATTGCTCTTCAGTAACCTCATGTCTAATGTTACTATAGCCAAAAAGGGACACAAAACAGTAGTAAATTACTCCAGCTCAGAGCTGGAGTGAGTTCAGGACCACACATGGCCAACCATGTGTGCTGCAACACCCTGACATAGAAGCTAATAGAGGTAGAGACATAAAATAAAATCCCATAGGAAATAATATCAAATTAAATTAAATCATTTACAATATGTAAACATATAAATACATAAACTATAATGTTAAAAGAAATATGAAAATAAAATGTATTTATTATTTAATTATAGAATATGTTAGCAACCTTTTAAATTTATAAATTGATGTTACATTCATTTTTATTAAAATATAATTGAACTACTTTTAATTATGTCTACACATCAATTTTAATTATTATTTCAATTTGTTAACTTTAGGTGGGAATATATTTTTTAATTTAAACTTTAGAAAATGTTTTTATTTGATTTAATATATGTAAATTAATTAAAGATTTTTTTAAATTCTTTTTATTTGCATGTAAAGCAAAAAAGAATTTGAGGTGACATTAAGTAATAGCATAATGACAGACAGTACAGTGGCTCTTCGTAATACATATCTATGAAAATGTTCACATTTCTCGGGCTCCCGCCTCATCTCCAGCGAGTCTCAAATTTACACGCGAGTCTGGCCTTCCTGATCCCAAACATCCTGAGTGGGAAGCAATACAAGAGCACATGGTTGTCCCTGATAATCATTCCACTTCCCCCACACCTCGGTCCACTTGTGCGGACACCCTCTACTTCAAAGACTGCCTTCTCCGCCTGCATGCACAAGTCCATGTCTCTCTTCCTATCCCCCAACTGCGGTGCACCAGCGACTCCACAAAGTCTTGCTACGTTTGGTTTGCCTACCATCAGTTCCAAAGTGACCCAGAGGCAGTCCATGCGGGTGAGATTTGTATCACTCCAAATGTTTAAGAGGCATCACTTTGCCTCGGGCTCTAACGCACCGCCACATACACTCGTAACGCAGGCCATCACTGCCACCCAACACAACTGTAGCACCGGACAGTCCCATACCATATGGTAGAATGTACCTATTTGTCCACACCTTTTGGGGCAGAGTGCCTCATCCCCTTTACCCATTTTCAGTAGTGTTGTGGCTGCATAATAACTCCTATAAAGGATCCTAAGCTGCACGAGGCAGAAGCGCGGGCGTATGGCCACCTCCTGTGGAGAAGCCAAGGTCTCAGGCCACGCATCATCCTCCACACTACCCAGATCTCTCTCCCAAGCCTCCCACAATTGGATCAATGTGTCGGGGGAGTTGTTTAACAATTTTTGATATGTGAGGGAGATCTTCCTTTTGGGTAAATATTTGTCAAGTAATCTGTTCTCGAGCGGGAAGGGCTCAGGAAGGGCTTCCCCAGGGGGATCGCTTTATGGAGGGCGTGACGGACCTGCAGGTATCTATAGGCCTCCCTGAGCACCAACTGATAGTTGTTTTGCAGTTCAGTACAGGGGAGTACTTTGCTGTTTTTCCACAAAACTCTCAGTCTGGACAGGCCTATACGATTCCATTTTTCAAACCCTCTCTGGAGAGCCAGAGTCCCAAGGCAGTCTGTGTCCCACAGGGGTGTAGCCTGTGTGATCGTCCCCTCCCAGCCCATAACCACTAGCGCCATGTGCCACATGGAGACAGTGATGGCTGTTGGGTCAAAGAGTACGGGTGTACGGGTCACCCCTCCCTTAGAAAGCTCATTGATAGCCCTCCATTGCATGTTTCTCCTGTCCATATTGTAGGCCGGCTTGTACCTGGGAAGGTGCACCCAGTGGCATTTGCATACACCAGGAAAGGCTATTCCCCCATCGTACCACCTTTTCGGCAGTTTCCGGAGCACTATATGACGTGGACCCCCATCCCAAAGAAGCCTGCAGGCCTCACTGTCTATGGCGCGGAAATAGGACTATGATACTGGGTAAGGCGTGTTCTGAAGTGCGTATAATAATCACAGGAATGCCATCATCTTAAAGAAAGCCGCTTTCCCCAGCAAGGAGACAGGCAGAGTTTTCCAGTGTTTCAAATCTCTCCGCAAGCGCAACAATGGGGGTTTACAAGATTGTGTTCATAGAACACATTCGGATCTCTCATAATAAAGATGCCCAAGTGGTGGAATCCCTCTGTAACAGCCCCTGCTTCACAATGGTCACGAAGTACCCGGGGCTTTTTATGTTCTGTATTTCTCTTTACTAAGGGCAGGGACTTGCGGACAGTCTGGCTCATGGTGCTTCCATCTATCGTCATTGCTTGCGGATTCGATCATGGTGCCTGAGCGGCCGACGGTTGGAAGTCCCGGCGAGCTGGAGGTATACTCCATTTTACTTGTAATATATCTTATCTACATGAAGAGGCTGCAGTGTGTATCTCTCTCTCTCCATATAATATTGGCAACAATCTGGAGAGGCAGCCTATGCGTACAGCAGACATCGCAGAAGGTCAACGGATAAATGAACGCTTCAGTTCATAGGTCACAGGTCAGGTTGTGTTGCGGGCAGCTGTGAAAATTAATGGTAGTTTTTTTTTTCTGGGCTCAACTGCTGTGTGCCTATGCAGCTTGTACCATTCACAGAACTATTCGTCTACACGCTTGCGCGGCGACCATCTTATTGTGCCTGTTCTGAGTTTGTGACATAGGCATTTTGAACAAGCCCAACCGGCCGGGGAAATAGAGCGTTTTGCGCCAGCGGCCATTTTCGTTTTGCCTGGCCTTGATTCTGAATGGGATCAGATGGTTTACAATTCCCATTGGGTGTTCAGATGTTTAAACCTTCGTGGCAATGAATTTACGGTGACAGGAACACCTCTATTTTTCCAGCATGTCATCTGCTAGAGTGAGAGACCTGGATATTTTATGGTGACAGACACACCTGTGTCAGCTGATTGTGGCCAGTTTACAAACTAGTAGTGAATTTTCCAGTTACCGCACATTATTTACTGTGGCACTTCATAAGTTAATTCACTGGTATTATGCAGTCATTTAACCCTCCTGCACCATTTTTACAGTCACCTGGAGAGCCCACTGTTCCGTGGAAGGAGTTGTTTTGAGCGTTTAATGCATTTCTAGGGGCAATTGATGGACTCAAGTTTAAACCCGAAAGGAGAAGGTGGATGTTAGAAAACTCACTGGGTATGGAAGGTCAGGATATCTTCACACATTTACCAGTTTACGCACCTGAGCATGGCGAAAAACTGGATGAGTATGAAGAAGCTGTTAAGAGAATAGAGAAGCAGTTTTCCAAACCACCAAATTTACTTGTAAGGAGGCACAATATTTTTTCTAGGGAGCAGACAGCCACTGAGTCTGTTGATATGTATGTTGTCTCTTTACATGTACTGGTGGCTAAGTGTGAATTAAGTAATTTTACAGACCAAATAATTAGAGACCAGCTAGTTACCAGGTTTTTTAATAAGATGATCCAAGAAAGGTTACTCACATGCAAGAATCCACCTTTAGATGAGGCTGTAGAAATTGGTAATGCCATACAGGATTCAAAGCATTCAGTTAAGGAACTTAACAAAGCTGATGATACTGTGTTGTTAGTTAAGGGCACCAAACCTCCTGTGACTAAGACAACTGATAAACCGAAAGCAATGGAATGGAAAAGGCCACCAACTGCTGGCAATGTTTGTTATCGCTGAGTATCCAAATTCCATTTAGCTTCTTACAATGTCCAGCTATTTCAGGGAATGCAATAAATGCGGTATTACAGGTAATTTTGGCAGAATGTGCAGAGCTAAAAGAGGGAAGGTGAATGTTGTCTCAGAAGATTATGACCAGAGCGTCACCAATGACATGAATAATTAATTATTGTGTGTGACAATGCATGTGCAAGTTGGACTTAATAATATCAGTACAGACCTAGCACGAGATGCTGGGAGCAGTAACAGTGATATTGATGATTCAATTCATTGTGTTAGAATTCATGAGAATGATTTACCTGTGTCAAAGGATTCCATAGAGATATTTAGAGTGGGAAGGTTAATGATACCTTTACTGACAGAGTCTGGTTCTAAGATCACTATCATATCCATGGATACTGTTCTTAAGTATAATGTGGAGGAAACATTATTGCCACCAGATGTTTTTCCTCAAGGGTATGATGGCACCAGGATTGACCTTGTCGGGTTTTTTGAGACTGTCATTCATTTCAAAGGTGGGGAGGTTCAAGGGAAAGTATATGTCTCACACAGTGGACCAGATATTCTTGGGTGGCACCACCAAGCCTGTTTAGGTATTGCCCTGAATCTGGGTGGGGTACATCAAGTTTTGTTGATTGTTGACTGTCAGTTGAATGGACATTTAGACAACGTACACATTACTTGAGAGTCATAACAATATGTTTGGTGAACAATTGGGAATGTTGAACGGACATGAGCATGTTATCAAAGTAAAGGATGAGTGTATACCGGTGAAGCACAAACTGAGAGGGGTGCCTTTGAGTGTGAGGCACAATTTGAAGAATGTGCTGGACAGTTTACACAAAGATGGTATTATTGAACTGATTAAATCTTCTTTATGGCTTTCCCCTATTGTGGTGGCAAGGAAGAAGAAAAACGAAATAAGAATGTGCATTGATCTGAGGAGCCTGAATCAAGCAATCTGAGTGGATGGATATCCTTTACCCAAAATAGAAGAAATTATATGTACATTGTCAAAACTTGACATGCGGGGGGGGGGCGTGGCTAGCTGCCGTCAAGAATGGTCGCTCCTTGAAGCGGCTCCGCAGCCCTCGCCAATATATCCGCCAATTTTTCCCTTGTCATGAGGTAGATTCCTCTCAATTCCTTGGAATCCCCTCCTAAACCGATCCCGAGACGAATGCGCTGTCTGAATATCGAGCGGCGCCACACGGAGGCTGAAAGGGATCACCGACTCGGAGACGCTCCAAGAAATGTAAAATGGCGGCCGGTGATAAGGAGACAGAGAGGACCCCGCGGTGATGGCATCGGTCCACCTGTGTTGCACGGCAGGAGACCCCTGGACGAGGCGGCAGGGGAGGCGAGACTGGGGGGCGGAGGAGGCGGGAGGCCGGCGGCCCAGAGCAGTGACCCACGGCTCCGACCTGCGGGAAAAGGAGAGACGGACCAACGAGTGGGTCACCTGGGGCCCCCCAGCTCTGCGGCCCTCCACGAGACTGCTGACTGGGCCCGCGAGCCGTTCTGCCCTTCGAGGACCGAGAAGCACCGAGGGTGAGCTGGACACACGGGGCACCAGGAGGGACAGAGGCGCGCAACAGAAGCCTCCGGTGCCAGCCTGGAGGGGGCCGGGCGGCCGCGAAGGGAAATTGAGACCCCGGCTTCGGGGCCTAGCTGAGAGGTCGCCGAGAAGAGACTGCTTCTCCCGAGGCTGAGAGATACAGGGGTAGCAGCGGACGCTTCCAGGACACAGCGCTGTTCGCGGCAGGCATTGCGCTGGGTACTACAGAGCTCCCCTACCTACGGGAGGCATATGGAGATGTCGGTTGGCCCCAGAGGGGAGACCCAGGCGCCATAGATGGTTTGTGTCTCCCCTCATCGAGGTTACTAGGGGGGACACGCTTGACGGTGGACACCAGCCCCTTCCCATGGGCAATGGACGTGGTTACAGCTTGATTTGAATGCCACGGACGGCGCCTGACAGTCTCCTGGCTCGAGCGTAGCTGAAGAGGATTGGGGCCACATTGTAAATCCACGGCTTTAGCCCTCAATTGTGGGGCGCAATACCGGGACCCCCCCTGATGCCATCATTCAGCGCTGAAGAGAACGGCTTGCCTGCGACGGATGGGTCCCCTCCCGCGGCCCACGGAGTGAGTACACAGAGCCCCAACGTAGAGACTGCATCATCGAGCTGCAGGGAATCTGCCCATTTCCCCCTTCAGCTATCAGACTCCCTGGAACACCGACAGGCCGGCGGGGGTTAGATTTCTTCCTCCGAGTAGGCGGCGGCAAGTACAGGTGGGTCATCTTGGGGTGCTCCGCCCTCTCGAGGGTCAAGGATGGCGACCAGTAAAGGCTCCAAGTCCCAGACCCAAAAGCAGCTTGCAAAATTTGCGTGGTCCAAACAAGGAGAAGAGACCGAAGTGACAGCGGAAGATCCCAAAACATCGCAACCTCGCCCCACAGCCAAAGCTCTAACTCTCGAGGATGTCATGGAGGCAATCGCGGGGGTTCGATCCTCTCTAGAGACGCGGATTGACTCGGTGAATATAGAGGTAACGCTCCTGAGAGCAGATCTCAAGAAAATGGACTCTAGAGTCAAAGAGATGGAAACAACAACGAAAGCCCTCGTCGACGACACCTCAACGTTGCGGCAGCAGGTGGACCGGCTCCAGAACCAGCAAAAAAGAATGGAGGAGCTGTTGGACGATTATGAAGGAAGGGCAAGACGGAACAACATCCAGATTTTGGGGGTCCCTGAAAAATCGGAGGGAGAATCGGCGGATCTCTTTGTGGAGGACCTGGTCACTAATAAACTCCAACCTAAACGCCTCTCCAGCTACTTCTCTGTCGAGCGGGCCCATAGGGTCCCTGGGGGGCGCCCGAAGCCCGGGGCCCCCCCAGGCCAATCATCGCAAGAATATTTAACTTTCGAGACATGGACGTCATCCTACAGACGGCGCGAGCTGGACCCCCGGTGAGAATCGACCATGCAAATATCACCTTTTTCCCGGACTTCACAGTCAAAGTTCAGGCGCAGAGGCGCAGCTTTACAGCGATCAAAAAGGCCCTTCGTGATAAAGACATTAAATACTCTATGTTGTTTCCAGCCAAGCTCCGAGTAGAGTCCGAAGGGAAGTCATGGTTCTTCCTGTCCCCGGAGGCGGCCTGGGACTGGATTGAGGGATGGCGCCGAGTGGGGAAGTCATCGGACCCCCACGACAACAAAGGACCCCACACGAATCAACGCATTTCTATGGCGCCCAAAGATCACAGTTCAGAGGAGGACCCAGATGAGTAAAACATTATATGGACCTGCTGGTTTTTCTACGTTCTCAACAACTTTAAGGGCTCATAGTTGTGCTCATCATTATGGAATTAGCAGATGGCAGGCGTTGTTCCCCCGGAGACTTGCCGATTATATCTAGGGGGCGATGTATTCCCTATGGAACAGATATCTTGGAAGACAACCTCTTAACAGAAAGAAAGGACAATTATCTAAAGGATCGGACCAGACTTAGACACTTAAGTATACCATGAATATGTTACGTTGCACTGGCGAGGGGTAGAGATGGTTGGCCAGGTACCCTACACAGTTAATGGGAAGGGCGACAGGCACTCTGCCTTGTTGGGGGGTGGATAGTTGTAATTCCACTGGCAGGGGGGCAGGGAGGGGGGTAGAAGGAGGGGGAGGGGGATAGTTGGGATTTTTATATGTTACAGTTGTAGTTATACAGAGCGTCCAAGCGAACTTCACTTCATTGAGCTTGCACACTTACATGCAACCATCACCCACACTCTTAGAGGGATGGGATGGGAGCGGGTTTCTCCTCACTTTCAGATTAAACAGTTTTTCCACATTAGACATGGTGGACACTATGACACAGCTTGCAATGCAGTTCCCCTCTGCCTTTCATAGATACTAGATGTGATGGCAAAGATGCATACAAAAATATCAATAATGACGTGGAATGTAAATGGCCTTGGAAGCAAAATAAAAAGGGGGATAGTCCTACAATTTCTTAAGAGACACTCACCCGATCTAGTGCTATTACAAGAAACACACCTAGTGGGGAATTGTTGTCAGGCTCTCAATAGAATGGGATACAAATTGTTGGTCCATGCGGGTTTCACCTCCGGCTCTAGGGGCACAGGGATTCTGGTACGCAAAAATCTGGCCCTTACACCTACCCGAATTTGGACAGATCCTCAGGGTAGATTTGCTGTGTTTGAGGCATTGTGGGAGAGCAGGCCGCTAAACGTCATATCAGCCTATTTACCACCCTCGCTGGGAAGAGTAGCACTGCAAGACCTAGGCAAACTACTGATAGATCTCCCCCTGGGTACGCTCATACTAGGCGGCGATTTCAATTTGATAATGGATGAGAGGTTGGACAGACACCCCCTGCGCCCGTTTTCCAGGGGGGGCACACCCATGACTGAATTTACCCACGCGATGGGTCTCAGTGATCTCTGGCGTACATTCAATCCTGCCACGGAATGCTTCACTCACTACTCCAACGCACACAATAGTATGTCCCGCATTGACTACCTTCTCACATCCACTGCAAATATAGGTCAATTCCACCACCCACACAAGCTCCCGAGAGGCATATCTGACCATTCCACCCTCCAGGTTGAGCTCACATTTCATAGGCACAACACTCGAGGTCCTATAGTTATAAATCCATGGCTTCTCACGATTCCAGACATTAGGGAGACCCTGGCGGAACACACAGACCATTATTTTAATGAAAACGTAGGATCTGTTGACTCGGCGAACACACTATGGGAAGCCTATAAGGCGGTAATAAAAGGACAAGCATTGGATTAAAGACCGGGTACATGAGAAATCGGAATGAGCAATTGACTCAACTAGAAAGTGACCTGCTCCAACTAGAAACGGATCATACAGCCTCCCCCACAGATGATACAGCCCGCAATCTCCGGAACAAGCGGCTCGAATATAAGACCTTAACACGTGAGCAAACTCAAGCAAGGCTTCTCCATACCCGTCATAGAGTATACGAGCTGGGGGAGAGAGCTGGTAGGATGCTGGCTTGGCTGGAGCGGCGTGATCAGGAGACTAGATGGGTCCCGGAGATCCTCCTGAGGGACGGGACACAGATAACTGATCCACAAGAGGTGGCAGAAGCATTTGCAAATCACCTGGAGGCGATATATACCTCCAACACCGTCACCTCCTCGGAAGAATCGCGTCAGCTTCTTGAGGAGATGGACCTACCTACTCTTTCAGATAGTGATAGAACTGCCCTAGATGTGGACATCACGGCAGAAGAAATCTGTAAAGCCATATTTGCGATCAACTCAGGAAAGGCAATGGGGCCTAATGGGATTCCGATCGAATTCCTTAAGGGAATGGCCCTTAAAATAGCCCCTCACCTTAAAAACATGTATGAGGAAAGTTTGGAGCAGGGTGTCCTTCCCTTAGATCAGAGACTGGCGTCTATTGTGGTAATACATAAGTCCGGCAAACCGGCGGCAGATTGTGGATCGTATAGGCCCATCTCCCTGGTAAGTTCCGAAGCCAAGGTATTAGCCAAGCTCCTCGCATCCCGATTAACTGCAGTCCTTCCCTCACTGGTCCACGAGGACCAATCGGGATTCGTACCGGGCCGCAATACGGCTTTAAATATCCGTAGAGTGCACAACGTTCTTAGCAGACAGCCATACCTATAGGAAGATGCCGTCATATTGTCGTTAGATGCTGCCATGGCGTTTGATTCGATAGAGTGGCCATACCTCTTTGAAGTCCTGGCGAAATTTGGTTTTGGTCCCAGGTTTTGAAGATGGGTAGCGCTGTTATATACAGCGCTACTGGGACAAGTCAGAGTGAACAATTGCACTTCACGTACATTCGCTTTGCAGAGAGGGACCAGACAAGGATGTCCCTTGTCCCCCCTGCTATTTGCACTAACCCTCGAACCATTAGCGAACTGGATAAGACGTGCGGCCACGATACGCGGATTGCGCTGGAGCGAGGAAGCGGAAGATAAAATTTCATTGTATGCCGATGACATTTTGATTTATTTAGCATCCCCACGGGCCTCTCTCAACTGCCTCCTTAATGTTATCACCAACTTTGGTAAATATGCGGGATACACCATAAACTGGTCGAAGTCGGTGTTATATGTTTTGCATGGCTCCCCACCTCAGCTGCCCCGTGGGTATGAGATTGAAGTGGCCACTGATGGTTTCAAATATTTAGGAATCTACATCACGCCTGACCCCAAAGTGTTCTACGACCGTAATCTCCTGGGTCTCCTCCGTCGGCTGCAAGACGATGTCAAACATTGGAGGTCACTGCCCCTGTCCCTCCTGGGAAGAGCAGCCCTTTTTAAAATGTTAGCATTACCCAGATTTTTATATGTGCTCCAAAACTGTCCATTCCCAATAGCCGATACATACTTTGCGGCCGTTGAAGGGGAGCTCCGCACCCTGCTGTGGGATGGAGGGGCGCCGCGTATTGCTCTTCGGAAACTCACTAGGGGGTGGTACGATGGAGGAATTGCCCTCCCGGATCTCCGCTTATATTACTGGGCTACACAGTTGGTGGCTATTAACCATTGGATCCATGGCTCCCCGATTAATCCGTCCTTTCATTTAGAACTCTATCAGACTGGGCGAGAGGGGTACTTGGGTGCCCTTTACAGTAAGAGACAAAGGGGCCGCTATCTAGGTCCTATGGCACAGACAGTAACTATCTGGCACCAAACCACCAAGCGCCTGGGATGGGGGAAAAAACTGACAAAAGCTACGCCACTTTGGCCCAATCAGCAGCTGGGCCTGCTTTGTCATCATATAGGATTCGATAAGTGGGACAATATAGGTATCACGACCGTAGGGGACTTAATACATAAAGGCGCACTTCTCACATTTAAAGAGCTACAAACTAAATATGCTCTTGCACCGGGAGAAATTTTCCGATATTTACAAATCCGACACGCACTTCTCACCGCTGCTCCGGACCTGTCCTCCCTGCCCGATTCCTCCCCTCTGGAGGATCGCCTGATCTCCGAACCACTATTGACGAAAGCTATCTCCTGCACATATAGGAAGCTTAGCAACAATTTACCTGACTCCCTTCAGACCCTTAGGGATAAATGGCAGACAGACATAGGGCCAATAGATGATGACGACTGGCAAGCGGCAGTAATGTCCCCAAAGGAAACGGCGATAAATCATCGATTTCGCCTGATCCAATTGAAAATCCTTCACCGGACCTATTTTTCGGGGGTGCTCCTGGCCAAAATAGGCAACAGAGTGGACACATTATGCCTTAGACGATGTGGCCAAGACAGTACCTTCTATCATATCCTATGGGAATGCCCTGAAGTACGCCCCCTCTGGGAGAATGCAACCAACAAAATGAAGGATGCGCTAGGAAAACAACTGCAAATTTCGCCAAAGATGGGCATATTGAATATATGGGAAGCCACGGATCTGACAGAGATTGAGCTACAGTGGGTAGCACTGGGGTACTTGTTAGTAAAGAGAGCAATAGCAATGCTATGGGGATCCGATAAATGACCGTCTACAATTGGATGGGTGGCGGAAATGGACAGGTGCATGATAGCAGAGAAGGCGGTTTACAAAGCACGGGGATGCCCCAAGAAGTGGGACAAAAAGTGGGGAGGATGGAATGTCTATAGGGGGGAAATCTGCACGTCACCAACTGTAGATATGGCGATGCATCGATGAACAGCCTGCTAACCATTGTCGTATTCACATACTATAATGTATGGCTATTGAAGTATTATGTTACATTGTATTTCTATATACTGCAATATTGCACGGATGACTCTGTCGTTTATTTTAATAAAAATTGTTTAAAAAAAAAAAAAAAACTTGACATGCGTTCAGCCTACCATCACGTTGTCCTGGTGGAACAGTCAAGACATCTTACTGCTTTTATAACACCTTATGGCATGTACCATTTCTGCAGGATGTCTTTTGGCCTCACTTCCACTGCTGCGGTTTTTCAAAGGGTTATGAGTGAAGTTGTGAAGGGATTGGATGGTGTGTTTGTGTTTCAGGATGATGTGTTGGTCTTTGGTAAAGACAGTCCTGAACACCTCAAAAGATTAAATGCGGTATTGAATGCCATGAGTGAAAGAGGTCTTATACTGATAAATGTGTGTTTGGTGTGAGTGAGATATAATACTTGGGTCACGTGATATCTGGCAAAGGTATTGGTCTGCGCACAGGATTGTTGGAAGTCATTGAAAAAGTTCCTGTTCCTGTAGATAAAGAACAGTTGAGGGCATTCCTGGGAATGTGTGATTATTACGCAAAGTTTGTGAAAACTATTTCAACCATTGCTGAACCCCTACTGCCCTTTTTTTAAAAAAAAATGCAAAGTTTGTGTGGGGTGGGTTACAAATGCTTGCTTTTGACAAGATCAAAGGAAGTGTAGCCAATGCTCCATTGCTGAGTCCTTTCAATCCTGGTGAAATCTTAACTATAACAGTGGATGCGAGTACGGTTGGCCTCGGGCTGTGCTATCTCAGTGTGGAAGCGATCATGTCCGTATTGTGGCTTTTGCATCTTGCACGCTCAGACCAACTGAAAGGCAGTATACTGTTATTGAGTATGAGATGCTTGCTTGTGTCTGGGCAGTTGAGCGTTTCTAAAGCTTATGTTTGGGGCACTAGATTTAAATTCAGGTCATATCACAAACCACTGATACCCATTTTGAATGGTACAAATGTTCATTCTTTCAAGGCTACAGCTAGGCTGGTGAGATTAAGCGTCAAACTGCTGGAATATGATTTTGTCGTTGAATACATTCCGGGGATAAGAATAAGAAAGCTGACTGTTTATCTAGGTTGCCCATTGCAAGAGAGGAGAAAGTGATGGAAGATCAAGATGATGTGGAATGTTTAGTGGCCAAGGTATTCTCTTTACACGTCAAGTGGGTTAGTGAAAGGGAGTGGAGATCTGCTTTAGACTAAAACTTGGTGTTGGGAAGAGTGGTGAGGTACACCAAAAATGATTGGCTGAGAGAAGGTTGCCTTACTGTTGACCTTCAATCTTTTAGCAAGGTTCAGTTTGAACTTTCTTTGGAAGATGGATTGTTTTTCAGAATGGACAAGTTGATACCTCCATGTGTTGTCAGAGAAAAACTCATTGATATTAGTCACGAAGTACATTTGGGTATGACAATGACCAAAAAGAGGTTGAGGGAGACCTTCTGCTGGCCCAAAATGGACAAGGATGTGGAGGATCGGATTGGTAAGTGTTCTAATTCTGTGAAGAACGACGAATGGCTGAAGTGTGTCAATCCGCCGAACAGCATTCCTGAAGTTCCTCGGAAGGTGTGGGAGAGGGTGAGTATTGATTTCCTTGGACCCTTCCAAATTCTTCCACCAGCTCAGATGTTTGCCATCATGTTGATCGATCATTTGTCTAAATGGTTTGAAGTGAGGTATATTCATGAACCTGATACTAGGAATGTCATCAGTTTCCTTACGGATGTTTTTGCAAGGGAAGGGTTTCCTTCAGAGCTGTTTGATAATGGGGTGCAGTTTGTGTCATTAGAAATGGAAGACATTTTTTAAAGGAGCTGGAATCAGACACAAATGGTGTCGTCTTTACCATCCTCAAGGGAACGGTCAAGTTGAGAAAGCTAATAGAATGATTTCTGATTGTGTGAGAGGGGCTGTACTTGAAAGTATTGATGTGAATGATGCTGTGCGTGCCATGCTTTGATCGTATCGTAATACTTCCTATAGTGTGACTGGCTTTTCACCTTTTAGTGCGATGGGGGGGTGTTCTCAGGATTTGTTGAGGCCTTACTAGTTAAACAACTTGCACAGAGTAAAATCAGCAGAAGTCGGGGCACATGACATTGAAATGGCAAGAAGCAGAATTAAGAATAGTCAAGCTAGGCTTATTACAATGTCATAAAAGGGACAAAGAGTGTTCTTTTGGGGAAAGGTGATTATGTGCGGGTGAAACTACCAGAAGCCAAGAATATTAAGGGAAAATTGAGATTTAGTCCTGCTCATTGTGTGGAAGAAGTGAGCAAGGACGGTTGTGCTGTAATGTTGCAGAATGGCCAATGGTGGAATTGCACTAGAGTAGTCAAAGTAAAGGGTCTTGAGCAGGCGTGCATGAAGCCCTTGGGAAATAAGATGTTTAATCGTTGTACTTCATCCATGTTAGAGAAACGGATGTGCAAAAGTTCCTGGAAGATTCAGGGATTATGTGATGTCTTAGTGTGTTTTGCTGTTTTATATGTTTTTGTTTTTTTATGTTTTGCAATTGTTCAAGCGTGTTTTTTGTCTTTTTCTTCTGAGGGTAAAGATTATTTTATTTATTTTGATGTATTGGAAAAATGGGAGGTGTGTTATATTCTGTATTTCTCTTTACCAAGGACAGGGAATCCAACGGACAGACCGGATCGTGGTGCTTCCATCCATCGCCATTGCTCGAGAATTCGATTGTGGTTCCTGAGCTGTTGATGGTTGAAAGTCCAGGCTGGAGGTGTAGGTGAATGGCTGCCCGCTTTGTACTCCATTTTACTTGCAATAAATCTTACCTACATGAAGAGGCTGCAGTATAAATCTCACTCCCTCTATATAATCGGGCCCTGTGAAGGACAAAGATCAGCAATTTATTCCAGTTGATAATGTAGCCAAAGTAATTGTGGTAGGGGGCGAATATATATGTAAGAATCTATCCAGTGTGGTGGAGGGATCGGCTACATACAACAGGATATCGACTTCCTAGATGGAGATTTGATCTTCCCACTCTGTGGTCCACCTCAGTCCCCTGACTAAGGAGTCACTACTAACCCAAGCTGCCAGTGGTTCCAATATCAGGGCAAAGACCTGGTGGGAGAGCGGACAACCTTGCCTTGTGCCCCTTCGAAGAGGAAGCAGTGCCAATGTGCCACCATTCTTTACCACCTGTGCTAGAGACCTCAAATATAACAATCGGATCCAGGAGATAATACGGGGACCGAAGCCCATCTTTTCCAGGATGACGTACATAAAGGGCCATTCCACGGTATCAAATGTCATTTCTGCATCTAAGGACGCCACTTGCACGTCCTCACGGATTTCTGATGCATGTCCCAGTACCTCATGTAACCTCTGCAGACTGAGTGCCGTATTTCTGCCCGGCATGAATCCAGATTGATCAGGATGAATCAGGGATCTGATCACCCCAACCAATTGAGTAGCCAGACGTTTTGCGAGAATTTTAACTTCTGCGTTTAGCAGTGATATAGGCCTGTAGGCGGCACAGTCATCAGGCTGCTTATTCTCCTTGGGGATTACCACTATGCTTGCCTGCCGCTGATTCTGAGGGAGTTGGCCAACATCACAGCTTTCGAGAAACATGCGCAGAAGGGGTGGGGCCACATTGTCCACCGTCAACTTGTAAAGCTCAATCGGAATCCAATTGGGGTCCAGCGCTTTGCCCGACGCTATATTACAGATCGCTTGCACCACCTCTTCCTCCATCAATTCCTCCTCCAGGGCTCGTCTATCGTCCTGGGAGAGTGTCGGCATTTGAATATCTGGGAAAAGTTCACAGGACTCATCAATCATAGCTGTTTGTGCTGGGGAGTAGAGTCAAGTATAGTAATGTGCAAACGTGTCTGCTATACCTTGTCAGTCCCTAACCTGATGACCATTGACATCACGGATCTCCAGGACCCATCGGGAAGCCACTTCCCTCCTGTCCAGCCACGCTAGCAACTTGTTGGCCTTCTCCCCAACCTCATGAAGACGATGCTGGGATGCCCGATAATAGTTTTTAGCCGCGTCTGTTTTGACATCTCTGAGTTCCTTGTGTTTGAGGGACAGAGTATGCTGCGAGTGGCCCTGGTAATCTAACACTTGTTGGGCTACAAGCAAGTTGATGTCTTTCTCAAGTTGTTCCAGTTAGGCTCACTTTTCTTTTTTTTGCCCTGCTATCAGCGCTACGCTCTGACCCCTGATAACGGTCTTGTAGGCTTCCCACAGTGTCTAAGCGGAGTCTACTGAGCCCTCGTTTTCCTGGAAATAATGCTCTGTGGCTTTTCGGATAACCTCACGGATATGGGGTACTTTAAAGTACCAGGGGTTGAGCATCACCCTGCATGCACCACCACGGCCTGGGGAGACGTAAGTAGCGCACACCGGGGAGTGGTCGGAAATGCCCCAGGCAAGATGCTGTGCTATTCATGTGCCTACCATAGTAGGCACATGAATAGGAAACAAATGTATGGGTTCAGTAACCAATCCTGCCACCTTTTAACTTCCATTCTAAGAAGAGTTCCCGGTCCTATAAATAACTAGAAATTATATTGCTTCTCCCTTACCTTCATGTATTTTTTCTATAATCCCTCTAAATCCAGCCACAGATTTGCAATGCCTGCACCTTAAACAGAGATAAAGACTGTGCAGCAACAGAGGAGTCATAGAGAATGACTACCACTCTTGAGATCTTCTCTCTTTCTCTTTCCTTCTCACTTCCTGCCTATATACCAAAGCCTAGGAATACCTCTACTTTCACCCTAGGTGTCTTCTGCCCATGATATCATAACATATGTTTAAAAATTATCTGAAATTACATTAAAACCCTACAGTTAGGATTCACTTTGACAACCTAAACACCCCTAAAATTGGGTATGAAATTATAATCTCGTCTGTGAGGGGGGACGTGGGCCCAATACCTGAACTTAACAGGGGCCGCCTGGTCGGATGCCGTCTTGTCAGAAGCAGTGGAGTCCGGGCGCCAGAGGGCTAATCCTTCAACCTCTCCCGCACAGGCTGCCGACGGTGACGCCCGGCAGGAGGACCAATCAACTGTGCAGACCGGCCATGAAAAGGAGGCCGGCAGGAAGCAGGAGGTCATCAGAAGGAGGAAGATGCCGTAAGGAGACGACCAGACCCGGAAGTAGTATTATTGTGTTGGGCAGTATACAGGAAAGTGTACGGGCACATTCCTATAGAGGAAGACGGACCGAGAGCATGACTCTATCTCCCTAAACGATATCAACCTGCAGATCAGAAAAGGAGGGGAGGGGGGTAAGAGAGCAACCCGACCTTGTTTTTTTTGTGTTTGTTCCTTCTTATTCTTATAACAGGCAACCAGGCAGTTAACCAGACGTACACCGGAACCCGCACAGGCGGTAACAATTATCTTTCAATTAATTACGAAAGTACCAGCGCGCATGAGTATAAAAACTCGGTCCCCACACACCACCATTTACCGGCAGGGAGGCGAAGCGGACAACCGGAGATGAGACTGCTGGAAGCGCTGAAAATGACAGTAAGAGTATGAGTGTCATGGATGAATGTAGAAGCGTATTGTTAACGCTCAATGTACATGTACTCAATACAAGGCATGCACATGTATGAATGTTTGTATGTATGTTTTATATGTTTTGAAATGGGCCACAATTTAAGTAGCCTACGTTTCCGTGTATTCTGTTTTTTCAGAAAAAGCCACAGTAGGCCCTTCCACCCTCGACCTCCCATGGATTAAGTAGGATAATGTCTTTGGGTAAGCAGTAGAAATAAGTGCTTTTTTAAGAAGTGTGAACACGTATGACTGACACGTGTTTCACTTAGATCCCACCATGCGCAGCATAATGTGTGGTGTTATACGTATAGCATAGTGTGCATTTACCATACTTACACGTCCATTTTTGTTGTTGTTGCCTATTTACCTACAGATACTCTCACTTTTTAATATTGCACTACACGGGGAGTAGTTATCTTTGCCCCCGGTTTTTAGAGTGGTAACTCTTTCATACACATTGTGTAGAAATGTGGAGCCCATTATTCATCCTGGTCCTGACGAATGCTATGTACCCGTCTGGGACGAAGAGCAGAAGCATGTTGACCACTTTTTACGGTAAAGGGATAATGAATTCCCATATTACCGTTCACTTCTTTTAATACCATACATTTGCCCCTTAATTAAATTACTTCGGGACAAGTTTAATGGTTCTTAATTCACACTTTCACTAATTCACGGGCCACCACTTAGTTTTAGAAGTGCATCCCTGTCTTCAGGTGTATGCCCGCCCTCTATCAAACTGAGTTTTTAGAGGGCGAGGACGGCCTATGATGAAGCATGACACCAGGTGGTGTGTGAGGCCAGTCCTTCACTTTTTGTGAGATGCCCCCTTTGGACTTGCATCTCTAGTGACTCTGTAGGAACCTGTAGGAATCCCAACTAGGGACAGCCCCAATTGTGTTTATATGCTATATAGGAGGCTGGCTCGTCCCTAGGCCCTGTGTCTCTAGTTCCCTTCCCTAGTTTAACACTAGGGCTAGTGTGTGTTACTTTGTTCCTTCTTATTCACACACTCCGGGCACAAACACCTATGATAATACAAGCGCCTAAGAAAAGGAAGTGGGCAAAAGGGAAGTTTCACCCGTTTAAACCCTCCCCTATTTCACAGTTAAGAAAACTTCTCTGGGTGTGGTGAAGGCTGCCCTATCCAATCCGCATTTGACCTATTGGACAGACTCCTATACTCACCATTCCTTCGGTGTTCTCTCGAGCCACCTGGGGACGTCTGTATTCTGAAGCCTGTCCGGTGTGGAAAGAAAACGGAAGGCATAGAGCAGCAAAACGGACGAACATTACAACCGGACTAAGAAGAAAGAAAACGTCATCACGGCCATACCAATGTATACCTGGAAAAGATAAAACTCTCATTCTAGGAGATCATAGTATAAATTACCTCTGTTCTGCGAGTGTTAAACTAAAGTGGACAAAATTGAGAACCTTATTAGGCCTCCTAGATTTTGTTTCCGCCCATCCCTCCGACATCGCCCTTGCCTTTAAAACCATAATTTGCCCACCAAATACACTGCTTATCTTGAGTGTTTTGATGACAATAATGTCAAATTATTTGGTAATAATTGTGACTATCTAAATTAGCAAGACACAATTAGGAAGTGCACTTTGCATTTCATTTCTTTCTTAAAATAGGTAAATAGGTGCATATATGTTTTAATTTAACAAAAGAACATGGATTGTTATACTTTTTTGAGTGTAACATATTTTTATATTTATTATTGTATTATTGGTGAAAATCTGGCCTACGTATTGCTTTTAAATCACAAAAAGCAGCTAAGACAGAAACCTACTGCTCACTCAAATTATTTCAATAATGTATTTACTGATAAGGTGCATCACCACCAGGGATTAGCTGCACCACTCTCTGCTACTTATAGCGGTTAAGGACAGTATTTACGGTAGAAATGTCCATAAGGTGAACTGTAGGAAGCACTCAGTTAGATTAATGCACTTCTTTACTCTAGGCTCGTTGTTTTATAGTTCATATATTTCAAAAAGGCAAAGCTGCATACCAATAAGTTGGTGCTTCTTTACATCTTTATCTCTAATTTCAGAAAAACATTGTAACCATGAATGTTATTAAAATATAATTACATTAAATGTACTAAATTATTATAAAGTTTAATAAAAATAAAAATTCTCTATAGTTTTCTGTTAGACCTGTCAGCCTTAGGGTGGTCCCAAAACGTATTGCCCGTTTCCCTCCATTTTCTGCTGAAATTCGATTTGTTTGGCCTTAGACGTTGTGCTCTTTACCACTGCTAACCAGTACTAAAGTGTTTGTGCTCACTCCTATAAACAGGGTTGAATTGGTTTACACCTGATTGGCATATTTAATTTACTTATAAGTCCATTATATATATATATATATATATATATATATATATATATATATATATATATATATATATATATATATATATATATATATATATACCCACATAAATAGCCCCTCAAAACATGTCCCAGGCATGCTGTTATACTGATAATGGACTAGGAGTAGGGTGTGGTGTGGATAGGGACTAAGACTTGGGAGTCAGCCAGGTGATCAGCAGAGCCATGCAATTATTATGTGCCAAAAGTAGTTAAATAAATCATGCAATCTGATTAGCTTATTATGTTGCATGAAAAGCCCAATAAAGTGTTCTTCCTAAATTAATGCTGAAGTATACAAAAGCTGATGGATAGAATGCTTAAATTCACCCTAGTCACTGGTAATTACTCAGGGCCGCAATCCAGTCCATTGTTATTTTGCACACCATGCCACCTCACTTTTGGATCCAGCTATGTGCAAATCAGTCTTGACCCTGCTCGAGTGGAAAAAGTCCAGCCCGAACTACCAGGCCAGGTTATCCCTCAATCGGAACACAAGCAACCCAGGACCAGTTTCATCCTTATTAGTCTCATCAGCCGGCTATAGCTTGATTTCACTGGCACAGTGTGAACGGGACAAACATTGGGGCATACTCATACCATTTAGTGCATCACACAAAGTATACTAATAAATTGATGGAAGGAATGTTTGAATTATTCTCAGCCACTTGTAATTACTTGGGGACACAACCCAATCCATCATTATTTTGCACACTAGGCCACCACATTTTGGACTCCGAACTGCCAGGCCAGGTCCTCCTAGAACCCAAACACAAGCAACCCAGGACTAGTTTTGCCCTTACTCACTGTGCCACTGGATCCAAGCTATATCTGTTTGATGAACCCTAATAAGGGCAAAACCGGGGCCTGGGTTGCTTGTGTTCCTGTTCAGGGATGATGTGGCCTGGTAGTTCAGGCTAGACCGTTTCCACCGGAGCAGGGTCAATACTGATTTGCATACGGCTTTGTCCTAATTGAGGTGGCATGGTGTGTGAAAAGCGATTGATTTTAATGTGACCTAAGCGATTCCCAGTGAATCAATCATTCTAATCATCACCTTGTTTGTGACATCTTAAATTAATGCAGTACATTTTTCAGTTCCAGAAAACTTTGTAGTTTGGTCACTTTCTTCAAGTATGCTAATGGTGTATAGTATAAAATGTCACATCATGAATTCATTTTTTTAAACTCTTTTCCCTTGAGAAAAAAACAGTTTTATTTATAATTATGCAAGTGGTGGTAAATTAATGGCAATTACTGCACATAATTGTTATACTTAAGAATAATAGGGACACAAAATCACATATTAGTGGCCAGTGGCCATAGAGAATCTGAAATGTTGTGTGCCTGAGACTTTATATGGCACATAATTCCCTCTTGCAAAGAGAAGTGGAACAAAATAGCTCCTACAGCATAATTTAATAGCTAGACAGCAGATCATTACGTTTATGTAAACTATTTTAATGTTTTTGTTGATAAAGTTATCCAGGAGTAAATCTAACCCCACCTTCAAAGCCAAGGCTTTCAAGATAGGTAGCAGTTTTTAGGTCTCACCTGGTGTTGAAGCGCGCATGCGCTCCTCGCCCTGCGAGGGCTATAGTAAACACTCTAAGAAGGGGAACTTTAATCCACGCCCCTGTGTCTCGACCGTTTCCAATTGGCTAAGATTGTGATTAATGTTTTTTCCTAGTTTTTGGTTTGCTGGCTGTCACTTTTGTTGACGCCCTTGCAGTTTTGTGATGCCTCCCATCGTGACAAGCACATCTGTTTTCACTCAGCCCAGATGCAAATACAAGCAGCTGAATAAAAACAGATGCTCCCACCGCGCGCTTTCACTTTTGCGCGCTCGAGCTCACGGCGTCTCTATCAGCTTGCCTCCGACAGCAGATGGGCACGCGCACGGCGTCTCTTCAGTCTTCACTTTCACTTAGCACAATACAAAAATGTGTGTTGTAAGTCCGTATGATGTACTTTTAGGTTTAAAACAATTCTGGGGAGCGATGAGGAAGGGTGGCACTGGAAGGGTTCAATACCAGTTACATGGGTGCTTGCTTTCTAGTATTACGTTTTGTTGTTTCCTAATAGTTATATGTATCTTTATGCTTATTTCTCTGCACAGCCATTTCTTACACCGGGCTTGTATTGTTGCATTTGCATTTGTTTATTTATGTAATTATTTTGGAGCGCGGTTCGCTAACTTTAGCGGACGCGCTTCAGGTCAGCAGAGCTGCTTTAGAGGGAGAGAACCAGGTCAGCAGAGCTGCTTTAGAGCCAGAGAACCAGGTCAGCAGAGCTGTTGTAGAGCCAGAGAACCAGGTCAGCAGAACTGCTGTAGAGCCAGAGAACCAGGTCAGCAGAGCTGCTGTAGAGCCAGAGAACTAGGTCAGCAGAGCTGCTGTAGAGCCAGAGAACCAGGTCAGCAGAGCTACTCTAGATCCAGAGAACCAGGTCAGCAGAGCTACTCTAGAGCCAGAGAACCAGGTCAGCAGAGCTGCTGTAGAGCCATAGAACCAGGTCAGCAGAGCTGCTCTAGAGCCAGAGAACCAGGCCAGCAGAGCTGCTGTAGAGCTTTAGAACCAGGTCAGCAGAGCTGCTTTAGAGCCAGAGAACCAGTTCAGCAGAGCTGCTCTAGAGGCAGAGAACCAGGTCAGCAGAGCTGCTGTAGAGCTAGAGAACGAGGTCAGCAGAGCTACTCTAAAGCCAGAGAACCAGGTCAGCAGAGCTGCCGTAGAGCCAAAGAACAAGGTTAGCACAGCTGCTTTAGAGCCAAAGAACCAGGTCAGCAGAGCTACTCTAGAGCCAGAGAACCAGGTCAGCAGAGCTGCTGTAGAGCCATAGAACCAGGTCAGCAGAGCTACTCTAGAGCCAGAGAACCAAGTCAGCAGAGCTGCTGTAGAGCCAGAGAACCAGGTCAGCAGAGCTGCTTTAGAGCCAGAGAACGAGGTCAACAGAGCTGCTGTAGAGCCAGAGAACCAGGTCAGCAGAGCTGCTGTAGAGCCAGAGAACCAGGTCAGCAGAGCTGCTGTAGAGCCATAGAACCAGGTCAGCAGAGCTACTCCAGAGCCAGAGAACCAAGTCAGCAGAGCTGCTGTAGAGCCAGAGAACCAGGTCAGCAGAGCTGCTTTAGAGCCAGAGAACGAGGTCAGCAGAGCTGCTTTAGAGCCAGAGAACCAGGTCAGCAGAGCTGCTGTAGAGCCAGAGAACCAGGTCAGCAGAGCTGCTGTAGAGCCAGAGAACCAGGTCAGCAGAGTTACTCTAGAGCCAGAGAACCAGGTCAGCAGAGCTGCTGTAGAGCCATAGGACCAGGTCAGCAGAGCTGCTTTAGAGCCAGAGAACCAGGTCAGCAGAGCTACTCTAGAGCCAGAGAACCAGGTCAGCAGAGCTGCTGTAGAGCCATAGAACCAGGTCAGCAGAGCTGCTCTAGAGCTAGAGAACCAGGTCAGCAGAGCTGCTATAGAGCTTTAGAACCAGGTGGGCAGAGCTGCTTTAGAGCCAGAGAACCAGGTCAGCAGAGCTGCTCTAGAGGCAGAGAACCAGGTCAGCAGAGCTGCTGTAGAGCTAGAGAACGAGGTCAGCAGAGCTACTCTAAAGCCAGAGAACCAGGTCAGCAGAGCTGCTGTAGAGCCATAGAACCAGGTCAGCACAGCTGCTTTAGAGCCAAAGAACCAGGTCAGCAGAGCTACTCTAGAGCCAGAGAACCAGGTCAGCAGAGCTGCTGTAGAGCCATAGAACCAGGTCAGCAGAGCTACTCTAGAGCCAGAGAACCAAGTCAGCAGAGCTGCTGTAGAGCCAGAGAACCAGGTCAGCAGAGCTGCTTTAGAGCCAGAGAACGAGGTCAGCAGAGCTGCTCTAGAGGCAGAGAACCAGGTCAGCAGAGCTGCTGTAGAGGCAGAGAACCAGGTCAGCAGAGCTACTCTAGAGCCAGAGAACCAGGTCAGCAGAGCTGCTGTAGAGCCGTAGAACCAGGTCAGCAGAGCTGCTTTAGAGCCAGAGAACCAGGTCAGCAGAGCTGCTCTAGAGGCAGAGAACCAGGTCAGCAGAGCTGTGGTAGAGCTAGAGAACAGGGTCAGCAGAGCTATTCAAAAGCCAGAGAACCAGGTCAGCAGAGCTGCTGTAGAGCCATAGAACCAGGTCAGCACAGCTGCTTTAGAGCCAAAGAACCAGGTCAGCAGAGCTACTCTAGAGCCAGAGAACCAGGTCAGCAGAGCTGCTGTAGAGCCATAGAACCAGGTCAGCAGAGCTACTCTAGAGCTAGAGAACCAAGTCAGCAGAGCTGCTGTAGAGCCAGAGAACCAGGTCAGCAGAGCTGCTTTAGAGCCAGAGAACGAGGTCAGCAGAACTGCTGTAGAGCCAGAGAACCAGGTCAGCAGAGCTGCTCTAGAGCCAGAGAACCAGGTCAGCAGAGCTGCTGTAGAGCCATAGAACCAGGTCAGCAGAGCTACTCTAGAGCCAGAGAACCAAGTCAGCAGAGCTGCTGTAGAGCCAGAGAACCAGGTCAGCAGAGCTGCTTTAGAGCTAGAGAACAAGGTCAGCAGAGCTGCTTTAGAGCCAGAGAACCAGGTCAGCAGAGCTGCTGTAGAGCCAGAGAACCAGGTCAGCAGAGCTGCTGTAGAGCCAGAGAACCAGGTCAGCAGAGCTACTCTAGAGCCAGAGAACCAGGTCAGCAGAGCTGCTGTAGAGCCATAGGACCAGGTCAGCAGAGCTCCTTTAGAGCCAGAGAACCAGGTCAGCAGAGCTACTCTAGAGCCAGAGAACCAGGTCAGCAGAGCTGCTGTAGAGCCATAGAACCAGGTCAGCAGAGCTGCTCTAGAGCCAGAGAACCAGGTCAGCAGAGCTGCTGTAGAGCTTTAGAACCAGGTCAGCAGAGCTGCTTTAGAGCCAGAGAACCAGGTCAGCAGAGCTGCTCTAGAGGCAGAGAACCAGGTCAGCAGAGCTGCTGTAGAGCTAGAGAACGAGGTCAGCAGAGCTACTCTAAAGCCAGAGAACCAGGTCAGCAGAGCTGCTGTAGAGCCATAGAACCAGGTCAGCACATCTGCTTTAGAGCCAAAGAACCAGGTCAGCAGAGCTACTCTAGAGCCAGAGAACCAGGTCAGCAGAGCTGCTGTAGAGCCATAGAACCAGGTCAGCAGAGCTACTCTAGAGCCAGAGAACCAAGTCAGCAGAGCTGCTGTAGAGCCAGAGAACCAGGTCAGCAGAGCTGCTTTAGAGCCAGAGAACCAGGTCAGCAGAGCTGTTGTAGAGCCAGAGAACCAGGTCAGCAGAACTGCTGTACAGCCAGAGAACCAGGTCAGCAGAGCTGCTGTAGAGCCAGAGAACCAGGTCAGCAGAGCTGCTGTAGAGCCATAGAACCAGGTCAGCAGAGCTGCTCTGAGAGCCAGAGAACCAGGTCAGCAGAGCTGCTGTAGAGCTTTAGAACCAGGTCAGCAGAGCTGCTTTAGAGCCAGAGAACCAGGTCAGCAGAGCTGCTCTAGAGGCAGAGAACCAGGTCAGCAGAGCTGCTGTAGAGCTAGAGAACGAGATCAGCAGAGCTACTCTAAAGCCAGAGAACCAGGTCAGCAGAGCTGCTGTAGAGCCATAGAACCAGGTCAGCACATCTGCTTTAGAGCCAAAGAACCAGGTCAGCAGAGCTACTCTAGAGCCAGAGAACCAGGTCAGCAGAGCTGCTGTAGAGCCATAGAACCAGGTCAGCAGAGCTACTCTAGAGCCAGAGAACCAAGTCAGCAGAGCTGCTGTAGAGCCAGAGAACCAGGTCAGCAGAGCTGCTTTAGAGCCAGAGAACCAGGTCAGCAGAGCTGTTGTAGAGCCAGAGAACCAGGTCAGCAGAACTGCTGTAGAGCCAGAGAACCAGGTCAGCAGAGCTGCTGTAGAGCCAGAGAACCAGGTCAGCAGAGCTGCTGTAGAGCCATAGAACCAGGTCAGCAGAGCTGCTGTAGAGCCAGAGAACCAGGTCAGCAGAGCTACTCTAGAGCCAGAGAACCAGGTCAGCAGAGCTGCTGTAGAGCCATAGAACCAGGTCAGCAGAGCTGCTTTAGAGCCAGAGAACCAGGTCAGCAGAGCTACTCTAGAGCCAGAGAACCAGGTCAGCAGAGCTGCTGTAGAGCCAGAGAACCAGGTCAGCAGAGCTACTCTAGAGCCAGAGAACCAGGTCAGCAGAGCTGCTGTAGAGCCATAGAACCAGGTCAGCAGAGCTGCTTTAGAGCCAGAGAACAAGGTCAGCAGAGCTACTCTAGAGCCAGAGAACCAGGTCAGCAGAGCTGCTTTAGAGCCAGAGAACCAGGTCAGCAGAGCTGCTTTAGAGGCAGAGAACCAGGTCAGCAGAGCTGCTGTAGAGCTAGAGAACGAGGTCAGCAGAGCTACTCTAAAGCCAGAGAACCAGGTCAGCAGAGCTGCTGTAGAGCCATAGAACCAGGTCAGCACAGCTGCTTTAGAGCCAAAGAACCAGGTCAGCAGAGCTACTCTAGAACCAGAGAACCAGGTCAGCAGAGCTGCTGTAGAGCCATAGAACAAGGTCAGCAGAGCTACTCTAGAGCCAGAGAACCAAGTCAGCAGAGCTGCTGTAGAGCCAGAGAACCAGGTCAGCAGAGCTGCTTTAGAGCCAGAGAACCAGGTCAGCAGAGCTGCTGTAGAGCCAGAGAACCAGGTCAGCAGAGCTGCTGTAGAGCCAGAGAACCAGGTCAGCAAAGCTGAGTAGAGCCATAGAACCAGGTCAGCAGAGGTACTCTAGAGCCAGAGAACCAAGTCAGCAGAGCTGCTGTAGAGCCAGAGAACCAGGTCAGCAGAGCTGCTTTAGAGCCAGAGAACGAGGTCAGCAGAGCTGCTTTAGAGCCAGAGAACCAGGTCAGCAGAGCTGCTGTAGAGCCAGAGAACCAGGTCAGCAGAGCTGCTGTAGAGCCAGAGAACCAGGTCAGCAGAGCTGCTGTAGAGCTAGAGAACAGGGTCAGCAGAGCTACTCTAAAGCCAGAGAACCAGGTCAGCAGAGCTGCTTTAGAGCCAGAGAACGAGGTCAGCAGAACTGCTGTAGAGCCAGAGAACCAGGTCAGCAGAGCTGCTCTAGAGCCAGAGAACCAGGTCAGCAGAGCTGCTGTAGAGCCATAGAACCAGGTCAGCAGAGCTACTCTAGAGCCAGAGAACCAAGTCAGCAGAGCTGCTGTAGAGCCAGAGAACCAGGTCAGCAGAGCTGCTTTAGAGCTAGAGAACGAGGTCAGCAGAGCTGCTTTAGAGCCAGAGAACCAGGTCAGCAGAGCTGCTGTAGAGCCAGAGAACCAGGTCAGCAGAGCTGCTGTAGAGCCAGAGAACCAGGTCAGCAGAGCTACTCTAGAGCCAGAGAACCAGGTCAGCAGAGCTGCTGTAGAGCCATAGGACCAGGTCAGCAGAGCTCCTTTAGAGCCAGAGAACCAGGTCAGCAGAGCTACTCTAGAGCCAGAGAACCAGGTCAGCAGAGCTGCTGTAGAGCCATAGAACCAGGTCAGCAGAGCTGCTCTAGAGCCAGAGAACCAGGTCAGCAGAGCTGCTGTAGAGCTTTAGAACCAGGTCAGCAGAGCTGCTTTAGAGCCAGAGAACCAGGTCAGCAGAGCTGCTCTAGAGGCAGAGAACCAGGTCAGCAGAGCTGCTGTAGAGCTAGAGAACGAGGTCAGCAGAGCTACTCTAAAGCCAGAGAACCAGGTCAGCAGAGCTGCTGTAGAGCCATAGAACCAGGTCAGCACATCTGCTTTAGAGCCAAAGAACCAGGTCAGCAGAGCTACTCTAGAGCCAGAGAACCAGGTCAGCAGAGCTGCTGTAGAGCCATAGAACCAGGTCAGCAGAGCTACTCTAGAGCCAGAGAACCAAGTCAGCAGAGCTGCTGTAGAGCCAGAGAACCAGGTCAGCAGAGCTGCTTTAGAGCCAGAGAACCAGGTCAGCAGAGCTGTTGTAGAGCCAGAGAACCAGGTCAGCAGAACTGCTGTACAGCCAGAGAACCAGGTCAGCAGAGCTGCTGTAGAGCCAGAGAACCAGGTCAGCAGAGCTGCTGTAGAGCCATAGAACCAGGTCAGCAGAGCTGCTCTAGAGCCAGAGAACCAGGTCAGCAGAGCTGCTGTAGAGCTTTAGAACCAGGTCAGCAGAGCTGCTTTAGAGCCAGAGAACCAGGTCAGCAGAGCTGCTCTAGAGGCAGAGAACCAGGTCAGCAGAGCTGCTGTAGAGCTAGAGAACGAGATCAGCAGAGCTACTCTAAAGCCAGAGAACCAGGTCAGCAGAGCTGCTGTAGAGCCATAGAACCAGGTCAGCACATCTGCTTTAGAGCCAAAGAACCAGGTCAGCAGAGCTACTCTAGAGCCAGAGAACCAGGTCAGCAGAGCTGCTGTAGAGCCATAGAACCAGGTCAGCAGAGCTACTCTAGAGCCAGAGAACCAAGTCAGCAGAGCTGCTGTAGAGCCAGAGAACCAGGTCAGCAGAGCTGCTTTAGAGCCAGAGAACCAGGTCAGCAGAGCTGTTGTAGAGCCAGAGAACCAGGTCAGCAGAACTGCTGTAGAGCCAGAGAACCAGGTCAGCAGAGCTGCTGTAGAGCCAGAGAACCAGGTCAGCAGAGCTGCTGTAGAGCCATAGAACCAGGTCAGCAGAGCTGCTGTAGAGCCAGAGAACCAGGTCAGCAGAGCTACTCTAGAGCCAGAGAACCAGGTCAGCAGAGCTGCTGTAGAGCCATAGAACCAGGTCAGCAGAGCTGCTTTAGAGCCAGAGAACCAGGTCAGCAGAGCTACTCTAGAGCCAGAGAACCAGGTCAGCAGAGCTGCTGTAGAGCCAGAGAACCAGGTCAGCAGAGCTACTCTAGAGCCAGAGAACCAGGTCAGCAGAGCTGCTGTAGAGCCATAGAACCAGGTCAGCAGAGCTGCTTTAGAGCCAGAGAACAAGGTCAGCAGAGCTACTCTAGAGCCAGAGAACCAGGTCAGCAGAGCTGCTTTAGAGCCAGAGAACCAGGTCAGCAGAGCTGCTTTAGAGGCAGAGAACCAGGTCAGCAGAGCTGCTGTAGAGCTAGAGAACGAGGTCAGCAGAGCTACTCTAAAGCCAGAGAACCAGGTCAGCAGAGCTGCTGTAGAGCCATAGAACCAGGTCAGCACAGCTGCTTTAGAGCCAAAGAACCAGGTCAGCAGAGCTACTCTAGAACCAGAGAACCAGGTCAGCAGAGCTGCTGTAGAGCCATAGAACAAGGTCAGCAGAGCTACTCTAGAGCCAGAGAACCAAGTCAGCAGAGCTGCTGTAGAGCCAGAGAACCAGGTCAGCAGAGCTGCTTTAGAGCCAGAGAACCAGGTCAGCAGAGCTGCTGTAGAGCCAGAGAACCAGGTCAGCAGAGCTGCTGTAGAGCCAGAGAACCAGGTCAGCAAAGCTGCTGTAGAGCCATAGAACCAGGTCAGCAGAGGTACTCTAGAGCCAGAGAACCAAGTCAGCAGAGCTGCTGTAGAGCCAGAGAACCAGGTCAGCAGAGCTGCTTTAGAGCCAGAGAACGAGGTCAGCAGAGCTGCTTTAGAGCCAGAGAACCAGGTCAGCAGAGCTGCTGTAGAGCCAGAGAACCAGGTCAGCAGAGCTGCTGTAGAGCCAGAGAACCAGGTCAGCAGAGCTGCTGTAGAGCTAGAGAACAGGGTCAGCAGAGCTACTCTAAAGCCAGAGAACCAGGTCAGCAGAGCTGCTGTAGAGCCATAGAACCAGGTCAGCACATCTGCTTTAGAGCCAAAGAACCAGGTCAGCAGAGCTACTCTAGAGCCAGAGAACCAGGTCAGCAGAGCTGCTGTAGAGCCATAGAACCAGGTCAGCAGAGCTACTCTAGAGCCAGAGAACCAAGTCAGCAGAGCTGCTGTAGAGCCAGAGAACCAGGTCAGCAGAGCTGCTTTAGAGCCAGAGAACGAGGTCAGCAGAGCTGCTGTAGAGCCAGAGAACCAGGTCAGCAGAGCTGCTGTAGAGCCGGAGAACCAGGTCAGCAGAGTTGCTGTAGAGCCATAGAACCAGGTCAGCAGAGCTACTCTAGAGCCAGAGAACCAAGTCAGCAGAGCTACTGTAGAGCCAGAGAACTAGGTCAGCAGAGCTGCTTTAGAGCCAGAGAACGAGGTCAGCAGAGCTGCTTTAGAGCCAGAGAACCAGGTCAGCAGAGCTGCTGTAGAGCCAGAGAACCAGGTCAGCAGAGCTGCTGTAGAGCCAGAGAACCAGGTCAGCAGAGCTACTCTAGAGCCAGAGAACCAGGTCAGCAGAGCTGCTGTAGAGCCATAGGACCAGGTCAGCAGAGCTGCTTTAGAGCCAAAGAACCAGGTCAGCAGAGCTACTCTAGAGCCAGAGAACCAGGTCAGCAGAGCTGCTGTAGAGCCATAGAACCAGGTCAGCAGAGCTGCTCTAGAGCCAGAGAACCAGGTCAGCAGAGCTGCTGTAGAGCTATAGAACCAGGTCAGCAGAGCTACTTTAGAGCCAGAGAACCAGGTCAGCAGAGCTGCTCTAGAGGCAGAGAACCAGGTCAGCAGAGCTGCTGTAGAGCTAGAGAACGAGGTCAGCAGAGCTACTCTAAAGCCAGAGAACCAGGTCAGCAGAGCTGCTGTAGAGCCATAGAACCAGGTCAGCACATCTGCTTTAGAGCCAAAGAACCAGGTCAGCAGAGCTACTCTAGAGCCAGAGAACCAGGTCAGCAGAGCTGCTGTAGAGCCATAGAACCAGGTCAGCAGAGCTACTCTAGAGCCAGAGAACCAAGTCAGCAGAGCTGCTTTAGAGCCAGAGAACCAGGTCAGCAGAGCTGTTGTAGAGCCAGAGAACCAGGTCAGCAGAGCTGCTGTAGAGCCAGAGAACCAGGTCAGCAGAGCTGCTGTAGAGCCATAGAACCAGGTCAGCAGAGCTGCTGTAGAGCCAGAGAACCAGGTCAGCAGAGCTACTCTAGAGCCAGAGAACCAGGTCAGCAGAGCTGCTGTAGAGCCTTAGAACCAGGTCAGCAGAGCTGCTTTAGAGCCAGAGAACCAGGTCAGCAGAGCTACTCTAAAGCCAGAGAACCAGGTCAGCAGAGCTGCTGTAGAGCCAGAGAACCAGGTCAGCAGAGCTACTCTAGAGCCAGAGAACCAGGTCAGCAGAGCTGCTGTAGAGCCAGAGAACCAGGTCAGCAGAACTGCTGTAGAGCCAGAGAACCAGGTCAGCAGAGCTGCTGTAGAGCCAGAGAACCAGGTCAGCAGAGCTGCTGTAGAGCCAGAGAACCAGGTCAGCAGAGCTACTCTAGAGCCAGAGAACCAGGTCAGCAGAGCTGCTGTAGAGCCCTAGGACCAGGTCAGCAGAGCTGCTTTAGAGCCAGAGAACCAGGTCAGCAGAGCTACTCTAGAGCCAGAGAACCAGGTCAGCAGAGCTGCTGTAGAGCCATAGAACCAGATCAGCAGAGCTGCTCTAGAGCCAGAGAACCAGGTCAGCAGAGCTGCTGTAGAGCTTTAGAACCAGGTCAGCAGAGCTGCTTTAGAGCCAGAGAACCAGGTCAGCAGAGCTGCTCTAGAGGCAGAGAACCAGGTCAGCAGAGCTGCTGTAGAGCTAGAGAACGAGATCAGCAGAGCTACTCTAAAGCCAGAGAACCAGGTCAGCAGAGCTGCTGTAGAGCTATAGAACCAGGTCAGCACAGCTGCTTTAGAGCCAAAGAACCAGGTCAGCAGAGCTACTCTAGAGCCAGAGAACCAGGTCAGCAGAGCTGCTGTAGAGCCATAGAACAAGGTCAGCAGAGCTACTCTAGAGCCAGAGAACCAAGTCAGCAGAGCTGCTGTAGAGCCAGAGAACCAGGTCAGCAGAGCTGCTGTAGAGCCAGAGAACCAGGTCAGCAGAGCTGCTGTAGAGCCAGAGAACCAGGTCAGCAGAGCTACTCTAGAGCCAGAGAACCAGGTCAGCAGAGCTGCTGTAGAGCCATAGGACCAGGTCAGCAGAGCTGCTTTAGAGCCAGAGAACCAGGTCAGCAGAGCTACTCTAGAGCCAGAGAACCAGGTCAGCAGAGCTGCTGTAGAGCCATAGAACCAGGTCAGCAGAGCTGCTCTAGAGCCAGAGAACCAGGTCAGCAGAGCTACTCTAGAGCCAGAGAACCAGGTCAGCAGAGCTGCTGTAGAGCCGTAGAAACAGGTCAGCAGAGCTGCTTTAGAGCCAGAGAACCAGGTCAGCAGAGCTGTTGTAGAGCCAGAGAACCAGGTCAGCAGAACTGCTGTAGAGCCAGAGAACCAGGTCAGCAGAGCTGCTGTAGAGCCAGAGAACCAGGTCAGCAGAGCTGCCGTAGAGCCATAGAACCAGGTCAGCAGAGCTGCTGTAGAGCCAGAGAACCAGGTCAGCAGAGCTACTCTAGAGCCAGAGAACCAGGTCAGCAGAGCTGCTGTAGAGCCATAGAACCAGGTCAGCAGAGCTGCTTTAGAGCCAGAGAACCAGGTCAGCAGAGCTACTCTAGAGCCAGAGAACCAGGTCAGCAGAGCTGCTGTAGAGCCAGAGAACCAGGTCAGCAGAGCTACTCTAGAGCCAGAGAACCAGGTCAGCAGAGCTGCTGTAGAGCCATAGAACCAGGTCAGCAGAGGTGCTTTAGAGCCAGAGAACAAGGTCAGCAGAGCTACTCTAGAGCCAGAGAACCAGGTCAGCAGAGCTGCTGTAGAGCCTGAGAACCAGGTCAGCAGAGCTGCTTTAGAGCCAGAGAACCAGGTCAGCAGAGCTGCTCTAGAGGCAGAGAACCAGGTCAGCAGAGCTGCTGTAGAGCCAGAGAACCAGGTCAGCAGAGCTACTCTAGAGCCAGAGAACCAGGTCAGCAGAGCTGCTGTAGAGCTAGAGAACCAGGTCAGCAGAGCTGCTGTAGAGCTATAGAACCAGGTAAGCATTGCTGCTTTAGAGCCAGAGAACCAGGTCAGCAGAGCTGTTGTAGAGCCAGAGAACCAGGTCAGCAGAACTGCTGTAGAGCCAGAGAACCAGGTCAGCAGAGCTGCTGTAGAGCCAGAGAACCAGGTCAGCAGAGCTGCTGTAGAGCCATAGAACCAGGTCAGCAGAGCTGCTGTAGAGCCAGAGAACCAAGTCAGCAGACCTACTCTAGAGCCAGAGAACCAGGTCAGCAGAGCTGCTGTAGAGCCAGAGAACCAGGACAGCAGAGCTGTTGTAGAGCCAGAGAACCAGGTCAGCAGAGCTACTGTAGAGCCATAGAACCAGGTCAGCAGAGCTGCTTTAGAGCCAGAGAACCAGGTCAGCAGAGCTGTTGTAGAGCCAGAGAACCAGGCCAGGAGAGCTGCTGTAGAGCCAGAGAACCAGGTCAGCAGAGCTGCTGTAGAGCCATAGAACCAGGTCAGCAGAGCTGCTTTAGAGCTAGAGAACCAGGTCAGCAGAGCTGCTCTAGAGGCAGAGAACCAGGTCAGCAGAGCTGAGGTAGAGCCAGAGAACCAGGTCAGCAGAGCTACTCTAGAGCCAGAGAACCAGGTCAGCACAGCTGCTTTAGAGCCAGAGAACCAGGTCAGCAGAGCTGTTGTAGAGCCAGAGAACCAGGTCAGCAGAACTGCTGTAGAGCCAGAGAACCAGGTCAGCAGAGCTGCTGTAGAGCCAGAGAACCAGGTCAGCAGAGCTGCTGTAGAGCCATAGAACCAGGTCAGCAGAGCTGCTGTAGAGCCAGAGAACCAGGTCAGCAGAGCTACTCTAGAGCCAGAGCACCAGGTCAGCAGAGCTGCTGTAGAGCCATAGAACCAGGTCAGCAGAGCTGCTTTAGAGCCAGAGAACCAGGTCAGCAGAGCTGCCGTGGAGCCATAGAACCAGGTCAGCAGAGCTACTCAAGAGCCAGAGAAACAGGTCAGCAGAGCTGCTGTAGAGCCATAGAACCAGGTCAGCAGAGCTGCTTTAGAGCCATAGAATCAGGTCAGCAGAGCTGCTCTAGAGCCAGAGAACCAGGTCAGCAGAGCTGCTTCAAAGCCAGAGAACCAGGTCAGCAGAGCTACTCTAGAGCCAGAGAACCAGGTCAGCAGAGCTGCTGTAGAGCCATAGAACCAGGTCAGCACAGCTGCTTTAGAGCCAGAGAACCAGGTCAGCAGAGCTACGCTAGAGCCATAGAATCAGTTCAGCAGAGCTGCTCTAGAGCCAGAGAACCAGGTCAGCAGAGCTGCTTCAAAGTCAGAGAACCAGGTCAGCAGAGCTGCTTCAAAGCCAGAGAACCAGGTCAGCAGAGCTGCTCTAGAGCCTAAGAACCAGGTCAGCAGAGCTGCTCTAGAGGCAGAGAACCAGGTCAGCAGAGCTGCTCTAGAGGCAGAGAACCAGGTCAGCAGAGATGCTGTAGAGCCAGAGAACCAGGTCAGCAGAGCTACTCTAGAGCTAGAGAACCAAGTCAGCAGAGCTGCTGTAGAGCCAGAGAACCAGGTCAGCAGAGCTGCTTTAGAGCCAGAGAACGAGGTCAGCAGAACTGCTGTAGAGCCAGAGAACCAGGTCAGCAGAGCTGCTCTAGAGCCAGAGAACCAGGTCAGCAGAGCTGCTGTAGAGCCATAGAACCAGGTCAGCAGAGCTACTCTAGAGCCAGAGAACCAAGTCAGCAGAGCTGCTGTAGAGCCAGAGAACCAGGTCAGCAGAGCTGCTTTAGAGCTAGAGAACGAGGTCAGCAGAGCTGCTTTAGAGCCAGAGAACCAGGTCAGCAGAGCTGCTGTAGAGCCAGAGAACCAGGTCAGCAGAGCTGCTGTAGAGCCAGAGAACCAGGTCAGCAGAGCTACTCTAGAGCCAGAGAACCAGGTCAGCAGAGCTGCTGTAGAGCCATAGGACCAGGTCAGCAGAGCTCCTTTAGAGCCAGAGAACCAGGTCAGCAGAGCTACTCTAGAGCCAGAGAACCAGGTCAGCAGAGCTGCTGTAGAGCCATAGAACCAGGTCAGCAGAGCTGCTCTAGAGCCAGAGAACCAGGTCAGCAGAGCTGCTGTAGAGCTTTAAAACCAGGTCAGCAGAGCTGCTTTAGAGCCAGAGAACCAGGTAGGCAGAGCTGCTCTAGAGGCAGAGAACCAGGTCAGCAGAGCTGCTGTAGAGCTAGAGAACGAGGTCAGCAGAGCTACTCTAAAGCCAGAGAACCAGGTCAGCAGAGCTGCTGTAGAGCCATAGAACCAGGTCAGCACATCTGCTTTAGAGCCAAAGAACCAGGTCAGCAGAGCTACTCTAGAGCCAGAGAACCAGGTCAGCAGAGCTGCTGTAGAGCCATAGAACCAGGTCAGCAGAGCTACTCTAGAGCCAGAGAACCAAGTCAGCAGAGCTGCTGTAGAGCCAGAGAACCAGGTCAGCAGAGCTGCTTTAGAGCCAGAGAACCAGGTCAGCAGAGCTGTTGTAGAGCCAGAGAACCAGGTCAGCAGAACTGCTGTACAGCCAGAGAACCAGGTCAGCAGAGCTGCTGTAGAGCCAGAGAACCAGGTCAGCAGAGCTGCTGTAGAGCCATAGAACCAGGTCAGCAGAGCTGCTCTAGAGCCAGAGAACCAGGTCAGCAGAGCTGCTGTAGAGCTTTAGAACCAGGTCAGCAGAGCTGCTTTAGAGCCAGAGAACCAGGTCAGCAGAGCTGCTCTAGAGGCAGAGAACCAGGTCAGCAGAGCTGCTGTAGAGCTAGAGAACGAGATCAGCAGAGCTACTCTAAAGCCAGAGAACCAGGTCAGCAGAGCTGCTGTAGAGCCATAGAACCAGGTCAGCACATCTGCTTTAGAGCCAAAGAACCAGGTCAGCAGAGCTACTCTAGAGCCAGAGAACCAGGTCAGCAGAGCTGCTGTAGAGCCATAGAACCAGGTCAGCAGAGCTACTCTAGAGCCAGAGAACCAAGTCAGCAGAGCTGCTGTAGAGCCAGAGAACCAGGTCAGCAGAGCTGCTTTAGAGCCAGAGAACCAGGTCAGCAGAGCTGTTGTAGAGCCAGAGAACCAGGTCAGCAGAACTGCTGTAGAGCCAGAGAACCAGGTCAGCAGAGCTGCTGTAGAGCCAGAGAACCAGGTCAGCAGAGCTGCTGTAGAGCCATAGAACCAGGTCAGCAGAGCTGCTGTAGAGCCAGAGAACCAGGTCAGCAGAGCTACTCTAGAGCCAGAGAACCAGGTCAGCAGAGCTGCTGTAGAGCCATAGAACCAGGTCAGCAGAGCTGCTTTAGAGCCAGAGAACCAGGTCAGCAGAGCTACTCTAGAGCCAGAGAACCAGGTCAGCAGAGCTGCTGTAGAGCCAGAGAACCAGGTCAGCAGAGCTACTCTAGAGCCAGAGAACCAGGTCAGCAGAGCTGCTGTAGAGCCATAGAACCAGGTCAGCAGAGCTGCTTTAGAGCCAGAGAACAAGGTCAGCAGAGCTACTCTAGAGCCAGAGAACCAGGTCAGCAGAGCTGCTTTAGAGCCAGAGAACCAGGTCAGCAGAGCTGCTCTAGAGGCAGAGAACCAGGTCAGCAGAGCTGCTGTAGAGCTAGAGAACGAGGTCAGCAGAGCTACTCTAAAGCCAGAGAACCAGGTCAGCAGAGCTGCTGTAGAGCCATAGAACCAGGTCAGCACAGCTGCTTTAGAGCCAAAGAACCAGGTCAGCAGAGCTACTCTAGAACCAGAGAACCAGGTCAGCAGAGCTGCTGTAGAGCCATAGAACAAGGTCAGCAGAGCTACTCTAGAGCCAGAGAACCAAGTCAGCAGAGCTGCTGTAGAGCCAGAGAACCAGGTCAGCAGAGCTGCTTTAGAGCCAGAGAACCAGGTCAGCAGAGCTGCTGTAGAGCCAGAGAACCAGGTCAGCAGAGCTGCTGTAGAGCCAGAGAACCAGGTCAGCAGAGCTGCTGTAGAGCCATAGAACCAGGTCAGCAGAGGTACTCTAGAGCCAGAGAACCAAGTCAGCAGAGCTGCTGTAGAGCCAGAGAACCAGGTCAGCAGAGCTGCTTTAGAGCCAGAGAACGAGGTCAGCAGAGCTGCTTTAGAGCCAGAGAACCAGGTCAGCAGAGCTGCTGTAGAGCCAGAGAACCAGGTCAGCAGAGCTGCTGTAGAGCCAGAGAACCAGGTCAGCAGAGCTGCTGTAGAGCTAGAGAACAGGGTTAGCAGAGCTACTCTAAAGCCAGAGAACCAGGTCAGCAGAGCTGCTGTAGAGCCATAGAACCAGGTCAGCACAGCTGCTTTAGAGCCAAAGAACCAGGTCAGCAGAGCTACTCTAGAGCCAGAGAACCAGGTCAGCAGAGCTGCTGTAGAGCCATAGAACCAGGTCAGCAGAGCTACTCTAGAGCCAGAGAACCAAGTCAGCAGAGCTGCTGTAGAGCCAGAGAACCAGGTCAGCAGAGCTGCTTTAGAGCCAGAGAACGAGGTCAGCAGAGCTGCTGTAGAGCCAGAGAACCAGGTCAGCAGAGCTGCTGTAGAGCCAGAGAACCAGGTCAGCAGAGTTGCTGTAGAGCCATAGAACCAGGTCAGCAGAGCTACTCTAGAGCCAGAGAACCAAGTCAGCAGAGCTACTGTAGAGCCAGAGAACTAGGTCAGCAGAGCTGCTTTAGAGCCAGAGAACGAGGTCAGCAGAGCTGCTTTAGAGCCAGAGAACCAGGTCAGCAGAGCTGCTGTAGAGCCAGAGAACCAGGTCAGCAGAGCTGCTGTAGAGCCAGAGAACCAGGTCAGCAGAGCTACTCTAGAGCCAGAGAACCAGGTCAGCAGAGCTGATGTAGAGCCATAGGACCAGGTCAGCAGAGCTGCTTTAGAGCCAAAGAACCAGGTCAGCAGAGCTACTCTAGAGCCAGAGAACCAGGTCAGCAGAGCTGCTGTAGAGCCATAGAACCAGGTCAGCAGAGCTGCTCTAGAGCCAGAGAACCAGGTCAGCAGAGCTGCTGTAGAGCTTTAGAACCAGGTCAGCAGAGCTACTTTAGAGCCAGAGAACCAGGTCAGCAGAGCTGCTCTAGAGGCAGAGAACCAGGTCAGCAGAGCTGCTGTAGAGCTAGAGAACGAGGTCAGCAGAGCTACTCTAAAGCCAGAGAACCAGGTCAGCAGAGCTGCTGTAGAGCCATAGAACCAGGTCAGCACATCTGCTTTAGAGCCAAAGAACCAGGTCAGCAGAGCTACTCTAGAGCCAGAGAACCAGGTCAGCAGAGCTGCTGTAGAGCCATAGAACCAGGTCAGCAGAGCTACTCTAGAGCCAGAGAACCAAGTCAGCAGAGCTGCTGTAGAGCCAGAGAACCAGGTCAGCAGAGCTGCTTTAGAGCCAGAGAACCAGGTCAGCAGAGCTGTTGTAGAGCCAGAGAACCAGGTCAGCAGAACTGCTGTAGAGCCAGAGAACCAGGTCAGCAGAGCTGCTGTAGAGCCAGAGAACCAGGTCAGCAGAGCTGCTGTAGAGCCATAGAACCAGGTCAGCAGAGCTGCTGTAGAGCCAGAGAACCAGGTCAGCAGAGCTACTCTAGAGCCAGAGAACCAGGTCAGCAGAGCTGCTGTAGAGCCATAGAACCAGGTCAGCAGAGCTGCTTTAGAGCCAGAGAACCAGGTCAGCAGAGCTACTCTAGAGCCAGAGAACCAGGTCAGCAGAGCTGCTGTAGAGCCAGAGAACCAGGTCAGCAGAGCTACTCTAGAGCCAGAGAACCAGGTCAGCAGAGCTGCTGTAGAGCCATAGAACCAGGTCAGCAGAGCTGCTTTAGAGCCAGAGAACAAGGTCAGCAGAGCTACTCTAGAGCCAGAGAACCAGGTCAGCAGAGCTGCTTTAGAGCCAGAGAACCAGGTCAGCAGAGCTGCTCTAGAGGCAGAGAACCAGGTCAGCAGAGCTGCTGTAGAGCTAGAGAACGAGGTCAGCAGAGCTACTCTAAAGCCAGAGAACCAGGTCAGCAGAGCTGCTGTAGAGCCATAGAACCAGGTCAGTACAGCTGCTTTAGAGCCAAAGAACCAGGTCAGCAGAGCTACTCTAGAACCAGAGAACCAGGTCAGCAGAGCTGCTGTAGAGCCATAGAACAAGGTCAGCAGAGCTACTCTAGAGCCAGAGAACCAAGTCAGCAGAGCTGCTGTAGAGCCAGAGAACCAGGTCAGCAGAGCTGCTTTAGAGCCAGAGAACCAGGTCAGCAGAGCTGCTGTAGAGCCAGAGAACCAGGTCAGCAGAGCTGCTGTAGAGCCAGAGAACCAGGTCAGCAGAGCTGCTGTAGAGCCATAGAACCAGGTCAGCAGAGGTACTCTAGAGCCAGAGAACCAAGTCAGCAGAGCTGCTGTAGAGCCAGAGAACCAGGTCAGCAGAGCTGCTTTAGAGCCAGAGAACGAGGTCAGCAGAGCTGCTTTAGAGCCAGAGAACCAGGTCAGCAGAGCTGCTGTAGAGCCAGAGAACCAGGTCAGCAGAGCTGCTGTAGAGCCAGAGAACCAGGTCAGCAGAGCTGCTGTAGAGCTAGAGAACAGGGTCAGCAGAGCTACTCTAAAGCCAGAGAACCAGGTCAGCAGAGCTGCTGTAGAGCCATAGAACCAGGTCAGCACAGCTGGTTTAGAGCCAAAGAACCAGGTCAGCAGAGCTACTCTAGAGCCAGAGAACCAGGTCAGCAGAGCTGCTGTAGAGCCATGGAACCAGGTCAGCAGAGCTGCTTTAGAGCCAGAGAACCAGGTCAGCAGAGCTGCTGTAGAGCCAGAGAACGAGGTCAGCAGAGCTGCTTTAGAGCCAGAGAACGAGGTCAGCAGAGCTGCTGTAGAGCCAGAGAACCAGGTCAGCAGAGCTGCTGTAGAGCCAGAGAACCAGGTCAGCAGAGTTGCTGTAGAGCCATAGAACCAGGTCAGCAGAGCTACTCTAGAGCCAGAGAACCAAGTCAGCAGAGCTACTGTAGAGCCAGAGAACCAGGTCAGCAGAGCTGCTTTAGAGCCAGAGAACGAGGTCAGCAGAGCTGCTTTAGAGCCAGAGAACCAGGTCAGCAGAGCTGCTGTAGAGCCAGAGAACCAGGTCAGCAGAGCTGCTGTAGAGCCAGAGAACCAGGTCAGCAGAGCTACTCTAGAGCCAGAGAACCAGGTCAGCAGAGCTGCTGTAGAGCCATAGGACCAGGTCAGCAGAGCTGCTTTAGAGCCAAAGAACCAGGTCAGCAGAGCTACTCTAGAGCCAGAGAACCAGGTCAGCAGAGCTGCTGTAGAGCAATAGAACCAGGTCAGCAGAGCTGCTCTAGAGCCAGAGAACCAGGTCAGCAGAGCTGCTGTAGAGCTTTAGAACCAGGTCAGCAGAGCTACTTTAGAGCCAGAGAACCAGGTCAGCAGAGCTGCTCTAGAGGCAGAGAACCAGGTCAGCAGAGCTGCTGTAGAGCTAGAGAACGAGGTCAGCAGAGCTACTCTAAAGCCAGAGAACCAGGTCAGCAGAGCTGCTGTAGAGCCATAGAACCAGGTCAGCACATCTGCTTTAGAGCCAAAGAACCAGGTCAGCAGTTCTACTCTAGAGCCAGAGAACCAGGTCAGCAGAGCTGATGTAGAGCCATAGAACCAGGTCAGCAGAGCTACTCTAGAGCCAGATAACCAAGTCAGCAGAGCTGCTTTAGAGCCAGAGAACCAGGTCAGCAGAGCTGTTGTAGAGCCAGAGAACCAGGTCAGCAGAGCTGCTGTAGAGCCAGAGAACCAGGTCAGCAGAGCTGCTGTAGAGCCATAGAACCAGGTCAGCAGAGCTGCTGTAGAGCCAGAGAACCAGGTCAGCAGAGCTACTCTAGAGCCAGAGAACCAGGTCAGCAGAGCTGCTGTAGAGCCATAGAACCAGGTCAGCAGAGCTGCTTTAGAGCCAGAGAACCAGGTCAGCAGAGCTACTCTAAAGCCAGAGAACCAGGTCAGCAGAGCTGCTGTAGAGCCAGAGAACCAGGTCAGCAGAGCTACTCTAGAGCCAGAGAACCAGGTCAGCAGAGCTGCTGTAGAGCCATAGAACCAGGTCAGCAGAGCTGCTTTAGAGCCAGAGAACAAGGTCAGCAGAGCTACTCTAGAGCCAGAGAACCAGGTCAGCAGAGCTGCTGTAGAGCCAGAGAACCAGGTCAGCAGAACTGCTGTAGAGCCAGAGAACCAGGTCAGCAGAGCGGCTGTAGAGCCAGAGAACCAGGTCAGCAGAGCTGCTGTAGAGCCAGAGAACCAGGTCAGCAGAGCTACTCTAGAGCCAGAGAACCAGGTCAGCAGAGCTGCTGTAGAGCCCTAGGACCAGGTCAGCAGAGCTGCTTTAGAGCCAGAGAACCAGGTCAGCAGAGCTACTCTAGAGCCAGAGAACCAGGTCAGCAGAGCTGCTGTAGAGCCATAGAACCAGGTCAGCAGAGCTGCTCTAGAGCCAGAGAACCAGGTCAGCAGAGCTGCTGTAGAGCTTTAGAACCAGGTCAGCAGAGCTGCTTTAGAGCCAGAGAACCAGGTCAGCAGAGCTGCTCTAGAGGCAGAGAACCAGGTCAGCAGAGCTGCTGTAGAGCTAGAGAACCGAGATCAGCAGAGCCACTCTAAAGCCAGAGAACCAGGTCAGCAGAGCTGCTGTAGAGCTATAGAACCAGGTCAGCACAGCTGCTTTAGAGCCAAAGAACCAGGTCAGCAGAGCTACTCTAGAGCCAGAGAACCAGGTCAGCAGAGCTGCTGTAGAGCCATAGAACAAGGTCAGCAGAGCTACTCTAGAGCCAGAGAACCAAGTCAGCAGAGCTGCTGTAGAGCCAGAGAACCAGGTCAGCCGAGCTGCTGTAGAGCCAGAGAACCAGGTCAGCAGAGCTGCTGTAGAGCCAGAGAACCAGGTCAGCAGAGCTACTCTAGAGCCAGAGAACCAGGTCAGCAGAGCTGCTGTAGAGCCATAGGACCAGGTCAGCAGAGCTGCTTTAGAGCCAGAGAACCAGGTCAGCAGAGCTACTCTAGAGCCAGAGAACCAGGTCAGCAGAGCTGCTGTAGAGCCATAGAACCAGGTCAGCAGAGCTGCTCTAGAGCCAGAGAACCAGGTCAGCAGAGCTACTCTAGAGCCAGAGAACCAGGTCAGCAGAGCTGCTGTAGAGACGTAGAAACAGGTCAGCAGAGCTGCTTTAGAGCCAGAGAACCAGGTCAGCAGAGCTGTTGTAGAGCCAGAGAACCAGGTCAGCAGAACTGCTGTAGAGCCAGAGAACCAGGTCAGCAGAGCTGCTGTAGAGCCAGAGAACCAGGTCAGCAGAGCTGCCGTAGAGCCATAGAACCAGGTCAGCAGAGCTGCTGTAGAGCCAGAGAACCAGGTCAGCAGAGCTACTCTAGAGCCAGAGAACCAGGTCAGCAGAGCTGCTGTAGAGCCATAGAACCAGGTCAGCAGAGCTGCTTTAGAGCCAGAGAACCAGGTCAGCAGAGCTACTCTAGAGCCAGAGAACCAGGTCAGCAGAGCTGCTTTAGAGCCAGAGAACCAGGTCAGCAGAGCTACTCTAGAGCCAGAGAACCAGGTCAGCAGAGCTGCTGTAGAGCCATAGAACCAGGTCAGCAGAGGTGCTTTAGAGCCAGAGAACAAGGTCAGCAGAGCTACTCTAGAGCCAGAGAACCAGGTCAGCAGAGCTGCTGTAGAGCCTGAGAACCAGGTCAGCAGAGCTGCTTTAGAGCCAGAGAACCAGGTCAGCAGAGCTGCTCTAGAGGCAGAGAACCAGGTCAGCAGAGCTGCTGTAGAGCCAGAGAACCAGGTCAGCAGAGCTACTCTAGAGCCAGAGAACCAGGTCAGCAGAGCTGCTGTAGAGCTAGAGAACCAGGTCAGCAGAGCTGCTGTAGAGCTATAGAACCAGGTAAGCATTGCTGCTTTAGAGCCAGAGAACCAGGTCAGCAGAGCTGTTGTAGAGCCAGAGAACCAGGTCAGCAGAACTGCTGTAGAGCCAGAGAACCAGGTCAGCAGAGCTGCTGTAGAGCCAGAGAACCAGGTCAGCAGAGCTGCTGTAGAGCCATAGAACCAGGTCAGCAGAGCTGCTGTAGAGCCAGAGAACCAAGTCAGCAGACCTACTCTAGAGCCAGAGAACCAGGTCAGCAGAGCTGCTGTAGAGCCAGAGAACCAGGACAGCAGAGCTGTTGTAGAGCCAGAGAACCAGGTCAGCAGAGCTACTGTAGAGCCATAGAACCAGGTCAGCAGAGCTGCTTTAGAGCCAGAGAACCAGGTCAGCAGAGCTGTTGTAGAGCCAGAGAACCAGGCCAGGAGAGCTGCTGTAGAGCCAGAGAACCAGGTCAGCAGAGCTGCTGTAGAGCCATAGAACCAGGTCAGCAGAGCTGCTTTAGAGCTAGAGAACCAGGTCAGCAGAGCTGCTCTAGAGGCAGAGAACCAGGTCAGCAGAGCTGCTGTAGAGCCAGAGAACCAGGTCAGCAGAGCTACTCTAGAGCCAGAGAACCAGGTCAGCACAGCTGCTTTAGAGCCAGAGAACCAGGTCAGCAGAGCTGTTGTAGAGCCAGAGAACCAGGTCAGCAGAACTGTTGTAGAGCCAGAGAACCAGGTCAGCAGAGCTGCTGTAGAGCCAGAGAACCAGGTCAGCAGAGCTGCTGTAGAGCCATAGAACCAGGTCAGCAGAGCTGCTGTAGAGCCATAGAACCAGGTCAGCAGAGCTGCTTTAGAACCAGAGAACCAGGTCAGCAGAGCTGCCGTGGAGCCATAGAACCAGGTCAGCAGAGCTACTCAAGAGCCAGAGAAACAGGTCAGCAGAGCTGCTGTAGAGCCATAGAACCAGGTCAGCAGAGCTGCTTTAGAGCCATAGAATCAGGTCAGCAGAGCTGCTCTAGAGCCAGAGAACCAGGTCAGCAGAGCTGCTTCAAAGCCAGAGAACCAGGTCAGCAGAGCTACTCTAGAGCCAGAGAACCAGGTCAGCAGAGCTGCTGTAGAGCCATAGAACCAGGTCAGCACAGCTGCTTTAGAGCCAGAGAACCAGGTCAGCAGAGCTACTCTAGAGCCATAGAATCAGTTCAGCAGAGCTGCTCTAGAGCCAGAGAACCAGGTCAGCAGAGCTGCTTCAAAGTCAGAGAACCAGGTCAGCAGAGCTGCTTCAAAGCCAGAGAACCAGGTCAGCAGAGCTGCTCTAGAGCCTAAGAACCAGGTCAGCAGAGCTGCTCTAGAGGCAGAGAACCAGGTCAGCAGAGCTGCTCTAGAGGCAGAGAACCAGGTCAGCAGAGATGCTGTAGAGCCAGAGAACCAGGTCAGCAGAGCTACTCTAGAGCCAGAGAACCAGGTCAGCAGAGCTGCTGTACAGCCATAGAACCAGGTCAGCAGAGCTGCTTTAGAGCCAGAGAACCAGGTCAGCAGAGCTGCTCTAGAGGCAGAGAACCAGGTCAGCAGAGCTGCTCTAGAGGCAGAGAACCAGGTCAGCAGAGCTGCTGTTGAGCCAGAGAACCAGGTCAGCAGAGCTACTCTAGAGCCAGAGAACCAGGTCAGCAGAGCTGCTATAGAGCCATAGAAACAGGTCAGCAGAGCTGCTTTGGAGCCAGAGAACCAGGTCAGCAGAGCTGCTGTAGAGCCAGAGAACCAGGTCAGCAGAGCTGCTTTAGAGCCAGAGAATGAGGTCAGCAGAGCTGCTTTAGAGCCAGAGAACCAGGTCAGTAGAGCTGCTGTAGAGCCAGAGAACCAGGTCAGCAGAGCTGCTGTAGAGCCAGAGAACCAGGTCAGCAGAGCTACTCTAGAGCCAGAGAACCAGGTCAGCAGAGCTGCTGTAAAGCCATAGGACCAGGTCAGCAGAGCTGCTTTAGAGCCAGAGAACCAGGTCAGCAGAGCTACTCTAGAGCCAGAGAACCAGGTCAACAGAGCTGCTGTAGAGCCATAGAACCAGGTCATCAGAGCTGCTCTAGAGCCAGAGAACCAGGTCAGCAGAGCTGCTGTAGAGCTAAAGAACCAGGTCAGCAGAGCTGCTTTAGAGCCAGAGAACCAGGTCAGCAGAGCTGCTCTAGAGGCAGAGAACCAGGTCAGCAGAGCTGCTGTAGAGCTAGAGAATGAGGTCAGCAGAGCTACTCTAAAGCCAGAGAACCAGGTCAGCAGAGCTGCTGTAGAGCCATAGAACCAGGTCAGCACACCTGCTTTAGAGCCAAAGAACCAGGTCAGCAGAGCTACTCTAGAGCCAGAGAACCAGGTCAGCAGAGCTGCTGTAGAGCCATAGAACCAGGTCAGCAGAGCTACTCTAGAGCCAGAGAACCAAGTCAGCAGAGCTGCTGTAGAGCCAGAGAACCAGGTCAGCAGAGCTGCTTTAGAGCCAGAGAACCAGGTCAGCAGAGCTGCTGTAGAGCCAGAGAACCAGGTCAGCAGAGCTGCTGTAGAGCCAGAGAACCAGGTCAGCAGAGCTACTCTAGAGCCAGAGAACCAGGTCAGCAGAGCTGCTGTAGAGCCATAGGACCAGGTCAGCAGAGCTGCTGTAGAGCCAGAGAACCAGGTCAGCAGAGCTACTCTAGAGCCAGAGAACCAGGTCAGCAGAGCTGCTGTAGAGCCATAGAACCAGGTCAGCAGAGCTGCTCTAGAGCCAGAGAACCAGGTAAGCAGAGCTGCTGTAGAGCTTTAGAACCAGGTCAGCAGAGCTGCTTTAGAGCCAGAGAACCAGGTCATCAGAGCTACTCTAAAGCCAGAGAACCAGGTCAGCAGAGCTGCTGTAGAGCCATAGAACCAGGTCAGCACAGCTGCTTTAGAGCCAAAGAACCAGGTCAGCAGAGCTACTCTAGAGCCAGAGAACCAGGTCAGCAGAGCTGCTGTAGAGCCATAGAACCAGGTCAGCAGAGCTACTCTAGAGCCAGAGAACCAAGTCAGCAGAGCTGCTGTAGAGCCAGAGAACCAGGTCAGCAGAGCTGCTTTAGAGCCAGAGAACGAGGTCAGCAGAGCTGCTCTAGAGCCAGAGAACCAGGTCAGCAGAGCTGCTGTAGAGGCAGAGAACCAGGTCAGCAGAGCTACTCTAGAGCCAGAGAACCAGATCAGCAGAGCTGCTGTAGAGCCGTGGAACCAGGTCAGCAGAGCTGCTTTAGAGCCAGAGAACCAGGTCAGCAGAGCTGTTGTAGAGCCAGAGAACCAGGTCAGCAGAACTGCTGTAGAGCCAGAGAACCAGGTCAGCAGAGCTGCTGTAGAGCCAGAGAACCAGGTCAGCAGAGCTGCTGTAGAGCCATAGAACCAGGTCAGCAGAGCTGCTGTAGAGCCAGAGAACCAGGTCAGCAGAGCTACTCTAGAGCCAGAGAACCAGGTCAGCAGAGCTGCTGTAGAGCCATAGAACCAGGTCAGCAGAGCTGCTTTAGAGCCAGAGAACCAGGTCAGCAGAGCTACTCTAGAGCCATAGAACCAGGTCAGCAGAGCTGCTGTAGAGCCAGAGAACCAGATCAGCAGAGCTACTCTAGAGCCAGAGAAACAGGTCAGCAGAGCTGCTGTAGAGCCATAGAACCAGGTCAGCAGAGCTGCTTTAGAGCCAGAGTACAAGGTCATCAGAGTTACTCTAGAGCCAGAAAACCAGATCAGCAGAGCCGCTGTAGAGCCAGAGAACCAGGTCAGCAGAACTGCTGTAGAGCCAGAGAACCAGGTCAGCAGAGCTGCTGTAGAGCCAGAGAACCAGGTCAGCAGAGCTGCTGTAGAGCCAGAGAACCAGGTCAGCAGAGCTGCTCTAGAGCCAGAGAACCAGGTCAGCAGAGCTGCTGTAGAGCCACAGGACCAGGTCAGCAGAGCTGCTTTAGAGCCAGAGAACCAGGTCAGCAGAGCTACTCTAGAGCTAGAGAACCAGGTCAGCAGAGCTGCTGTAGAGCCATAGAACCAGGTCAGCAGAGCTGCTCTAGAGCCAGAGAACCAGGTCAGCAGAGCTGCTGTAGAGCTTTAGAACCAGGTCAGCAGAGCTGCTTTAGAGCCAGAGAACCAGGTCAGCAGAGCTGCTCTAGAGGCAGAGAACCAGGTCAGCAGAGCTGCTGTAGAGCTAGAGAACGAGGTCAGCAGAGCTACTCTAGAGCCAGAGAACCAGGTCAGCAGAGCTGCTGTAGAGCCATAGAACCAGGTCAGCACAGCTGCTTTAGAGCCAAAGAACCAGGTCAGCAGAGATACTCTAGAGCCAGAGAACCAGGTCAGCAGAGCTGCTGTAGAGCCATAGAACCAGGTCAGCAGAGCTACTCTAGAGCCAGGGAACCAAGTCAGCAGAGTTGCTGTAGAGCCAGAGAACCAGGTCAGCAGAGCTGCTTTAGAGCCAGAGAACGAGGTCAGCAGAGCTGCTGTAGAGCCAGAGAACCAGGTCAGCAGAGCTGCTGTAGAGCCAGAGAACCAGGTCATCAGAGCTGCTGTAGAGCCATAGAACCAGGTCAGCAGAGGTACTCTAGAGCCAGAGAACCAAGTCAGCAGAGCTGCTGTAGAGCCAGAGGACCAGGTCAGCAGAGCTGCTTTAGAGCCAGAGAACGCAGGTCAGCAGAGCTGCTTTAGAGCCAGAGAACCAGGTCAGCAGAGCTGCTGTAGAGCCAGAGAACCAGGTCAGCAGAGCTGCTGTAGAGCCAGAGAACCAGGTCAGCAGAGCTACTCTAGAGCCAGAGAACCAGGTCAGCAGAGCTGCTGTAGAGCCATAGGACCAGGTCAGCAGAGCTGCTTTAGAGCCAGAGAACCAGGTCAGCAGAGCTACTTTAGAGCCAGAGAACCAGTTCAGCAGAGCTGCTGTAGAGCCATAGAACCAGGTCAGCACAGCTGCTCTAGAGCCAGAGAACCAGGTCAGCAGAGCTACTCTAGAGCCAGAGAACCAGGTCAGCAGAGCTGCTCTAGAGGCAGAGAACCAGGTCAGCAGAGCTGCTCTAGAGGCAGAGAACCAGGTCAGCAGAGCTGCTGTAGAGCCAGAGAACCAGGTCAGCAGATCTACTCTAGAGCCAGAGAACCAGGTCAGCAGAGCTACTGTAGAGCCATAGAACCAGGTCAGCAGAGCTGCTTTAGAGCAGGAGAACCAGATCAGCAGAGATGTTGTAGAGCCAGAGAACCAGGTCAGCAGAACTGCTGTAGAGCCAGAGAACCAGGTTAGCAGAGCTGCTGTAGAGCCAGAGAACCAGGTCAGCAGAGCTGCTGTAGAGCTATAGAACCAGGTCAGCAGAGCTGCTGTAGAGCCAGAGAACCAGGTCAGCAGAGCTACTCTAGAGCCAGAGAACCAGGTCAGCAGAGCTGCTTTAGAGCCATAGAACCAGGTCAGCAGAGCTGCTTTAGATCCAGAGAACCAGGTCAGCAGAGCTGCTCTAGAGGCAGAGAACCAGGTCAGCAGAGCTGCTCTAGAGGCAGAGAACCAGGTCAGCAGAGCTGCTGTAGAGCCAGAGAACCAGGTCAGCAGAGCTGCTGTAGAGCCATAGAATCAGGTCAGCAGAGCTGCTTTAGAGCCAGAGATCCAGGTCAGCAGAGCTGCCCTAGAGGCAGAGAACCAGGTCAGCAGAGCTGCTGTAGAGCCAGAGAACCAGGTCAGCAGAGCTACTCTAGAGCCAGAGAACCAGGTCAGCAGAGCTGCTGTAGAGCCAGAGAACCAGGTCAGCACAGCTGCTTTAGAGCCAGAGAACCAGGTCAGCAGAGCTGCTCTAGAGCCAGAGAAGCCAGGTCAGCAGAGCTGCTGTAGAGCCATAGAACCAGGTCAGCAGAGCTGCTCTAGAGCCAGAGAACCAGGTCAGCAGAGCTGCTGTAGAGCCAGAGAACCAGGTCAGCAGAGCTGCTTTAGAGCCAGAGAACCAGGTCAGCAGAGCTGCTCTAGAGGCAGAGATCCAGGTCAGCAGAGCTGCTTTAGAGCCAGAGAACCAGGTCAGCAGAGCTGTTCTAGAGCCAGGGAACCATGTCAGCAGAGCTGCTATAGAGCCATAGAACTAGGTCAGCAGAGCTGCTTTGGAGCCAGAGAACCAGGTCAGCAGAGCTGTTGTAGAGCCAAAGAACCAGGTCAGCAGAACTGCTGTAGAGCCAGAGAACCAGGTCAGCAGAGCTGCTGTATAGCCAGAGAACCAGGTCAGCAGAGCTGCTGTAGAGCCATAGAACCAGGTCAGCAGAGCTACTCTAGAGCCAGAGAAACAGGTCAGCAGAGCTGCTGTAGAGCCATAGAACCAGGTCAGCAGAGCTGCTTTAGAGCCAGAGTACAAGGTCATCAGAGTTACTCTAGAGCCAGAAAACCAGATCAGCAGAGCCGCTGTAGAGCCAGAGAACCAGGTCAGCAGAACTGCTGTAGAGCCAGAGAACCAGGTCAGCAGAGCTGCTGTAGAGCCAGAGAACCAGGTCAGCAGAGCTGCTGTAGAGCCAGAGAACCAGGTCAGCAGAGCTGCTCTAGAGCCAGAGAACCAGGTCAGCAGAGCTGCTGTAGAGCCACAGGACCAGGTCAGCAGAGCTGCTTTAGAGCCAGAGAACCAGGTCAGCAGAGCTACTCTAGAGCTAGAGAACCAGGTCAGCAGAGCTGCTGTAGAGCCATAGAACCAGGTCAGCAGAGCTGCTCTAGAGCCAGAGAACCAGGTCAGCAGAGCTGCTGTAGAGCTTTAGAACCAGGTCAGCAGAGCTGCTTTAGAGCCAGAGAACCAGGTCAGCAGAGCTGCTCTAGAGGCAGAGAACCAGGTCAGCAGAGCTGCTGTAGAGCTAGAGAACCAGGTCAGCAGAGCTACTCTAAAGCCAGAGAACCAGGTCAGCAGAGCTGCTGTAGAGCCATAGAACCAGGTCAGCACAGCTGCTTTAGAGCCAAAGAACCAGGTCAGCAGAGATACTCTAGAGCCAGAGAACCAGGTCAGCAGAGCTGCTGTAGAGCCATAGAACCAGGTCAGCAGAGCTACTCTAGAGCCAGGGAACCAAGTCAGCAGAGTTGCTGTAGAGCCAGAGAACCAGGTCAGCAGAGCTGCTTTAGAGCCAGAGAACGAGGTCAGCAGAGCTGCTGTAGAGCCAGAGAACCAGGTCAGCAGAGCTGCTGTAGAGCCAGAGAACCAGGTCATCAGAGCTGCTGTAGAGCCATAGAACCAGGTCAGCAGAGGTACTCTAGAGCCAGAGAACCAAGTCAGCAGAGCTGCTGTAGAGCCAGAGGACCAGGTCAGCAGAGCTGCTTTAGAGCCAGAGAACGAGGTCAGCAGAGCTGCTTTAGAGCCAGAGAACCAGGTCAGCAGAGCTGCTGTAGAGCCAGAGAACCAGGTCAGCAGAGCTGCTGTAGAGCCAGAGAACCAGGTCAGCAGAGCTACTCTAGAGCCAGAGAACCAGGTCAGCAGAGCTGCTGTAGAGCCATAGGACCAGGTCAGCAGAGCTGCTTTAGAGCCAGAGAACCAGGTCAGCAGAGCTACTTTAGAGCCAGAGAACCAGTTCAGCAGAGCTGCTGTAGAGCCATAGAACCAGGTCAGCACAGCTGCTCTAGAGCCAGAGAACCAGGTCAGCAGAGCTACTCTAGAGCCAGAGAACCAGGTCAGCAGAGCTGCTCTAGAGGCAGAGAACCAGGTCAGCAGAGCTGCTCTAGAGGCAGAGAACCAGGTCAGCAGAGCTGCTGTAGAGCCAGAGAACCAGGTCAGCAGATCTACTCTAGAGCCAGAGAACCAGGTCAGCAGAGCTACTGTAGAGCCATAGAACCAGGTCAGCAGAGCTGCTTTAGAGCAGGAGAACCAGATCAGCAGAGATGTTGTAGAGCCAGAGAACCAGGTCAGCAGAACTGCTGTAGAGCCAGAGAACCAGGTTAGCAGAGCTGCTGTAGAGCCAGAGAACCAGGTCAGCAGAGCTGCTGTAGAGCTATAGAACCAGGTCAGCAGAGCTGCTGTAGAGCCAGAGAACCAGGTCAGCAGAGCTACTCTAGAGCCAGAGAACCAGGTCAGCAGAGCTGCTTTAGAGCCATAGAACCAGGTCAGCAGAGCTGCTTTAGATCCAGAGAACCAGGTCAGCAGAGCTGCTCTAGAGGCAGAGAACCAGGTCAGCAGAGCTGCTCTAGAGGCAGAGAACCAGGTCAGCAGAGCTGCTGTAGAGCCAGAGAACCAGGTCAGCAGAGCTGCTGTAGAGCCATAGAACCAGGTCAGCAGAGCTGCTTTAGAGCCAGAGATCCAGGTCAGCAGAGCTGCCCTAGAGGCAGAGAACCAGGTCAGCAGAGCTGCTGTAGAGCCAGAGAACCAGGTCAGCAGAGCTACTCTAGAGCCAGAGAACCAGGTCAGCAGAGCTGCTGTAGAGCCAGAGAACCAGGTCAGCACAGCTGCTTTAGAGCCAGAGAACCAGGTCAGCAGAGCTACTCTAGAGCCAGAGAGCCAGGTCAGCAGAGCTGCTGTAGAGCTATAGAACCAGGTCAGCAGAGCTACTCTAGAGCCAGAGAACCAGGTCAGCAGAGCTGCTGTAGAGCCAGAGAACCAGGTCAGCAGAGCTGCTTTAGAGCCAGAGAACCAGGTCAGCAGAGCTGCTCTAGAGGCAGAGATCCAGGTCAGCAGAGCTGCTTTAGAGCCAGAGAACCAGGTCAGCAGAGCTATTCTAGAGCCAGGGAACCATGTCAGCAGAGCTACTATAGAGCCATAGAACTAGGTCAGCAGAGCTGCTTTGGAGCCAGAGAACCAGGTCAGCAGAGCTGTTGTAGAGCCAAAGAACCAGGTCAGCAGAACTGCTGTAGAGCCAGAGAACCAGGTCAGCAGAGCTGCTGTATAGCCAGAGAACCAGGTCAGCAGAGCTGCTGTAGAGCCATAGAACCAGGTCAGCAGAGCTGCTGTAGAGCCAGAGAACCAGGTCAGCAGAGCTACTCTAGAGCCAGAGAACCAGGTTAGCAGAGCTTCTGTAGAGCCATAGAACCAAGTCAGCAGAGCTGCTTTAGAGCCAGAGAACCAGGTCAGCAGAGCTACTCTAAAGCCAGAGAACCAGATCAGCAGAGCTGCTGTAGAGCCAGAGAACCAGGTCAGCAGAGCTGCTTTAGAGCCATAGAACCAGGTCAGCAGAGCTGCTTTAGAGGCAGAGAACCAGGTCAGCAGAGCTGCTGTAGAGCCAGAGAACCAGGTCAGCAGAGCTACTCTAGAGCCAGAGAACCAGGTTAGCAGAGCTGCTGTAGAGCCATAGAACCAAGTCAGCAGAGCTGCTTTAGAGCCAGAGAACCAGGTCAGCAGAGCTACTCTAAAGCAAGAGAACCAGGTCAGCAGAGCTGCTGTAGAGCCATAGAACCAGGTCAGCAGAGCTACTCTAGAGCCAGAGAACCAGGTCAGCAGAGCTGCTGTAGAGCTATAGAACCAGGTCAGCACAGCTGCTTTAGAGCCAAAGAACCAGGTCAGCAGAGCTACTCTAGAGCCAGAGAACCAGGCCAGCAGAGCTGCTGTAGAGCCATAGAACCAAGTCAGCAGAGCTACTCTAGAGCCAGAGAACCAGGTCAGCAGAGCTGCTGTAGAGCCAGAGAACCAGGTCAGCAGAGCTGCTTTAGAGCCAGAGAACCAGCTCAGCAGAGCTGCTCTAGAGGCAGAAAACCAGGCCAGCAGAGATACTGTAGAGCCATAGAACCAGGTCAGCAGATCTACTCTAGAGCCAGAGAACCAGGTCAGCAGAGCTGCTGTAGAGCCATAGAACCAGGTCAGCAGAGCTGCTTTAGAGCCAGAGAACCAGATCAGCAGAGCTGTTGTAGAGCCAGAGAACCAGGTCAGCAGAACTGCTGTAGAGGCAGAGAACCAGGTTAGCAGAACTGCTGTAGAGGCAGAGAACCAGGTTAGCAGAGCTGCTGTAGAGCCATAGAACCAGGTCAGCAGATCTGCTATAGAGCCAGATAACCAGGTCAGCAGAGCTACTCTAGAGCCAGAGAACCAGGTCAGCAGAGCTACTCTAGAGCCAGAGAACCAGGTCAGCAGAGCTGCTGTAGAGCCATAGAACCAGGTCAGCAGAGCTGCTTTAGAGCCAGAGAACCAGGTCAGCAGAGCTGCTCTAGAGGCAGAGAACCTGGTCAGCAGAGCTGCTGTAGAGCCAGAGAACCAGGTCAGCAGAGCTACTCTAGAGCCAGAGAACCAGGTCAGCAGAGCTGCTGTAGAGCCAGAGAACCAGGTCAGCACAGCTGCTTTAGAGCCAGAGAACCAGGTCAGCAGAGCTACTCTAGAGCCAGAGAACCAGGTCAGCAGAGCTGCTGTAGAGCCATAGAACCAGGTCAGCAGAGCTGCTGTAGAGCCATAGAACCAGGTCAGCAGAGCTACTCTAGAGCCAGAGAACCAGGTCAGCAGAGCTGCTGTATAGCCAGAGAACCAGGTCAGCAGAGCTGCTTTAGAGCCAGAGAACCAGGTCAGCAGAGCTGCTCTAGAGGCAGAGAACCAGGTCAGCAGAGCTGCTGTAGAGCCAGAGAACCAGGTCAGCAGAGCTGCTTTAGAGCCAGAGAACCAGATCAGCAGAGCTGTTGTAGAGCCAGAGAACCAGGTCAGCAGAACTGCTGTAGAGGCAGAGAACCAGGTTAGCAGAACTGCTGTAGAGGAGTAGAACCAGGTTAGCAGAGCTGCTGTAGAGCCAGAGAACCAGGTCAGCAGAGCTGCTGTAGAGCCATAGAACCAGGTCAGCAGATCTGCTTTAGAGCCAGAGAACCAGGTCAGCAGAGCTACTCTAGAGCCAGAGAACCAGGTCAGCAGAGCTACTCTAGAGCCAGAGAACCAGGTCAGCAGAGCTGCTGTAGAGCCATAGAACCAGGTCAGCAGAGCTGCTTTAGAGCCAGAGAACCAGGTCAGCAGAGCTGCTCTAGAGGCAGAGAACCTGGTCAGCAGAGCTGCTGTAGAGCCAGAGAACCAGGTCAGCAGAGCTACTCTAGAGCCAGAGAACCAGGTCAGCAGAGCTGCTGTAGAGCCAGAGAACCAGGTCAGCACAGCTGCTTTAGAGCCAGAGAACCAGGTCAGCAGAGCTACTCTAGAGCCAGAGAACCAGGTCAGCAGAGCTGCTGTAGAGCCATAGAACCAGGTCAGCAGAGCTGCTTTAGAGCCAGAGAACCAGATCAGCAGAGCTGTTGTAGAGCCAGAGAACCAGGTCAGCAGAACTGCTGTAGAGGCAGAGAACCAGGTTAGCAGAACTGCTGTAGAGGCAGAGAACCAGGTTAGCAGAGCTGCTGTAGAGCCATAGAACCAGGTCAGCAGATCTGCTATAGAGCCAGATAACCAGGTCAGCAGAGCTACTCTAGAGCCAGAGAACCAGGTCAGCAGAGCTACTCTAGAGCCAGAGAACCAGGTCAGCAGAGCTGCTGTAGAGCCATAGAACCAGGTCAGCAGAGCTGCTTTAGAGCCAGAGAACCAGGTCAGCAGAGCTGCTCTAGAGGCAGAGAACCTGGTCAGCAGAGCTGCTGTAGAGCCAGAGAACCAGGTCAGCAGAGCTACTCTAGAGCCAGAGAACCAGGTCAGCAGAGCTGCTGTAGAGCCAGAGAACCAGGTCAGCACAGCTGCTTTAGAGCCAGAGAACCAGGTCAGCAGAGCTACTCTAGAGCCAGAGAACCAGGTCAGCAGAGCTGCTGTAGAGCCATAGAACCAGGTCAGCAGAGCTGCTGTAGAGCCATAGAACCAGGTCAGCAGAGCTACTCTAGAGCCAGAGAACCAGGTCAGCAGAGCTGCTGTATAGCCAGAGAACCAGGTCAGCAGAGCTGCTTTAGAGCCAGAGAACCAGGTCAGCAGAGCTGCTCTAGAGGCAGAGAACCAGGTCAGCAGAGCTGCTGTAGAGCCAGAGAACCAGGTCAGCAGAGCTGCTTTAGAGCCAGAGAACCAGATCAGCAGAGCTGTTGTAGAGCCAGAGAACCAGGTCAGCAGAACTGCTGTAGAGGCAGAGAACCAGGTTAGCAGAACTGCTGTAGAGGAGTAGAACCAGGTTAGCGGAGCTGCTGTAGAGCCAGAGAACCAGGTCAGCAGAGCTGCTGTAGAGCCATAGAACCAGGTCAGCAGATCTGCTTTAGAGCCAGAGAACCAGGTCAGCAGAGCTACTCTAGAGCCAGAGAACCAGGTCAGCAGAGCTACTCTAGAGCCAGAGAACCAGGTCAGCAGAGCTGCTGTAGAGCCATAGAACCAGGTCAGCAGAGCTGCTTTAGAGCCAGAGAACCAGGTCAGCAGAGCTGCTCTAGAGGCAGAGAACCTGGTCAGCAGAGCTGCTGTAGAGCCAGAGAACCAGGTCAGCAGAGCTACTCTAGAGCCAGAGAACCAGGTCAGCAGAGCTGCTGTAGAGCCAGAGAACCAGGTCAGCACAGCTGCTTTAGAGCCAGAGAACCAGGTCAGCAGAGCTACTCTATAGCCAGAGAACCAGGTCAGCAGAGCTGCTGTAGAGCCATAGAACCAGGTCAGCAGAGCTACTCTATAGCCAGAGAACCAGATCAGCAGAGCTGCTGTAGAGCCAGAGAACCAGGTCAGCAGAGCTGCTTTAGAGCCAGAGAACCAGGTCAGCAGAGCTGCTCTAGAGGCAGAGAACCATGTCAGCAGAGCTGCTGTAGAGCCAGAGAACCAGGTCAGCAGAGCTACTCTAGAGCCAGGGAACCATGTCAGCAGAGCTGCTGTAGAGCCATAGAACCAGGTCAGCAGAGCTGCTTTAGAGCCAGAGAACCAGGTCAGCAGAGCTGTTTTAGAGCCAGAGAACCTGGTCAGCAGAACTGCTGTAGAGCCAGAGAACCAGATCAGCAGAGCTGCTGTATAGCCAGAGAACCAGGTCAGCAGAGCTGCTGTAGAGCCATAGAACCAGGTCAGCAGAGCTGCTGTAGAGCCAGAGAACCAGGTTAGCAGAGCTGCTGTAGAGCCATAGAACCAGGTCAGCAGAGCTGCTTTAGAGCCAGAGAACCAGGTCAGCAGAGCTACTCTAGAGCCAGAGAACCAGGTCAGCAGAGCTGCTGTAGAGCCATAGAACCAGGTCAGCAGAGCTACTCTAGAGCCAGAGAACCAGATCAGCAGAGCTGCTGTAGAGCCATAGAACCAGGTCAGCAGAGCTGCTTTAGAGCCAGTGAACCAGGTCAGCAGAGCTGCTCTAGACGCAGAGAACCAGGTCAGCAGAGCTGCTGTAGAGCCAGAGAACCAGGTCAGCAGAGCTACTCTAGAGCCAGAGAACCAGGTCAGCAGAGCTGCTGTAGAGCCATAGAACCAGGTCAGCACAGCTGCTTTAGAGCCAGAGAACCAGGTCAGCAGAGCTACTCTAGAGCCAGAGAACCAGGTCAGCAGAGCTGCTGTAGAGCCATAGAACCAGGTCAGCAGAGCTACTCTAGAGCCAGAGAACAAGGTCAGCAGAGCTGCTGTAGAGCCAGAGAACCAGGTCAGCAGAGGTGCTTTAGAGCCAGAGAACCAGGTCAGCAGAGTTGCTCTAGAGGCAGAGAACCAGGTCAGCAGAGCTGCTGTAGAGCCAGAGAACCATGTCAGCAGAGCTACTCTAGAGCCAGAGAACCAGGTCAGCAGAGCTGCTGTAGAGCCATAGATCCAGGTCAGCAGAGCTGCTTTTGAGCCAGGGAACCAGGTCAGCAGAGCTGTTGTAGAGCCAGAGAACCAGGTCAGCAGAAATGCTGTAGAGCCAAAGAACCAGGTCAGCAGGGCTGCTGTAGAGCCAGAGAACCAGGTCAGCAGAGCTGCTGTAGAGCCATAGAACCAGGTCAGCAGAGCTGCTGTAGAGCCAGAGAACCAGGTCAGCAGAGCTACTCTAGAGCCAGAGAACCAGGTCAGTAGAGCTGCTGTAGAGTCATAGAAGCAGGTCAGCAGAGCTGCTTTAGAGCCAGAGAACCAGGTCAGCAGAGGTACTCTAGAGCCAGAGAACCAGGTCAGCAGAGCTCCTGTTGAGCCATAGAACCAGGTCAGCAGAGCTACTCTAGAGCCAGAGAACCAGGTCAGCAGAGCTGCTGTAGAGCCATAGAACCAGGTCAGCAGAGCTGCTTTTGAGCCATAGAATCAGGTCAGCAGAGCTGCTCTAGAGCCAGAGAACCAGGTCAGCAGAGCTGCTTCAAACCAGAGAACCAGGTCAGCAGAGCTACTCTTGAGCCATAGAACCAGGTCAGCAGAGCTGCTGTAGAGCCATAGAACCAGGTCAGCACAGCTGCTTTAGAGCCAGAGAACCAGGTCAGCAGAGCTACTCTAGAGCCATAGAATCAGGTCAGCAGAGCTGCTCTAGAGCCAGAGAACCAGGTCAGCAGAGCTGCTTTAGAGCCAGAGAACCAGTTCAGCAGAGCTGCTCTAGAGCCTAAGAACCAGGTCAGCAGAGCTGCTCTAGAGCCAGAGAACCAGGTCAGCAGAGCTGCTCTAGAGCCAGAGAACCAGGTCAGCAGAGCTGCTCTAGAGCCAGAGAACCAGGTCAGCAGAGCTGCTGTAGAGCCAGAGAAACCAGGTCAGCAGAGATGCTTTAGAGGGAGAGAACCAGGTCAGCAGAGCTGCTTTAGAGCCAGAGAACCAGGTCAGCAGAGCTGCTTTAGAGCCAGAGAACCAGGTCAGCAGAGCTGCTCTAGAGACAGAGAACCAGTCAGCAGAGCTACTTTAGAGCCATAGAACCAGGTCAGCAGAGCTGCTGTAGAGCCAGAGAACCAGGTTAGCATAGCTGCTGTAGAGCCAGAGAACCAGGTCAGCAGAGCCGTTGTAGAGCCAGAGAACCAGGTCAGCAGAGCTGCTCTAGAGCTAGAGAACTAGGTCATCACAGCTGCTGTAGAGCCAGAGAACCAGGTCAGCAGAGCCGCTCTAAAGCCACAGAACCAGGTCAGCAGAGCTGCTTTAGAGCCAGAGAACCAGGTCAACAGAGCCGTTGTAGAGCCAGAGAACCAGGTCAGCAAAGCTGCTTTAGAGCCAGAGAAACAGGACATTGGGGCTTATTTACAAGCCCCTTGCGCCGCCGCTGCGTCACTTTTTCCCACACAAAAATTGAAGCACCGGTGGTGCAAGGGACTTGTAAATAAGCCCCATTGTGCCCATTTGAACGCAATAAAACAGTTACGTAACCTTCACACCACGGAAAAGGTGAAATAAAGCACCAGTTTCTAAAGTTATTGCTCTTTCCACAGTTACTGGTAACTCAAGTCTCCTGCCTGAGGTCTACTACATTTATTGTAATTTAAAACTTCAGGTATCAAAATGCAAAGTTGTGTGAGCTATTAGCCTTACACTGGCTGAACAACTGCCTCCTACCATAGGACTGTTACGAGTGTCTACAAATCTAAGATTGTATTTTGGGAAGTAGATGATGCACCTCATGCCTGCAACATAAAACAAGCATTTGCAATGCAATCGGGCTGGCATTACTAAAAGTTTGAGCTATTGGCGTTGCAAATGATAATGTTTGTTAGTTTTTCTATTTTTTGTTAAAAAATATTCCAGCAGTAGCATAAGTAATGAAATAAAATCCACGTAGACCACCAGTACCACCACCTCTAACACCACCAGTACCACCACCACCAGTACCAATACCACCACCACTACCACCACTGCTACAACCACCACAAGTATCATAACCACCACTACAATTATTACTATTACTACTCTGTGGTGAGAGTAATAATAATAGTGGTAGTTATGGTACTGGTGGAAAATTACTATTATAAATTACAATACCTGTTAATTTTTCAAAAGGCATTGCCATTTACAATACCAATAGCTCTAAAACTTGCAGTTGCGAGACCTATTGCATTGTAAATGCTTGTTATCTTTCCAGTAAGCTGCTAACCACAGACAGTTCAGTAAAAGGTTGGAGGGGATGACTAAATCAGAGCTGCAAAACAGAATGATGCAAGACATCTTACTGATCAAGCAGGTTTCTTTCCTGGTAGAGGCGTTGACTAAATGCTGAAACATTATTGCCTATGGTATATAAGAATAACATATCTAAAGATGCCTACCCTGACCAACAAATGTTCACTGATCAATTAAAGTGAGCTATATGGGTGTTATTATTTTACTACTGCACACTTATTACTATGGCAGAAGTCAGTTTGATGATACGGTAAATCAAGTACATTTAACAATATGTACTGCTTTTCAATCACCCTAGAGAAAATCAGTCAGAATGTCCCCTAACCTTAGACCATACTGTGGGGTTCGCCTCCACTGGCGGGAATTGGCATCAAGCGGGAAGGAAGCAAGAACTGTGAGTGTCACAAATCACAACTACCCGTGCACTTTACATGCATATTGTGCCTCTGTATTGGAGGCTCCTATTCAAACTGGTGAGTGGAGCAGAGATCATTAAACAAACAACAAAGGCTGATTCATCCCGTCCTACCGGCGCTTTTGCACCGCTGGAACGTAACTTTTTTGACATTCCGGTGGCGCAATGGTCCACTGGCATATTCATAAGGCCACTTAAAGCCATGTTACATGGCTTTTCATGGCCTTATAAATATGTGCCCCTTTCATGCAGAAAACTGCATGAAAGGGGCATTCCAAGGGTGTTGCTGGGGGCGTTCCCAGCAACATCCATGGCTTTTTGACACTGCCCTAGATTTACGAGAAATTGTACGTCTGAGGCAGCGCCAAAAGCGTATGCTTCCCCAGGGGAGGCGTAAGGGAGGCACAACGAGGAGAAATATCTTTACTTCTCCTCGTTTTTTCCTTTTTCTATCTGTACTGCATTCTACAGCATACATAGAAAGAGGAAAAAGCCTTTGGTGATTATCTTTGTGCAGGAAGGGAAATAATCATCCCCGCAACACAGGCACCCTTGCACCATGGTGCAAAGGTGCCTGTGTTGGCACACGGCAGCCCATTGTGCGCCGGTGCAGTGGAAATGTGACAGGAAAGAGCCGTATCTAATAGATACTGCGCATTCCTGCCCTTTTCTTTGGCCATAGGGCAGCGCAGCAAGAAGGCCTGCAGCTCTGCCCTACGGCAAAACCCATAAATTAGGCCCTTAGTGTGCAAATGCACCACACTAGTAGTGAAAAGTCAGAAGAACTGCTGTATACTCACTCCTGCCCATCTGACACAGCAAGCTACTAGGGGAAACAGATGTGCACTCTGCCAAAATCCCTTCACATGATGTATAAATAAATATTAACATTTCTATTGAGTTAAAAGTCACTAAAAAGCTTTTATAGAGAAAAAGCTGGGAAAGCTAAGAAAATATGAGGGATACCAGAAGAAAACGAGAAGGATCCAGATAGCAAATACGTTGCACTCTATTTTTTAAGTCAAGGAAAGTAGCATGTACAATCAGTAATACGTAAATAATCACTTGACCATGTGCAGGTATGCATGGTATAAATGACTGCTTGAAATTCACGCAATACACTCAAAATATTGTTTTTGAGAAAAGAAATTTACCACGCACCTCAGTGGTAGTGATTTTTATAAACTTATGTTATGTTATGTTAAAAGAATTTGTAAAGCGCACGTACACCAGACGGTTTCATGGCGCTATGAATAAGGATGCTCTGCAGAATGTCACGCTTTTGTCAAGCAGATCGCATGAAGATGTCTGCAGTAGGTGGATGACCCCATGAGATCTCTTCTCTATGTCTCCCTCCTTCTGCATAATGTACTGTCTCTAATTTCTATATAATCAGTAACTTGTGACAAACCCAGTCACCGATTATAAAGAAAAGATGTCAGAACGCAACTGCAATAAGTTATTATAGTCGACTTCTGACATCACAACGCATGCTGCCAGCAGTCGAGATGAAAGGTAGGTCAGGTCACGGAGCAGCTTTTTAAAGCAAAATGAAATGTTGCTTTTCTTTCTTCTGCTCTATTTTTAGGTCTCGCCTACGCAGCGCGCATGCGCTGCATAGGAAAGAGACCTCTTGAGATCGATTCAGCTTTGCAGGCAAAAACGTGCACACGTTGCATTGCTTTCAATGCAAGGCGTGCACGTTTGGCGATTCCCTTGCGGGAGCGAGCGGCGCCATATGTTAGCAATTATTGCGCTCGCTCCCGCAAGGGAAACGCTGCCTGCTCTCGGCCGCACTCCCACCCCCACCCCCTACTTGCGCGCGCGCGCTTGTTTTAATTTCCAGAGTTTGGTGACCTCACTTAGGTCAGATAGGAGTTTGATGTGCCGCGAAACCTGTGGGTGTCCAAACAGCTTTGATTTTTATTCCGAATGTCTTTTGAGGTTATATAAAGTTCAAGTTCTTGGGTACATATGGTGTGAGCATTCTTAATTATCCGTGTTTCTTCCATAATACCTGCTGTTTTACTGTTCCTATTGTTTTCCTGGTTATTTTACTGCGGCCTTCTCCACGGGGGGGGGCTCGGTTCGCTTAATATCAGTCAGGCAAAATAAAACACATACATCGATAAACTTTTTTAAGATTCGGTACAAAGTTCAGACTCACGACTTAGTAACTTTGCTCTTGGGTGTCGATTTCAACATGGATGTTTAATGGCCGCCAAGTAGACACGATGCAATCGAGTGCACGCTGGAGAGGAGATCTCCTTCGACATTATTGCCTGTGGGTTTTCTCGGCAGAACAGCAGAAGACAAAAACTCAAAATGTCATTGTAGACGTCACATAACCAACCTCCTCCCATCCCCCTCTCCCGCGACCCCTTGAGCTCCGAATCAAGCAGCAGAAGAGAACTGTGGGTAATCATTTCTTCGACGAGGAACCCTTGGGGCTTTAATGCAAGCACGTTTCTTAGGTTTGGCCACTGGTGAATCCCCTGAGCTTTGTAAAGTTTAAGTAATCTTTCTGCAATACATGGCTCAGAATGCTACAGTATTTTATCTGACTTCCTATCATGTTCTGACGCATGTCCATCTTCTCAGCTAACCCCCTCCCTCCCCCCCCTCTCTTCTTGCTGACTTGCCATGGACTGGTCGCCGAGAAATCCATGTAATTTGCATAATTGTTCGCGCTGTTCAGATTTATTCGGCAATTGCAACATCAGTACACTATGAATACAGACGTATAATATTTTGCTTCCTCCGATGCAGCTGTGGTGCCTTAAAATAAATAAATGAGCGTCCATGTTTTGGCTTGCACTCTGTCGCAAGAGACTGCAGCAACTATGATGTATAACTATGCCCTTCCAAAGTTAGATCTTGCATATTTATTTTACCATCCTTAGGATTGCCACATATCTCCGAGTCATCCGGACCCCTTCTTTAAATGTTTTGTGCTTATTTGTTACAAATCTTTGTTATGAGGGATGTTAATTCGTTATTTTCAATTAAAGCAAAATAAATAAATAAATAAATAAATAAATAAATAAAGACTACAGTTCCCAAAAATACGGGAATGGAAATATGTTGTCCTTAATACTGCAAGGGCGGCAGCATTTTTTTCTTATGATGCCGGCCCTAAACAGTGGTGAATGACAGTTGTGGCACATTAAGTATTTGCACAGTTTGAGAGGCGGCAGAGGAGAGCCCGGTCACTTTTCTTGTGCATTCCATTTTTGCCTTATTTAACTGGTTGTCAACACAATGTGCTTTAGCAGTTTGTACATTTTCTTTCAATACCCAGGAAGGACCCTTCTTTCGTCATTTATAGTGTCAGAGGAGCAATTTTCATTTTTTTCCTTTCAATTTGAAAGGGGCTTCATTGCTAACTGAATTTGGTCTCCCTTTCATTTCCTAGAGCGACGGCAGCATATAGCACCCGCGTGACTCTATGTCTGCCACCTGACCCTTGCGACATCCCACTGAAGCTAGACTTCAGATTATGCTGCCACAGCGAGGCGGGCATGAATGGATAGAGCGCATCCTCTACTCAACATGTCCTCTCTGCTGCCATTCCATTGATGTCATCACCCAGCCTCTTCTCCAAGAGGAGGTACCTACAGAAGGGAATTGTGGTGAACAGGGCACCATTTTGTGTGCAGTGGGCATGGTTTGTCTCTAAGAGATATACTCATTCAACATAGGCCAGACAACATGCAGGCAGGCCACCATGTGGGAATTACTTTGATAGCTGAAAACTTAGGTTACTTGTTAGCCAGAGACCAGGTGGTATCAGGAAACAACTCTTCGTAACATTGATTATTATAGTATACAATTCAATAAAATATAACTTATACTTGTATCAGAAGTCGCTCATGCTATGTGAAAGGCACTTCCAGTCACATGCTATTACCCACTCAATTGGTTCTTTGTCACTCTGTGATATATTATATTAAAGCAAGACCATCATACCAATGGGTGGACCGTCTCACATCTGTACGGAACAATTATGATCAGTCACTCTGACTAGAGCCAAGGGCCCCACGGCCGGGGCATCTCTGCTTGTTACCCTGCACACCAGAAGTATTCATGCAGCCCAAACACCTGGCCAGTCAGTGGGGAAATCCAACATAACAAGATCTTCGTGAGTTAGGCCCTCTGCTATAACTCACTGGTGGATCACAGACCTCTAAAAAGTGTGGATAACCTCAATGATTCAAATGAAAGTCATGATTGTAAAGACCACTAATATCTCTAAACTACCCAATATTTTCTTAGACCAAATGATAGAATTTGCAAAGAAATAAAGTAATTTCTTCTTCTTTTCCTTCAGTTGTCATGGTTACAAGGTCAGATTTTTAGATCTGCACTAGGAGATGACTAGGAGATGACCTTTAGAAATCGGTCTGCTCCTTTTCAAGCACACTCGTGCTTGTGCTGGCATCCACCTTGCGGGAGCGAGCAGCGGTGCGCGTGCTAATTGAAAACATGGCTCTCGCGCCGCCGCTGCTCGCTCCCGCAAGGCGGATGCCAGCACAAGCACGAGTGCTTCAAAACAGCTGCTGTTTGTCTTCACAGCTGGAGCCCGCTTTAAGCACCGCACGCCACTCCTAACACGGGCGTAATACAAACAATGGGGGCCACAGCTTTTTTCCTCACAGTGGGCTTCCTTGTATTTGAATTAATCATGTTTTATTTCCACGAGCTCCGCACTCGCACTTCAGCAGTGGTGCTGCTGCTTGAGCAATGTCGGGCACTTCTTTTGTTTATTTTCAGCGCGCTTTCAGTTTAACAAAGGTGGCACGCACCTTTCTTTCTGCATGGCTCGCCTTTTTTTCACATCCCGGGACAAGGAGCAGAGACCGCGTTGGCTCCTTCAATGGCAGGAGGTAAGCGGGGCGTAATGCAGCTCTCTTCACTCGCACACTGCTCTAAAAATGTTCAGAACTTTGTACATTGCCGACAAAAGTGTTCATGGCAGGGTCAGTTTGTTTAGGATTAGGTGTGATAGGTCAGGGAAGCAGTTTGGGACTGCATGATAAGTGGCAGTTTACACATTGATGGCACTCCAAGTCACAGCTAAGATCAAACATGCTGCACTGCAAATGTCAAGTGAGGCTAGTCAGACAGCATTGCAGGATTGCAATCTAACAGATCTGAGCTCCAGGACATTTATGTGATGTCATTCTTCTGTTGAATCCAATGACCCCTTGCTGTCTGCTCCAGGCGGTGGAACCCGCACCCCTCAAAAATTCATTCAATGTCATGATGAAGTGGGCTAATTGCGGTTGAAAGTGTAGACCCTTTGTGATTTGTGACCAAGCCAAGTCACTGCACCTTTGATTTTGGCTGAGACTGAAAATGGACTGTCGAAAACTCCAGCCATTGGGAACCCAACTCCTTTATGGAGGCCACACCTGCCACCTGCAGAAGGGTACCAATATGTGCAGAACTGTATCATGCTAAGCAAATGACGAACAACGTAAGGAGTCAATCCATCATAGTATCTGGTTGAAATAATGTGTTATTGTTTACTATGAAACGTTGTTTGGTATATACACAACATTTTGCATTACGGTCACTACTTTTTGGTTAGTCTTGGTTGTGATTTTTCGTCTTTCACTGACGTTGTTGCTTCTATGTTGTGACAATGATTGTTGGATAATGTAAAGACTGTCTTTGTAAAATAAGGAGTGTGTTGGTCATGTGTTTCATTGAGTTGTGAGGCATTAATTGCATTCCGTGATTTTGCTGAACATAAAATTGTGCGTGAATGATACCAATGAGAACCACTGCTCATGAATAATTGCCATTTCCCAGGCTCCCATGGGTTTAAGGGCTGCTCTTGTTTCGTAAATACGCAGTGAAATTACAGCTTGTATTTAGTATGGCCTCTACCGTGTAAATCTGGTGCCCCCTTGTTAACTTTTTGCAGCAAGAAAATCAACAAGCATTGGCATAGCCAATAGGTCTTGCTTTTGGGACCTTATAAGTATTTAGTTATGCAGCACAATATCCTTGGTGCAACAACATCAACTGTTGCATGGCTAAACACTTATAAGGTCCCAAAGGCGAGACCTATTGGCTATGTCAATGCTTGTTCTAGCTTACAGTGACTTGCAGGGAGAACATGTGTATTTTCTGCATTTTGCATTCCTTAGATAATTATAGAAAAGTTAGACTCTTTCTGAATGTTTCTAACCATTCTGAACTACTGAAGCTGTTTTTTTAAATGACTTGTATTGAACTATTTCAAATTTCCTTTTTCAACATATATCTAACAGGGTTTTGATGTGTTTAATTTTGCGCTAGAGGTTTTATTTTTATTCTTTGTGTTTGCAAACTTGCTCTCTCTTTCAAGTGATAGAGGTATGCATCACAGTGTTAAGTGGTTTGTGGGAAAGATGATGGTTTGACCAGGTATTATATGAGATAAAAGACCCCTCCTGTACATGATAAGAATATTGCAAGCCACCTCGGAATTCCATAACCTTATAAAGGAACTCAGCCTTTGGCCTCATTCCTTTATATGGTCATGGAACTCCTTGGTTCTATCTGAGTGGTGGGTTATTGTAACCAGTGTAACAATCCTAGCAGAAGGTATAATAACACCATGTGTGTTACAGGAAGCACAGAATACTATTGTATGCACACAACAGTGTCTCTCAGTATTCCTGTAGCTACTGAAAGGCCATTCATCATCAGTAGCAGCATGATGAATCTGGCTGCTCCTACCACTCAATGTACCATACATACCCAGAACATCTCATCCTGAGGAAAAAAAAACAAAGATCACACTAAGCCATTCAAAAAACAAGAATAGACTTGCAATATCTGGTCTAAGTCCTTGGTGGTTTTTTGAAACCAGAATAAAACAGTGGATTAGCTAGTATGAGGAATTCTGAGCTAGGCTGAACTTTGTTATCAAATGCCCACCCACTTTTCTTTGCAAACCACTGTTTACTGTCAACACAAAAGAGACATAGGTATAGCAAGAAAAGAGAGACAGAAAGGCATAAATAAACTATATTTACATTTTGGCACCACTGATTAACACAATGCCTGTTTTAAGCTGACCCAAACACACAGACCAAAGACCATGATGCCACAATATATGGATACGGCTGGCTGAAACTGGTCTAGCTGAGGGGGTGATGTTCAGTTTTGCAAAATCTAAGTCTGAGAGAGGTCTCAGTCTGGGAGACAGGACTAGCTGTTCTTTCAGAAGATTTTTCTGAGGAGACATCCTCTCAGGAACACAGGGCTGGATGTTTAAAACCACTGTGTGGTCATAAACCTTGCAATTCAAAAATCACTGGGTTTGTGGAAATCATTATCTACATTGTACTAATCCGTTTTTTGTGATTCATAAAAGCCTTTCAAATTGCAGAACTGATCTTACAATTCATTCCGAATTGTAACTAGGAAGGAGAGTGGAGACGAGGTCCCACTCCTATTTATGATTGTGAATGACATATTAATGGTTTCTGGCTGCTTTTGGAGGTAGCAACACATTTGCAAAGTGTAGCCTGCCCCTGATGGACAACGTCCCCTTTGGGAATTGTGTTGGGCTCCCTCATGCGGAGCAGGCAGTGTTCTAGAGGAAGACTGTACAATTTCACCAATGTGTTTCTAAACAGGAAGCATTTTTTAAAGCAACATCTAGTCCTTTAAGGAACATGGGCTGCTTTAAAAAGAAAAAATCCATTTGGGAATACAAATGCTGCAGATGCTTGAAGGCCACTATCCTTGCATTGGTAGCCAATCCAGGGGGTTGCAAATAGTGACCTACATAATAATATTATTCATTAAGCAGGTAATTTTTGACCCCCATGAATGGGCTTTGTGAGGTGTGACCTATGAGTATGTAGGTTGCATCATAGAATGGGGCAAATTATACCCACTACTTGCAATCTGCCTGCCTATACATATAGCTGAAGTCTTTAAGAAGAAAGTCCACGGCAGCTTCTGCAATAAAACAATTTCACTGCCTATCTTGTGGTAAGCATTGAGGGATGCCAGACTCTGGGTTCACACCACGACTGGTAGAGTCACTTAGGGCTCACAGAGTTCAAGGCACATTGCCTAAATCTGGCCTATAAAGAGAAAATATTTAAGTTTGAAGTCTATAAAGATCCCAAAATTACATTTCACAATCTTGTGCAAAAGAAGCAAAACCCTGAGATAGATTCCACCTCCGAGCAGCCAAATTGTGCAATAATATTAGGGATCTCTCAATGTGGACCCACTATAGGAAAGACATTCTGTGGCACAGTAGGAATAGAACATGTATGTCAGTGGAACCTGGATTTAGATGCACCTTAACAGGCTTCCTGAAGGGAGACAATGATCCAGATAGGTCCAAAATGAATAAAAAAGTTTTCTGGTGCCAAAGAGGTTAAGGGTACAGAGGTAATGTGTATATATGTTATATTCTGTTAAATAAAGATTGAAATTGCGTTCACCCAAAATTATGAATAGAAGTTGCCTATGAGACACTAATGTGGAATAACTCTGTTGTTCTCTATAAAGTGAGTGGAGACCAACGGTGGCTCCTCCGTAATGGTGCAGGAGCGTTGCCCCAATATCCAGCGCTAGCAGATGATAAATAAAATGATAATAACACAATTACATTATCATTTTATTTATCACTGTCTGAGCTGCAATGGAGTCCAAGCAATGAGTATATTGCGAGGCCAGGCATGGCAGAGAGGAGAAGTAGTGGGCACATATAAGTGCGCATGCCAGTTTGGCCAGCCGCTGTAGGCCTCTTACAATCATACTTGAATATGATAGGCCTGCTCGTAAATCAAATGCTGGACTAAGTTACCCTAACTGTTGATGTCATATAAAAAAAACATTATTAGCCTAGAAAGGCCTGTTTTCCACATGATTTATTTATTTGACAGACTTATAATGCTCGCAGCTACCCCGAGAGGTTTCCCAGCGCAGGATAGATGAAGCTAACGATAACCCCAGCAAATAGCTAGAAAAGCCATGTTTTCATATTTTTATGAAACACCAGTAAAGAATTACAGTTCCTAAGAGCGGCAGGGCGAGAATTCCACAGCTTCGGGCCAAGATAGGAAGAGGAGCATCCCTTTATACGGGTTAAACGAAACCTAGGCGTGGTGAACATCGAATGACTGGCAGATCTCAGCAGACGCGTAGGCAAATAAGGAGTCACCAATCCTTGGATGTACGTGGGAGCTAGGCCTTGTTTGGCCTTGAATATATAGCAAAGTGCCTTAAATTCAATGCGTTTCGAAATCTTTAGCCAGTGCAGTTCCTGGAACAGAGGCGAGGCAGGGGCATGTCTAGGTAGACAAAAAATTAGCTGGGCAGCCATTTCTGAATGCTCTGGAGGCGTCTAATAGAAGTCTTGTCAGCACCTAGATACAACACATTGCCATAATCCAGTCTGGACATGACCAGAGCCTGCATAACCGTTCTCTGTGCCTCTAAGGGGATTAGACAGAGGATCTTTTTCAGCCATTTAAGGACTGAAACACAGACAGCAGTAACCTGAGATACCTGTGGCTTCAAGAATAGTTTGTAATCAATGATAAAGCCAAGATTCTTGACCTTAGTAGATGGAGAGGGTAGGGGCCCAAGGGAGTCCGGCCAGTGGCTAAGTCCCCAAAGATCAGGATTGTTGCCCATGACTAGGACCTCAGTATTTTTGCTGTCGAGTTTCAATGCACTTTTATTCATCCATAAGGAAATATTCCTCAGGCTTAAGTGAAGCAGCGAAGGGTCCTGTCGATGGGCAGCTGATGACGAAAAGATGATCTGAGTGTCATCAGCATATGAAAAAAGGGTGAGCCCACACTTCTCAATGACATCAGGTAGAGGACGAATGTAGATGTTAAAGAGCAGGGGGCTCAGAGTAGATCCCTGAGGGATGCCAGAGGTCAGGGCTAGTCTTTGATCTTGCGTAGGCTGAAGAGACCTGGAAGGTGCGATCCTTTAAAAAAGAGGTCACCCAATCCAAAGCCAAGCCTTCTATATGCAAGGATTCAAGTCTGCCAATCAAAATAGAATAAGACACTGTGTTGAACACAGCACTCAAGTCAAGCAGAATGAGAGCGGCGATGCTACCAGAGTCCAGATGTTGTCTGAGACATTCAGTCACACCAAGAAGAGCGGACTTGGTGCTGTGCACCACCCTAAAACCAGACTGCGAAGGATGGAGAAGTCAATGGGTCTCAATGAAAGTGGAAAGTTGTGAATTAACATGCTTTTCCAAAAGCTTGGAGAAGACAGGAAGGAGGGAAACAGGATGGAAATTTGACCAACAGGAGGGGTCCAGGTCAACTTTTTTCAAAAGGGGGAGAACTAGAGCATGTTTCCAGTTCTGGGGTACAATACGAGCACTCAAAGAGGTATTAAGAAGTTGTAAAATGACAGTTAAAACTGAGTCATCAAGTAGTTTGAGTTTGGCAGGGGGAATGGGGTCCAGCGGAGAGCCAGATTTGATGGATTGCAATATTTTCTTTAGTGATATAAGATCCAAAAAGGACCATTTCCTAATTCTGAAGGACTCCTCCAACTTATTCACCAGGTGGGGGACTTCCACCTAGCTTCCTATAGGGGTAGCCAAATGTGTGTCGCTCTCTGCCTTTTATTTATTTAGAAAGTTTTATATAGCACAAACGTTACCCAGGCTGGTATCAGAGTGCTTTACAATTAGGATATGTGGGGTATGGAGGCGGGAAGGACAAGCATAACTTGAATATACATAAAACGACAAGATAGGAATGCATCACAATTAGGGTAGGATGGATACGGTACATGGAGAAGAACATTCAATTCATAGATGAGCATAGCAGGCGAGTGCTGTGAATCAAAGGTGCACAATAATCTAGTAGTCAATGTGGGGGCAGACAATAAGCAATGGGGCCAGGGCCGTTTAAGGCAAAAACTTAGTCATTAGGATTTATTTACTTCCTTTTAAAGGAAGCAGTGGAAGAAATTTGTCGCACTTCCGGTGGAAGAGAGTTCCAAATCTTTGGGGCAGCTGAGAAGGCTCTTTGACTCATTCTCATTTTGTGGAAGAACTGTGGTTTAAGGAGCAATGAGCTTGCACTTCTTGACTGTCTGCAACCTCCAGATAGTTCTAATTTATGAACCAGATAAATGGGAGTCTTGAGATGTATGGCTTTGTGTGTTATGCATGCTATCTTTAGCTGTATTCTTGCTTCATATGGCAGCCAGTTTAGGGATTTGAGGGCTGGGGAGATGTGATCATTTCTTTTTGTACCCGTGATCAGTCTAGCTACGGCATTAATGGAGGCTCTTAGTGGGGCCAAGTTATATTTGGGTAGTCCACATAGCGTGGAGCTACCATAGTCTAGCCGTGGCAGTACCAGAGCTTGTAAGGCCATCTTGAAGTCCTCCTGTGGAAGGAATGGTTTGAGGTTCTTTAGTATGTTTATCTGGTGTTTAGCACCCTTGCTTACATTGCTGATATGAATCTGCATGTTCAAGTGCTTATCTAGTGTGATTCCAAGGGATTTCGCAGAATCGATAATGTGGGGAGTGCAATTGAAGGCCGTAAGGTATTTCAGCCAGTGGTTGATCTTGGGGGTGTGATTAGGCGGAGCAATGAGAAGGAATTCTGTTTTGGAGGTGTTGAGCATGAGGTAGTTATCAGTTAGACAGTTTTGAGTATTCATAAGGGTAGAGCTGAGTGAGATGAAGTCTTCAGGGGAGGTGATTTTCAGATAAAGTTGAGTGTCATCCACATACATATGGAAGAGAATGTTCGCAGAGTTCAGAGCATTTGTCAATAGTTCCAGAAATAAATTGAAGAGTATCGGTGATAGTGCAGACCCCTGTGGAACCCCCACAGAAACTGAGGAGAGATGAGAAAGGGATTGATTCACCTTGACTTTTTGTGATCTATTGTGGAGGAAGGAAGTAAACCAGTGTAATACCAGTCCTGAAAAGCCCATTCTGTGTTCTAGGATGGATAAGAGATTGTCGTGGTTAACAGTGTCAAAACCCGAAGATAGGTCAAGGAGAATCAGGAGGTATGATTCGTTTTGGTCTAGCATTTTTAAAATGTCATCCGTAATGTGAGTGAGAGGAGATTCCGTGCTGTGACCTCTCCGAAATCCTGATTGATGTTGGTCCAGCAGTTGGAAATGCTCCATGTGTGCACAAAGTTGCGTCTGCGCGCAATTTTGAAAGCAGTTTAGCCAGTGTGGGGATGGTGGAGATTGGGCGGAATTTATTGAGATCAGAGCTGTCTGCGTTAGGTTTATTTAGGATGGGGGAGACCTGCACTACTTTTAGGCATTGACAATCTTTGTCCATAGGGGGAGGATGGTATCCTTGATATCTTTGAAGATGGGCAGTGGTAGCGGGTCCATGACATGATTAGAAGGGTTGATCACCAGCAGAGTGTTGTAAATATCTCTTTCTCCGAGGGGAGTAAAGGAGTTCCAAGAGGCGTTGTTCTTGGTGCTAACTCTCGTGGGAATGAGCTGCTCATGGCTAGCTGGATGCGCAGCCCTCCCGGGGATTGGGAGAAGAGCTCTCTTTGCTTCAAGGTCGAGACTGATGCTTTTTGTTTTCTCAGTGAAGAAGGCAGCCAGATCATTGCATGAGGGAAGGCCGTCACCAAGGTCAGAGCTGTTGGGTGTCTTGCCCAATTGTTGTTTAACAACTTCAAACAGTTTCCTGGGGCGGTTTTTGGCTTGATTGAGTTGGGATCTGAAGAAGTCAGCCTTTGCATTCTTGATTTTTCTGTTGTAAGTGTTCCTGACAGATCTTAGGTGAATTAGATGTTCAGTGGAGGGTACTGATCTCCAGGAGCTTTCCGCTACCCTTAGTTTGCGGCGTTCCGAGTTTAGGTTGTCGTTGAACAAGGGTTTGGAGATTTTGGAGGAAGCATTTTTTTGTTGTCGAGGGGCTATTTCGTCCAGAATGCCAGAGGTGGTGGAATTATAGAAATCCGTGAGGACATGAACATCAGACATGTCCGATTGGGGAGTCAAGGCCTTTCTACAGCGCGTTGCTAGATCCTTAGAGTTAATATTCCTAAGGTTCCTCTTCCATTGCTTCGTTTTCTTGGGTTACACCCTCTTCGGGGACACCTCCTTGTTAATTAAGAAGAAGATGCAATAATGGTCAGACCAATCACAAGGGATAACGGAATCAATTGAGATGGTTTTTCCTTTGGAAATGATGAGGTCCAGAGTTTCACCTCTGTTATGTGTTGGGCTCTCACAGTATTGTGTCAGCTGAATCACTGACATAATTTCGACGGACACATTATCGACCTACAATTATTTCGACACAAAAATATCGACCACATAAATATCAACAGTATATCCTTATTTAACAAAATACAAAAATATTGAAACAACAATATCGTACAACATAAACATCGACATTAAAAATATACGTAAACATACTTATCGAAGTTTAAAAATATCGCACATCATTTAAAAGCATTAACTAGGGACAAAATATCGACCACAAAAATATCGACCCCACAAATATCGTCATTTGAAATATATCGACTATACAAAACAATAGAAAACATTAAAATAAAACAACCTAAATATACATAAATACCTAAAAATACATTACTAAATAAATTAATGTAAATAAACATTCTTTTTGCATCAAAATAACATGATAAAATCAATAAAATAAAAAAACATTATTAACAACATTATTACATTAAACTTTCCTAATATAAAAACAATGTATTATTATTTAAATATATAATAGAACATATAAATATAACTAGTTTAATATATATACAACAAAATACATAACTAACTACTAATTAGCGTTTTCCATATTTGGAAAACAACTTCCAAAACTATGTAAAAAAAATTCTAATTAACCAATAGAAATACACGAATTTAAAACTAACCAATAAAATTAAACTAACAATATCCAAACCACTATATAAACCAACAAACTTAACTCCTATTTCACAACTCAAATAAACAAAGCTGAAGAAGGAGAAACTCTGCAGAAATTGGACAGAAAAATAAGAAGGTCAACATATAGAAACGACTAAACTCTATCAAAAGTAAGTAAACTAAAATATACTAAATAATACTAAAAGTAACAAACATGAAACAATAATATACAAACGTTAAACACTAAGGGGCCCATTAGGATGTAGGGCGGATCGCCACCGCCCGCATGGCGGAGGCGATCCGCCCTACATCCTTCCCCGCCCGCCACCCATTTACCCCCCGCCATATTAGTATGGCGGGGGTACCGCGGCGGACGGGAAGACCGTCCGCCGCTTTCCGCCTGGTCGACAAGTCGACCGGGCAGAAAAGGGTTTAATATGGTGGCGGTGTCTGCTAGACACCGCCATCCATATTAGCATGGGGGCGGAAACATGCCTTTCTGTGGCGGCAACGCCGCCACGGAAAGGCATGCAAAATTCTCTTCCGGGGGCCCGTTGCAGGCCCCCAGGGTATTGGGGGGGTGCACATGGGGGGTACCTATGGTACCCCCCTGCATTGTCATGGACATGGTGGCAGGCACCTCGCGGTGCCTGTCACCTTGTGCATGACAATGCACGCAGTGCATTCCCAGCATTGTGGCGGGCGGTGCTGTGAGCATCGCCCGCCACAATGCTGGGAATGGAGGATGCCACCGCCACAGTGGAGGTGGCATCCTAATCACCGGTGCGGGACCGCCGCACCACTGGCGGCCGGTACCAGCAGCGCTAGGGTGGCGGGCAGACGGAAGTCCGCCCGCCATCCTAATGGGCCTCTAATTTATATCTTTATTCTATTTTATATTTCCTCTACAGACAACTCTAAAGAAAACTATCAAACTACAGAAAACACCATAAAAAGATAAAACTAACATAAAGGGTCATTATGATGTCTGGCGGATTGCCGCCGCCCGTATGGTGGTGGCGATCCGCCCGCCATTCCCATCCGCCCGCACAACATTTCCCCCCGCCATATTACGATGGCAGTGGGGACCCAGGCGGACGGAAAGACCGTCCGCCGGTCGACTCGTCGACCGGGCGGAAAAGGGTTCTAATATGGTGGCGGTGTCTGCAAGACACCGGCATCCAAATTAGGATGCTGGCGGAAAGCAGCCTTTCCATGGTGGTGTTGCTGCCATGGAAAGGCATGTGGTCTTTGCTTCTGGGGGCCCGTTGCGGGCCCCCAGGATTTGGGGGGTTCCCCTGGGGGGGTACGTACCCCCCTACATTTGAATGCACAAGGTGGCAGGCACCGCGCGGTGCCTGTCACGTTGTGCATTCAAATGCACAACATGCGTTTTTCGCATTGCGGCGGGTGCTGGTGACAGCACCGCCCGCCGCAATGCGAACAATACGGGATGCCACCGTGGCGGTGGCATCCTAATACCCATGGCGGGACCGCCGCAACCCTTGCGGACGGTCCCGCATTCCGCTGCGGTGGCGGGCGGACTTTGTCCGCCCGCCATCGTAATGATGCCCAAAGTAAGTATTTTCAAAACTGTTTTAAATAAAACGAGAAAACACCCACCCAAACTCAAAACCCATCCCAAACACCCTCCCCACCCCATATAAAATGTTTATAAACAAATAATAAAATCTACTTGCATTTTATTTCAGACAAAGAAAATACAGAAAGAACATTTCACACCTAAAGAATAAACACCATCAACTTAAACAACATAAAGACTAACTTTGTAAGTATATTTTGACAAAATGTATATTTTTAAACATTAAGATACATATAGCAACATATTTAATAATTCTGATGTACATTTATTATAGATTTCCCTGCATCAAAATGACTGAAGGACACAGTTTATTACAAGCCAGAAAGGAAAAATGTTATTGTGCTATATGGGATATGTGTATACACAGGAGAAACAATTTGGATTAAAAGTTAATTGGAAATGTTCAAAATACTATTCGAATAAATGTTATGGCCGTGCTACAACAAGGGAAACCACTGTAATTTACACCAGAGAACACAACCACCCCCCAAACATTACAGAAATAGAAGTTAGAGGGGCACTTGAAACAATCAAGGAGGCTAGCACAAGTTCACAAAAACCAACAAGTGTAATTTTAAAAGAACAGCTGCCTAAAATTCCGAAAGAAGCTACTTCACAAATGCCATCCATAGCTTCATTGAAAAGAACAATAGCACGCACAAAAAGGGCTACAACTACTTCCACCCCAACTGCTAAAACATTTGACGAAGTTATAATTAGCCCTGAACAATCTATAACTTTCAATAAAGAACCATTTGTCATTTATGATAATAAATGCAGTGAAAAAAGATTAATAATGTTTAGAACAGCAACTAATTTAGTTAAACTGCAACAGGCTCAAATATGGATGATGGATGGGACTTTTACAACATGTCCCAAACCATTTTTCCAACTTTACACAATACATGGGCTACATCAGAATTGTAATATACCCTTTATTTATGCATTACTATCAAACAAACAAAATTCAACATACGTAGAAATGCTAAATAAAGTAAAACAAGAAACAAATGAATATTTCCCTCAAAAAATTATCATAGATTTTGAGCAATCAATGATCAACGCCATACTAAAATCTTACCCCCATACCTCCATTCAAGGGTGTTACTATCATTTTAACCAATGCTTATGGAGGCACCTACAAAAATTATCACTAAGGGGCCGATTCCGATCTTGCTCGGACAGCCCTCCGAGAGCTGTCTGTAGCCTTACCTTGCGACCGACCCGTACTGGGAGCCGGTCCGTCCGGGCGATGAAGTACGATGCGCAAAAGTGCCACAATTCCGAACGGCATGTAGGCTTCGATTCCAGCAACAATTCCCGTACGAGCCGCTTATCCAAACGCCCATCCGAGTCGGCCGGAAGCAGTTTCCACAATAGTTTCCGGCCGGACAAGTACGATGCGCAAATTGTACGCGCCGAACGGGTCGCCACTAGCAGAACGTCACAGCATCCGGGAGAGATGAATAGCAGGTCCGATTCGCGCCACAACACGATCCACTTCTATGAAACGGGCCAACCCACAACGTGTACGAGACAGAGCAACAATCAGCAAGTACGAGACGAACCAATGATGAATCCCATCGTGCAGGTCATCCCAGTACTGTATATCTATGACTGGATCATGAACAGACGCGTACATCGCAGATGGTAAGTCAGACACCCACACAAACAAACGTCATGAACACGCGAAATGCTACACATACATAGGGGGGGACATGCCGTCCACCAGCAAAAGCAAAACCACAGGGGTAGCATGGTCCACACCACCAGCAGTGCCCACACCTAGGGGGGGTGCCCAGAACTACTACCATCCCCACTCATAGGGGGCTGGATGCCCATCAATACCAGTACCCCCACTCATAGGGGGCTGGATGCCCTGCATCACTACCATCCCCACTCATAGGGGGCTGGATGCCCTGCACCACTACCATCCCCACTCATAGGGGGCTGGATGCCATGCACCACTACCATCCCCACTCATCGGGGGCTGGATGCCCTGCACCACTACCATCTCCACTCATAGGGGGCTGGATGCCCTGCACCACTAACATCCCCACTCAAAGGAGGCTGGATGCCCTGCACCTCTAACATCCCCACTCATAGGGGGCTGGATGCCCTGCACCACTACCATCCCCACTCATAGGGGGCTGGATGCCCTGCACCACTACCATCCCCACTCATAGGGGGCTGGATGCCCTGCACCACTACCATCCCATCCCCACTCATAGGGGGCTGGATGCCCATCAATACCAGTACCCCCTACTCATAGGGGGCTGGATGCCCATCAATACCAGTACCCCCCACTCATAGGGGGCTGGATGCCCTGCACCACTACCATCCCCACACATAGGGGGCTGGATGACCTGCACCACTACCATCCCCACTCATAGGGGGCTGGATGCCCATCAATACCAGTACCCCCCACTCATAGGGGGCTGGATGCCCTGCACCACTACCATCCCCACTCATAGAGGGCTGGATGCCCTGCACCACTACCATCCCCACTCATAGGGGGCTGGATGCCCTGCACCACTACCATCCCCACACATAGGGGGCTGGATGCTCTGCACCACTACCATCCCCACTCATAGGGGGCTGGATGCCCATCAATACCAGTACCCCCCACTCATAGGGGGCTGGATGCCCTGCACCACTACCATCCCCACTCATAGAGGGCTGGATGCCCTGCACCACTACCATCCCCACACATAGGGGGCTGGATGCCCTGCACCACTACCATCCCCACTCATAAGGGGCTGGATGCCCATCAATACCAGTACCCCCACTCATAGGGGGCTGGATGCCCTGCACCACTAACATCCCCACTCATAGGGGGCTGGATGCCCTGCACCACTGACATCCCCACTCATAGGGGGCTGGATGCCCTGCACCACCAGCATTCACACACATAGGGTCACTAAGCAAACCCCCACCCCTACCATCTTTGCAAGATTCTATGTGTGTGTGTGCCAAATGCCCACAACACTGATTCTGATAGTGAACATACAATGTGACTCCCATCACATGTGTGCCCAAAAGATGACAGTGGGGTTCAAAACTCCAGCATCTCAGGAACATTGTGGTAATGGGTTTCAAAGCCCACATCACTACAGTGACCAGAAGCTGAGTGTGGACAAAATAATAGCAGCATCACCAGACCAGCATTTGTGCTCACTGGTCCCAAATCCACAACCATTGTAGTGGTAATGTGGTGGTTGTGTCACATACAAACATAGATTTGAGAGGCAAAGATTGCTGTGTATTACAAGAACTCCCTCTGCCATGTGCAGACAAGCATTGGCCATGAGCCCTGACAATGCCCACAGTGTCCAATTAGACTATGTGAAAAGTGAGCATCATGATGCATACACACATATCTCTACGAACAGACACACAAACTGAGGAATCCTGTGGAGACTGTCGATGTTAGGTGACAAAGTCCCATACCATGGCAGCAATGGGACATACCAAACATGAGCAATGTGCAGGATGATGAGCTACAAGATGCATGGACATTAGGGAAAAATCTCCAAACTACATCCACACAATGGAACGCAAAAGCAATACCAATGCAGAGGTGCAGATGCACAAACACAGACAGGCAGACCCACACTGCATATCATACACAACACGTGTGTGTCTCAGTGTCCCCAGGCTAGTACACAACACATGACGGTGGGATGAACTCCAATCACACAGATGTGTCCACAGTGCCATACAAAAAGTAACTAATGAACTGGGCACCCCTTTGTGGTCAAGCATACATTGTCAGATGAGTGGTATAGCAACGTATTCATGTGACACAAGCTGGGTGGAACAGCAACCAACACAGCAAGAGACAGACCCACTACAGCACTACCCTCTAGTACCCTAATTTGTGGTGACAGTAGCCTGTACGCCAATCCCACTGTGATGACAAAGGTCTGTTTTGTCTATACTGTGGAGCACAGTCAGCTGTGAATACTGGGTCATGTGTCCAGAACAACAAACTCACATCACACCTCCATAAACACAAATCACTGGCCATGTCCTGCAAACAATGTGCAAAATGTAGGTAGGGGCCTAGACATGAAACAACTCACATGTGGCCACCCTCAACACCACACACCCTGATCTGCAACAATGTGCATCAGCTAGGCACACAGGGACTGTTGACATTGCTCAAGCACCCATTACAATCCCAGGGGTGGTGGGGGGATCTAAGGTACACAAAAATCAACACACATGGCCTGTCCACAACACCTGTGAATGTCTGCCACACTGCACAGTATGCGGAACATGGGCATAATGTGAAGACAACTAGATTCATTGGGAACCCTGCCACACACCTACACCAATGAGGAACCAAAGGAGACCCACAAAGAACACATGTTGACACCTTCCAACATTGCAGCAATGACCCTGATGAGTGGGAGTAGTCACACACACATACGAGTGAGCCTCACACTGACAGATACCACATAGGGAAAACAACATGATGTTTGAAACACATAAGTGCCAATGGGAATCCTGAATGTGTCCCATGTGCGTTTGACAACATCCCCTGAAATTACAACTAAATCAGCCATGGATGACAACCTAATGACCAATAGTCTGCCATGCACCTACATCCCAGTAAACCCAGGGAAAAGAAGTCTGATGAACACAGGACAACTCAGCAAGTGCACATAACAGGAACATATGCATGGAACACAGGCTGAGTCGAAAAAAGGGAAGGCAACACACATAGACATGCTCACACAACACACACCATGTGCACAGGCAATGCCACGGAATGACACAATGCCATGAGGGGTCTCCACTCCTGGGGAATGTCAGCTGTGAAAAATGTTGTTTGTGCAGGGTCCTGTCATGCCAGCACACCACTTGCACAGTGAGCCAACAATTACAACACAATGAAAGCTCTGGTCACAGAAACATGTGTACGGGAGTGTCTCTTCAGTCATCTGCACATACGCAATACACATGTAGAGATAGTTGCACTGATGACACAGATGACTTGTGTACCATGGATGCACAAACCTGCCTGTCCAGTGTAGATGGGCCCAGTCAGGGAATCTCACCATGTGCCCAAATGTAAGTACAACATATGTGCAACAGTGTATGCCAAAGATGTGAAGTAGCAAACCCAAAGAGATAATCCTGGTTACAACATTTTGCAATCATTACACCCTGTAATTGCAGAAAAGGATGTCATGGATACATAGCAGAAAAGTACACATATCCCATGGACCACATGGAGTCCATCACATCAACAAATCATCCTGTTGTACCTTCAAAACACAAGTACAACATCAAGTCCATGATACTCATCATCAACATCATGTACATTAGATGCAACAACAATGGATAACAACAATTTGCTTTATTAAAAAATAAAACTCCTCAAAACTGGTAATTCGAGTCCACAATGTCAAAAGGCCAATGGCCAGTCCATTTCTCAATTCAACCAGGGTGACATGTGACAAGTTGTCACCCATTGCTTGCCTGCACAGCTACGACCAGGGGACATCTCCCCTTGGAGGGGCATACATGGGGCAGGTCAGGCACCGCAGGGACAGGCTCAGGGGACAGCAGAATGGGGCAGGGGAGGGGTGGTGGGTGCTGGAGTGTCACTGGCAACTGCAGTGGAGGTGTCTGACACAGTGGGCACCGTCACAACTGCAGGGATGAAGTCAGATGGGGTGGTTGCCGGCACCACAGCAGTGGGCAGGTCAGATGGTGTGGACGTGTCTCCACTGCAGTGCCAAAGTCAGACGGGGTGGATGAGCTCTCCACTGCAGTGCCAACCTCCAAAGTAGTGTCATGGGGTCCAGGTGAGGTGGGCAGGACAGAGGGGGGAGACACGGACTCCACACCAGTGGCAGGAACAGGCTGAGCGTGTGAGGTGGGGGTGGAAGTGCATGTGGTGGGGGGGAGGGCCTAATCATTTTGGGGATGCGGTATCGGTGTGTGGGGGAACCAGGGGCAGGGTGTGGCTGGGGTTCCTGTGGAGTGGTGGCCTGGGAGCTGCAGGACGGAGACTGTGTGGTGGAGCTGCGGGATTGTGGTGGGGTCTTGCTCTTCCTAGTCCGGGGGGACTTGCGGATGGGGGCCTCAGTGTCCGTGCGCCTGGGGAGAGTGTCCGTGTGGCAGGAGAACTCCCCCTGTGCGTGGTGACTTCCTCTTCCCCTTGTGAGTTGGAGCAGATGGATCGGTGGGGAAGAGGCCAAGGTCACAGAGGAAGAGCTGCTGGGAAGGGGGGGTTGCAGGTGAGGCAAGGGAAGGGGTTTTGGAGGGAGAGGCATCTGAGGACTTCGGAGTGCTTGTGGATGTCTGTTTGTGCGTCTGTGACCCATCCCATGTGTGTGTGCCATCAGTCCACGGAGTGTGCGTGCCTGTGGCTCTGGATTTTGGCTTGCGTGGCTGTGTGCTGCTTGTGTCTGTTGTGGTGCGTGCCGGTGCTGGTGTGTGTGTGCGTTGGACAGGTAGGGCAGTGGGGATTGTGGATGTGGCAGAGGTAGGAGGGGTGAGTGACTGTTGGAGGAGGGACACTGCTGATGTCTGTGTGGAGGCCATGGCCTGAATAGTCCGATGTAGGGCAGACATGTTTAATGAGATGCCCTCCATGAAGGACACCAGTTGTGTCAACAGACTGGTGTGGGAATGGAGGACACTCAGCATCGCTGTCTGCCCTACATGGAGCTGCTTCAGCAAGTCCACAGACTCCACACTCAGGGCAGCAGGGGAGACAGGGGCATGGGGTGCGGTGCCTGGCACAAAGGAGACATGCTCCCTTACACGGGGGCCTCCACGGACCTCTGGGATGGGAGCAGATGGGAGGGTGGAGATGGTGGTGGTGGCAGGGACAGACTCACTCGGTGTTGTCTGGGGTCTGCTGACACCCGCCTCCACAAGGGAGTCCTCACTGGAGATGCTCTGTTCCTCAGCCGAGGTGGTTGTAGCTGAGGTTTCCTCAGTGTGGCTCCCCTCATCCTCTGTGCCACTGGGTCCCTCCAACTCCTCTCCAGCAGACCCAGTCTGGCTCTGCGGCTCCTCTTGGTCCGTGGAGCTGTCTCCTCCAGTAGCCGAAGATGTTTCTGCAAACAACCAGGATAAACAGATACACATCAGTCACTTATTTCACCTGAGACATCACAGTCATTACAGCACATTACAGATGACGCATTTGCCGCATTTGCTAAATATTGCTAGAAGTGCTGGCACATATTGAAAAAGACACCTGTCATTCTGCCAGTCAACCATGCCACTCATACACTTCCCCTCCATGGACCCATCTGTCTGGTGCATGTAGTATGCCACTACTTATATGTGCACACATGCACCGCATAGACATATCTCAGAACATCTTAAATTGTGAATGAAATGTGTCAGTACACACATATCCCATCTCCTGTCACTGACTCAGTACATGTGTCAGGATAAGGGATGGCCAAACTCATTGTCAGTAAAATGGATATGCTTCCTTCACAAGACACCCTGATGTGCCCATGTATTGCTGGTCAATGCCACAATAGAGTGTATGCCGTACAACTGACATAACGGCAAGATACACATTAGCAAGTGGGATACCATCCTACGGGCCAGTATGGCTAATCAGTCATCACTGGATAAAGTCACAGGGGCAGTGCATCCATAAATAAAAAAGTCTGCACTGTGTCACAATCATTATCATTTTGGGGAATGTAAGCCCTGCAGCTGTCAAGTGCACATGTTCCACTACTGCTACACACATCTTAAGGCATATGATGATCCCACGTAATACAAATGTGACAGTTGAGTAACTGCAAGCACCAATCTGTGAACATGATAACATCACAGTCTGATGAGAACGAATTGAGGCTGCCTGCACTATTATGTATAATACATCATTATGCACCGTCAAGTGATCACACACCTATGTTTTTCCCCATTGTGATGATCCATTAGCCACACCTCAGCTAGCTGCCAAAACCAAAATGCTCAACACCAGAGGAGTCTAAGAAGCTAGGCCACTCCAGAATGACACCGAGGCAGACACCATATTGCATATTTCACAATGAACTAAATGTAGGCTGACACACAGGAGTAGGAGCACAGAGTGTTCCTCATGTCCGGAGTAGGCATACCTGTCCAGTTCCATGTGCAACATGGGATTACCCTGAACACTAGGCATGTGTTCATGCATGTGTGACACACATGATGTACATTATTATGAGGCCCCAGCATTGTCTTACCTGCTGCATGGCTGTGTGGTAAATACCCCAGACACATATGGTGAGCCAAAGCATCAATTGGAACACATATCATTTGCCCACATAGAGTACATGTCTGATTTCTGGCAATGTGCAGACACATGGCAATCAATTGCCTCACTCATGAGGACAAAACAATGCACCAGTAGCAGATGCTGTTTACAACCTTTAATTTTGGACAACAGCAGGGACACACAACACAAGTGACACAAGTCACAGTCTGAAAGGGCCACACCTGTGTATCAGATGAGGATGGGCCATGAACTAATTTAGGAACATGACTCCTGTTCAAGCAGACAGGAGATCTGTGGGAGTGTAACCAGGATGAAGGAGTGCAAAGAGCATGTGAGACATAGTTCACAGAAAAGGCATGCACTTACCCCCTCCTTGCTGCTGTCTGGCCTTTAACTGCCCATCCAGGTCAGGGAAGACCACCGGCAGAATCCAGTGCATGTGGGGGGTCAGTGTCCGTCGTCCGCCCCTTCTGCGAGGAGGTGACAGCTTCAGCTGGACTCTGGCGATCCTCCGGGTCCAGCCACGAAGGTCCTGCCACCTCTTCTGGCAGTTGCGGATGCGGCGTCTGTAGACCCCCACAGAACGAACAGCCCGGGCAATGGTCAGCCATATCTCCTGCTCCTGTTGGGCATCAACCTGTGAGGATGACAAGGATAAAAGTCCATTACCAGACATGCAACATGTTTGTGCAACACTCAGTTGGATATACATGTCTTCATCACAAGGGCATATGATGTACACAGGTAGTGCAACTATGGTGATTGACAGTTGTCCTGCATTTACAAAATTGAAACATTGCCTGAGTATAATAACTGTGTTAAAATGCACTTTTCATGCACAGAACCTGTCCACTACAGGTACATACACACTTTGGGGGTAACAACTACTCAGTGAGCATGCTAGCCACTGGTGTACACAATGCCATTAGTGCCAGTCAGACAACATGCACAATGAAAAAGGGATGTGGACTGCACACTCACCTGCTCCCCTGGTGTCCCATACAGCTTGCTGTACTGTGGAAGGAGGCTGTCCAGCAGGGCCTTGTTCTCCTCCTCTGTGAAGGATGGGGCTCTATCCACAGTACGTGCCATTCTTGGAGCCAGAGGATGCAGAGACAGCAGCAGTGGTAGCAGAGATGTCAATATGGAGCATGTAGTGCAGGCAAGTGAGCTCTCAGGGGAACAGACAGCCTTATATCTGTGCTGCAGAGGCAGATTCTGTCCCATGCGTCCAAAGCGATAGGTCCAACACGTTTGCATCCTATGAATCTGGCCAATCCATCGCATTGCACGGCTCGTACACACCTTCCGCATCGTTCAAATATCTCAAACCCATTACACCAACGAGTCTGATACATTGTTGTAGGGAGCCAACTGATTTTTCGCAACACGAATCGTACAAGGGCCAAATCCGCATCAGTCCCCATTGCAGTCAGTGTGCAAGGCGTGTGTGCAAGGCGTGCGCTCCCCTCGTTCCCTAGGTGTCCAACGCGTCTTTTGAATTGGTCACCCGCGTCAGTCCCCATTGCAGTCAGTGTGCAAGGCGTGTGTGCAAGGCGTGTGCTCGCCTCGTTCCCTAGGTGTCCGACGCATCTTTTGAATTGGTCACCCGCGTCAGTTCCCATTGCAGTCAGTGTGCAAGGCGTGTGTGCAAGGCGTGCGCCCCCTCGTTCCCTAGGTGTCCAACGCGTCTTTTGAATTGGTCACCCGCGTCAGTCCCCATTGCAGTCAGTGTGCAAGGCGTGTGTGCAAGGCGTGCGCTCGCCTCGTTCCCTAGGTGTCCGACGCATCTTTTGAATTGGTCACCCGCGTCAGTCCCCATTGCAGTCAGTGTGCAAGGCGTGCGCTCGCCTCGTTCCCTAGGTGTCCGACGCGTCTTTTGAATTGGTCACCCGCGTCAGTCCCCATTGCAGTCAGTGTGCAAGGTGTGTGTGCAAGGCGTGTGCTCGCCTCGTTCCCTAGGTGTCCGACGCGTCTTTTGCATTGGTCACCCGCGTCAGTCCCCATTGCAGGCAATGTGCAAGGCGTGCACCCCCCTCGTTCCCTAGGTGTCCGACGCGTCTTTTGAATTGGTCACCCGCATCAGTCCCCATTGCAGTCAGTGTGCAAGGCGTGTGTGCAAGGGGTGCGCTCGCCTCGTTCCCAAGGTGTCCGACGCGTCTTTTGAATTGGTCACCCGCGTCAGTCCCCATTGCAGGCAATGTGCAAGGCATGTGTGCAAGGCGTGCGCCCCCCTCGTTCCCTAGGTGTCCGACGCGTCTTTCGAATTGGTCACCCGCGTCAGTCCCCATTGTAGTCAGTGTGCAAGGCATGTGTGCAAGGCGTGCGCTCGCCTCGTTCCCTAGGTGTCCGACACGTCTTTTGAATTGGTCACCCGCGTCAGTCCCCACTGCAGGCAATGTGCTAAGTATTCCACCCACAATAGCTTTCCATGGGCACACCAACAACAATACAGCCTGTGACACAGGATATCAAGGGGCATGTCAGGCTGCATTACCTGTGTGTGCATATGTGGGTAAACATGTGATTTGGTATATGTCACTTAGTGGCACCCACTCCCAGGAAGGGCAAGGTGTCATGGGGACAGATACCTCTGTGTGTTGGACACATAACCACTGTGATTGACGACTGTACAGTTCAGGGCATGAGGCATGTACACAGTTCCCGGGGTACATTGTGTATGACATGTGACATACACCCTGACTCTTAGGTGGAATGGGATGTGTGTCACAGGGTGTCCCAGTGCCACAAATGTGATGTTCATCCATCGTATGTGTGCATTTAGCTGCGGAGATTACTCTGATTTCATGTGCTCAATGTCAAACGGTCACCACATCCATGTGTATTGTCAATGTGAGTTGATGTGGCGTCTGTGTGTCACAGACACCATGTGTGAGATGCCAAAAAATGTTGTGGCACTTCATGTGTGTGTCATGTGTGCGTTGTGGTGTGTATATGAGGCGCTACATCATGATGGTGTCCTTGTGGCGACACAAGGTCCCTGTGTGTGTCTGTCAAAAACCTCTGATGTGTGGTAGACATCTGTCCTCACTAGTGACTGTGGTGTGTGTCTGGTATGTGACACTCATACTGATGTACTGTGGCAGAGCCCATAGATTGGTCACAGCACAACATGGACCTTGTTGTGTGGACCTGTAGAGCTGAGATTTCAGATGATGGGCATGTATCTGACATGTGTGCACATACACTACAGCACATACATCATGTCTTTGTGTCCTGTTGTTTCATGTGCTATTTAGCATGTACACTGGCACCTAGATAGGGGAACTGACAAACTGTCTTTGCTCATCTATGTACTGCAGGAGACCAGCTGTCCACAGACCGTTCCCTGACCTTGCCACCATGGTTGAACGTGACTGCATGGGACGGTACCGCTTCACTAGGCCACTGATTGAAGATTTGGCGGAGCAGTTGGCACCACACTTGCAACCTGGCCGGACATACCCTACTGCACTGACCCCCAAGGTGAAGGTGATGGCAACCCTACACTTCTCTGCCACCGGTACCTTCCAACACACAGTTGCTACTGCTGGTGGGATGTCACAGACCATGTTCAGCCGTGTGCTACGAGATGTGTTGGAGGCGATGTTGCATTTCCTCAACCACTACATCCATTTCCCAACACCACAACGACTCTCTGACATCAAGGGTGACTTCTATGCCCTGGGAAGGATGCCACATGTCATTGGCTCCATTGATGGGACACATGTGGCTTTGGTACCACCACAGGCACATGAGCAGACATACCGGAATAGGAAACATTTCCACTCAATCAATGCTCTGGTGGTATGTCTGGCCGACATGACCATTTCACATGTTTGTGCACGTTTCCCAGGTTCAGCGCACGACGCTTACATCATGCGGAGTAGTCGCATCCCAACGATTATGTCACAGATGCAGCACCAGTGTGCCTGGCTTGTCGGTGTGTACTGACTGTTTACTATTGTGTGATTTTGCTAAAGTTTATTTACACCCTCTTTTAAGACTCATCTAATGTGCTATTGTCTTTATGTAGGTGACTCCGGATACCCCAACATGCTGTGGTTGCTGACACCCCTCAGGAACCCTGTGACACCGGCGGAGATGCGCTACAATGAGGCACATGGTCGGAGCAGGAGAGTGATCAAGCGGACATTTGGACTCCTGAAAAGCAGATTCCGCTGCCTGGACAAGACAGGAGGGACCCTCCCATATGCACCTGCTAAGGTGTGCAGAATCATCATAGTGTGCTGCATGCTACACAACCTGGCAGTGCTGAAGAAGTTGCCTCTCATCTAAGATGACGATGACCAACCTCCACCAGCCGTGGAGGATCCTGCCCTGGGGCATGATGCCAGTGATGATGAGGGTGAGGATGATGTTCGTAGCCAGCTGAACCTCAACTTCTTCACATGAATGTGAGTATACACTGATGTGTCTTCAAAGTATTGTGTTTGCCTGATATCTGTTGGTGGTGCACTTGTGCTGCTTGAGTGTGACTGTATGCTACTTGTCAGGATGCTTGCTGTGATGTGTCCTTTCAGGTAGTCTGTACTCCCAAACAGTGTTTAGCTGATTGATATGTTGTGTGTACGTAGTTCTGTTACATTTGTGGGCATGTATATTGTTGTTGTATGCTGTAATTCAAAGTTTTTGATTGTGTTTTCTGTCTGTCCTTCACAGGGTACTTTGGCTGCTGTATGGTGAGGTCTGAACCCCAAAACCCAGATCCTTGTTCCAGAGTGCAAGTAGTCGTTGTCCCAACCAATGATGTGCCACACACCCCTGGACTTTCCTTGTTTACAACTTGTTTAATGTTTGCTCACTGTTACGTGAGGTTAACTTGCATCAGTTGTGGAATTTTCACGTTGTGAATCTTTAATAAACCTGTGCTTCACTTTGGGATGTGCTCTGTGTGTATCTACACATCAGACAGTCATTAGCATCCTGTACCTGTGGAATGCTTGCCACTGACCCAGGATGGGTGTGGTGTATGTGCATTCCACTGTATTTCCTGTTGACATCACTTATGAGGATGAGTTAGCTGGACATGGTGAGTATGTCTTGTGTTGCCCTAGTGGTGTGTCTCCCTCATATGTGTCACATTACCATGACTCACATAACGGTGTTCACATTGCTGTGGTAGTTTGCATGCAGTGTTCCTTATCAGATCCTCATTGCCATGACACAGACAAAGTATGAATCACGACAGAGGCAAGTATTGTGTGAATGTGATTTTATTTACAGACATGTGTAAGGATGGTGAACGGAATTTGAAGTGCTGTACAATGTGATGGTAATCCAAAGTTCACAGGTGAGTTGGTAGTCTTAAGAGATGAAATGTCCAGAGTAGAATCCACATTCATTTGCTGCATTGTCACAGCTTTGACCCTCCATGTCAAGTGGGAGATTTGTGTGTCAGTCGACAAGGTTAATTGGTTTGCACACAAGGGACGACATACAGAACAGGCGTTGAGTTCCTGGGGGATATGCATGGCCATCAGCGTCTCAATTCCCCTTCTTTGGACGACCCCTCTTCTTTCTCGGGGGACCCTCATGTGCAGGCAGCTGCGTGCAGAGGACGCTCCGCCAGAGTCCTCCTCCCTCCCTGTGGCAGTTGCGGATGTTGTGGCAACAGATGTTGTGGGCGCACAGGGAGGTGTGGACATGTTGGTGCTGATCTGGCGGAGGCATGTCAGTATGTCCCTATGCACCGCTGTTAGTTCATCCAATTTGTCCCACTTGGACTCCATCCGGGACATGCGGGAGTCCAAGCGGGCATGATGTGCAGCATGCTGTTCTTTGATGTCCTTGAGGATCCCCACTACCTATCCAAATCCTCCGGTGCTTTCTTGGTACGCATCTATGATGCGTCCCAGGTGTGGCTCATCATGCAATCCAGCCCCCTCTGCAGGCCATGTCCTCTGCCTGCCCACCCTCCCACTGCCCCTACCCACATGGGCAGGACCTGCTGTGGCCGGCACAGGCAACACTGGGACCACTTGAGTGTTTGCGACAGTGGTGTTGTCCCTTGCTTCCAGGGTGCCCTGTGTACCTGTTCCGTTGTTGTTCAGTGGCCTCGGCCTGTCCGTGTCGGCAGGGCTACTCAGTGTGGTATCAGATGTGGCAGGTGTGGTTGCAGGGGGTGCTGATGTTACTGCTGCTGGGGTGCACGATGAGTCACACCGGAGGTGCCAGGTCCATCATCCCCTTTTGTATCGCTTTGTTCGCCCTAAGTTGGCGGGGGTATGCCCAGACGTGGGTCCCTTGCTCACTTTGCCACTGGATTCAAGCAAGCCTGGCTGATGACGACTGGAATGCCAGAAACCGGTCCTAGGATGCTTGTTTCCGGTCCAGGGAAGACATGGCTTGGCAGTTCGGGCTGGACTGTTCCCATGAGGCACAGGGTCAGACTGATTTGCATATGAGCCATGTCTGAACTGGGGTGGTGGAGTGAGCTAAAGAATGATGATGGATTAAACCCAGATCAGTTGACTGGGGGTGAGTGTTTGATTGGCTCAAGCGTTCCGTCCATCATCCCCTTTTGTATCGCTTTGTTCGCCCTAAGTTGGCGGGGTATGCCCAGACGTGGGTCCCTTGCTCACTTTGCCACTGGATTCAAGCAAGCCTGGCTGATGACGGCTGGAATGCCAGAAACCGGTCCTAGGATGCTTGTTTCCGGTCCAGGGAAGACATGGCTTGGCAGTTCGGGCTGGACTGTTCCCATGAGGCACAGGGTCAGACTGATTTGCATATGGCCATGTCTGAACTGGGGTGGTGGAGTGAGCTAAAGAATGATGATGGATTAAACCCAGATCAGTTGACTGGGGGTGAGTGTTTGATTGGCTCAAACGTTCCGTCCATCATCCCCTTTTGTATCGCTTTGTTCGCCCTAAGTTGGCGGGGGTATGCCCAGACGTGGGTCCCTTGCTCACTTTGCCACTGGATTCAAGCAAGCCTGGCTGATGACGGCTGGAATGCCAGAAACCGGTCCTAGGATGCTTGTTTCCGGTCCAGGGAAGACATGGCTTGGCAGTTCGGGCTGGACTGTTCCCATGAGGCACAGGGTCAGACTGATTTGCATATGGCCATGTCTGAACTGGGGTGGTGGAGTGAGCTAAAGAATGATGATGGATTAAACCCAGATCAGTTGACTGGGGGTGAGTGTTTGATTGGCTCAAACGTTCCGTCCATCATCCCCTTTTGTATCGCTTTGTTCGCCCTAAGTTGGCGGGGGTATGCCCAGACGTGGGTCCCTTGCTCACTTTGCCACTGGATTCAAGCAAGCCTGGCTGATGACGGCTGGAATGCCAGAAACCGGTCCTAGGATGCTTGTTTCCGGTCCAGGGAAGACATGGCTTGGCAGTTCGGGCCGGACTGTTCCCATGAGGCACAGGGTCAGACTGATTTGCATATGGCCATGTCTGAACTGGGGTGGTGGAGTGAGCTAAAGAATGATGATGGATTAAACCCAGATCAGTTGACTGGGGGTGAGTGTTTGATTGGCTCAAACGTTCCGTCCATCATCCCCTTTTGTATCGCTTTGTTCGCCCTAAGTTGGCGGGGGTATGCCCAGACGTGGGTCCCTTGCTCACTTTGCCACTGGATTCAAGCAAGCCTGGCTGATGACGGCTGGAATGCCAGAAACCGGTCCTAGGATGCTTGTTTCCGGTCCAGGGAAGACATGGCTTGGCAGTTCGGGCTGGACTGTCCCCAGGAGGCACAGGGTCAGACTGATTTGCATATGGCCATGTCTGAACTGGGGTGGTGGAGTGAGCTAAAGAATGATGATGGATTAAACCCAGATCAGTTGACTGGGGGTGAGTGTTTGCTTGGCTCAAACGTTCCGTCCATCATCCCCTTTTGTATCGCTTTGTTCACCCTAAGTTGGCGGGGGTATGCCCAGACGTGGGTCCCTTGCTCACTTTGCCACTGGATTCAAGCAAGCCTGGCTGATGACGGCTGGAATGCCAGAAACCGGTCCTAGGATGCTTGTTTCCGGTCCAGGGAAGACATGGCTTGGCAGTTCGGGCTGGACTGTTCCCATGAGGCACAGGGTCAGACTGATTTGCATATGGCCATGTCTGAACTGGGGTGGTGGAGTGAGCTAAAGAATGATGATGGATTAAACCCAGATCAGTTGACTGGGGGTGAGTGTTTGATTGGCTCAAACGTTCCGTCCATCATCCCCTTTTGTATCGCTTTGTTCGCCCTAAGTTGGCGGGGGTATGCCCAGACGTGGGTCCCTTGCTCACTTTGCCACTGGATTCAAGCAAGCCTGGCTGATGACGGCTGGAATGCCAGAAACCGGTCCTAGGATGCTTGTTTCCGGTCCAGGGAAGACATGGCTTGGCAGTTCGGGCTGGACTGTTCCCATGAGGCACAGGGTCAGACTGATTTGCATATGGCCATGTCTGAACTGGGGTGGTGGAGTGAGCTAAAGAATGATGATGGATTAAACCCAGATCAGTTGACTGGGGGTGAGTGTTTGATTGGCTCAAACGTTCCGTCCATCATCCCCTTTTGTATCGCTTTGTTCGCCCTAAGTTGGCGGGGGTATGCCCAGACGTGGGTCCCTTGCTCACTTTGCCACTGGATTCAAGCAAGCCTGGCTGATGACGGCTGGAATGCCAGAAACCGGTCCTAGGATGCTTGTTTCCGGTCCAGGGAAGACATGGCTTGGCAGTTCGGGCTGGACTGTTCCCATGAGGCACAGGGTCAGACTGATTTGCATATGGCCATGTCTGAACTGGGGTGGTGGAGTGAGCTAAAGAATGATGATGGATTAAACCCAGATCAGTTGACTGGGGGTGAGTGTTTGATTGGCTCAAGCGTTCCGTCCATCATCCCCTTTTGTATCGCTTTGTTCGCCCTAAGTTGGCGGGGGTATGCCCAGACGTGGGTCCCTTGCTCACTTTGCCACTGGATTCAAGCAAGCCTGGCTGATGACGGCTGGAATGCCAGAAACCGGTCCTAGGATGCTTGTTTCCGGTCCAGGGAAGACATGGCTTGGCAGTTCGGGCTGGACTGTTCCCATGAGGCACAGGGTCAGACTGATTTGCATATGGCCATGTCTGAACTGGGGTGGTGGAGTGAGCTAAAGAATGATGATGGATTAAACCCAGATCAGTTGACTGGGGGTGAGTGTTTGATTGGCTCAAACGTTCCGTCCATCATCCCCTTTTGTATCGCTTTGTTCGCCCTAAGTTGGCGGGGGTATGCCCAGACGTGGGTCCCTTGCTCACTTTGCCACTGGATTCAAGCAAGCCTGGCTGATGACGGCTGGAATGCCAGAAACCGGTCCTAGGATGCTTGTTTCCGGTCCAGGGAAGACATGGCTTGGCAGTTCGGGCTGGACTGTTCCCATGAGGCACAGGGTCAGACTGATTTGCATATGGCCATGTCTGAACTGGGGTGGTGGAGTGAGCTAAAGAATGATGATGGATTAAACCCAGATCAGTTGACTGGGGGTGAGTGTTTGATTGGCTCAAACGTTCCGTCCATCATCCCCTTTTGTATCGGGTTGTTCAGGGTCGTCGTCCGAAGAGGACAGGGACTGATCCACACCGGTGAGCTCAGGGTCCGCCAGAGTCTGGGACTGGGAGTCTTCTTCAGGTCATGCTGTGTCCCCAGCATCCCCTGTGTTTGGAGGAGACACACAATGTTATGTTTCTACCAACATCAACTTTTCACACACATGACATTTGCCACTGGACATCATAATGAGAGTCTGTACATTGCATTGTCAAAAGTTGTGACAGACTGAGGTTGATATTGTTGGAGCACTTTGTCATGGCAACCTGAAGCATTTCGATGTGCACGTCAAGCTGTGTGCATGACCAGCTCATGTATTGATCAATTGTCTGTACATGTCCATTGCTACTCAGGTTCCATCACATGCCTGACACAGCTGTATCATCCCTGTCCACATTTGTGCTATGACGATGACATACGTACAATTACACTTAGGGTATGTATCAAGCTTGGTGCATGTGTGGTGGAATTTGTTGCGTTGCTCTGTGCGTCACATTGGTGTGTCTGTGCAACATGGTCACATTCCGGTATGCCTGTGATCCAATGTGAGATACTTTCTGGTTATCTGTGTTCCTAGTTCACATCTCATTACAAACAAGTCATGGTGTTACCGTGCCTACTGATGTTGGTGCAGAGTTTTGTCAGTGCTAACGTCTTTTATCTTGTCTATTTCCTCCACAGTGAGAGGGATTGGGCACAGCAGCACTCTTTCTTTTCCATGCTCATGACAGTGATGGGCAGAGGTGTGTGTGTTACAGTTCTGCTGCTGTGAGTTGCATGCGTCATCCAATGCAGTCAAGGATAGTCATTGTGTTTGGATTGCCATGACAGTGAGTGATGTGTTGTGTGAATGATGCGTACAACGCAGACCGATGTGGTATTGACATGCAGCTCACAAATGCACATTTTGTGTATGACACCATGCTACAGTGTCAGCTATATGTGTGTGTCCATTCTAGTCACTGTCAGGTGTCTACTGTCAATGATGTATATGTGACATTGTGTGTGCTTGGTGCTATGTACTATGTCTGCATCTCCCCAATTGTCATCTACAAAATACACCTTCACAGGTAGGTCAGGGGATACCCCAGGGACACTGAATCTCCAGACAGTGGGAGGATACCTACAGTTCCAATGGCTGTGAGTGTAATTGTGTTTGAGTTGGCCAGTGCGTAGGTGTGACTTGCAGCCAATTCATACATCAGGACCATGTGTCAGACATCTTGCCAAGGCATTTACTTTTGGAGTGACTGGTCCCAGGGTGCAATTTGTTTGAGCAGAGAAGGTGTGTTTTGATGCAGCACTGATGGCATTTGGAGTCATTGCAGGACCTCCTTCACCCACAGTGGCCAGGTAATCCCCCATGTGGCATGCTTCCATTGCAGGGAGTGTGAGTTACCTTTCAGGCTGTCAGGCATTGGTGTCCTGTTGTTTGTTTGAGCCCAAGTCCCAGCAGGGCCTTGTGCTCCCCACTGCAGGGCCTAGTGTCAGCCATCTTGGCAGTGCTTTTGCACTGCATGTGAGGTGAGCATGGTTCAGTGTGAGCTTGCTGGGACATGTGGGTGGGGACTGTTGGCTGTGACTTCAACTCCCATCATGCTTTTGGCTACACCCACCTTCCCACAATACCTGACCTTACTTCCTGTGAAGCTTTTTTGCTATGTGGTGGTGTGCCTGTGCTGACAAGTTGGCAGGCAGTGTTGTCCTGGTGTTTGTTTGCACAAAAGTACCAACAAGCCCATGTGCTTCACACTGCAGAACCCAGTGTGTTTAATCTTTGTGGGATATTTAAATGGATTCTGAGGGAATGCATTATATCATGTGGGTTGTGTTGCGTTTGTGTTAAGGGGGGTGTGTGTGCAAGTACATGCTGGTAGATGTGGTCAGAGCAGGCAGTACTCCTCCCCCAGTCCAGTTATCCCACCATGCAGCATGCTTCCATTGCAGGGAGTGTAAGTTACCTTTCAGGCTGTCAGGCATTGGTGTCCTGTTTGTTTGAGCCCAAGTCCCAGCAGTGCCTTGTGCTCCCCACTGCAGGGCCTAGTGTCAGCCATCTTGGCAGTGCTTTTGCACTGCCTGTGAGGTGTGCATGGTTCAGTGTGAGCTTGCTGGGGCATGTGGTGGTGACTGTTGGCTGTGACTTCAACTCCCATCATGCTTTTGGCTACACCCACCTTCCCACAATACCTGACCTTACTTCCTGTGAAGCTTTTTCCCTATGTGGTGGTGTGCCTGTGCTGACAAGTTGGCAGGCAGTGTTGTCCTGGTGTTTGTTTGCACAAAAGTACCAACAAGCCCATGTGCTTCACACTGCAGAACCCAGTGTGTTTAATCTTTGTGGGATATTTAAATGGATTCTGAGGGAATGCATTATACCAGGTGGGTTGTGTTACGTTTGTGTTAAGGGGGTGTGTGTGTGCAAGTACATGCTGGTAGATGTGGTCAGAGCAGGCAGTACTCCTCCCCCAGTCCAGTTATCCCACCATGCAGCATGCTTCCATTGCAGGGAGTGTAAGTTACCTTTCAGGCTGTCAGGCATTGGTGTCCTGTTGTTTGTTTGAGCCCAAGTCCCAGCAGGGCCTTGTGCTCCCCACTGCAGGGCCTAGTGTCAGCCGGTGAACACCCATTACAACGCCGGCATCACTATGCATGGCTTTACGTCGCATGCGTTAGAACGCAAGCGACGTTACCACGCGTACACATTGCGACGCGTACCATTACATCGCATGCGCTTTTAAAACGCATGTGATGTAATGGCGCCGGTGCAGAAACGGCAATGTTGGAACCGGGAGCAGAGACTGCGACGCTGGAGAGGAACCACGAGGAAAGAGAGGTAAGGGTGATTGTGCTTGGGGTGGGAGTAGTGTGGGTAGTGGTTTAGGGTTTAGGGTAGTGTTGTAGTGTCTAGGGTAGTGTTGTAGTGTCGTAGTGTATGGGAGTGTTTTAGGTCTTAGGGCTTAGGGTAGTGTCAGGGGGTCGTAGTGTATGGTTGTGTTTTAGGGTTTAGGGCTTAGGGTAGCGTCTGGGGGTCGTAGTGTATGGTTGTGTTTTAGGGTTTAGGGCTTAGGGTAGTGTCAGGGGGTCGTAGTGTATGGTAGTGTTTTAGGGTTTAGGGCTTAGAGTAGTGTCGGGGGGTCGTAGTGTATTGTACTGTTTTAGGGTTTAGGGTAGGGGTTGTAATGTAGGATAGTCTACTGTTTTGTACTGTAGGGTAGTGCTGTGGAGTGTGTGTTATTTAGGGTACTGTGTTACTGTTTGGGGGTTATTTTGCGTTGTAAATACATGCGGGGAAATGGGGTCCGTTGTAAAGGCATTTAGTATGCATTTCAAAGGAAATGCGAACTAATGCCATCCGTTGTGAAAACATGCGTTGTGACGGTACATGCGAACTAAAAACCGCGTTGTAAAGGCACGCGTTGTTTTGGTTTGCGATGTATCTTCATACATCCGTGTCAGCCATCTTGGCAGTGCTTTTGCACTCCCTGTGAGGTGAGCATGGTTCAGTGTGAGCTTGCTGGGACAGGGGGGGGACTGTTGGCCGTGACTGCAACTCCCATCATGCTTTCTGCTACATGCACATTCCCAGCGGCCCAACCTTCCTTCATTTTGACTCAGCTTTCCTGTGAGGTGGTGTGACGTTGTTGGCGAAATGGATGACTGTGTTTGTTGTGGATTTTTGCTAATGCCTTGCAGTATTTGTCGTTAGGTTTGTACATGTTATGTCGTAGTTCCATTTTACTGTGGGATGGCATGTATTGTGTTTGGGTAAGTGGCATACACATCACAGGATACTTGCCTTTATGTTGCTATGGCTTTGCTGGCAGGAATTGGTTTAACAGTCCCCTTGAGAGTGATATATGTGTATTGCCGCACAAAATTGAGTATATTGTTTGTGTACTCACCAGGCTCTGGTATTCCTGTTAATCCATGGATACTCTCCGGTGGTAGGATGGCCCGCACCTTCTCCTCCCAGGTCCTGAAGTGCGTTGGTCTGGCAGGAGGGCCACCGCCAGTGTCTGTGCCCAAGGCGTGATCCCTGTTGATGAGCTTCTTGACCCTCCTGCGCACATCATAGTACCTGTTCTGTATGTCGTCCTTTGTGCGCCGACAAGGAGCTTGTGCGTTAACCTTGTCGACAATCCTCTCCCACATCTTGGTTTTCTGTGACATGGGGGTCTGTTGGACCAATGTGCCAAACAATTGTGGCTCTACCCTGAGTATTTCGTCTATCATGACTTCCAACTCACTATCTGTGAACTTTGGATTCTTCTTGGGGGGCATGGTGCTGGGTGGTTGTGGTGATTGATGTGTGTGTGTGAGGGTGTAAGTGAGTGTGGTGGGTGTGAGTTTGTCAGTGAATATGTGATTTGGTTTTTGAGTGGTGCAAATGGTGTAGTTGTTGTGTGAGTTGTGGTGTGTCTCTGCAGTGTGGTGGGGTTGTCTGCTGTCCTATGCCTTTAGTTTGCAAAGGATCATGGTAGGGATTTCAGGCCTTTATATAGTTGGAGTTGTGGGTGTGTCTTTGTTCCTTTTTTTTTTTTTTTTAAATTGGCTGTGTCATTGCTTTTAAAAAAAATGTTTGGTCTTATTTCCTTTGCTTTTGTTGTGCATGATGGAGACGTTCGTTTGACCGGGTCGGACGCTGCCTGTGGCTCGTGCGGGGTGATCCGATTCCTAATGCGTGTTGGTCAGTACGATTCCCGGTCAATTTACGGGCAAATCAATGATTTCCGAACGGTTCGGTCTTGCGGCTTGTGTTCCGTGCGGGTGGGTTGTAATTCACACACAAGGCACCGTACTGCGCGGGTCGTACGGCGCAGGTCCGTATCGGTCGGTCTCCATTCCAGGTCTGAGTCGGTCGGTACGGTTTACGACCGGAATCGGAATCGGCCCCTAAGTGTAGAATATGCAACTAATACATCTTTTGCATTTCAAATCAAAAAATTAATAGCACTAGCTTATGTGCCAGTCACAGATGTTGCTGAACATTATAACATATTATTAGACAGCCCCTTTTACAAGCAACATGAACAACAACTAAGTCCACTATTGGACTACTTTGAAGACACCTGGGTTGGCAGATTACATAGATCTGGCCACAGAAGACAGCCTAAATTTCAAATTCCCTGGTGGAACGTATACACAAGCACATTAAATCAAGAAGCCAAAACTAATAACGCCGTGGAAGGATGGCATAACGCCTTCCAACAAACAACAGGTAGAGTCAGACCAACACTAGAAAAATTTATATCATCCCTACAAAAAGAACAAAGGGGTCCATTACGATGGCGGGCGGACAAAGTCCGCCCGCCATCGCAACGGAGAAAGGGACCGCCTGCCACATGTGCGGCGGTCCCGCGATTCGAATTAGGATGCGCCCGCCACACTGCCGGGCGCATCCCGCATTTCTTACATTGCGGCGGGCGGTGCTTTCAGCAGCACCCACCGCAATGTAAAAAAGGCATGTTGCGCATATGTATGCACAACGTGACAGGCACCGCGCGGTGCCTGCCACCTTGTGCATGCAAATGTAGGTGGGTACCATAGGTACCCCCCATGTGCACCCCCCACCTTCTTGAGGGCCTGCAACAGGCCCCCTAAACTGGAATCCGCATGGTTTTCCATGGCGGAGTCTCCGCCATGGAAAGCCCTGCACTCCCGCACGTCATAATATGGATGGAGGTGTCTTGTAGACACTGCCACCATATTTGCGCCCTTTTCCGCCCGGTCGCCTGTACGACCGGCGGAACACCGGCGAACGGTCTTTCCGTCTGCCGGCGTCCCCACCGCCATCGTGATTTGACGGGGGTAAATGGTAGGCGTGCAGTGGGAAATGGCGGGCGGATCGCCACCGCCATACGGGCGGTGGCGATCCGCCCGCGATTGTAATGACCCCCAAAGTTATCAAGAGTTCCGAATGGAACAATCTGTAACTCAACTAAAACCAAAAACATCTAAACAGACTAAACAAATGTACAAATACCTAGAACAGCAAGTAAAACTGTACCCTAGTACAAGAGGCCTGGAGTATCTGGAAATGATAGCAAAAACTCTACTTTAAAAGATCTACACAATATAAATCCTAAACACTCATATTTTAAACATAACATACAACCAAAATGTATTTATTTTACCACAAATATAATTACTGTGTGTAACATATTTTTAACTTTAAAAAAATATATATTAACACACATTAATTATATATGTAAGAAAATAAAACACAACAATAATAATACAGAAAATAATTTCCCTCCCACAATTAAATAAAGTTAATAAACTTACCAAGTTTCTTGCTATTGCTGTAAAATCCATTTTCTTCTAATACAATCTCATTAAATAAGGATAAAATAATCCACAAAACTTTCCCCCCAAAAAATGTAAAAATACAACTGTAGCAAAAAATAAATCCTCCATCGAGAAAACGACCATCCAAAAACCATAAAAAACCCGAAAATGTATTAAAAATAAGAAACGCTCCAGGAAACCCGAAAAATTAAAGAAGTGTAAGAAATATAGTAGTTAGTAAAACTAACATACACTTCTTTAAAAAAAAAACAGACTTCTTCCGGGACAGGTAACTTCTTGAAATAAAAACCTACAAAATAAAAGGACATACACTCCCACCCAAATAAACCAACACATAAACACTTAATAACATTACTACTAACTTTAAATTTAAAAAAACGACACATTAAACACCGTATTTCTAACTCTCTAAACAGGCTTCAATTATATTAAAACGACCGAAACAAACAATACGTAAATATAACATATAGCAGTGCCTACTATCACTAATAAATGTCTAAACACACTAAACACTATCTAACTACGTTCAAAATACATTTATAACTTATTTAAAACAAAAAAAAAACCTTACCTTTAGCGACGTGAACCAGCTCCCAACCGCGAGCTTCCCTTCAACCAAATGACCCAAAACAACATCGAGCGGTTACAAAATACAAGGCCCAAACAAAAATAGCAAGTATAAACATAGAGAATTTAGAACACTTTGGGGTCGATTCCGATCTCGGTCGGAAGGCCTCCGAATCGGATTCGGCTTTACCGGATCCGAGTCGGAGGCTTTGTTTCCGACCGATTCGTACATTCGTCCGAGTGAGCAAGTACGATGCGATTGAACGCGAAATCGCCGACCGACTCGTTTCCGGGTCCAAACCGCTCCGTCCGACTCGTTCGCACTCGATTCGTGGCGCGCAATGTAGACGTTTTACGACCGAGCCAGTACGATGCACGATCCGGACAGCCAGATCGAGTCGGAGCCTCCGACACGAAAAAGCTCCCGGACGCGGACTTCGGGGGTCCGTGCCAGACCCCCCTTCACCCGTAGCCGTACGAGTCGGACACAGGGGGGACCCATGGGTCCCCCCTATACATGCGTGTACGGTGCGGATGGCACCAATGCGTACCCACTATAGGGGGCCCCCTTGTGCGCAACGTACCCATTGAGTCAATGGGAGCCCATGTACACGTCGTACGACCGGCTCCCATTGACTTCAATGGGAGTCCGACCAAACCGAGTCCGGCAGCATACGGCCGCATCGTACTCGTTCGGTCGGACTGCAGGGGTCCGGCTCGGTCGGAAAACAATCCGGATCGGTCGGAGTGCTTTCCGACCCAGATCGGAATCGGCCCCTTAATTTAGTAAAATGGTATTTTACATATAAAAATTGTACAAGTATTTAACTTAAATACTACAAATATCATGCAATGTATTCAAAATTATTACATAATTTTCAACCTTTGTAAAATTATAATAATAAATATTATAACATATATAATATTTATTATTATAATTCCATTAAACAATAACTATGAAAAAAAATGTACATAAAATTGTTATTTTTTTCTGTAGTACAAAAATTGTATTAATTGAAAAAGATATATAATAATTATTAATATTAATATTTTAAATATTAATATTATTAATTGTAAACTATTATATGTTTGTAACACAATATAAAAATGATTACATTTTTATTATTTACGAACTGTTAAAACTTTTTTTTTAAATATATCCAATACAACTTATTGTACAAAATATGATTTGTAATAAACAGTTATAATATTTTGTTAACAATTATTCTGTATTTAAAAATATACAAACAATTCTAAATGTACATTACCTAATGTCAGAAATGTATGCACAAATATGTTTCTAATTAATTGTAATGTATTAAATTATTTTACTGTATTATCCTACCCAAATTACCCAATAAAAAATGTGTTATTACTTCTACAATAAAAAAATATGTTATACTGTTCTAATTATTTTTCTATTTCTCATATTGTTTAATTTTACATATACAAACTACACTTTATTCCTAATAAATATTATGACAAATAAATATTTATAATTTATTAGCTACCATTTCCCATTTTTCAAATAGAAAACTATTTTATATTTTATTTCTCATTAAAACATTAATCTATATTAATAAACATATTATAATTTATACTTATACTTTATTTATTTCCTACACTACACCTAATTTATTTGCTATTCCCACTCCAGTCTAAAATAAATTGAGGTAAGTGCTGGACACTAACCCCAAATAATTTACTATTCCAACTCCAGTCTAAAATAAATTGTAGTAGGTGCTGGACACTAAACATAATTAATTTACTATTCCAACTCCAGTCTAAAATTAATTGTATTGGATGCTGGACACTAAACCTAATTAATTTACTATTCCAACTCCACTCTAAAATAAATTGGGGTAGGTGCTGGACACTAAACCTAATTAATTTACTATTCCAACTCCAGTCTAAAATAAATTGAGGTAGGTGCTGGACACTAAGGGGCCGATTCCGATTCAGGCTGGAAATCACTCCGACCGAGCCGGACCCGGAGAGATTTCCGACCGAATCGGACTCTGGCAGTCCGACCGAACGAGTACGATGCGCACGCATGCAATCGGACTCAAGTCGGTCGGACTCCCATTGTAGTCAATGGGAGCCGGACGTACAACGCGTACGCGGGCTCCCATTGACTCAATGGGTGCGAGGCGAACAAGGGCGCCCCCTACAGCGGGTATGCCTCGATGCGACTCGCGCCGTACATGCACAGGTAGGGGGGACCCATGGGTCCCCCCTGTGTGTGACTCGCGCGGCTACGCGTACAGGGGGGTCCGACACGGACCCCCAAAGTCCGGCTCCGACTGCTCATTCGAGCCGGACGGCGCGAGTCGGTCGGACTGCTCGAGGCGCGCATCGTACTCGCCCGGCCGGGGAACGTCTCCATTGCGCGGTGCGAGTCGTGTCCGTGCGAGTCGGTTGGAGCGGTTCGGACCCGCGAACAAGTCGGTCGGCGATTTTGCGTGCGCTCGCATCGTACTCGCTCGGCCAGACGCACGTACGAATCGGTCGGGAAAGAGGGCTCCGAATCGGATCCGGTTAAGCCAAATCCGATTTGGTGCCCTACCGGCCGAGATCGGAATCGGCCCCTAAACCTAATTAATTTACTATTCCAACTCCAGTCTAAAATAAATTGAGGTAAGTGCTGGACACTAAACCTAATTAATTTACTATTCCAACTCCAGTCTAAAATACATTGGGGTAGGTGCTGGACACTAAACTTAATTAATTTACTATTCCAAATACAATTTAAAATAATTTGAAGTAGGTGCTGGACACTAAGGGGTCAATTCCGATGTCGTCCGGAAGCGCACCTAACAGTATTCGTCCGGAAAAAATACCAGCCGAACGCGTGTTTTCCGACCGACTCGAACACTCAACCGAACGAACAAGTACGATGCGCATAACAGCCCAGATTCCGAGCGAGCCGTACTTACCCATTCCAGCTCCTGTTCCCCGACCGAGCCGGATCCGTAAACGCCGAATCGAGTCGCACGGAACCAAATAAACAGCACCTTCCGGCCGGACTAGTACGATGCGTCTTCCGTACGCGCCGAACTCGTCGCTACATCCGGCACGTTTGAGCATCCGGGAGAGCTGCACATAAGCTCCGATTCGCGCCACAAGATGATCCACGGCGACGAGACGAACAAGCCAGCGACGAGTACAAGTCGAAGCCACGAGAAACCCGAACGAGACGACCCAACCATGAATCCCATCGTGCAGGTCCTACCAATACTCTACATCTATTACCGGGACCGGTACGGACGCGTACGGCGCAGACGGTAAGTCAAACTCCCACAACACAAACAAACGACACGTACCCGAAATATGTCACACACACATAGGGATGCACAAATGACGTACACAAGCAACAGCAGAACCATAGGGGTGGGATGGCCAACACCAATGCCATACACACCCATAGGGGGATGGATGCCTACCACCAACACCACCCTACAACACCCCTACTCATGGGTGGCTAGATGCCTGCCACCACCACCACCCCCACTCATGGGTGGCTGGATGGCTGCCACTACTACCATCCCCACTCATGGGGTGCTGGATGCCTGCCACTACTGCCATCTCCACTCATGGGGGGCTGGATGGCTGCCACTACTACCATCCCCACTCATGGGGGGCTGGATGCCTGTCACTACTGCCATCCCCACTCATGGGGGGCTGGATGGCTGCCACTACTACCATCCCCACTCATGGGGGGCTGGATGCCTACCACTACTACCATCCCCACTCATGGGGGGCTGGATGACTGCCACTACTGCCATCCCCACTCATGGGGGGCTGGATTGCTGCCACTACTACCATCCCCACTCATGGGGGGCTGGATGCCTACCACTACTACCATCCCCACTCATGGGGGGCTGGATGCCTACCACTACTACCATCCCCACTCATGGGGTGCTGGATGCCTGCCACTACTGCCATCCCCACTCATGGGGGGCTGGATGGCTGCCACTACTACCATCCCCACTCATGGGGGGCTGGATGCCTGTCACTACTGCCATCCCCACCCATAGGGGGATGGATGCCTACCACTAACACCACCCCCACTCAGGGTGGGCTGGATGCCTACCACTACTACCATCCCCACTCATGGGGGGCTGGATGGCTGCCACTACTACCATCCCCACTCATGGGGGGCTGGATGGCTGCCACTACTACCATCCCCACTCATGGGGGGCTGGATGCCTACCACTACTACCATCCCCACTCATGGGGTGCTGGATGCCTGCCACTACTGCCATCCCCACTCATGGGGGGCTGGATGGCTGCCACTACTACCATCCCCACTCATGGGGGGCTGGATGCCTGTCACTACTGCCATCCTCACCCATAGGGGGATGGATGCCTACCACTAACACCACCCCCACTCAGGGTGGGCTGGATGCCTACCACTACTACCATCCCCACTCATGGGGGGCTGGATGCCTACCACTACTACCATCCCCACTCATGGGGGGCTGGATGGCTGCCACTACTACCATCCCCACTCATGGGGGGCTGGATGGCTGCCACTACTACCATCCCCACTCATGGGGGCTGGATGCCTGTCACTACTGCCATCCCCACTCATGGGGGGCTGGATGGCTACCACTACTACCATCCCCACTCATGGGGGTCTGGATGCCTAACACTACTACCATCCCCACTCATGGGGGGCTGGATGCCTACCACTACTACCATCCCCACTCAAGGGGGGCTGGATGGCTGCCACTACTACCATCCCCACTCATGGGGGGCTGGATGCCTGTCACTACTGCCATCCCCACTAATGGGGGGCTGGATGGCTGCCACTACTACCATCCCCACTCATGGGGGGCTGGATGCCTACCACTACTACCATCCCCACTCATGGGGTGCTGGATGCCTGCCACTACTGCCATCCCCACTCATGGGGGGCTGGATGGCTGCCACTACTACCATCCCCACTCATGGGGGGCTGGATGCCTGTTACTACTGCCATCCCCACTCATGGGGGGCTGGATGGCTACCACTACTACCATCCCCACTCATGGGGGTCTGGATGCCTAACACTACTACCATCCCCACTCATGGGGGGCTGGATGCCTACCACTACTACCATCCCCACTCATGGGGTGCTGGATGGCTGCCACTACTGCCATCCCCACTCATAGGGGGCTGGATGGCTGCCACTACTACCATCCCCACTCATGGGGGGCTGGATGCCTGTCACTACTGCCATCCCCACCCATAGGGGGATGGATGCCTACCACTAACACCACCCCCACTCAGGGTGGGCTGGATGCCTACCACTACTACCATCCCCACCCATAGGGGGCTGGATGGCTGTCACTACTACCATCCCCACTCAGGGTGGGCTGGATGCCTGTCACTACTGCCATCCCCACTCATGGGGGGCTGGATGGCTGCCACTACAACCACCCCTACTCATAGGACGGGTAATGCATGACACAAGTAGCATACTCCCACATAAGGACTGTCTGTAAATTACATCCCACCCCCAACACCATGACAAGCGTGTGTGGTCTGTGTCAAATGCATACAACACTGAACATGACATTGAACATACAATGTGACCCCCTAACACATGTGTCACACATAATTGTGTGTGTGGCCTACACAATGCAAGCAGACCATGACCACTGTGGCAATGTGGCCCAAAGCCCCATCACCACAGTGCCCAAAAGGTAAGTGTGTGCTCCATAGCTGAAGCACATCTTGAACAGTGTGGCAATGGGGCCCAAAGCCCCATCACCACAGTGCCCAAAAGGTAAGTGTGTGCTCCATAGCTGAAGCACATTTTGAACAGTGTGGCAATGGGGCCCAAAGCCCCATCACCACAGTGCCCAAAAGGTAAGTGTGTGCTCCATAGCTGAAGCACATTTTGAACAGTGTGGCAATGGGGCCCAAAGCCCCATCACCACAGTGCCCAAAAGGTAAGTGTAGTCCTGGTAAAAGCTGCAAAAACAAAACTGCAGGGATTATTCCTGACCACACAACACCAAACACTACAGTGGCATTGTAATGCTTGTGTCCCATAGCAACATAGATTGTGTGAGGCAAGCAGTGCAGTGCCAATGACACATCGTTCTGGCCAGGTGCACACAAACATCAGCCATGGGGGCCCACATTGTCTACATTCACAAATAACACAATGACAGAAGTGAGCATCATAATGCAGACCCACATATCTGCACCAATGGACACACAAATGTAGATATCCTGTGGAGACTGTAGATGTCAGGTGAACAAATACCATACCATGGCAGCAATGGGACATACTAACCATGATCAATGTGCTGACTGATGACCTAGCAGTCCCAGGGCCAGCAGGGGAAAGCCAACAAACAACATACAGCCAATGGCAAACTAAAGATATGCCAATGCAGTGGTGCAAATGCACAAACACAAACAGGCAGACTCACACTGCATATCATACACAACAGGTGAGGGGGTTGTGTGCCAGTGTCCCCAGGCAAACACACAACACATGAGGAGGCCAGATTCACTAATACACAGATGTCAACACAGTCACATACTAAAGTAACTCATGGATTGGATTCCCCTATGTGCGCAAACAGGCATTGTGAGATGAGAGGGAGACCAAATTACACATGTCACACAAGCTTGTAGGAACAGCAACAAACACAGCAAGAGACAGAACCACCACAGCACTCCCCCCAGGGACCCCACATTGTGGTGACACTAGCCTGCATGACAATCACACTGTGATGACAAAGGTAGATGTCATCCACACTGTGAACCACAGCCATGTGACCTGAGCAACAAACTACCATCACACCTATACAAGCACAAAGTACTCAGCATGGTCTGCCAGCCAAGGACAATATGGAGGTAGTGCCCCAGCCGTGCAACAACTCACATTTGCACACACTCAACGCCACACACCTTGAACTCCACCAATGTGCAGCAGTGAAGCTCACATGGACTGCTGACATTGCACATGCACCCATGACAATCCCAGGGGTGGTGGGGGGAAATAAGGTGCAGAAACCCATCACACATGGCCAGTCAACAATACTTATGAATGTCTGACACACTGCACAGTATGCCGTTTATGGGCATGACGTGAAATCCACCCCAAACAATGGGATCTTGGCCATAGTCACACACCAATGAAGAAGCCACGCTGACCCACAAAGGACACACATAGACAACTTCCAGCATTGCAGCTCTGACCCTGAGGAGTGGCAGCAGTCACACACACAACGTGTCACAATCACTGAAAGCATACACAAACAGAAAATCACATTACTCGTGTAACCAACAAGTGCCAAGAGGAATCCTGACTGTGTCCCATCTGCGTTTGCCCACATCCCCAGCCCTGACAACAAAGACAACTAGGGATGACAACCTCATGAACATTAGTTTGCCTGCACCCACATCCCGGAGAAACCAGGTCCAAGATGCTGGATGAACACAGAACAACTCAGCAAGCATCACAAACAGGAACATCCCTGGGGACACAGCCTGTGTAGGAAAAGGAGAAGGGAACATGCACAGACATGCCTACACAACACACAACACGGGCACAGCCTATATCACGGAATCACGCACTGCCATGAGGGCACTCGACTCCTGTGGAAGGTCAGCTGTGCCAAACCTTGTCTGTGCATGACTCAAACATGTCAGCAGAACACTCGGTCAGTGATTCAACAACTACAACACACTGAAGGCTCTGCTCATATCAGCCTGGGCACGGGAGTGTCACGTCAGTCATCTGCATACACCCAAGACAGGTGTCAAGCAACTTGCACTGTGTACACAGATGAATCCTCCAAATTTGATGTGCTAAACTGCATGTCCATTGGAGACGGGCACACAGTCAGGGTACTAGGAACATTGGACAGTGGTAAGCCCACCAGATGTGCATCAGTGTAGGACAAAGATGGTAATCTACAAATGCTAAACGTACATCCCTGTGTCAAATGCTGAACATTACATCCTCAGACTGCAGCAAAGGATGCTATAGATCCAGACTAGATTTGGACACATATCCCATGGACCACATGGAGCCCATCACAGCAAAACTTCATTTACCTGATCTGAACACTATTACAACAGCAAATGCATGATTCTACACATCTACATCATGTACCTCCAAAGATTAACCACAAGTAAACAAAAAGAGGCTTTATTCAGCAAGTGTGCAACTCAAATCAAAAGTCCAAAATAAACTAAGGCCAATGGCCAGTCCAAATATACAGTCCCAACAGGGTGATGTGTGACAACTTGTCAACAATTGCTTGCCTGCACAGGTACGGACAGGGGACATCCCCCTTGGAGGGGCATACGAGGGGCAGGCCAGGCACCGCAGGGACAGGATCAGGGGATGCCAGAAGGAGGCAGTGATGGGGAGGTGGGTGCAGGAGTGTCACCGGCAACTGCAGTGGAGGTGTCTGACTCAGGGGGGGCTGGCACCACCGCAGGGCTCAAGTCAGATGGTGTTGGTGCTGCAACCACTGCAGTGGGCTGGTCAGATGGAGTGGACTGGGTCCCCAATGCAGTGCCCGAGTCAGACGGGGTGGTTGTGGACTGCACCGCAGTGCAAGACTCCAAGGTAGTGGAAGGGGGGGCAGAAGAGCTGGGCAGGATAGAGGGGGGGACACGGTCTCCAGACCAGTGGCACAAACAGGCAGAGCGTCTGGTTTGGGGGTGGAAGAGCAAGTGGCAGGGGGAGGGCCTAAGCAGTTTGGGGATGCGGTATCGGTGTGTGGGGGAACCTGGGGCAGGGTGTGGCAGTGGAACCTGTGGAGTGGTGGCCTGGGGGATGGAGGTGATAGACTGGGTGGTTGACTTGCAGGGCGCTGGCGGGGTCTTGCTCTTCCGGGACCGGGGGGACTTGCGGGTGGGGGGCTCACTCTGCCTGCGCCTGGGGGAGGGTGTCCGGGGGCGAGGGGCACTCCCCTCTGTGTGGGTGGACTTCCTCTTCCCCCGGTATGCTGGATCAGCGGGATTGGAGGGGAAGAGGCCGAGGTCACAGAGGAAGAGCTGCTTATCAGGTGGGGTTGCAGGTGAGGCAAGGGAAGGGGTCTTGGAGGGAGAGGATCTTGAGGATTGCGGAGTGACTGTGGTTGCCTGTGTGTGTGTCAGTTCCCCATCCCCTGTGTGTGTGGTATCAGTCCCCTGAGGATTCTTGTGTGCACGTCTTGCCTTGGTTTTGGGTGTGTCTGTGCTGCTCGTGTCTGTGTGTCTGGGTGTTTGTGCAGGTGTGCATGTGCTTGGGACAGGTAGGGTGCCAGGAAGTGTGGATGGGGCAGAGGTAGGAGGGGCGAGGGACTGTTGGAGGAGGGACACTGCTGCCATCAGGGAGGACTCCATGGACCTATTGCTCCTCTGTAGGGCAGACATACCCGTCGAGATGCCCTCCATGAACGACACCAGCTGTGTCAACAGAGTGGTGTGTGCATGGAGGACACTCAGCATTGCTGTCTGCCCTACATGGAGCTGCCGAAGGAGGTACACAGACTCCTCACTCAGGGCAGCAGGGGACACAGGGGCAGGGGGTGCGGTGCCTGGCACGAAGGAGACACGCTCCCGAGTACCGGAGCCTCCACGGACCTCAGGAATGGGAGCCAATGGGAGGGCGGTGGTGGTGGTGGTGGTGGCGGGGCCAGACAGACTAGCTGGCCTTTGGTGGCTGCTGAGACCCGCCTCCACAAGGGAGTCATCCTCCGAGCTGCTGTGGTCCTCAGCTGAGGTGGATGGTGCTGAGGACTCCTCGGTGTGGCTCCCCTCGCCCTCCGTGCCACTGGGTCCCTCTGACCACTCGTCCGATGCTGACCCAGTCTGGCTCCGCTGCTCCTCCTGGTCCGTGGAGCTGTCCCCTCCTGTGGCCGTGGATGTATCTGCAAACAATTAGGGAAACAGACAAACATCAGTCACCTGCACTGACCGCACACACCACAGTAAGTACAGCACATTACAGAGCAAGCCCTGGCATCCTTAGTTGAACATTGCCTAAAGTCCTCACACAGATTCGGGGAAGCCAATTGTCAGTCTGATGGTCAACCATGGGACTCACACCCCTCCTGCCCTTGCACCCATCTGTCTGGTGCCTGTCTGATGGTAAGACCCCAGTGTGGACACATGCACCACCTACACAGTTGTTGGACATTGCAGGGAACACAGTGAAGTATGTGAACATGCACACATCACATCTCTTGCCACTGAGTCAGTGCAGGTGTCCGGATAAAGGGATGGCCAGAGTCTAAATAGAAATGCATGTGATGCATACCAGCACCAGACACCATGATGCACCCATGTCCGGATAGTCAATGCCACAATGGGGTGCATGTTGCACATGTCACTCCCCTGCAGGATCAGTCTCAGGAAGTTTAATGCCATGACACAGGAATGCGTGCAAAGTCATACATTACTGTCTCAAGTCACATGGCCATGGCAGCCAGCCAACAACAGTCTGCACTGTGTCACAATCCGAGGGCATGGGGAATGCAAGTTATGTGACTGACAAGTGCACATGTACATCCCCCAAATACCACATCATCTGTACTACTATTTGTCCACGTCATACCAACTGGACATATGGGGGACATGAAACACAACTCTCTGAACATGAGCACCTCACAGTGTGCTCTGAATGAAAATACAGCTGCATGAAAGTCACAGTCACAAACACCTGTGTGCACAGTCAAGTGATCAGACACCTATAAGTCACAGAAGTATCGTCTATCATGGTCACATCTCAGATGGCATGCTGATCCCTAACCGATAAACATACCAGTAGTCCTGACAACGAAGACACAGCACAATGAGACAGAGGCAGACACCTGAGGGTACATTTCACTGATCACAACATGCCAGATGATACACGGGAGTGGGAGTACAGAGTGTATTGTATGCCCTGGAGTAGGCATGACTGTCCAGCTCCACCTGTAAGAGGGATGAGTCCTGGACAGTAGGCAGGTGGCTAAGCATGTGTGACACACTGGATACACATACTCCTGAGGCCCAAACATTGTTCCCACCAGCAGCATGGGTGTGTGCCAAATTCCCCAGGGACATGTGGTGAGTCAGAGCAGCAAGCGGACCACATATCAAAGTTACACCCAGATTACATGTCAGAACTTAGGCATTGTGTAAGCAATTGACCCACCCATGAATCGCACAACATAGTCACGGGAACAAATGCTGTCCCCCACCTTGAGCAAAGCTAAATGCAATGACACAGTCCCCAAATGACACAATTTCCTGACTATAAGGGCCACACATATGCGTATCAGAGGAGAAGTGGGCATGTCACAAATGAGGGACATGGGTCCTGGACCACATGACTGATGTACTGTGGAAGTTTAACCAGGCCAGAGGAGGGCACATAGCATGTCAGACAAAGTGCACAGTGCAGTCATGGACTCACCCCCTCCTTGCTGCTGTCTGTCCTTCAGCTGCCCATCCAGGTCAGGGAAGACCACCGCCAGGATCCGGAGCATGTGGGGGGTCAGGGTCCGGTGTCCGCCCCTCCTGCGAGGAGGCGACAGCTTCAGCTGGACCCTTGCGATCCTCCGGGTCCAGCCACGAAGGTCCTGCCACCTCTTCTGGCAGTTGCGGATCCTGCGCCTGTAGACCCCCACGGATCTTACTTTCCGGGCGATGGTCAGCCAGATTTCCTGCTTCTGGTGGGCATCAACCTGTGAGGATGACAAAGTGAAAAGGCCATTACTACACATGCAACATATACGTGCATCACACAGTTGGATATACATGTCTCAATCACAGGGGCATATGATGTACACAGGCAGTGCAACAATGGCTATGAACAGTTTGCCAGCAGTCACTACATGGTATCATTGCATGGGAAGTAAACCTAGTTGGAATGCACTGTTACTGCACTGTACCAGTTCAGTGCATGTAACTACACACTTTGGGGTGTGACAACTACTCAGTGGGCATGCTAGCCAGTGGTGTGCACACTGAAAGTCCTGCTAGTCAGACAACATGCACAATTAGTGAGGCAGTGGACAGCACACTCACCTGCTCCCCTGGTGTCCCATACAGCTTGCTGTACTGTGGAAGGAGGCTGTCCAGCAGGGCCTGGTTCTCCTCAAGGCTGAAGGCTGGGGCTCTCTCCACAGTACGTGCCATTGCAGGAGCCAGAGGATGCATAAACAGCAGCAGTGTTGGTGGCAGATGTCGTCCTGGAGCATGTAGTGCAGGCAAGTGAGCTCTCAGGGGAACAGCCAGCATTATATGTGTGCTGCAGAGGCAGATACTGTCCCATGTGTCCAAAGTGATAGGTCCAAGTCGTTTGCATCTTCTGAATCTGACCAATCCATGGAATAGCAGCACTAATACACGCCCACAGCATCCTTCAAATCTTCAACTTCATGACACCCATGATTTTGCAACATTGTTGTGGCTGGCCAACTGAATTCACTGCATCAGACTCGTTGAAGCTTCGAAAACGCGTCCATTGCCATGCCAGGCCCCAGCCAATGCATGCGCACCGATCGGTCCATTGCTGTACAACGCGTACTCCGGGATACAACGCGTACCCGCTCTCATCCAATGCAATGGGCCGTGCGGGCACACCGATTGGTCCATTGCTCTACAATGCGCGTACCCGCTCACATACAATGCAATGGGCCGTGCGGGCACACCGATCGGTCCATTGCTGTACAACGCGTACCCGGGATACAACGCGTACCCGCTCACATCCAATGCAATGGGCCGTGCGGGCACACCGATCGGTCCATTGCTGTACAACGCGTACACGGGATACAACGCGTACCCGCTCACATCCAATGCAATGGGCCGTGCGGGCACACCGATCGGTCCATTGCTCTACAACGCGTACCCGCTCACATCCAATGCAATGGGCCGTGCGGGCACACCGATCGGTCCATTGCTCTACAACGCGTACCCGCTCACATACAATGCAATGGGCCGTGCGGGCACACCGATCGGTCCATTGCTGTACAACGCGTACCCGGGATACAACGCGTACCCGCTCACATCCAATGCAATGGGCCGTGCGGGCACACCGATCGGTCCATTGCTGTACAACGCGTACCCGGGATACAACGCGTACCCGCTCACATCCAATGCAATGGGCCGTGCGGGCACACCGATCGGTCCATTGCTCTACAACGCGTACCCGCTCACATCCAATGCAATGGGCCGTGCGGGCACACCGATCGGTCCATTGCTCTACAACGCGTACCCGCTCACATCCAATGCAATGGGCCGTGCGGGCACACCGATCGGTCCATTGCTGTACAACGCGTACCCGGGATACAACGCGTACCCGCTCACATCCAATGCAATGGGCCGTGCGGGCACACCGATCGGTCCATTGCTCTACAACGTGTCCCTGGACAGGTCACACGCATATGTCACCATGCTGGTCACTGGTGAACCTATGCCAGCCACATTTACTTTCCATGGACTCAGAGGCACACCTACAACACCACACCCAGTCCACACTGTATCTAAGGCATGTGTGGCAGCATAACCTTCTCTGTGTATGGGGGTGAACATGTGGTTTTTGGGGTGGCACTTGGGGGCAGACACACCCAGGCTGTGCACGTGTTCATGGGGACAGGGTCCTTTGTGTGTTGTGCACCTGACCACTGTGGTGTGCAACTTTTCATTTCTGAGCATGTGTCATGGTCACATTTCCAGGTTGTGTATGTGTATGACATGTCACATACCCCCAGGCTCACATGTGGGAAGGCATGTACGTCACAGGGTGGCCCATTGCCACAATAGTGATGTCCCTCCGCAGTCTGTGTGCATGTTGTGTTTCACATGTCTCTGACTCCATGTGCACAATGGGAGACAGTCTCCACATCCACGTGGTTTGTGCATGAACTTTGATGTTGTGTGTGTGTGTGTCACAGACGTCCATGTCTGTCCTGCAGAGGCTACAGGGGCCACTACCTGTGGGTGTCATGTTTGTTTTTCTGACGTGTACATGATACGCCATGTCATGCCAGTGTCCATGTGGCAAGACAGGGTCCCTGGGAATCTACCTGTCAATGAGCTGTGATGCCTGTGGAGCATCTGTCCAGACATGTCACTGTGGTATGTGTGTGGAACGTGAGAGCAGTAAATGGGTACTGTGACACAGCCTAATGGTTTCCCATAGCACACCCTGGAACCTGTTGTCAACACTTGTTGAACAGAGATGTTAGATGATGTCCATGTAGGTGCCATATATGTCCAAACAGAACGACACACACATCAAGTACTTGTGTTTGTTAATGATGTATCATGTGAAATTGAGTATGGTGAACGGCACATAGGTGGGGTGACTGACAATCTTGCTTTCTTCACCTATGCACTGCAGGGCTCCTGCTGTCCATCGACCATTCCCAGACCTGGCAACGATGGTGGAACGTGACAGCATCCGACGGTACCGCTTCACCAGGCAGCTGATTGAGGATTTGGCAGTGCGGTTGGACCCACATTTGCAGCCTGGCCGGCCGTATCCTACAGCGCTGACCCCCAAGGTGAAGGTGATGGCAGCCCTACACTTCTTTGCCACCGGTACCTTTCAACACACTGTGGCAACTACTGGTGGGATGTCACAGACTATGTTCAGCCGTGTGCTACGCGATGTTTTGGGGGCAATGTTGAGATACCTGAACCAGTACATCTATTTCCCAACACGTCAACGACTCACTGACGTCAAGAGTGACTTCTATGCCCTGGGGAGGATGCCACATGTAATTGGCTCCATTGATGGGACACATGTGGCTTTGATACCACCACAGGCACATGAGCAGGCATACCGGAACCGTAAACATTACCATTCGATCAATGCTCTGGTGGTATGTCTTGCAGATATGACCATCACACATGTGTGTGCCCGTTTCCCCGGTTCGGCACACGATGCCTACGTGATGAGGAGTAGTCGCATCCCGAGGATGATGTCACAGATGCCGAACCAGCGTGCCTGGCTTGTTGGTGTGTACTGACTTTGTACCATTGTGTGTGTTCTGCTATGTTGTTTTCCGCACACATTTTCAAATCGGCTAATGTGCAATTGTCTGTCTGTAGGTGACTCGGGATACCCCAACATGCCGTGGTTGCTGACACCCCTCAGGAACCCTGTGACACCAGCCCAGATGCGCTACAATGAGGCACATGGTCGGACGAGGAGGGTGATTGAGCGGACCTTTGGTCTCCTGAAGAGCCGCTTCCGCTGCCTGGACAAGACAGGAGGGGCCCTCCCATATGCCCCAGCAAAGGTGTGCAAGATTGTCATCGTCTGCTGCATGCTACACAACCTGGCAGTGCGGAAGGAGTTGCCTCTCATCCTGGATGACGATGACCAACGTCCGCCACCTGTGGAAGATCCTGGCCTGGGTCACGATGCCAGTGAAGATGATGATGATGATGATGGTGATGTCCGCACACAGCTCATCACCAACTTCTTCAGCTGAATGTGAGTCTCCAGAGGGTTGTAATGTCAATGATTTGAGTTTGCATGATATGTGTGTGTGGTGCTCTGGTGCTGTTTGAGTGTGGCCATGTGCTACTTGACTGGATGCGTGCAGCGATGTGTCCTTGCAGGTGGTCTGTACTGCCCAACAGTGTTGACATGCTAACTTGGTTTTGTGTAGTTATCTCGTGACATGTATTAGACATGAGTATTGCCGTTCTGTGCTGTTCTTCAGTGGTTTTGACTGTGTGTCATGTCTGTCCTTCACAGGGTGCTGCCGGAGTTGTTTGATCAACTTGGATCCCCCGAATCCATGATTCAACTTCCAAGGTGGAAGCAGTCGTTTCCCTACAGGTGATGTGCCACACACCCCTGGACTTTCTATCTTCTGCACTTTTTGACTTTGTGGCCACAGCCAGGTTGGATTAGCTTGCATTTGTAGTGGAAACAACATGTTGCAAATGTGTAATAAACCTGTGCTTCACTTTGGGATGTGCGTTGTCTGTAGTCACACATCTGACTGACATTTGCTTACTGCACCTGTAGTCTAGTTGACACTGACTGTGAATAGGTGGCGTGTCTGTGCATTCCACTGTATTTCGTTGCAACATCAGTATAGGTGATGAGTCTGATGGCCCTGGTGTGTATGTGTTGTGTGGCCCTAGTGGTGTGTCTCCCTCATATGTGTCACGTCGCCATGACTGACATGACGGTGTTGGACTTGCTGTAGCAGTTAGCATGCACAGTGTCATTTTTCTGATCACCATCTCCATGACAGAGAGCACGTTGGAATCACAACAGAGGCAGATATGGTGTATTGGTGAGTTTATTTACATACAGGTGTGAGGATGGTGCACAGGATGGTGGGTGCTGTACATAGAAATTGGAATCCAAAGTTCCCATGTGATTTGGAAGTCTTGGTAGCTGAAATGTCCAGAGTAAAGTCCACAGTCATCTGATAAATTTGGTCAACTAGAGCTCCCCATGTCATGTGGGAGAGTTGGGTTGGCTTCGACAGGGCGTGCAGTTTGCACACAGAGGAAAAGTTCCAGAACAGGTGTTGGCTTCCTGGGGGATGTAGATGGCCATCGGCCTCTCAGTTTGGCCTCCTCGGACGGCCCCTCTTCTTGGGGGGGACCCTCAGGTGCAGGCTGCGGCGGTGCAGGGGACTCTCTGCCAGAGTCCTCCTCCCTCCCTGTGGCATTTGCAGTTGTTTCAGCAGCAGATGTTGTGGGCACACAGGGAGGTGAGGCCATGTTGGTGCTGATCTGGCGGAGGCATGTCAGTATGTCCCTATGCACCGCTGTCAGTTGTTCCAATGTGTCCCACTTGGACTCCATGCCAGACATGTGTGTCTCGACACGTGACATGTGTGTCTCGACACGGGACATGTGGGAGTCCAAGCGGGCATGATGGGCAGCCTGCTGCTGTTGTATGTCCTTGAGGATCCCCACTACCTGGCTGACCTCTCCGGTGCTAGTCTGGTACGCATCCGCGATGCGTGCCAGTTGTGGGTCATCATGCAGTCCAGACCCCTCTGCAAAGAGCGACCTATGTCTACCACCCCTCCCACCACCCCTGGCGACACGTGCAGGACCTGCGGTGGCACGCACAGGTGACCGTGGGCCCACTTGGGTGTTGTTCCTGGGCTCGTTGTCACCAGCTCCAGTTTGGGCCTGGGTCCCTGCGCTGTTGTCATCTGTGGTCCTTGGTCTGTCCGTGTTGGCAGGGGTGGCCTGTGTGTTGGCAGTTGTTGGAGGGGTGGGTGCAGGGGGTGCAGATGTTGGTCCTGCTGGTGCTGCATGATGACTCACACCGGAGGGTCCAGCTTGTTCTTCGCCATCCGAGGAGTGCAGAGGCTGATCCACACCAGTGAGCTCAGTGTTCCCCGGAGCCTGGGACAGGGACTCCTCCTCGTCTGCTGCTGTGTCCCCATCATCACCTGTTTTGGGGAGAGACACAGATTGTATGTTATGTTTCTACTGGCATCAATTGTTCAAACACCTGACAGTTGTGACTGTACCTCTGGATGTGGGCCAGGACATTGCATTCTCCTAAATTGTGACAGTCAGAGAGTGATATTGGTGTAGCACATTGTCCTGCCAACCTGTGGCATGTCAATGTGAATGTTGAGGTGTGTGCATGACCAGCATTGGTGGTATTTGGTTGCCATCCAGGCCTCCTTCTCCCCCCAGCCCAGTTATCCCACCATGAAGCGTGCTTCCATTGCAGGGAGTGCAAGTTGTCTTTCAGGATGTCAGTCAGTGGTGTCCTGCTGTTGGTTGTTGCACAGTTCCCAGCAGGGCCTTGTGCTCCCCCCAGCAGTACCCAGTGTCAGCCATCTTGTGAGTCCTTTTCCACTCCCTGTGATGTGAGCATGGTTCAGAGTGGTGTTGATGGGCCAATTGTGAGGCTGACCAATATCTGTGCCTACAACTCCCATCATGCTATTGCCTCCACCCCCTTCCCAGCATGCCCATCCTTCCTTCCTTTTGACTCTGCTTCCCTGTGGGGTGGGGTGCCTGTGCTGACAGGATGGCTGGGAGTGTTGTCCTGGCAGTTGTTTGGCTACAAGTCCCAAGAGTGTCCCTGTGCTTCACACAGCATAACCCAGGGTGGTGGTTCTTTGTGGGATCTTCAGTTAGGATGTGAGGCATTGCATTCTCCCAGGTGGGTTATGTGGAGTTAGTGTTGAGGGGGTGTGTGAGGGGAGGTGCTTGTAACTATGGTCAGTGCTGTGAGTCCTCCTTCCCACCCAGCCAGATATCCCACCATGGAACGTGCTTCCATTGCAGGGAGTGCAAGTTGTCTTTCAGGATGTCAGTCAGTGGTGTCCTGCTGTTGGTTGTTGCACAGTTCCCAGCAGGGCCTTGTGCTCCCCCAGCAGTACCCAGTGTCAGCCATCTTGTAAGTTCTTTTCCACTCCCTGTGATGTGAGCATGGTTCAGAGTGGTGTTGATGGGCCAATTGTGAGGCTGAGCAATATCTGTGCCTACAACTCCCATCATGCTATTGCCTCACACCCCCTTCCCAGCATGCCCGTACTTCCTTCCTTTTGACTCTGCTTCCCTGTGGGGTAGTGTGCCTGTGCTGACAGGATGGCTGGCAGTGTTGTCCTTGCAGTTTGTTTGGCTACAAGTCCCAGGAGTGTCCCTGTGCCTCACACAGCATAACCCAGGGTGGTGGTTCTTTGTGGGATCTTCAGTTAGGTATGTGAGGCATTGCATTCTCCCAGGTGGGTTATGTGGAGTTTGTGTTGAGGGGTGTGTGAGGTGAGCTGCTTGTAACTATGGTCAGTGCTGTGAGTCCTCCTTCCCAGCAAGCCAGATATCCCACCATGCAACGTGCTTGCATTGCAGAGAGTGCAAGTTGGCTTTCAGGATGTCAGGCAGTGGTGTCCTGCAGTTGGTTGTTGCACAGTTCCCAGCAGGGCCTTGTGCTCCCCCCAGCAGTACCCAGTGTCAGCCATCTTGTAAGTTCTTTTCCACTCCCCGTGATGTGAGCATGGTTCAGAGTGGTGTTGATGGGCCAATTGTGGGTGTGACCAATATCTGTGACTACCACTCCCATCATGCTATTGGCTACACTGACTTCACCAGCATACACAGAATTCCTTCCTTTCAGTGAGCTTCCCTGTGAGGTGGTGTTCTAGTGGTGGGTAAATATCTGGGAGTGTTTGTTGGTTCTATTTGTGCCACTGCCTTGCTGTATTTGTTGTTAGGTTTGTACATGTCATGACACAGTTACATATCACTATGAGATGGCAGGTATTGTGTTTGTCTGACTAGCATTCACATCTTGGGATGAATATCTTTTGGTTGCTGTGTATTTGCTAAGGGTGCATGGTTTGCCTATCCCCTTGACTGTGATGTGTGTGTGTTGTCACACCATATTGTGTATATTAGTTGTGTACTCACCAGGCTCTGGGATGTCTGTTAGTCCGTATACGCTCACTGGTGGTAGGATGGCCCGCACCTTCTCCTCCCAGGGCCTGAGGTATACTGGTTTTGCAGGAGGGCCACTGCCGGTGTGCTGGCTGAGGAGGTAGTCCTTTTGAGTAGGTCCCGGACCCTCCTGCGCACATCATACCACCTGTTCTGGATGTCTTCCTTTGTGCGCAAACATGGTGATTGTGCGTTCACCCTGTCGACAATCCTCACCCACATCTTGGTTTTCTGCGACATGGGGGTCTGTTGTACCAATGTACCAAACAACTGTGGCTCTACCCTCAGGATCTCGTCTACCAGGACTTCCAATTCACAATCTAGGAACTTATGGTTCTTCTTTGGGGGCATGGTGATGGGTGGTGGTGGTGATTGATGTGTGTGTGTGTGTGCAAGTGGGGGGTGTGAGTGTAGGTTTAGCTGGGTGTGTGTGAGGGTGCTATTTGTAGGTGTGGTAATGGTGTGTGGCTTGTGTGATGTATGAGCTGTGAGTGTGTCTGTGGTTGCTGTGTGATGGTGTTCTGTGCTGGCAGGTCAGTGGAATTTGCAAAGGATCATGGTAGGGATTTGTGGCATTTATGTAGGTGGAGTTGGAGGTGTGTCCTTGTTCCATTTTTTTTCCTCCCTGTATTTATTGGCTTTGTGGTTGCTTGTTTGGCCCTTTTTTTTAAAAATTTTTCCTTGGTGTTTTTGGTGCATGTAGGAGTCGTTCTTGTGTCCGAGTAGGACGCTGCAGTTGTCTGGTGCGATCTTGTTCGACTCGTTCCCGCTGTGTCAGCTAGGTTTCATATGCGGCGTACGAGTCGGTCGCGGAGTATTGGGTTGCTTCGGCTGGGTTTTGTATGCGTGTCGGTCGTACGGCTTGTGCTCCGGGCGAGTCGGTCGTGTTTTGCACGCACAGCATCGTACTACGCGGGTCGGTGTTCGCGGGTACGTTGCGTTCGGGTTCAAGCCGGGTGCGTGTCGGTCAGTTCGTTTCGCGTGTTTCCCGGCCGGATGGCTTGTTTCCGTCCGGGTTTGGCCGGTCGTTTTGTATTCCGTCCGAGTCGGTCGGATTTCACATGCATTTCATTGTACTACCCGGGTCGTACGGCGCCGGTCCGAGTCGGTCGGACTAAATTACCGTACCGAGTTGGTCGGTATTTTTCCGTCCCGAATTGGATTCGACCCCTCAACCTAATTAATTTACTATTCCAACTCCAGTCTAAAATAAATTGCGGTAGGTGCTGAACACTAAACCTAATTAATTTACTATTCCAACTCCAGTCTAAAATAAATTGAGGTAGGTGCTGGACACTAAACCTAATTAATTTACTATTCCAACTCCAGTCTAAAATAAATTGGGGTAGGTGCTGGACACTAATTCTAATTAATTTACTATTCCAACTCGAGTCTAAAATAAATTGAGGTAGGTGCTGGACACTAAACCTAATTAATTTACTATTCCAAATCCAGTCTAAAATAAATTGAGGAAGGTGCTGGACACTAAACCTAATTAATTTACTATTCCCACTCCAGTCTAAAATAAATTGTGGTAGGTGCTGGACACTAAACCTAATTAATGTACTATTCCAACTCCAGTCTAAAATAAATTGGAGTAGGTGCTGAACACTAAACCTGATTAATTTACAACTCCAACTCCAAATTTCTAATTTCAAAATTAAATTTCTAAATTAAAACTTTTAAATTATAATAAATTTAAAATTTCTAGATTATTTGGTAAAACACTACCACCCTTATCCACTATTAACTCAACATTACACTCAGAAAAATAATTTACAAATTTCTAATTTAAATTTCAACATTAAAATGTAAAAATTAAAAATATTAATTTTTTGCAATTATTATTTATAAAACACTACCCACCATTATCCACTTTAAACACCTCATCACGCTCATAAAAATAAATATCTTAAATAACATTTCACACAATTTATTTTCAATTTACATTTTCAAATGATTTAAAAATATTAAATATTTTTAAAACACTCCCCACCTTTATCCCATATAATCCCAACATCCCACAGCAAAACTTATAAATTAAAATTCGAAATTCGAAATTCTAAAATTTAAAAAAATATTATAGTGTTTGTAATTTAAAACATATATTTTTAAAACACTCCCCACCCTTATCCCCTCATAAACCAAAAATCCCGGTCCTAAAAATATATTTATAAAAAAAATTCAAAATAAAAATATCTATTCACAATTTTAAATAAAATATATATATTTTTTAACATTTTTAAACACTCCCCACCCTTATTACATATAATCCCAACATCCCACATCAAAAATTCTAAAATAAAAATCGAAATTCTAAATTTAATAAAAATAATAATTTTTTTTTAAATTTAAAACATATATTTTTAAAACACTCCCCACCCATATCCCCTATAAACCCAACATCCCGCTCCTAAAATTAAATATCAAAATTGAAAATATTTATTCATAATTTAAAATATAAAAAGTACAATTTTAATAAATTCACAACACATTTTTAAACACTTAGGGGCCCATTATGAAAACGGGCGGATCGCCACCGCCCGTATGGCGGTGGCGATCCACCTGCTATTTTCCTCCACCCGCCACACATTTTCCCCGCGCCATATTAATATGTCGGGGGGGGACCCCGGCGGACGGAAAGACCGTCCGCCGGTTTTCCGCCTGGTCGATGAGTCGACCGGACGGAAAAGCATTTAATATGGTGGCGGTGTCTAGTAGACACCGCCATCCATATTATGATGCATGCGGGGATATGCCTTTCCGAGGCGGCAACGCCGCCACGGAAGGGCATACGGTATTCTACATTGGGGGCCCGTAGCGGGCCCCCAGGGGCTCTGGGGGGTGCACATGGGGGGGTACCTATGGTACCCCCCTACATTTCAATGTACAACATGGCAGGCACCGCGCGATGCCTGTCACGTTGTGCATTGAACAGCACAACTTGCATTTCTGGCATTGCAGCGGGCGGTGCTTTTAGCTCCGCCCGCCGCAATGTTAGAAATGCGGGATGCGCTCGCCAGTGTGGCGGGCGCATCCTAATGGGATGTGTGGGACCGCCGCATGCATTGCAGGCGGTCCCATTTCCCGGGGGTATGGCGGGCGGACAAAGTCCGCCCGCCATGCTAATGACCCCCTTATATACTATAAAAACTACTAAACACTAATAAAATTTACAAAATACTATACATTTATTCTTAACAAAACTAATATTAAAAATACTATACTATAACGATATTTTTACATAACAATATTTTCACAGTCGATATGGTTGACTTCGATATTTTTCTACACACTTAAAAATCGATATTTTAAGCATCGATATACAAAACATCGATATTTTTTAACATCGATATATAAAACTCGATATTTTTGTATATCGATATTAAAAATTCGATATTTTGACTGCTCACCATGTCAGCTCATGTTCCGTTAGGAAGGATTTCAGGCAATTTACTGCTTGATCGATTGGGTTAGACCAGTGTAGGTTGAAATCTCCCAGGAAGATTTTGGAAACTAGGGTGTTATCATTGGAGGAGATGATTTCCATTAATTGTTTAATGAAGGAGAGATTGTCTCCAGGGGGGTGATAGAATGTGTGTAATTAGCAAACAGGGCGGTGATTGTTTGAGATGTTGACGCATAGGTACTCACTGGAGGTCAGAGCAGAGGAATCAGATTGTGAGACTAAGAGTGTATTTCGGTGTGAACAAGCTAATCCTTCGCCCAGTTTTAAAGGTCTGTCCAATCGAATTATGTCATGGCTAGGTGGGACTAGAAGGTCCAGGATAGGGGTGGACGAGCAATTTAGCCAAGTTTCCGTGAGGATGATGATATCAAGCTCATTGTTTAGAATGGGGTCAAAGTTATTGGATGCGTGTTTACTCGCTGATCTGCAGTTGAGTAGTACGCATTTCAATTGGAGAAGTCTGTGGGTGGTCGGAGTCTGAATGATATTCACTCGCTTGAGGTTGTCATTGTTTATAGCTCTGAGGTTGTGGGGGGGTTCCTTGTTCGGGTTGGCATGGATGGCTTGGATTAAACCCAGAGGGGCTTTGTATGAGTCCAGAGGGGTCTTGTCAGTATTTAATGGGAGGGCATAAGAGAGGAGAAGAATACCAATATCACTGGTCGATATCTCGGTCTTCATTCTTCTGGGGCGGAAGGGGGCATTAGGGAGGGGTGAGGTTTTCGAGGTAAGGTGAGAGGAACGCATGTCTAGGACAGGGACTGCACCTGTGGGGATCAAGGGCAGGTTTGCTAGTGCGCATAACGTTCTGAGCAGGGAAAAATGATCGATAGAGCGGACTTTCAGTTCATGAAATTCATCCGTGAGTAGGCGCAGGTGGAGTGGGATCTCATCAAGGCGAGCAGCCAGGTCTGAGTGTTGATAAAGGATAATGGTTGTGTGGAAAGTTCCGACAGAGAGGTGGTGTTTCAAGGGAAATCTGGTGGGTCTAAGGCGGCACTGAGGAGTTCAGGGGGAGCACGTGAATCAATGGTGTCTTGAGTAGTACCAATTCATGTAGATTTAGGCATCGGGATGGGGGGGTTGTGTGGTGACATAGGTGTAGTGAGGTGAGTGTGGGTGAGGGTGAGGGGAGGTGGGATGGGATGGTTTTGATAGAATCCGTGGAGGGCAGGAGCCTAGACTCTGATTGAGATGGTGGCATGTTAGGCGAGATCGTGCAAGGGAGTTAACCATGAGAGAGATAGGGCGTTGGAGTTTGAGAGGATAAACTGTAATGGGAATCGTTTTGTAACCGCTTAGAGAGCAGGGAAGAAAATGGCGATGTAACACCACTAGCCATCTGAGTTGGTGGACGAGTGGATCGAGGGGGGTCTGGCGAGACAAACACAGGAGACTGAATGGTTCCGAGATCATTTGATGGGTGAGGAGGGTTATGAGGGGTTGGAGATATCCTTTGTGTAGTGGTGGGAATGAGGATGATGTCGTGTGTAGTAGGATGGTTAAGGCAGGGGTAATTGGAGTTGGAGATCGCCGCTTTTTTGAGGGAAGGGAAGATATTATCCATCTTAGTTAAATTGTCATTGGAAGCTTGAATTAGGATAATGCCATTGTTGTAGAGGGTGATGATGGTGGCTTTTCGCATTGAAGAAGGGAGAGGGCGAGGTTGATAGTTTGAGGCCATGCGGGGTTTTCCTGGTATCCGATATACGAAGCATGGAATAGAAGACTGACCTCCAACGTGCCCGTTTTCTGGAGTAGAAGATTAGGTCATTGATAGTCTACCTTATTGACACAAAAGTAAACATCTGAGATTAAGGTTTCGGGTCGGGATTTGAGTAGTCAGTGTTTGTGTTTTTTGGCCGCATTTTTGGAGAGGTTAGGTGGGTAAATAACAGTGAAGGAGTTGGGTCCTGCGGGGATAAGACTAATATCCATTATGAGAGAGGCTAAGGTGAGTCCTTGTAAGGGAGGGAGGGAGTGAGTTTACAGGATCCTTGATTTTTTTTAAAATATATAGCTTAGACCAGTTAGCGATGGACCTAGTTGCTAAAACTAATCTGTAAGGGGACAGAGAAATTCAACCAGGCCGGAAAAGCATGGACTATCCTTGGGATGAACCAGATGTTAAGACCTACAAGTTTTCCTCATAGATGTGTTAGATTGCATATAGAGTAGAGAAAGATCCCCTTTATAGTATGGTCGATCCACGGGATGAGCCTGATGAAAAGATCTACAAGTTTTCCTCATAGCAGTGTTGGATTGATATATAATAGAATAGTCCTACCTTCCTTTTAATGCTACTTAATGTTGTTCCAAGTCTTCTTTTCATTTCTTTGGCAGGTTGTGCCAATCCTCCTGTGATTTTTTTTCCCTATGAGCAGGGAATAGCCGCCATCTTGATTCAGAACTTATCAAAGACAAGTGGAAAGGAAAGGCAAATGGACTCCAGGCCACGACAGACTTCCAGCCGCAGCAGTCGATCTGACCGGAGCCATATCCTTCACTGGGCGCTGGTCACAGACAATGAGGGCTCCGGAGCCCAGGTAAACCCCGGGGGAGAGAGCCATGGGAATTCTGGATGGGACCCCCAGTAGTCAGGCAAGGCAAAATCCCAGCCTGTGCAGGCAGACCCCAACGATCCCCTCAGTGAAACGGTGGTGGGGTGGGCGTTGATGAGGCACCTTGTCTGGTGCAAGGCAGCAGGCTCCCTGTACCGCTGATTGGGCTGCCAGGCCCCCTTGCTCAGAGAGTGCAAGGCCACAGCCGAAGCACCTACATGGCGGACTCCACAAGGACGACTGCAGCAGAGCATGGCCAACGGGTCTAGTGCGAGCGAGCAATCTGCTGCATCAGATGCAGAGCGAGGCGATGCGGCGGGGCATGTTCTCTGGTGAGCCACACCACCACTCCGAGCCCCTACATGAGGCGCTGAGGCAGCGGACCCACACTACCACGTCTGAGACCTCGACCAGACTCCAAGATCAACCTGGTGGCCTCCCGAACGACTGACGAGATCCAGGAGTGAGGGTCGGTCACGGACAGCACACCACCAGGGATACCCCATGCTGGTGAGTTCCCTGCAGTCGATTGAAGGGGAGCGGCAAGGTAGGGACTTGGGTGGGCCAAGTCTGGAGCCTGAGGTAGAGGTGGCAGAATCCCCTGCACGATGCATCGCTTTCTACCTCACTTCAGTGCTTAGACGGGGTCTCTTCTGTCCTCCAGGTCCGGGCAGCTGGCTTCAACCGATGACTGGACATCGGATGGTCCCCTTGCAGCAAGTCCAAGCACGAACATTTGTTGTGGAGCCGTCGATCATGGCAGAGGATCAGATCTATGCTGAATCCCCGTAATTAGGCAATTGACTGCTGCATTATATTTTGCAACACAGCAGGGCGATGGAGGGTTCAATGTGACGGGTATCCCTGGGATTTAGGCAGATAGCGATCCCTTACACTGGGAGCCTCCGGAGAGAGCTTCTTCGCGGTCGGCCATTTTGACGATACCTCGACAGCTAATTGATGGTGAATCTTATCCACCTTTTTAAAAAAAACTGCCTAGTTCATCGCACTACTTCTGTGAATGAGAGGATGGCGGCAAGATGTTATTAGCCGGCCATAGTTCTTTCACCACCTTAAAAAGAGTCTTCTGACAGTGTTGAGAGCTGACAATCTTCTCAGTGAAGTACTTTGCACGCACCTCTTTACAAAGGGCATGATATCTTTTCAGTGTCGCCACATATTCACAGCCTCATTAAGCCATAGATGGAAAGATTTGGTCCGAGTCAGGTTGAGAGTTGTTTGTGTAAGATGTTTTCTTCTCTTTGCTGCAGATGTTGCAACTCAGGAAGCCTACTGCTAGTTAGTGAATAAACACTTTTTTTGTATTAGACAACTGACAGTGAGGTTCGCATCGAGAAGAGACAATAATGACAGGACGAATGATTCATGGGAAGAAGCTTGGACCTCCAGAAAATAACATTGTAACATTTCCTAGGACTAACGTCTGAAAGTCTGTTATGCTCTGGTGAGAGCATGGAAAATTAACCTGTTCCCAGTAGTTTGCTGATATTCTATTGGTTGATGAAGAGGACAAAAGAAAATAATGTTACAACATATAATTTGTGTATTTATATTCCTAGACCCTCTCAGACCCGAGGAGCAGATCCTAGGGGATTTTCCTTTCACTGACATTCTGACTAGATACTTGTCACTGATCTCCTAGATTGCTCTACATGAGAGGTTGCACAGCATAATTGTATATGTACACTTACTAGGTTGGCCCTAGCAGATCTTAAATTCGGAGAAGGTGCATAAAGGTTTTATCATGGATCGTAGGTATTAGAGGCCTTTGTCCATCAGGATTTTGTGACAGGAACACATGGCCTTGTAAATGATTCTCTTCTCCACTGGAAGCAAGTGGAGAGTGGTCAATGCATTGGAGATTGACGTCCTTCTTGGGAGCTTTAAAAACTAAGCGGGCTGCCACATTTTGTATCTGTTGGAGTTTTTTCAAACTACCCTTGGTAGCCCCAAGGTAAAGGGTGTTACAGTATTCTATTTGGAAAGTTACTAGAGCATGTACAACAGTTTTTTTGGCCGCTATTGGTCGTAGGTCCAGGGTCTTCCTCAGGATTCTAAGTGCCCCGAAGCATTTTCTGGCTACACTATTTATTTGTTTCTCGAACAAGAGCTTGGGGTCAAACCATACACCCAAGTTTTTGGTTTTGGATTTAGGGGTGGTTATTTGGCCCTGGACCTCAGGCCACCATGCCAATGTCCAGATAGAGGGTGCTTTGCCAACTTTCAGTACCTCAGTTTTTTTACCATTCAGTTTAAGACAATTGTTTGCCATCCAGGAGGCTAGTTCTTCCAGGCATAGCGAGAACTGGGCTGCTGCGGAATCCACGTCCTGGGAGAGTGTGACGATGAGCTGCGTATTGTCCACATATGGCACAATTTTGACGTTGTGCTTTTCAACAATTTCCACTAAGGGGCAGATATAGAGGTTGAATAATGTGGGGCTCAATATTGAGACCTGCGGTACTCCTTGCATTAAAGAAATGATGTCTGACATATGCGGCCTTTGGGCAACTTGAAAGCTACAGAATTGGAGAAATGTAATCATCCAACGCAGTGTGGTACCTCCGACACCGCACTTCATGAGTCTCTGGAGGAGCAGGTCATGCGATACGGTGTTGAAGGTCGCACTTAGCGCCACATGCATCAAACTCCCAATTTGTGATTTCTAAATAGCGATTTTTAAGAAATCGCTATTTGGCAATCGCAAAAGTCTATGCATTAAAAAAAACGCGAAATTTTTGCAAATTGCTAAAATTCACTATCGCTATTAGCCATTGCGCATTACCGAATCGCAAAAAGCGAGTCCGCTATAACCGAATCGCAAATATCGATTCGCAAATATCGATGCAACATGATGACATCACAACCAAGAAGTGATGTTGGAATTGCTCACACCTCTGTACTGAGAGAGACAGAGGAGGAGGCAGACTACTGGAGCAAAGCAGAAGGTAGCATTTTGGAGATCAGAACCTGTGCAAGAACACCAGCATGGCTTCTAGAACAGGTGACAAGAAAGCAGAAGGGCGCAAGAGGAAGCTGAAATTCAGCGACAAAGAACTTGAAGCCCTCATTGAGGAAGTCGTCCAGATCCACGACAAACTGTTTGGCAAGCAGTCACTCCAGGTTCCAGAGTTCGTGAAAAGGAATATATGGCTTGGGATCCAATCCAGGATCAATGCTGTGGGGGTCACACAGTGCTCCATATCAGACCAGCGCAAGCTCTGGTATGACCTGCGGAGCCGTTCTAAGGAAAGGGTGGCTGCAAGGCTTGCAGATGCCAAAAAGACAGGAGGGGGACCGTCAACAGAACTTGCCAACATACCCCTGGAGGATATGGTAGAGTCAACACTGCAGCCGGAAGCAGTACTTGGCGTTACACAGATTGACACCTCGGAACAGGCCGGGACTTCACAAGGTAAGATCCATGCAAATTATCATTCATTGTTAAATCTTAAAAATCTCCCCTCTATGCAGATCAGGCTTAGTGTAGCAAATCTGACTCCAGTCCACATTTTACTTGCCATACCCGAAAACATTATAGTATTAGCAGACAGCAAATACAATGTGAAAGGCAAGGAGGGATCAAAACAGAATTAGTGCATCATAGTACAACAAGCAAGTGAATAAACTAGAGATCGTGTGTAACTAAATAACTTTATTAAACAATGCCATGCGCAATGTGACATACATGTCCACCAAAAATACTGAACTTGCACTGTTTAACATCACAGATGCAGCTGCGCAGGAGTCTGACGGTGGTGAAGTCCATGACACCCAGGATACTGAGGCCCAGTCAGAAAAGGAGACACAAGTGGCACCAGCAACACCAATACCTGCATCCACTAGACGCAGGACCACAGTGCCACCACTGCCAGATTTTGAAAGTGCAGAGGGGAGCCAACCTGACCCTCCAACATCACAGGCTGGCCATACCCCACAACAAGAGCAGCGGTACCGTTGCGGCACAGAACCCTCCATTTCCATAGGTGCAGGGCAAGGGCACACATGGCAGCTGCAGGAGATGGTGGGTCTGCTGTCTGGGGTGGCCTGGAGGGACAGATGTTGAAGGTCCAGTGCCCACAATGTAAGAACATGCGCTTAATGCAGGCCCAACTTGGTACATTGGCCACAAATATTGGAGAAATCAGGGACAGCATGAAGGAGCTCACCACTCCAGTTGTGGAATGACAGAGGGCCACAAATGATAATTTCATGAATGTCACCAAAGCCATGCATGAGTTGTGCAGGGTGATGCCGGATGACCATGCATCACAATGTAAAAGGCATCATAATTTGATGGTGCGCCTAGATGGGTACACCAGGGCCATCAATCGCCTGAGCACAACCATAGCTCAGCTGTCCCGTCGTGCTGTGCAGATGCAAGTGGAGATGACCCATTGCTGTGGGGATGTGGCCAGGGGCCTTATACAGGTCACTAATGCGGTGGAGCAACTCCAGGCTGCTGCAGTTGGTGGCAATAATGTACTGGGGGGGCAGAGTGAGGAGGCCTCCAGCCTCAGTAGTCTCCTGGCACCAGTAACCACAAGCAGGAGGCGCAGTACTCGGAGCACCACTGGCTCCGAAGGCTCCACAAGGGATGTGGCAGAGCCCACAGAAAGGCCCCCAGGAGTGTGTGGCCGCAAGAAGTAAAAGTGGGACAAAGTTAAATCTGGGAGGTAACCAGTAGCATGCAAATTGTGCAAAAAGTACCAAGGCAATGTCATGTTTAATTTTATAAAACACATTGCTTGTTTGCAACTGGTATGTGTGCATTAACATTACCACATTTTGTTTAATAAACAGTTGAGCATGTTGTGTGTTGTCTCATCATTACCCACCTTAAAAAAAATGCTGTGTGATTTCTGCACGTCTCTGTCTCCCCTCTGCTGCGCTCGGACCGCGTGCTGCTTGTGGTGGTTGTCCTGGCTGATTGTCTTCCTCAGGCTTGCTGTCAGAGAGTTCCGGGGGTATGCCTCTAGTAGTAGCAATGTTGTGCAACATGGCACAAGTGACCACAATCTTGCAGCAGGTATCTGGCCTGTACTGCAATGCACCACCAGTTTTGTGGAGGCAGCAGAACCTAGATTTCAGTAATCCAAATGTCCTCTCAATCACGTTGCGGGTGGAAATATGCACCTCATTATATCGCTGCTCACTTGGGGTACTTGGATTTAGGTATGGCGTCAGTATGAAGGAGCGCATAGCGTATGCGCTATCACCTACAGGGTGTAAAACAAAAACATTACTCCCTGCTATGTGTCACCATGGCCAAAGAGTCAGCAAGACAGTATTACATATGTTTACCAAGTAGGTATCCTTCGCCAAATTCAACCGCAAGGAACCGTGTGTGTATGCCACTGTGTCTGAAGATGTAGGAGTCATGTGTACTGCCAGGGTAACTAGCCACTATGTCTGTGATGATGTTTTTGGAATTGCAGATGACTTGTATGTTCAATGAATGGTATGATTTTCTGTTCCTGTAAATGTACTCATTCACTGAGGGTGGACAAATGGCTACATGCGTCCCATCAATGCAACCAATTACGTGGGGAAAATGGGCTACCTGATAGAAATCATATTTGGTTTGCTGCAATTCCTGTGGTGTTGTGGGAAACTTTATGTGGTGGTGTATCCTCTGCAACATGGCGTCAAGGAATGAGTTAAAAAAGCGCGATAGGGCACTTTGGGAGACACCTCCAGCTGCAGCTATTACTCCCTGGAAGCTACCTGACGCTAGGAGGTGCAGAGAGCATAAGACCTGCACATGAGTGGGGATGGCATGTGTCCAGTGATGCTGCAGTTGTGGATCTAATTCAGCTATGAGATCATAGATCATGTGTTGCAAAGTCATCCTGTGCCCTGGGCACCCCCCAACTTTTTGCTGACTGGTACTGGTGGTAACTGACTCTGACTGACCCTGGGCTTTGCCTAACCAGGCCCAGGGCCAGTGCTATGCTGAAAACACTTAGAATACAGTGAAAACACCTACATACACTACGGTACACTATGTGTTGGGGTACCCCTGTGATTGGCATGACCTACCCTATAAGTCCCTAGTATATAATAGGGCAGGGGAATTGAAACTACCTATCAGTCCCTAGTATATAGTAGGGCATGGCAGTTTAGAGGCCAGCAGCCTTCTGCACTTGCATGTGTGCACTGCTGAGGCATGAGGTCAGTTTTAAAAGCAGCCTGGGTGCCATGACTGTTTTTAACCCCTTCCCTGCGGATGACGGAACCACGCCGTCATGAGCCACGGGCGGCGTGTGCTCATGACGGCGTGGTTCCATCATGTTGCGGCCGCTCCGCCCACGAGGTACTGATTCCCCGCCTGTGCGGGCGAATTAGTGAGTGGGCGGGGTCGTGACGGAACCACGCCGTCATGAGCACAGCTTGCCCGTGACTCATGACGGCGTGGTTCCGTCATGAGCATGCCGGCGCCGCGCTCACCCCCCACCCCCCCAGCGCCGCGGCGGAATTACCGCCGCGGCCAAGGGGTTAAAAAGTAAATTGTGCCAAAACTCGACTTTGGTGTTTGGGGCACTTAAAAATGGATAACCTACAATGTTATGGCATATTAGAAACCCTCAGGGTCTCCCCTAGGTGTCCCAGGGGTGGGGGGTCAGGTATCTATAAGGTAGACCCTTATAAAATGAGTTTTATATGCCCTGGGTTAAGTGAAATTTCACTCCCCACATTGTGATAAAGTGCTGCCCAAATTCGACTTTGATGCTAGGAGCACTGTGAAGTGAGGATCTGCAATATTTCTACAGATTCAGAACCCCTAAAGTCTCACCTAAGTGTCCCATGGGGTGGGGGTCCTGTAGATATAAGCAAAGTACTTATAAAATATGTTTTTGTAAGTCCTGGTGCTGGAAAAATGGCCCAAGTCATTTTTCCCATTGCAAATCCCCTGGTACATAGGTTAACATGGTAGGAAGTTATTAACTAATAACTCTTGATAGGAGAGGGCTAGAAGTACCATTGAAAGACTTCCCGAATGGTATTAATAAATCCACAATATGATATTGTTGAATTTCTCCTAAAGTGTACATACAAGAAGTTATAAGACTTTCTTGTTTGTAGGTCCAGATTCAGCCTTCCAGTGTCTGCCCTGATTGGTCAGAGTTAAGTGGATTAGCCAGGCTGCCTTGAAGAGGTGATAAAGAGCCCCTGGGGTTAACCAGCTCTGCTGGCAGGGCAGTGTGCTGTTCCACAGGAATGCCAGGCCAGGGGAGGAGTTGTAAACCATGGTCTTCAAAGAGGAGAGCAGAAACCAGTGTCATTTACAACTCTGAACTTTCCACCTCAGGCAGATGGTAGGATTAAGGAAGGTATGAGCAGATGCAGGGGAGAGTCTAAGTAAATTAGCCATCCTAGAGGTGTGTTTAGCCAGCTCTTACCTCCCTGCTGGAAAATCAGCCATTATGAATTTGGAAGATTTGATGCACTCTGGGACAAAATAATGCCACACTCTACAGGATGTGGTCATATCTTTGAGGAGTTACCCTGCTCCCATTGGTCAGGAGTGACCTCCTGCCTGACCCAGAGAACTTGGAATAAGTATCTGAGAGGGGCAGAGCCCTCCAGATCTGCTGCTTGAAATTTAAGGAAGCAAGACGTTGCCATGCTGAGAAGTTGAGGTGCAAAATTCTAAGGCCTGTCCTCTGAAGACTGCATCAGCTGAAACTACAGCCCTGTGGATTACCTTGCTGCAAAATAACTAAAGAGTGGATCACCATGCAAGCTATAGGTTAACAGAGATCACCTGGACCATCACCACCAAGGATCCTCAACTGGAAGAACTACCAGTGGATTTTTAAGGGTTTTGTCCAAGTGGATTGTGGGAACTGAAGTCCTCAACTTTCAAGGACCATCTTGGAGCTTCCAGACCCTTGGAGTGAGTTTGAGACACTTTGGGACCCCTTGAGGAACTTCAGGAAGAAGTTCAAGAAGTTTGGAGAACTTTGGAGCAACTTTGAAAAAAATCTCCATAGAGGGACCGACTCAACCCGGCCAGCCAAGCCGCCTGCCTTCAACCATGAGCCGGCCAAGCCATCTAGGTTCGTCCCGCTAAAAGCTCCCTATGTCCAACTTCCAGAGTTTGACCGGGAGTAGAAGAAATCTGAGGCCGGCGAACCCTCACTGAATCCGGCCTGGTGAAGAGCATCGAGGGACCCCGCGAGCAAAAGCTCCGTAAAAGTTTCTAAGTCGGAACGAAGAAAAGGTGAGCGGGAGCAACCGCTAAAGCCAAGCCGCCTGCCTTCAACCGCGTGTCAGCCTGGATCCTGGGTTTGCTCCGCTGGAACGCTCAGGAGGTCGGACTTCCATAAGTTTGACCGGGAGCTCATCGCAAGGCAATTCGGCGAACCCTCACCGAATCCGGACTGGCTGAGAGCTTTGACGGACCCCAGGAAGAAAAGCTCCAGAAGTTTCTAAGTCCGAAGGTAAAAACTGTGACCAGGACCTACCGCGAGGTGTAGCCGCTCAGGGCTCCATCGCGGTCGGCCTGAAACTTTGACTTTGGGTCGGTCTATCGCGAGCAGATATCCCAATATGGTGCTATAAGTTTCTAAGTGCTATAAAGTTATAAATCTTTAAAAATTCATATCTCTAGTTCCCTACATTGGATTTTTGTCGTTTTGGTGTCATTTTAAAGATAAAAATATTTCCTATTTTTATAAATTAGTGTTGGATTTTTATTATGTGTTTTGTCTTAATTATTTACTGAATTGGTGATTTTAAATGCTTTACATACCTGTCTTTGAAGTTAAGCCTGTCTGCTCGCAGCCACGTTACCAAGGGTTGAGCATAGGAATAATTTTCTAAGACCTATTCTGAGCCCTATACTGTGTTAGTGGCAGACCTACATTTGCCCCTACCAATAATCCACTTTCCAACATTTGGTGGCAGCGGTGGAATGAGGACTTGTGTTAAAAAAGTACACCTTTCAGTAAAGTGAATTAAGATTATAAAAATCCTCTAAATTGCCTTAGAATAAAACTTTTGAGTTTGATTTTTGGAATTTGGACTAAACTGTTTTTAATCCATTGTTTTGATTTTTCCAAATTGTTCTAAGTCTTTTGTGCCTAGTTATTGTGACCCAAAACTAGGGAACCATGGAGCTGGACCTGGCTAAACTGTCCCAGTTTAAGATAGCTGATCTTAGGGAACAGTGTAGGCTTAGGGGGCTGCCTGCTACCAAGAAGCTTAGGAAGGCAGGGTTGATTGAGTCCCTAAAGGCCTGGGAAGGGGGAGCTGAGGAGAGTCAAGGGGGGATAGAGGGTGTCCCCACCAACCTCACACAAGAGGATGTTGAGGATGATGCCTCTTCCATTTTATCTAGTGTTAGCCATATGAATCCAGATGGTGGGAGTGGGGAAGGGTCCCTTACTCAGGGACCCCCACCGTCCCTTGCAGAGAGACAGCTTCAGGCTCAATTAGCTTTGATTGTCTTGGAGAAGAAACAATTGGAATTGGCTAAGAAGAGATGGGAGAGGGAGGAGGCGGTCAAAAGAAATGGTGGCAGTGAAAATGATGAAGATTTTGAAATGTCCAGGGGTGGTGGATTTGATCCCAAACTTCCCAAGGGTATAGTACCCAAGTACACTGAGGGGGATGACATTGACAAATGGCTAGCAGCTTTTGAGAGGGCCCTTAGAATGAGTAGGTTCCACTCTAAGTATTGGGGTGCACTCCTGTGGGAGTTGATTCCAGTAGCTGGGAGGGATAGGCTCCTGACCCTGAAGGGAGAGGATGCAGAATCATACCAAGAGATGAAGGCATGCTTAGTCAAATGATTTGGTCTGACTCCAGAGCAGTACTGGGTGAAGTTTAGAGGCACCCAGGAATTGAGTTCAAAGTCTTGGGTAGACTTCGTGGACGTTTCAGTGAAGGCACTGGAAGGCTGGATTGTTGGTAACAAAGTTGACACATATGAGGGATTGTATCATTTGTTTTTGAAGGAACATATTTTGACTAATTTTGCAGAAGAGAAGTTACGCCAGTATCTAGTGGACTCTAAGCTGACAGACCCCAGAGAGCTGGGTGAAGCAGCTGATGAGTGGGTGAGAACCCAGGATTCCATACAGCACCAGGGGGGTGAACAGAAGAAAGGTGGACAGGTCCCTCCCCAGGGGAAAGCCCAAGGGAAAGAAGGTCAAAACCAGAAGGAGTCCTCCAAAGACCCACAAAAACCTGCACAAGGAGGGGGGCCCCGAGCCAACCCAAATCCAAAGGGAGGTTGAATCAGGGAAAGAATGGTAGGTTCTTTGATCCCTCAAAAGTGGGTAAGTGCTTTGACTGTAACCAGCCAGGGCACACACAGGGAGATGCTGTCTGCACCAAGAAGCTCCCCCCTAAGGGGCCATCCACAGGGATTGCCAGTGTAAGTATAGGGGTGGAGAGTGGTGCCCCAGAGAGGGGTAGTCAGGTGGTGGAAGCAACCTTAGTGTCCCTGGGTGGGGTGAATATTGCAACCCTTGCTGCCTTACCTCCCAACATGGACAAGTACAGGCAGAGGCCTAAAGTGAATGGGACTGAGGTTGAGGCTATCAGAGACACCGGGGCTAGTGTAACTATGGTCCTGGATGAGCTGGTGCCTCCAGAAAGGTTGTTACCTGGTGAGTTTCACCAGGTGACTTATGCAGACAGCACTACCAAACTCCATCCTATGGTGGATTTGGAATGGGGAGGTGTGACAGGCCCTATGAAGGTAGCGGTGTCAAAGGTGCTCCCAGTCCAGTGTTTACTGGGCAATGATCTTGAAGCCTCTGTGTGGTCAGAGGTGGAGAGAGGACTCCATATGAAAATATTGGAGCTCCCTGAGTGGGTATGTGCCTCACTAGGTCACAGACTAGCCAGAAGGGAGGGGCTGGACACTTGGACCCTGGAACAAAGGGCCAAGCATCCAAGGACAAGGGCACTGGGCCTGGTGAGCCAGCCCAGGGAACTCCAGAGGTGCAGGAAGAATCTAACCCTGATGGGGAGGATCTGGCCTCTGAGGGAGGGACCCCATCCCTGCCAGGGCTGTCAGATTTAGCAGAACTGACAGGAGCAGGTGGACCCTCCAGAGAGGAGTTCAGTAAGGGACAGCGTGACTGTCCCACTCTTGAGAGCTTGAGGCGGATTGCTTCTAAGCAAGAGGAAGGGGATGACAGTGGGTTTCACAAACTCTACTGGGAAGATGGACTGCTTTATACTGAGGCCAGAAACCTCAAGGAGGGGGCCACCAGGAGGTTGGTGGTGCCCCAGAGGTACGGAGAGTTCATCCTGACTTTGGATCATGATATCCCCTTGGCAGGACATTTGGGACACACAAAGACATGGAACCAGTTGGTGAACCATTTCTACTGGCCCCATATGTCTGAAAAGGTAAAGGAGTTTTGCAGCTCCTGTGTCACCTGTCAGGCCGGTAACACACTGTTACTATGCGGGCATTACTACGATGTGCTTTTTCTACGCATTTTTTAGTGCGCGTTTACCATTACTATGCATGCTGCTACTTAGCATGCTTTTACTTCGCAAATGCTTTTAGTACGCATTAGTTTATTTTGCAAATGTTATCATAGAATTAAATAATTTTAGATTAAAATAGTGCTTTACTATTATTTTGAAAAATGTTTAATTATTACTATTTATTCATATTAATGAATGTTTGATTAATTTAAAAAATTATTTAATTTTTTTAAATAAAAAAATGTGTTAATATTATGTATGAATTGTTAAAATTTAATAAAAAAAAAAAAGTAACTATATTAAAAATAAATTGATAATAACTTTAAATGTAATTTATGTATTGACTTGCATTGAAATCCACGGTTTACTATTGGTTTCAATTGTTAACTTAGTCCTTTTTTTATTTTAGCGAAAGAAGAAATCCGTGACACAAATACGTTTAAACGTCATACGGAGGTTCGAAGGCGAGAGGAGAAGAAGCATGAAACTACGCGGAACAGGTAAGAACATTTTTATAATCAATTAAATGTAAATTATCTATTTTAGTGTATGAGTATAAGTATATTAAATAAAAAGTAATCTATTTTATGTTTAAATAAAAAAAAAGATGTAGAAACTATTAACGTACGTTAGATGGAGAATTGACATGAACGAAGCAAATTTGCATTTGTAAAAGTAAAAAAAGAATTAAACTAGTTTTTGATTCATTTTGAAGGGTTAGAAAAAGAGAATTTCGGTTATTTAAGTTTTTTTTTAAAAAGCGATAAAAAGTAGTTTCTACGTAAGCATGATCGAGGGGATACGAGGCGAACCGTATTTCTTGGATGTATTTGGGTACACATTTAAGTCATTTAAAAAGACTAAATGAAAAAAATTTAAGAAAAATGATTTTGTTGATGGATCACATTGTGGAATATTTAGGATGAAACAATATGTAGAGCCCTCTGTTTGCGTATAATCTCTGTTTAGATTTAAACAGTATAAAAAAGTAATGATAAGGGTTTCAAGAAGAGAAAAAAAGAGGGTTTTTAAAACAGCTACTGATTTGAAACATTTCACCTTTGTTGCGTGTTGTATTGTTAAGTGACATTCGCATTAAAATATGGTTTTATAAAAAGGAATTCTAGACGACAATACACAACATAGTTTAATATTGATCCGTCATGAATAATTTGTGAGAGAAAGAGATCCCTTTTGCTTTTTGGGCTTATTTTGTGAGTTTAAGAGATACCGTATGATTATTGGGATTCTTTTGATGTTGGTTTGGTTAAACTTGAAAACTGGAAGATTCTCATGCTTAGACACTGAATGCAGCGGCATCTTTTGAGTATTTTAAAATAACTCATTTTAAAGCTTTAAAGAAGAGGCACATGTTTGTATTCATTTTATGTTAACATTAAAAATGCCAAAATAGCAATTTACAAGACTTGTTGACAACGTATTTTATTTGCTTTATTTGTAGCTGCTACTGTCTTGTCATATTTTACTTATATTAATTAAATGTCATACCCGAGTATTAATTTTTTAAATGATTTTTAAATTACTCCCCCACCCAAAACCCCTATTTCCCTGGCATCCCGTCCCAGGGGTTAGGTTACTTTATTTTAAAATATTATAAATGGTCCATGTACGCGAAGTAGTGGTATGCAAAGTAATGTTCAGCGCAGTAAAAGAAGATTCTTATCTTCTTAATGCATTTGCGAACTAATGGTATGCGCAGTAAAAATATGCATAGTAATGGTAGTTGCGATGTAAAAACATCGCACTAAAAGCATGCGTACTAATGGCATGCTAAGTAGCGTCATATATTCGTCAGGCCAGTGGCAAGGCAGGGGGCAAGACAAAGGCTCCCCTAATACCACTGCCAGGGGTTGGGGTCCCTTTTGAAAGGGTGGGGAGGGACATTGTTGGTCCCCTGGACCCAACTACTGCATCAGGGAATAGGTATATCTTAGTGGTAGTGGACCATGCCACTAGGTACCCTGAAGCAATCCCTCTTAGAACCATTGATGCTCCTGCAGTGGCTCGATCCCTGCTTGGTGTGTTCACCAGAGTCGGTTTTCCAAAAGAGGTGGTGTCAGATAGGGGCACGAACTTCCTGTCCAGCTATCTACTGCTATGTGGGATGAGTGTGGTGTCAACTACAAGTTCACCACCCCCTATCACCCACAAGCAAATGGTCTTGTTGAGAGATTCAACAAAACCCTGAAGGGCATGATAAATGGGTTGTCAGAGAAACTCAGGAGGAGATGGGATGTTCTCCTCCCATGCTTACTGTTTGCCTACAGGAAGGTGCCACAGAAAGGGGTTGGTTTCAGTCCCTTTGAGTTGTTGTTTGGACACCCTGTGAGGGGGCCATTGAGCCTGCTGAGAGAGTCTTTAGAGAAGCCTCTTAAAGAAGCAAAGGACAATGTGCTTGACTATGTGCTAGGCCTGAGATCTAGAATGGCAGAGTACATGTACAAGGCAAACAGGAAACTGGAGGCCAGCCAGGAGCTCATGAAGCACTGGTATGATCAAAAGGCTACTATGCCTGAGTATACTCCAGGATAATTGGTGTGGGTGTTTGAGCCTGTGGCTCCCAGGGCCCTCCTTTACAAGTGGAGTGGGCCCTATCCAATCTTAGAAAAGAAAGGTGAGGTTACCTGTTTGGTTGACCTTGGCACCACCAGGAACCCTCATAGGGTCCTGCATGTGAACAGATTGAAACCCCACCATGACAGGGCAGACATGACCATGTTACTGGTCACTGATGAGGGAGAGGAGGAGGAAACTGAGCCTGTGCCCGACCTCCTCTCCACTAATGTGCAAGATGGTCAGTGGAGGGGGTGATACTCTCTCCCAAGTTGACAGACCAGCAGCACAGAGACTGTAAGCAAGAGCTGGAGCAGTTTTCTGGCCTGTTCTCTTTGACCCCAGGCATCACTGAGTGGTGTGTGCACCACATTGACACTGGTGACAGCCTACCTGTCAAAAAACAAACTGTACAGGTTGTCTGACCATGTCAGAGCCAGCATTAAAGCTGAGGTTGCTAAGATGCTGGAATTGGGGGTAATTGAACCGTCTGAGAGTCCATGGGCCAGTCCAGTGGTACTGGTGCCTAAAACCTATTCCTCAGGGGGGACCAAAGGAGTTAAGGTTCTGTGTGGACTACAGAGGATTGAATGCAGTCACAAAGACTGACGCTCACCCTATACCTAGAGCTGATGAGCTCAATGACAGGTTAAGGGCTGCTAAGTACCTGAGTACTTTTGATTTAACTTCAGGTTACTGGCAGATTGCCCTCACTGATGGAGCAAAGGAGAGGTCAACATTCTCCACACCAGAGGGACATTATCAGTTCAAGGTAATGCTCTTTGGCTTAAAGAATGCACCTGCCACCTTCCAAAGGTTGGTGAACAGGGTCTTGTCTGGGTTGGAACCGTTCAGTGCAGCCTACCTGGATGATGTAGCTGTATACAGTTCTACCTGGGGGAATCACTTAAGCCACCTAAGGGAAGTGCTTCAGGCCATGCAGCAGGCAGGCCTGACTATTAAGGCAAGCAAGTGCCAAATAGGGCAGAGTTCTGTGGTGCACCTGGGCCACCTGGTAGGTGGGGGCCATGTACAGCCTCGCCAAGCTAAAATCCAAACTATTTTGAATTGGACAGCTCCTGTTACCCAGACTCAGGTCAGGGCATTCCTTGGACTGACAGGGTACTATAGAAGGTTTGTTCAAAATTATGGGACCATTATGGGGCCCCTAACAGAACTCACTTCTAAAAAGAGGCCCAAGAAGGTGGATTGGACCCCAGAGTGTCAGAAGGCTTTTGACACTCTGAAAGCTGCTATGTGTTCAGCACCAGTACTTCTGGCCCCTGACTACACAAAAGAATTTGGGGTTCAGACAGATGCTTCAGAGCAAGGGATTGGGGCAGTGTTGTCATAGCTACATGAAGAGGGCCTTGATCAGCCAGTTGCCTTTATTAGCAGGAGGCTTCTTCCCAGAGAGTAGAGGTGGAGTGCCATTGAGAGAGAGGCTTTTGATGTGGTTTGGTCCCTGAAAAAGTTGTGACCATATTTGTTTGGGACTCACTTTCGTGTTCAAAGTGACCACAGGCCTCTCAGATGGCCCTTGCAGATGAGAGGGGAGAATCCCAAGCTGTTAAGGTGGTCCATTTCCCTACAGGGAATGGACTTTACAGTGGAACACAGACCTGGGGTTGCCCATGCAAATGCAGATTTCCAGGTTTTCCACTTAGCTGATGAGGACTACCAGGGTGTAGGTTAGTAACCCATCACCTTTCGTTTGGGGGGGCTATGTTGGAAAGTCATCCTGTGCCCTGGGCACCCCCCAACTTTTTGCTGACTGGTTCTGGTGGTAACTGACTCTGACTGAGCCTGGGCTTTGCCTAACCAGGCCCAGGGCCAGTGCTATGCCGAAAACACTTAGAATACAGTGAAAACACCTACATACACTAGGGTACGCTATGGGTTTGGGTACCCCTGCGATTGGCATGACCTACCCTATAAGTCCCTAGTATATAATAGGGCAGGGGAATTGAAACTACCTATCAGTCCCTAGTATATAGTAGGGCATGGCAGTTTAGAGGCCAGCAGCTTCTGCACTTGCATGTGTGCACTGCAGAGGCCTGAGGTCAGTTTTAAAAGCAGCCCTGGGTGCCATGACTGCTTTTAAAAAGTAAATTGTGCCCAAACTCGACTTTGGTGTTTGGGGCACTTAAAAATGGATAACCTATAATGTTATGGCATATTAGGAACCCCAGGGTCTCCCTAGGTGTCCCAGGGGTGGGGGGTCAGGTATCTATAAGGTAGACCCTTATAAAATAAGTTTTATATGCCCTGGGTTAAGTGACATTTCACATTTCACTCCCACATTGTGATAAAGTGCTGCCCAAATTCGACTTTGATGCTAGGAGCACTGTGAAGTGAGGATCTGCAATATTTCTATAGATTCAGAACCCCTAAAGTCTCACCTAAGTGTCCCATGGGGTAGGGGTCCTGTAGATATAAGCAAAGTACTTATAAAATATGTTTTTGTAAGTCCTGGTGCTGGAAAAATGGCCCAAGTCATTTTTCCCATTGCAAATCCCCTGCTACATAGGTTAACATGGTAGGAAGTTATTAACTAATAACTCTTGATAGGAGAGGGCTAGAAGTACCATTCAAAGACTTCCCGAATGGTATTAATAAATCCCACAATATGATATTGTTGAATTTCTCCTAAAGTGTACATACAAGAAGTTATAAGACTTTCTTGTTTGTAGGTCCAGATTCAGCCTTCCAGTGGTCTGCCCTGATTGGTCAGAGTTAAGTGGATTAGCCAGGCTGCCTTGAAGAGGTGATAAAGAGCCCCTGGGGTTAACCAGCTCTGCTGGCAGGGCAGTGTGCTGTTCCACAGGAATGCCAGGCCAGGGGAGGAGTCGTAAACCATGGTCTTCAAAGAGGAGAGCAGAAACCAGTGTCATTTACAACTCTGAATTTCCACCTCAGGCAGATGGTAGGATTAAGGAAGGTATGAGCAGATGCAGGGGGAGAGTCTAAGTAAATTAGCCATCCTAGGGGTGTGTTTAGCCAGCTCTTACCTCCCTGCTGGAAAATCAGCCATTATGAATTTGGAAGATTTGATGCACTCTGGGACAAAATAATGCCACACTCTACAGGATGTGGTCATATCTTTGAGGAGTTACCCTGCTCCCATTGGTCAGGAGTGACCTCCTGCCTGACCCAGAGAACTTGGAATAAGTATCTGAGAGGGGCAGAGCCCTCCAGATCTGCTGCTTGAAACTTAAGGAAGCAAGACGTTGCCATGCTTAGAAGTTGGGGGTGCAAAATTCTAAGGCCTGCCCTTTGAAGACTGCACCAGCTGAAACTACAGCCCTGTGGATTACCTTGCTGCAAAAGAACTAAAGAGTGGACTCCCTGCAAGCTACAGGTTAACAGAGCTCACCTGGACCATCACCACCAAGGATCCTCAACTGGAAGAACTACCAGTAGATCTGTAAGGGTTTTGAAGTCCTCAACTTTCAAGGACCATCTTGGAGCTTCCAGACCCTTGGAGTGAGTTTGAGACACTTTGGGACCCCTTGAGGAACTTCAGGAAGAAGTTCAAGAAGTTTGGAGAACTTTGGAGCGACTTTGAAAAAAAGCTCCATAGAGGGCCCGACTCAACCTGGCCAGCCAAGCCGCCTGCCTTCAACCGCGAGCCAGCCAAGCCATCCAGGTTTGTCCCGCTAAAAGCTCCGTAGGTCCAACTTCCAGAGTTTGACCGGGAGTAGAAGAAATCCGAGGCCGGCGAACCCTCACCGAATACGGCCTGGTGAAGAGCATCAAGGGACCCCGCGAGCAAAAGCTCCGTAAAAGTTTCTAAGTCCGAACAAAGAAAAGGTGAACGGGAGCAACCGCCAAAGCCAAGCCGCCTGCCTTCAACCGCGTGTTGGCCTGGATCCTGGGTTTGCTCCGCTGGAACGCTCCAGAGGTAGGACTTCCATAAGTTTGACCGGGAGCTCACCGCAAGGCAATCCGGCGAACCCTCACCGAATCCGGACTGGCTGAGAGCTTCGAGGGACCCCGGGAAGAAAAGCTCCAGAAAAGTTTCTAAGTCCGAAGGTAAAAACTGTGACTGGGACCTACCGCGAGGTGTAGCCACTCAGGGCTCCATCGCGGTCGGCCTGAAACTTTGACTTTGGGTCGGTCTATCGCGAGCAGCAATCCCAATATGGTGCTATAAGTTTCTAAGTGCTATAAAGTTATAAATCTTTAAAAATTCATATCTCCGGTTCCCTACATTGGATTTTTATCATTTCGGTGTCATTGTAAAGATAAAAATATTTCCTATTTTTATAAATTAGTGTTGGATTTTTATTATGTGGTGTGTTTTAATTATTTATTGAATTGGTGTTTTTAAATGCTTTACATACCTGTCTTTGAAGTTAAGCCTGTCTGCTCGCAGCCACGTTACCAAGGGTTGAGCATAGGAATAATTTTCTAAGACCTATTCTGAGCCCTATACTGTGTTAGTGGTCTTATTGCCAGTGGCAGACCTACATTTGCCCCTACCAATAATCCACTTTCCAACATCATGTCTGCATTCAACCTATATTTGTCATATCTCTTCCTCTGTCTGCCCTAACAATGTAACGCGCACTCTGAAAATGCGCTCCTGTATCCTCCTTCTTCTCTGTGCTGCTGCTCGTAGCCTCATCCTCCTTGCCATGATGTAGAGCGCTGCCATTGTGAAACATTCTGAGGCCTTCTGGGCCTGCTTAAGTAGTTTGCCAATGGTTACCACCTGATTTGTTAACTTTGAAATGGTTACCACCTAATTGCATTTGGTGGTATTTAGCAAATGCAATTTGCGATTCGCAGCTGATTTGCAATTTGCGAATTTTTCATGCATATGTTTGCGATTAACAATTTGCGATTACCTATTATGGTTTTGTAATTTGTGAATCGGTATTTAGGTAATCGCAAAAATTTTCGATTTTGCGGAAGATTCTGCGAATTTGCTTCATGCATTGCTTATGGCTATTTTGCGATCTCAAACGGCCAATTTTTGAGATTCGCAGAGTTGGCGATCACAAAATAGTTTGATGCATGTGCCCCTTAGATCCCATCGCACCAAAGCCGCTGTATGCCCTTTGTCCTCACACCGTCTCAAAGTTTTGGTGGCAAGTAGAAGAGCGGACTCAGTGGAATAAGAAGCCCTAAAGCCAGATTGAGTTGGGTGAAGCAGGTCATTGGAGTCAATAAAACTCGTAAGTTGGCTGTTCACAATTTTTCTCTGTTATTTTTGCCAAGAACGGCAGGAGTGAGATGGGTCACAGTTTTTGTAGTTGCGTGGGATCAGCTGATGTTTTTTTCCATTAGGGAAGCACCTCCGCATGCTTCCATTTTTGCGGGATCACACCTGACCGGAAAGACATTGAAATCAGCTGTTGTAGGGAGAACAACATCCATCCCTTGCACTAAGATTTTAGGTGATTCAGGGTCTAGAGGAGACCCTGATTTAATTACCATAGAAAGTCTTTTTAGATCTTCCAAAAGAGGGACACTGAATTCATTGAGGCTGTTCTCAATAGCTAAATCAACTGGAGGGTGGCCAAGGTCCCTGTAATTTCGAGCTCCCGCCGGAAAGGTGTTGTATATCGTAGCTACTTTAGAAGCAAAAAAAGAGGCAATCTGATTGCAGCTATCTGAGGATGATGGCGTTTTGGCTGCAACACGTTCTAGGGAGGAGAGTGAGTTAAGAATAGAGAACAGTTCTTTGGTGGAATTGTTTGCATTCTCTATTTTTAAAGTATAGAAGTCACGTCGCATTTTTCTAATGAGCTTATGGTATTGCTTGAGCTCATTTTTGTAACTAACTTGACTGGTAGTACTGTAGTCCATCCGCGAAATGCACTCTAAACATTTACACATCTTTTTGGCTGCAGCTAAGGATTCATTAAACCATGGTGCAGTACTAAAGGTCCTTGATTAGTTTCTGTTAATCTTGGTGGCTATATTGCCCAGTGCTCCTGTTATTCATTTTTCTAGCTGCGAGTTATCAGTATTCACGTCTTCCCCTATCTCAGAGTGTCATGTGGTCCACAATTCCCTCCCACCAGTTTCCGGAGACGTCCGTGGTGTGAGGGCTTAGCCTCCTATATTGATGTTTTATAGGTTTTTCAAGCTTGAAGTTTAAAAGGTTTTGTTTCTCTATCTAACCCGGTTTTGCGCTACTGTTATACTGGTTTATTCTTTTTCATTTTATTATGGCGGTTGCTATTGCGGCTCATAACCTCGCTGCGGTCACAGCGTATTTGACTCAACGTGGAGTCCCTAATGCGGTGGCTGATATTATCTTTGTTGTCGAGGCGGATGCAGCTTACTGCTTTGAGGTTTTCTATTCTTGGGTTACATTTCCAGCAGTGGATGGGAATGATAATTTCTTTCACGAATATACACCAGCTGCGGTTATCGTCCTTATCGATTACTTGAAGTTCCGTTGACAGCCTGGGAGCATACCATTTGGTTTAATGGCGCCCTTCCTCACCCTGTTTCTGTGGTCCATTTAGGCCCCTTATCGGTCGACGGGGCCACATGGTTTGCTTTGGCTAGTTTTACACCACATCCAAATTATCTTAATGTTACACTTGCAGAGCTACGTCAGTTACTTACATCATTGATTCATATACACAGAAGTGTCAAACAATTTATGTCATGTAATATTCAAGTGGCTCCGGCTGGAGCCACTTCTCAGCCACCTGGGCATGGTGGCGGTCTTGTCATTAGTCCCATTATGATTAATTCAGTGATGGGCAAGTGTCCTCAGAATAGAGATAATTTGAGCAACTCAAGGCTGTTTTTCCACATACTACTCCTGTTGAGAAACACAGGGTCCTTATGATGAGTTTACCGAGTGGTATTGTTCCCACTTTAGCTGATTGCGCCACCTGGGGGACGGTGTTTGCTGCAGTGTATACACTGTGCTTTGGTACCCCCTCCATGAGCGTTCTACCGAGCTAAAGAAGGTACAAGATGAACACGGGGCTGGTCCATCCCTGGAATTGGAGATGAGATTAGTGGGCATGCTCCCTATTGTCTCCAATATAATTCTGGCCAATGTCAAAGGTGAAGCAGTTCGCTTGCAAGTGCGTCAACACCTTTCAGCGGTGGCGGAAGTTGATCGGCAGCGGTAGTTACCAATCATTATTGCGGATGTGTACACATCATTGGGTTGCAATAGTTTGGGAGTGAGACCTTATACTCAGGTACAAAATAAGCCCCCTCCAGAAAAGGAGGGTCGTACGGTCTTTCCTAAAAAGACATGGAATAAAAATCAGTGGCAGCAACAGCAATGACCACTCTAAAATTAAAACACCCAAGTCGTTCCAGGTTCCTTATCCTCATTCTCCTCGTTCCTGTCAGGAATCGTTGGATCAACAGTTCGGCAGGAGAGGACATCAGGATCGCAGAGAAGGCGAGTCTGCACAATCAAGACATGACCCGCAGCTCCAGTTTGATGTAAAAGCCAAACAGGAGGGACTAATATTGTGCCCCATTTCAGAAGAAAAAAATTGCCGCTTTGACTGCGAAGAATGCCTCAGGCGGCGAGAAACCTGCTCCTCGATTGGAGATGGGCGGTAACACTCCTCGACAGCGCAGCGGAAGTTACCATAGTGCGGGAGGCACTCCACCAGTGTCTGGAGGCGAAAGCAACTGACACGTTCATTACAGTGGAAACAGCTGACACAAGAGTTGCACCCCCTGATAGACTTTATGAGATAGGCCTCCAAATTTAAGGTGATATTAAACGCACAATCAAGGCGGTCTTTTAGGACAACCTTACTTCTTCCTATGATATTTTGTTGGTGGAGGTTGATTGGCCTCCCCATTTGTTCAGGCTTCTACTAAGGGGGAGGATGTTATTCTCCCAAGTTTTTCACATTATGTCTCAAAGGAGGCTAAACAAGCTTACGCATCGGAGTGGCCGTTAGCCCTTGCTCTGGCTGTGTATCGTAATCAGGTGGGTTGGGATAAGGATTCGCCGGCACATGAAATTCCTTTACGATCAATGCCACAACCCCAACCTCAATATCCAATCAAGGAAGACGCGAAAGCGTCCGTAAGTGACATCTTGGCCCAATTGGAATATCAGGGTGTAATTGAACCCTGTGTTACATCCATGAATATTCCTCTCTTTCTGATATTGAAACCGGACGGTTCATATCGTATTATTTCGGATTACTGTGTAATTTGAACAGTCATGTTCGTACCTTTGCAGTACAGAACACCCACAGCTCTGCGTTAGTCGATACCATTGTTCGTAAAAAATATTAAACGACTCTTCATGTCTCCAATGGTTTTTATAGTCACAATTTGGCTCTTGATAGCCGTGACTTGACAGCCTTCAGCACCCTCAGCAATCATAAAAGGTATATGCTCTTGTTATGGGATATAAAAATAGTCCCAGCGCTTTTGCGGCACATATAGGGGCCGATTCCGATTTGGGCCGGAAATCTCTCCGACCGAGCTGGACCCGGAGAGATTTCCGACCGAATCGGACCCTAGCAGTCCGACCGAACGAGTACGATGCGTTCGTAGGCTATCGGACTCGATTCGGTCGGACTCCCATTGAAGTCAATGGGAGCCGGTCGTACAACGCGTACGCGGGCTCCCATTGACTCAATGGGTGCGAGGCGTACAAGGGCGCCCCCTACAGCGGGTACGCCTCGCAGCGACTCGCGCCGTACACGCACAGGTAGGGGGGACCCATGGGTCCCCCCTGTGTGCGCCTCGCGCGGCTACGCATACAGGGGGGTCCGACACGGACCCCCAAAGTACGGCTCCGACTGCTCTTTCGAGCCGGAGTGCGCGGCTCGGTCGGACTGCTCGCGCGCGCGCATTGTACTTACCCGGCAGGAGAACGTCTCCATTGCGCCGGTGCGAGTCGAGTCCGAGCGAGTCGGTCGGTGTGGTTAGACCCGGGAGCGGGTCGGTCGGAGCGGTCGGGACGCCCGGACGAGTCGGTCGGCGATTTCGCATCGTACTCGCTCGCCCGGACGCGCGTACGAATCGGTCGGGAAACAGGGCTCCGAATCGGATCCGGTAAAGCCGAATCCGATTCGGAGCCCTACCGGCCGAGATCGGAATCGGCCCCATAGTGTCTGTTTTACATGAAATTGACCCTGATGCTTTCTCATACGTCAATGACATTTATTTGACGGATGATGAATTGATACTGCATCTTGTGCGTGTGGACCTCATCTTAATGTCTTTTGCAGGCTTGGGGTACAAATTCAACTTTGCCAAGTCACATATTGTCTGTTTGGCAGTTCTTTTTTTGGGTTACAAACTCACCAATGAAGGTAGGGGGTTGGCCCCCCACTTTCTGGAGAAATGTGCTCAGTTGCAACCTACCTCTACTATTAAAAAATTGCAATCTTTGCTGCGTTTTTTGAATTTCGAGAAGACTTACATCCTTGATTATGCCCAGCGTATCAAACCACTTTACTCTTTGATAAAACCTTCTTGTTGGCTTCCGGATCATACCGCGCTTCTTCGGTCTCTGCCGTCTGATCTGCTTGCGTCCAACTTCTTGTTGACACGTGACATTTCTACAAATCTGTTCATAAGGATTGTACCTGGCACGTTAGGTTTCACTTACTTGACGTTCAATGAAGGGGACATGTTCCCCATTGCTTAAAAATCGCATTTGTACACTTCAGCTGAGAGGCATTTCTCTTCTACAGAAAATATTTTGACAGCAGTCCAGATGGCGATTCTGAAAGAACGCTCTCTGGCTCAGGGTAAACGCATTTTCATGGTCTCGCCTGTACCTGCTTTGGAAGCAGTTACAAAGGCTAGTGTTCTGAATTCCAAAGCCTTGCATCCCCGTTGGATACAATGGGCTAGTTCTCTGACATCGGCTGATGTCAACTTTATCTTTCACCTGCCTTTGCAGACACAGGAGTTTTTACTACATGGACATGTTCCCCCGCCTCCTCTGTCATTGCTTCCTCTTGATCAGCACAAATGCATTATTTACACTGATGGATCTGCGCAGCCAGCCATTGGTTCTAAACATGCTTATTCGGCGGCCTGCGCAATTGTGGTAGGGAAAATTGTTGATGGTGATTTTAAATCCTCCTTGGTGCACATACAGTCTCTTGGTGACTGCACGGCTCAATTGGCGGAGCTACGTGCTTTGGTTTTGGCTCTTGAATTTGCTGATCCTGATGTTCCTACTCTTGTAGTGTGCGATTCGTTTTACTGTGTACAATCCTTCAATGACAATTTGTTTTTCGGGACACAAAATGATTTCCGTGATTCTAAAGGTAGCGCAATTAAGCATAAAATGCTTTGGGTTTGAGTGGCCGCTCTTAAGGGACATTTGCCACTCACGCATGTTATCCATACTTTGGGCCATCAACATGTGGGAGCACACGCTGTTGGTAATTCTCTGGCTGATGAGGCAGCCAAATCTGCAGTAGCCACTTATTCTGTAGCAGCAGTCACACGGTCCATGACTAAAATCGATGATGATATTTTAGCGGCTATTGCTGCCACAAAGGAGGGAACAGAATTTTCCCAAGATTTTCCTTCATGTTATTCATATCAAATGTCTTCTGATCAAGTCCCATTTGTAACTATTCTTTCCGTTGGGGATCGACAGATCCCCAATGAGGATCGCAGAATTTCTTTGATCATTGCAGCTCATGAAGTCGTGTCTTCTGCACATGCCGGAGTAACAGCGACAGTGTCTCTTACAGCAACGTTTCTGGTGGCATGGTTTATATCAACAGGCACGTAAATATGTTCTTTCTTGTGACACTTGTCAACAAATTAAGCCTTCTACTGTTGCACGTCCACCCCACAATCAGCTTTACATCTCTAATTAGCCATTTAGTTGTATCTATCTGGATCACTGCGGTCCTTTGACATCTGACATTAATTTTAAACACATCTTGGTTGCAGTGGATTCGTGCACTAGATTCCTTTGGGTTTGGCCGCAACGTAGTGCTGACGCTCGAACTGTCATTAAAGATTTGCGTGTCTTTGCCTGTGGCACCTTCCATTCTGACCAAGGTCCTGCGTTTACCTCTAAGGCTTACCAGGATGCAATGAAGTCTCTGGGGGTGCAGGTGAAATATTCGTCTCCATACCGGCCCGAGTGCAATTCAGTTGTGGAGCAAATGAACCGTGACTGAAAACAATCTTTGACAGCTAGAGTCTTAGGTACTTGCAGGGGTTGGCTGACTCATCTGTATGGAGTCCAACGTGCACTAAATAATCTCCCTAGAAGATCTCTGGGTGGGCGGATCCCATACGAAATGCTCTTTGGCATTAAAATGTTTGTGCCAGACCTTGATGGTCTAGACGTTGTGGCGGCTGCCACAACCTTTGACGTAGATAATCATTGTGCTATGTTACAGGATCTACCAAAAGCTCGTGATTCACAAGCAAGAGCCCAGTTGCCCTCTTCTGCGAATCCTGCAGTGCTGATTCCTGTTTCTAGCTGGCTTCCTAAAGTTGGAGATCTGGTCCGAGAAAAGGTGGAGAACAAAAAAGAATTTGGTCCATTCTACCGTGCACCGGTCAGAGTCCTTGGTTTTAAAAGCACCTGTACAGTGATCCTGCCTCCTTTACCTGGTCGTAAGGAGAATCGTTATATTTCAGTCGAACATGTCAAGCTACACCATATGGCCGATACTTAATAGTATGCCTCCAAGCATTCCACAATGAGATCTTTCACTGAATCCGATGGCTTCTGTTTCTTCGACTACTCACCAGCAATCCGAAGGGGAGATGGAATCTTCAATTGACCTATTGCCTGTTTTTCGTTCTACATCCACATCTGCAGATATTGAGTATGCTTCCCTTCCAGCTGAAGTCATAATTGACATTCCTGAGAGTACCGTACCTGAACCATCCGATGCGGCACATCCCCCGTTGTTTCAGCTGGGGTCCAGTGGTTATTATATGGACCGTAATAGCTTTTCCTCAAACACATCTTCCTCGTCATCTTCTGTGCCAGAGACCCCTACCTGTGCCAGTGTTTTCATCTCCTGGTTCAAAAAAACGTACTTGGTCCCGCCCTGGACATTTATCTGGATGGTGCTTACGATGATATTCCTCTTCATGTGGATCGGATTTGTGACTGTATTTTTCCTACTCATTAAAGGCCATTATTTACCTGAATGCTCTGCTGTGAACTTTATTGATGGAGTTCTGGCCCCTCACACATTGTCCCATATCATGAAAAGAGACCAAGCCCATGTCAATATATCAGCGTTCCCTGTTGTTGATGGCATTGTCTGGGATAAAGTATCATACGATATCCATGGCCCGACCGAAATTTTGAACATTCCATACGTCTTCCGCGTTTCCTTGAGAGATGTGGTTTTACCTAACATACATTCAGATGACTGGGAAGTTCATGCCGTTCATTCATTGTTCTCTGATTTAAAATATTATGCTGCATTTGACACTGAGGATTTGTATTTGAATTCGGCTAATTACGCAGATTTATTCTGTTATCAACATTATGGCCATCATTTTTTACACAAGACCAAAACACAGAGATTGTTCTTTAATTAGATGGGAGCATTGCCCAATACCGTTACAGGGAAGTTTGAAGACCCAACAAAGTAAATTTGTGTATTTTTCTGATTACAATCTGTCCTACCCACAGTCCTATTTTTATAAATTGAAGATGCCACCCCAAACTAAATTTATGTTAACACACTCTAAATTGGTTTACTCCATGTCCTTCAGGAACAATTTGTCCGTGAAGGGTTATGAACATTGGAAAGCCATTTGGGGTACTAGAGATTGGCAAGTGCAAGGCACTGAAGCTTTGCATTGTGCCTGTCTGATACTGTCTCAAATTTTATTTTTAAATGACACGGTGCAACAGACTACTTGTTTTGGTTTAGGCACGGCCAAAAATCTAAATATTCCCTCCATTCCATTATTGGTCCCATATGATACATGGCAAACACACACTAACTACACAATTGAAGACTTAGCTATCTTATTTCAAAATGGCACACTTAACTCTTCTAATATTGACCCCTTGGGATGGTTAGTGTGGCCGACAACTTCAAATGCATGTCAATTATATTTTTTTAATACTACAAAAGGTTTTACACAGAGTAGACCTGATCCACTCTTCCCACATTCGCACAGTTACCACATATTCAGTGGGTAAATTATGTCAGCAATGGTTGGAACATTCCACATTGTCGTCTGTAAAACAACACCTTTCTCGTTTGTCCGGTGACATCGATTTGGCTGATTTTTTTATTTTAGGTCCAAAGTCCCCACAACAAAAATGTTTTATTTATTCCACATATAATTAATTTTGGAAACTGTTGCAGATGGAAGCTGCGGTGCGTCTCCCCCAAATTGACCAGGATAATTTAGAAAAAGTCCTTGAAGTAGTAGATAATAGTATTAATACGCAATCTTCTCGTATATACACTTTGGATAATATTGTATCATCTGTCATTGACATTGTTCAACATGAAGTGTCTGTTTTGTATCATGGGCAAAATCAGTTACATTCTGTAATGCAGTTTGCTTGGACGTTGCAAACACTCAAAAATGGAAAAGTGCCATTGGATTATTTGAATGCTTTTGCACTGTTTGGCCGTTTAATTTGACTGATAAACAGAAATTAATGTCCATGAAAGATGCCACATACACATTGTTACATATCGAACAATTAGAACAGTTACTGTTTTCGGTAGCCGAGACTGATTCAGCTGTGTGGTTAATACATGGGGTTATTTCACTGCCTATCTCACTTTTTCAGCTCACAGCATGCATGAAACATCATCCCGTTGGGAGATATGAGCCCCTCTGCAATAATTATATTTGCAAATTATGGTTGTTACCTTTCGCTTACAGATGTCAATGTGCAGATAAGGAAGTTTTCCTTACAGGGGAGGACTCTGATTCCATAGTAGGACATTCCCTAGTCTGTAAACAAGTCAAGCTTCACGGAGCCTGTAACGTTTCAGCCCCTAATCTGGCTTGTTTTTTGCAAGGTTCCCCTGTCCCGGCTATTATTCCCGTATTAACTTTGCTTTCTAACGGTAGTTATCTGATTTTGAATAACCACGACTGCTGCGGCTTGAGAGCTGGCATTCCGTATATAGTAACAGTTTCTTAACGAGTTACATGTTGCAGCAATGTCCTCTTTCCACCCCCGCATGGGATTGTAGATAGTTTGCTTTGGCCTTCCATTCCAACTTTGAAAACAGATTTCAACAAGTTAAGCAGACTCAAAGCGCTATTGTTCCAACAAGAAGTCGCTCTCACATCAGCCCGAGAGACCTTCGAATTGCAGGTGGCAAGATCCGCAAGCGATATACACTCGCTGCTAAACACAAATCTCCCACTCCATTTTGGAGAATTAATACACCAACTATTTAATGTGTCCGACACGGAGGGCCTTGCTCACTTTTTTAAACTTGTGGGATCCAGCCTTGTTTCTTCCTTTCAGACTATTTTTGGAGTAACTCTGGCCTTTATTCATTCTATTTTTTCCAGCGCCTTCGTAGGGTTTCCCCTGGTGCTCCTGTTGGTTTGCGGCGTGCTGGTTCTCCTATTATTGCTTCGCCATGGATGCTCAATCTGTGGAGCTGCCAAACCCGGTCCAGTTGCAACTGTACCGTGATCAAATGCGGCAGCTCTTTGGTTCTATGCCAGTGGAGTCTTTTGCCATCGACTACTGGCTGACCTTCCGTTATGTCTACTTCACCTGCGTGCAACCTGTGTTCCACTGCCTCCGATGCCCTTTTCAATGGGCCATGGATGTCTGCCTGTTCAATACCACACATGCTGCCCTGGAATACGATCTGTTAATGGGTCCGTTGAAGGCCCATGACCAGGTATGGGTTAGGCGTTTGGTGTGCGATCCTCTATTCGGACCAACGGCAGACTTGAATACCTGTGCTCTTGTGCAGCGCCTCATAGACCGCAGTTTCATCGAGGTTAACGCAGGTTGACCTGAGATACTCCTGACAGCTTCTGGATATGAGGAGCATGTCTGCTCGTTCGATCTACTCAACTGGATGGCAGACCTTTTCACAATGGAAGGGACAGACACATTTTGGAGTTCATGGCATTCCGCTTTTCCCGCAACATTTTTGTCACTGACGCATAACCATGAATGAATAGCATTTTTTGAGCGCCCAATTGGCAACATTTTTTGGGAACATTATACCCTTGCAATACGTAAAACATTTTTGGGAGGCTTCAAAATTACACCAATTGGATTACGCCTACGGCGCTTTGCCTCTGCTTACCTCTGATTTTTGTTTTTCGAATAGGGCTAACGCCCTGGCCAAGGGGAGGGTGTCACGTGGCCCATGGGGACATTGTCGTTTTTTCACTAACTTAGCATGAGCACGTTGCAGCTTGCCTGCTGCTCTGCACACGTTACTACACGTCTTTAATTTCTGCAATAATTTCAATGGCTACTTTCACATGAGAACGCATCGCTGTCTTCGCTCTCTGCATGTTCCTGGGATGTTGACTGAACATTATGTGCAAGGTCAAACAACAATGTCCCTTGTTATTTTGTTCTGGCCAGACCTTAGCCCTTAGACAAAACTAATCGATGCAGCTGTCATTTGGACAGTGTACTTGGGTTTTCAGTGGGGTACACGAATAGGTGACACACACTTGGAGAGGGACTTTTCCAGGGAGAAGAGAGAGACAGCACCTATGATGTAGATCTACCATCTATAGGCTAAGGTATGGGGTCTGCTGACAAACCACAGAGATCTTCTATTATATAATAATACTTCTTCTTAGCAAGGAGAGGGAGGTTAGGCACTATAGCCCTTTCTCCATTGTGTTTTTATGATGACATCTCCCTTCATGATTTATGGACTAGCTGCTTTGTTGACAATATTTGTACTATGCATTTTCCTGCTTGTTGTGGCATGTATACTGCATGTTAGGGCACGTTAGTTAAAATAAATATTTTAAACTGTTTCGTGTTTCTGTCAGATCTTATTGTGGACAAGTACAGGAGTGAGCAAAAGGGTGTGTCTTGTTACAGCGATTCCTGAGAGATCTGGGAGTGTTGTGTTCTGGGGTGTCTAATCATTTGATTCTCTGTGAGTGAGTAGGAGAGCAAGTGAGACACTATAGCTAGTCGGTCCTGGGTTCGTGGATACTAAGGTGGTAGGAAGACCCAGTCCCTATACACCAAGGTCCCATATTCCTGCACATAGTTCTGTATTTGTGCAGAATCCCTGCAACAAGGGTTAGCTGCCAGGAGTGCTTTAGAAAAGGTCTCAAGGTTGACCTTTGCCCACTTTCTTGTGGTTATTGCTTGGTTAGTTTTGTTAGTAGGTATAGATTCCAATGATGGCACATTAAATGCAATCAAGTAGTGGTCTGACCAAGGAATTGCTGTAGGAGAAATTTGAGAAAAGGGGGTCTAAGGTATGTCCTGATACATGGGTGAGACCTGCTACCCTTTGGACTAATTGAGCCATTTCAAGCTCCCTGCTTTGGAGTCAGGCCTCAAAACTGAGGCTATCAAAGTGCAGGTTGAGGTTGCCCAGTATCATCAGCCTATTATGTGGTAGAGCTGGTTGCCAGATGTTCTCTGCTAAGCTAGAAATAAATTGGGCTGCTGGCCCCTTGGGTGATAAATTAAGTAGCCAATTAAAATGCAATCATTAGATAAGGTTAGAGAGAAGAATACTGCCTCACAATCCACTAAATTGGTCTCCTTGATAGAGCATTACAGTGTAAGTTTATAGGCAATTGCAATGCCACCTCCCCTTTTCAATGAGTGATCCTGTCTCAGCAGCCCATAGCCCTGCGGGATAGCATTGAAAATATCCGGTGCTGAAGATTCTGTGAGCCATGTTTCAGTCATAAAGAGTGCATCTGGTTGTTTATCCTTGAGTGCGTCAAATATTTCATATTTATGTTTGACCAGTGACTGGCAGTTGATGAAAATAAACTGCACTTTATGGTCTGAGGTGGATGGTGTCTCCACATGGTTGAAATGAAACCTGCATTTGAAACATTTTAATGAGAGAGTGTCTACCTTACGTGCGTGAAGTCAGTCTCCTTAAACTTCAGGTGGTAGGCGTCTGAGCTCTGTGGCGCATGGTCTGATGTGGTGTGAAACAGACAGGGCTCCTGGCCCCTGTCCCCGGCCGGACACGGCATCCGTGCCGCAGCAATGAAGAAATAGTCCACCTCCAATGGGGTGTGGGCGATCCACAGTCTATAAGGCACAAACAGGGCGGGCAACGAAACACAAGGCGGGGTCCAGCAACCCCTCACATGTCAGAAGAGCTTCCTCCTCTGCCCGGCAGACACTGGTAAAGCAATTCAAACTAAAATAAGAAACAAACTTAAAAGTGAGAAATAAACACATAAAACTATAAAAATATAGAGGGGAGCCAGGCACCTCCCTGCACAAAGTGCTACAAGGAATACAAGGAAATTAGATGACTATATTATCTACTGGCGGTCGCCAGTAGATAGTTATAGTTACAACCTATTATCCATAGGAAATCCGCGACATTCTATTTGAAATAACTCTCTTGCCGGTTGACGTATCTTCGCAAAATTTTCAAACTTTATGGCCCGCTCCGGTCCGCTCCTACCCTGAAAGTCTCGGGGGATTCGTCAAGCGGGGGCCGAGAAAAAGGGGGTCCCAAAACGCATTTTCCCCATGCAATTTTCCATAGGAAACTTTAGACACGGCTACAGCCCGAACTGCTGAACGGAAGTACACCAAATTTGGCAAAGAGGTAGTTCTTGGTTCAGAAAGAACCCTTTTTGTTAAATGGTGTAAATCCGTTCAGTAGTTGCTGAGAAAATCAAAAGTAAAAAGATAGTGATATCTATGGCCGAGTAGGGTCCGCGTACCCTCAGCGCACCCTGCGCGCACCGTCCCGATCACGAGCTGCATGTTAATTGGCTGTCAGCTGGCTGTCAACATTCCGATTCAGGAAATGTTGGCAGCCATTTTATCCCTCGGTAGAACCGAGGGACAGAAACTAAGTGCGCAAAGCGCACAAAGAGGGCAGGGTAGAAACACCCTGACCCCCTAGGTTTGCTCAGGGGGTCCCACAAGGACCCCTGGGCAAAAATTATTATTATTTTTTTTTAAATCGGCAGGATGCGCTCAGGGTGCGCGAATCCTGCCGAAAAAAAATCGAGCGCTGGTCTCCGCGCTTCGATGTTAATTGGCCCCCGGGTGGGCCAAGTCCCGGGGGCATGCTGGGGGGTTAATTTTATGTGTGGGGGCCTCTAAGGGCCCCCAAGCCCGGGGACCACCACCCCCGGGGCTTTATGTGTAATGGTGCGGGAGGGCTCTGAGCCCTCCCGCAGCCCCGAGGACCGCCACCTCCCCGGGGCTTCTTTTTTATTTTTGATTAACCTGTGTGGGGGGCTCCAGCCCCACACGCCCCGAGACCACCACCTCCCGGGGCACTAAGAAAAATTACAATGGGGGTCCGTTTTGGACCCCCAAGCCCCGGGGACCACCACCTCCCGGGGCTTTCAAAATGTAAGGAGGGGGCCGCGCGGCCCCCTCCTGGAGCCTGTGGTGGCCCTGGGGACCGCCACCCCCAGGAGCCGGCTCCTGCAGTGTCCCGGGGTGCCTACCCCGGGACACTGCTGTTTGCAATGACAGGACGGGAGCCTCGCGGCTCCGTCCTGTCATTGCAAACTGCTTGGATATTGGAAGAGAGAGCAGGAAACCTGCTCTCTCTTCCAATATCCAAAGCTGATTGCTTTCCACATGGGGAGCAGCATGTTAGCTGCTCCCCATGTGTACAGCAATGCCGGCTCCCGTAGGACACGGGGAGCCGGCGGGACTGTGGGGGTTTGGGGACCCCCACAGTCCCCAACGAGAGGCCAGGCCCCGGGGGATGGGGTCCCCGGGGCCATAAGTGGCCACGGAGGGGGCCACGCAGCCCCCTCCCCAAAGGTAAAAAAGTTAAAAAAGTGCAAGGCCGGCCCCGGGGATGGGGTCCCCGGGGCCTTAAATGGCCTGAGGAGGGGGCCACGCAGCCCCCTCCAAATAAAAAAAAGAGGCCATGCCCCAGGGGATGGGGTCCCGGGGCCAATACAGGCCCAGGGAAGGGGGGCCACGCGGCCCCCTTCCCGTTTTTTTTTATTTTAATTTTAAAAAAGGAGGTAAGGCCCTGGGGGATGGGGTCCCCAGGGCCTAAAAATAGGAAAAAGGAAGGGGGCCACACAGCCCCCCTTCAGAGGAAAAAAAACAAAAAAAAAAACGATCGGGCCCGCAGGCCCCGCCCCTTCCTTCACCACTCTGCAAACGCGCCCCTGGCGCGTTTGCAGAGAGGCGAATTCCCCTTGAATACTGGGGGTCCCTGGGGGCCAACTAGCCCACCAGGAACCTCCAGTATGCGCCAGGGAGCTGCCTTGCAGAGAGGTGTACAGAGGCCACGCCCCTTTTTACACCTCTCTGCAACGCAGCTCTGTGGCGCTTTTGGAAGGTATATGGTGGGCTAGTTGCACCCCAGGGACCCTCAGGATTCAAGGGAGTTAATCCCCCGACTTAAAACGCGCCACGGGGTGCGTTTGCACAGTGGTGAAGGGAGGGGGCGGGGCTTCAGGTGACATGTGTGCAAACAGGCCCCGTGGCGCGTTTTAAGATGGGGAATTAAATCCCCTTCAATCCTGAGGGTCCCTGGGGGCCAACTAGCCCAACAGGTACGTCCAGAAAGCGCCACAGAGCTGCGTTGCAGAGAGGTGTAAAAAGGGGTGTGGCCTCTGTACATGTCTCTGCAACGCAGCCCCCTGGCGCATACTGGAGGTTCCTGGTGGGCTAGTTGGCCCGTAGGGACCCTCATGATTCAAGGGGACTTAATCCCCCTACTTAAAACGCGCCACGGGGCGCGTTTGCACAGATGTCACCTCAGGCCCCGCCCCCTCCCTTCAACATTGTGCAAATATTCCTCTAAAATCAGCCGAAATACGAATTCTGATTTACTCACCTGTTATCAGGAGAGACCTCAGTGCTGCATCTTTCAGCCCAGTACTAATCCTGAAAAGTAATTTTAACCGTACTTACCAGTAACTTGAATTTCCTTCCATAGGCTAACATTGACTGGTTTCACTTGGAAATTCTTCTAAGTGTGGAGTTTTGGAACTTTAAAATATTCCTCTAAAATCAGCCGAAATACGAATTCCGATTTACTCACCTGTTATCAGGAGAGACCTCAGTGCTGTATCTTTCAGCCCAGTACTGGTCCTGAAAAGTAATTTTAACCGTACTTACCAGTAACTTGAATTTCCTTCCATAGGCTAACATTGGCTGGTTTCACTTGGAAATTCTTCTAAGTGTGGAGTTTTGGAACTTTAAAATATTCCTCTAAAATCAGCCGAAATACGAATTCCGATTTACTCACCTGTTATCAGGAGAGACCTCAGTGCTGCATCTTTCAGCCCAGTACTGATCCTCAAAAGTAATTTTAACCGTACTTACCAGTAACTTGAATTTCCTTCCATAGGATATAATTGCCTGCTTTTTGCTGAAAAAGTTTCTAAGTGTTGATTTTGAAACATACAAATATTCCTCTAAAATCAGCCGAAATACGAATTCCGATTTACTCACCTGTTATAAGGAGAGACCTCAGTGCTGTATCTTTCAGCCCAGTACTGGTCCTGAAAAGTAATTTTAACCGTACTTACCAGTAACTTGAATTTCCTTCCATAGGCTAACATTGACTGGTTTCACTTGGAAATTCTTCTAAGTGTGGAGTTTTGGAACTTTAAAATATTCCTCTAAAATCAGCCGAAATACGAATTCCGATTTACTCACCTGTTATCAGGAGAGACCTCAGTGCTGCATCTTTCAGCCCAGTACTGATCCGCAAAAGTAATTTTAACCGTACTTACCAGTAACTTGAATTTCCTTCCATAGGATATCATTGCCTGCTTTTTGCTGAAAAAGTTTCTAAGTGTTGATTTTTGAAACAAACAAATATTCCTCTAAAATCAGCCGAAATACGAATTCCGATTTACTCACCTGTTATAAGGAGAGACCTCAGTGCTGTATCTTTCAGCCCAGTACTGGTCCTGAAAAGTAATTTTAACCGTACTTACCAGTAACTTGAATTTCCTTCCATAGGCTAACATTGACTGGTTTCACTTGGAAATTCTTCTAAGTGTGGAGTTTTGGAACTTTAAAATATTCCTCTAAAATCAGCCGAAATACGAATTCCGATTTACTCACCTGTTATCAGGAGAGACCTCAGTGCTGCATCTTTCAGCCCAGTACTGATCCTCAAAAGTAATTTTAACCGTACTTACCAGTAACTTGAATTTCCTTCCATAGGATATCATTGCCTGCTTTTTGCTGAAAAAGTTTCTAAGTGTTGATTTTTGAAACATACAAATATTCCTCTAAAATCAGCCGAAATACGAATTCCGATTTACTCACCTGTTATCAGGAGAGAACCCAGTGCTGCATCTTTTAGCCCAGCACTGACCCTGAAAAGTAATTTTAACCGTACTTACCAGTAACTTATCTTTTCTTCCATAGGAATCCATTGTCTGGTTTTCAGCAGAAAAGTTTCAAAGTGTCGATTTTCACAAACTACAAATATTCCTTAAAAATCGCCTGTATGACTTAAACGCATTTTTTCAACTGTTTACAGGAGATGCACCAGTGCTGGATCCAGGATCCAACACTGAGTAAGAAAAAGTAACGATAACAGTTTTTACCTGCTAAGTGAATTTCCTTCCATAGGATAACATTGGTGATTCTATGAGGAAAAGTTTCTAAGTGTCAACTTTTAAAATACAATAATATTCCTTAAAAATCACGACTGTAACCAAAACGCTTTTACTCAACTGTTTACAGGAGATGTCCCAGGACTGAATCTAGGATCCAGTCCTGTGGTTAGAAAAGTAATCCATAAAGTAACTAATTGCATTTAACTAGAAATTCACATTGAGCTGAATGTTGCATTGTGTTTGAAAATGTGTTGCCCATTGCAACAACTGTAACTACTGTACTTAAAGTCTATTGCCTATGTGCTAAGTATTTAAACTAAAGTAATTCATTCTGAGAAAGTATTTTTGTAATGTAATGTATAATGTAATTACAATGTAATTTAAAAAATAAAATATGTAAAAGAAATTGTTTCTAAAAATGTAGTAAATCAGTATGAAAAAAATAATATAAAAATTAATACATTTAAAAAACCTTTGAAATTCACTGAAAAAACCGTAGGTTTCAGGCACGTTATAGTTACAAATTAGCATTTAAAAAACCTTTGAAATTCACTGAAAAAACCATAGGTTTCAGACACGTTATAGTTAGAAATTAGCATTTAAAAAACCTTTGAAATTCACTGAAAAAACCATAGGTTTTAGGGACAGTTATAGTTACAAATTAGCATTTAAAAAACCTTTGAAATTCACTGAAAAAACCATAGGTTTTAGGGACAGTTATAGTTAGTTGGACATTTCACTCGTACAAAACCCGTGAAATTCCCCCGTTATAGTTAGTTCAGCTAACTATAACTCGCGCCCCATAATGCACTGCTGATGACGTCACATATTACATCACTCATGACATGGTCAGTGACATCACTGATGACATCACTGATGACATCTCAAATGACATCACTGATGACATCATCCACGTGATAATCTGATGCAGCTCCTCACACCCTAATATAACCTTTGATACACCCAATCTAAATTACAGACTGCCATTCGCAAAACTATAGACACTCCAACACCAATAACTACATACCCACTCACTGATTCTTAGGTCTACACACACACATCCACTCACTCACCCGTACAGTCACTCATACTTATGGTCACTCAGTACAGGACTATCATATGCACTCTTACTCCTATATAGACACTCAAACACCGCCACTCATCCATAGAGGTACTCACACACCTAGTCAGTCATGCAAATAATTAAACACAATGCCATTTACTCACCTATACAGTTATACACACACCAGCTCACTTAATCATACAAATACTAGCACATTGTTACGCTCTTATACAATCACTGATACAAGCACACACTCATCCATACAGCCACTATCACAATCACTCACTCTCGCTTATAGCTATTTATATACTCCAACACACATATATACTGGCTTTCACATATGTAGTTACTCACACATGTACCACTGGGACATACATTCACTCACTAACACACTCTTACACACACTTACCCACCCATACAGTCTATCACAGATGCACTCTTGAAACCATCCACCCAGTGAATCACCCACTCACACATCTATGCACAGAGTCGCACACACCCCACCCACACAAACACTCAGGCACCCATACAGATACTCAGACAACCAATCAATAACTCATATAGACACTCATGTAGCTATTCACAAACCCATGCAGCCACTTACACAGCAACAGACAGACGGATACAGACATTCACCCAGTTTAGTCACTAACCCATGCATTCAGTAAGATACGTTAAATCACTCACTTATAGAGTCAGTCACGCACCTACTAAATCATCCATACAGACACTTACACACCCACTCATTCTTCAATACGTCTTTTCCTATATATATTAAAAATATTTAAACTTTACAGAAACACACAGTCACTGGATGATGTCATCAGTGATGTCATTTGAGATGTCATCAGTGATGTCATCAGTGATGTCACTGACCATGTCATGAGTGATGTAATATGTGACGTCATCAGCAGTGCATTGCGGGGGCGCGAGTTATAGTTAGCTGAACTAACTTGCTTGCTCGTGAGCAAGGAGCGGACGCTCCGAAACGAGTAGGGTGACTTTGCTGAAATAAAATCACGCTGGAGAAATTTTGTGGCCAAGGTGTGTTGTCCTTTTGGAGTATTTGGGACGGCACTGTTTTGGATATATATATATATATATATATATATATATATATATAAATATATATATATATATATATTCACTGAAAAAACCATAGGTTTTAGGGACAGTTATAGTTAGTTGGACATTGCACTCGTACAAAACCCGTGAAATTCCCCCGTTATAGTTAGTTCAGGTAACTATAACTCGCGCCCCCGCAATGCACTGCTGATGATGTCACATATTACATCACTCATGACATGGTCAGTGACATCACTGATGACATCACTGATGACATCTCAAATGGACAATGGATTCCTATGGAAGGAAATACAAGTTACTGGTAAATACTGTTAGAATTACTTTTCAGGGTCAGTGCTGGGCTAAAAGATGCGATACAAAAGGGGATGATGGACGGAACGTTTGAGCCAATCAAACACTCACCCCCAGTCAACTGATCTGGGTTTAATCCATCATCATTCTTTAGCTCACTCCACCACCCCAGTTCAGACATGGCCATATGCAAATCAGTCTGACCCTGTGCCTCATGGGAACAGTCCAGCCCGAACTGCCAAGCCATGTCTTCCCTGGACCGGAAACAAGCATCCAAGGACCGGTTTCTGGCATTTCAGCCGTCATCAGCCAGGCTTGCTTGAATCCAGTGGCAAAGTGAGCAAGGGACCCACGTCTGGGCATACCCCCGCCAACTTAGGGCGACCAAAGCGATACAAAAGGGGATGATGGACGGAACGTTTGAGCCAATCAAACACTCACCCCCAGTCAACTGATCTGGGTTTAATCCATCATCATTCTTTAGCTCACTCCACCACCCCAGTTCAGACATGGCCATATGCAAATCAGTCTGACCCTGTGCCTCATGGGAACAGTCCAGCCCGAACTGCCAAGCCATGTCTTCCCTGGACCGGAAACAAGCATCCAAGGACCGGTTTCTGGCATTTCAGCCGTCATCAGCCAGGCTTGCTTGAATCCAGTGGCAAAGTGAGCAAGGGACCCACGTCTGGGCATACCCCCGCCAACTTAGGGCGACCAAAGCGATACAAAAGGGGATGATGGACGGAGCGTTTGAGCCAATCAAACACTCACCCCCAGTCAACTGATCTGGGTTTAATCCATCATCATTCTTTAGCTCACTCCACCACCCCAGTTCAGACATGGCCATATGCAAATCAGTCTGACCCTGTGCCTCATGGGAACAGTCCAGCCCGAACTGCCAAGCCATGTCTTCCCTGGACCGGAAACAAGCATCCAAGGACCGGTTTCTGGCATTTCAGCCGTCATCAGCCAGGCTTGCTTGAATCCAGTGGCAAAGTGAGCAAGGGACCCACGTCTGGGCATACCCCCGCCAACTTAGGGCGACCAAAGCGATACAAAAGGGGATGATGGACGGAACGTTTGAGCCAATCAAACACTCACCCCAGTCAACTGATCTGGGTTTAATCCATCATCATTCTTTAGCTCACTCCACCTCCCCAGTTCAGACATGGCCATATGCAAATCAGTCTGACCCTGTGCCTCATGGGAACAGTCCAGCCCGAACTGCCAAGCCATGTCTTCCCTGGACCGGAAACAAGCATCCAATGACCGGTTTCTGGCATTTCAGCCGTCATCAGCCAGGCTTGCTTGAATCCAGTGGCAAAGTGAGCAAGGGACCCACGTCTGGGCATACCCCCGCCAACTTAGGGCGACCAAAGCGATACAAAAGGGGATGATGGACGGAACGTTTTAGCCAATCAAACACTCACCCCCAGTCAACTGATCTGGGTTTAATCCATCATCATTCTTTAGCTCACTCCACCACCCCAGTTCAGACATGGCCATATGCAAATCAGTCTGACCCTGTGCCTCATGGGAACAGTCCAGCCCGAACTGCCAAGCCATGTCTTCCCTGGACCGGAAACAAGCATCCAAGGACCGGTTTCTGGCATTTCAGCCGTCATCAGCCAGGCTTGCTTGAATCCAGTGGCAAAGTGAGCAAGGGACCCACGTCTGGGCATACCCCCGCCAACTTAGGGCGACCAAAGCGATACAAAAGGGGATGATGGACGGAACGTTTGAGCCAATCAAACACTCACCCCCAGTCAACTGATCTGGGTTTAATCCATCATCATTCTTTAGCTCACTCCACCACCCCAGTTCAGACATGGCCATATGCAAATCAGTCTGACCCTGTGCCTCATGGGAACAGTCCAGCCCGAACTGCCAAGCCATGTCTTCCCTGGACCGGAAACAAGCATCCAAGGACCGGTTTCTGGCATTTCAGCCGTCATCAGCCAGGCTTGCTTGAATCCAGTGGCAAAGTGAGCAAGGGACCCACGTCTGGGCATACCCCCGCCAACTTAGGGCGACCAAAGCGATACAAAAGGGGATGATGGACGGAACGTTTGAGCCAATCAAACACTCACCCCCAGTCAACTGATCTGGGTTTAATCCATCATCATTCTTTAGCTCACTCCACCACCCCAGTTCAGACATGGCCATATGCTAATCAGTCTGACCCTGTGCCTCATGGGAACAGTCCAGCCCGAACTGCCAAGTCATGTCTTCCCTGGACCGGAAACAAGCATCCAAGGACCGGTTTCTGGCATTTCAGCCGTCATCAGCCAGGCTTGCTTGAATCCAGTGGCAAAGTGAGCAAGGGACCCACGTCTGGGCATACCCCCGCCAACTTAGGGCGACCAAAGCGATACAAAAGGGGATGATGGACGGAACGTTTGAGCCAATCAAACACTCACCCCCAGTCAACTGATCTGGGTTTAATCCATCATCATTCTTTAGCTCACTCCACCACCCCAGTTCAGACATGGCCATATGCAAATCAGTCTGACCCTGTGCCTCATGGGAACAGTCCAGACCGAACTGCCAAGCCATGTCTTCCCTGGACCGGAAACAAGCATCCAAGACCGGTTTCTGGCATTTCAGCCGTCATCAGCCAGGCTTGCTTGAATCCAGTGGCAAAGTGAGCAAGGGACCCACGTCTGGGCATACCCCCGCCAACTTAGGGCAACCAAAGCGATACAAAAGGGGATGATGGACGGAACGTTTGAGCCAATCAAACACTCACCCCCAGTCAACTGATCTGGGTTTAATCCATCATCATTCTTTAGCTCACTCCACCACCCCAGTTCAGACATGGCCATATGCAAATCAGTCTGACCCTGTGCCTCATGGGAACAGTCCAGCCCGAACTGCCAAGCCATGTCTTCCCTGGACCGGAAACAAGCATCCAAGGACCGGTTTCTGGCATTTCAGCCGTCATCAGCCAGGCTTGCTTGAATCCAGTGGCAAAGTGAGCAAGGGACCCACGTCTGGGCATACCCCCGCCAACTTAGGGCGACCAAAGCGATACAAAAGGGGATGATGGACGGAACGTTTGAGCCAATCAAACACTCACCCCCAGTCAACTGATCTGGGTTTAATCCATCATCATTCTTTAGCTCACTCCACCACCCCAGTTCAGACATGGCCATATGCAAATCAGTCTGACCCTGTGCCTCATGGGAACAGTCCAGCCCGAACTGCCAAGCCATGTCTTCCCTGGACCGGAAACAAGCATCCAAGGACCGGTTTCTGGCATTTCAGCCGTCATCAGCCAGGCTTGCTTGAATCCAGTGGCAAAGTGAGCAAGGGACCCACGTCTGGGCATACCCCCGCCAACTTAGGGCGACCAAAGCGATACAAAAGGGGATGATGGACGGAACGTTTGAGCCAATCAAACACTCACCCCAGTCAACTGATCTGGGTTTAATCCATCATCATTCTTTAGCTCACTCCACCACCCCAGTTCAGACATGGCCATATGCAAATCAGTCTGACCCTGTGCCTCATGGGAACAGTCCAGCTAAAAGATGCAGCACTGGGTTCTCTCCTGATAACAGGTGAGTAAATCGGAATTCGTAGTTCGGCTGATTTTAGAGGAATATTATAAAGTTCCAAAACTCCACACTTAGAAGAATTTCCAAGTGAAACCAGTCAATGTTAGCCTATGGAAGGAAATTCAAGTTACTGGTAAGTACGGTTAAAATTACTTTTCAGGATCAGTACTGGGCTCAAAGATGCAGCACTGAGGTCTCTCCTGATAACAGGTGAGTAAATCGGAATTCGTAGTTCGGCTGATTTTAGAGGAATATTATAAAGTTCCAAAACTCCACACTTAGAAGAATTTCCAAGTGAAACCAGTCAATGTTAGCCTATGGAAGGAAATTCAAGTTACTGGTAAGTACGGTTAGAATTACTTTTCAAGGTCAGTGCTGGGCTAAAAGATGCAGCACTGGGTTCTCTCCTGATAACAGGTGAGTAAATCGGAATTTGTAGTTCGGCTGATTTTAGAGGAATATTATAAAGTTCCAAAACTCCACACTTAGAAGAATTTCCAAGTGAAACCAGTCAATGTTAGCCTATGGAAGGAAATTCAAGTTACTGGTAAGTACGGTTAAAATTACTTTTGAGGATCAGTACTTGGCTCAAAGATGCAGCACTGAGGTCTCTCCTGATAACAGGTGAGTAAATCGGAATTCGTAGTTCGGCTGATTTTAGAGGAATATTTGTATGTTACAAAAATCGACCCTTAGAAACTTTTTCAGCAAAAAGCAGGCAATGATATCCTATGGAAGGAAATACAAGTTACTGGTAAGTACGGTTAGAATTACTTTTCAGGACCAGTACTGGGCTCAAAGATGCAGCACTGTAGTCTCTCCTGATAACAGGTGAGTAAATCGGAATTCGTAGTTCGGCTGATTTTAGAGGAATATTATAAAGTTCCAAAACTCCACACTTAGAAGAATTTCCAAGTGAAACCAGTCAATGTTAGCCTATGGAAGGAAATTCAAGTTACTGGTAAGTACGATTAGAATTACTTTTCAGGATCAGTACTGGGCTCAAAGATGCAGCACTGAGGTCTCTCCTGATAACAGGTGAGTAAATCGGAATTCGTAGTTCGGCTGATTTTAGAGGAATATTTGCACAATGGTGAAGGGAGGGGGCGGGGCCTGAGGTGACATCTGTGCAAACGCGCCCCGTGGCGCGTTTTAAGTTGGGGATTAAGTCCCCTTGAATCATGAGGGTCCCTGGGGTCCAACTAGCCCACCCTGTACCTCCAGTATGCGCCAGGGAGCTGTGTTGCAGAGAGGTGTTCAGAGGCCACGCCCCTTTTTGCACCTCTCTGCAATGCAGCTCTGTGGACCTTTCTGGACGTACCTGGTGGGCTAGTTGGCCCCCAGGGACCCTCAGGATTGAAGGGGATTTAATTCCCCATCTTAAAACGCGCCACGGGGCCTGTTTGCACACATGTCACCTGAAGCCCGCCCCCTCCCTTCACCACTGTGCAAACGCGCCCCGTGGCGTGTTTTAAGTTGGGGGATTAAGTCCCCTTGAATCCTGAGGGTCCCTGGAGTCCAACTAGCCCACCATGTACCTCCAAAAAGCGCCACAGAGCTGCGTTGCAGAGAGGTGTAAAAAGGGGCGTGGCCTCTGTACACCTCTCTGCAACGCAGCCCCCTGGTGCATACTGGAGGTTCCTGGTGAGCTAGTTGGCCCCAAGGACCCCCAGTATTCAAGGGGAATTAGTTCCCCATCTGCAAACGCGCCAGGGGGCGCGTTTGCAGAGTGCTCGAAGGAGGGGGCGTGGCCTCCAGCGCGATGCCGGTATTTTTTTTAATTTTGTTTTTAAGAAGGGGGCTGTGTGGCCCCCTTCTTTTCTAATTTTTTGGCCCTGGGGAGCCCATCCCCCAGGGCCTGCCCCTAATATTTTGTTTTAAAAAAAAAAATTTTGGAAGGGGCCGCGTGGCCCCCTCCCTAGGCCTTAATCGGCCCCGGGGACCCCATCCCCGGGGCATGGCCTTCTTTTTAAAAAAATAAAACTTATGGAGGGGGCTGCATTGCCCCCCTCCTCAGGCCACTTATGGCCCCGGGGACCCCATCCCCGGGGCCGGCCTTTGTGTTTTTTTTTTAAATTAACATTTGGGGAGGGGGGCCATGTGGCCCCCCTCCCGAGCCACTACTTGCCCCGGGGACCCCATCCCCGGGGCTGGCCCTATCCTTTGGGGTCCGTGGGGGGACCCCAACTCCCCCACGGACCCTGCTGGCTCCCCGCCTCCTGCGGGAGCCGGCATTGCTTTCCACATGGGGAGCTGCTAAGATGCAGCTCCCCATGTGGAAAAGCAATCTGCTTTGAATTTTGGAAGAGAGAGCAGGTTTCCTGCTCTCTCTTCCAAAATCCAAAGCAGTTTGCTATGACAGGACGGGAGCCGCGAGGCTCCACGCCCTGCCATAGCAAACTACAGTGTCCCGGGGTAGGCACCCGGGACACTGCAGGAGCCGGCCCTGGGGGTGGTGGTCCCCAGGGCCATCAAGGGCTCCAGGAGGGGGCCCCCTCCCCACATCTGCAAAGCCCCGGGGAGGTGGTGGTCCCCGGGGCTCGAGGGTCCAAAACGGACCCCCATTTTAAATTTGTTAGTGCCCCGGGGAGGTGGCGGTCCCGGGGTGTGTGGGGGCTCAAGCCCCCCACACAGGTAATTTAAATTTAAAAAGAAGCCCCGGGGGTGGCAGTCCCGGGGCTGCGGGAAGGCGGAGAGCCCTCCCGCACCATTTTTGTTTAAAGCCCCGGGGGTGGCGGTCCCCGGGGCTTGGGGACCTTAGAGGCCCCCCATAAAATCTAAACCCACCCCCGCATGCCCCCGGGACTTGGGCCACCCGGGGGCAAGTAGCTATCGAGCGCGGGAGACCGCGCTTCGATTTTTTTTTTTATCGGCGGGATCCGCGCACCCTAAGCGCATCACGCCGATTTTTTTGTTAAAAAAATGCTTTTTTCTGCCCAGGGGGTCCTTGTGGGACCCCTGAGCAGACCTAGGGGGTCAGGGTGTTTCTACCCTGCCCCCTTTGTGCGTTTTGCGCACTTGTTTCTTGTGTGTTTTTTTTTTTATCGGTGGGATCCGCGCACCCTAAGTGCATACCGCCGTTTAAAAAAAAATGCTTTTTTCTGCCCAGGGGGTCCTTGTGGGACCCCCTGAGCAGACCTAGGGGGTCAGGGTGTTTCTACCCTGCCCCCTTTTTGCGCTTTGCGCACTTGTTTCTGTCCCTCGGTTCTACCGAGGGACAAAATGGCTGCCAACACTTCCTGATCTGGAGTGTTGACAGCCAATTACCATACAGCTCGTGATCGGGAGGGTACGCGGACCCTACTCGGCCATAGATATATGTGTGACTTTACTTTTGATTTTCTCAGGAACTACTGAACGGATTACACCAGCAAAAGGCACGACACTGAACCAAGGGCTACCTCTTTGCCAAATTTGGTGTAATTCCGTTCAGCAGTTCGGGCTGTAGCTGCGACTAAAGGTTCCTATGGAAAAATGAATGGGGAAAACGCGTTTTGGGACCCCCTTTTTTCTCGGCCCCCGCTTGACGAATCACCCCGAGACTTTCAGGATAGGAGCGGACCGGAGCACCCCAACAAGTTGGAAGATTTCGCAAAGATTCGTCAACCGGCGCCAACGTTATTTCAAATAGAATGTTGTGGATTTCCTATGGAAAATAGGTCCTAACTATAACTATCTACTGGCGACCGCCAGTAGATAATATATATATATATATATATATATATATATATATATATATACATATATATATATATATATCCAAAGCAGTATTCCACCTGGGGCCAGCCGAACTCGCGGCGGGTGCAACCGGGAAGCGGTGGTTGGAACCGCTTATAAAACAGCAAAAAACAAGGAGTTTATGATACTCCCAAGGTCCGGTGCACTCACGGGGTGTGTGTCGGCTATAAAACATCCGCAGACGCGTTTCTGGCTCTTGCCGTCATCAGTGCGGAAAAGCCGTCAAAGCTAGAGTGTTTCACCATATGTGGGACACTCACAGTGTTTTTGTTTTTAATCCAGTGGCAGGCGAGGGGATGTACAGGCACAGTTATCACGGCTGCCAATTGATTTTTTTAGCGATGGGAGCGCCATAGAAATTGCATTAGGCAATAAATAATGAAGACAGTGACGCCCCATTGCTGGCCCTTCATTGGCCAAGGATCCACCAACCATATGGCAGGACCGTTTTAAATGACTGTGTTTGTATTATTGACGGCTTTTCCGCACTGATGACGGCAAGAGCCAGAAACGCGTCTGCGGATGTTTTATAGCCGACACACACCCCGTGAGTGCACCGGACCTTGGGAGTATCATGAACTCCTTGTTTTTTGCATATATATATTTATATATATATATATATATATATATATATCGCCTGCTCCTAGTCCCACCTTAGACTGCCGAACTCAGAAGACGGGTGCTCATGTGGTCGTGAGGGTAGGACTCATGTTAAAATGATTGCTCCAACAAAGTACGTAGCACTCAAGGGGTTTGAGGATCATACATTTATTCATTGCAGACGCGTTTCAGCGATTTGCTTTCTTCAGTGCTTCAAAATGCATGTACCAAACACACACGCATTGCGCTTAATTATATGATGACTTCTCCATTCTTATTGGTGAATTTAAAATGGTAGCGAGTGACAGAGGACTGCCTGGTTGTTCTTTCTTTTCGGGTTGTCATGCGAACAGTGAGTATCCTGGTATTTGTTGTTTTTGCCGACTTAAATGTCCAATAAATACCAATAAGAATGGAGAACAGACAGACGGATACAGACATTCACACAGTTTAGTCACTAACCCATGCATTCAGTAAGATACGTTTAATCACTCACTTATAGAGTCAGTCACGCACCTACTAAATCATCCATTCAGACACTTATACACCCACTCATTCTTCAATACGCCTTTCCCTATATATATTAAACATATTTAAACTTTACAGAAACACACAGTCACTGGACGATGTCATCAGTGATGTCATTTGAGATGTCATCACTGATGTCATGAGTGATGTCACTGACCATGTCATGAGTGATGTAATATGTGACGTCATCAGCAGTGCATTACGGGGGCGCGAGTTATAGTTAGCTGAACTAACTATAACTGGGGAATTTCTATGGTTTTGTACGAGTGAAATGTCCAACGAACTATAACGCCCCTGAAACCTATGGTTTTTTCAGTGAATTTCTAAGGTTTTTTAAATGCTAATTTCTAACTATAACGTGCCTGAAACCTATGGTTTTTTCAGTGAATTTCAAAGGTTTTTTAAATGCTAATTTCTAACTATAACGTGCCTGAAACCTATGGTTTTTTTAAGTTAATTTCAAAGGTTTTTTAAATGCTAGTTTCTAACTATGCCTACAGAGGTAGGACATGTGAAGAAAGAAGAAAAAACGCACAGAAAGAAGCAAATGAAATGCAGGAAGAAGCAACAGAAGTACACAAAGACGAAGAAAAGTGCAGGAAGAAGCAAGACATGTGCAGAAAGAACCAACAGAGGAGCAGAAAGAGGCCTTGTTGCAAAATCATCCTGTGCCCACATCTTTTTCAGACGGGTACTGGTGGTAA